>JALPQD010000014.1:6387939-7587939 GCA_023101885.1 Typhlomys cinereus
TACTATTATTTGCCGCGGTGTGTGTGCTTTCGTTTTGGTCATATCGGTTTGGGTGCGGAATGCTCCTTGTATATAATGGGCCTCTCTTTTTTTAGAGGAGGAAAGTTTTCCTTGATGATCATTTGAAAAATTTCCTCAGGGGTGGTATTTTGAGATTCTTGCTCTGGTATTCCATGAATACGCCTGTTAGGCTTCTTCAGGGTGTCTATATCTCCTGAATATTTCTCTCCAAGTATCTTTTTGGCTTTAACAACCTCTTCCATTGAGCTGGTTAATACTCCCACTTATCTTCAAGATCTGAAATTCTGTTTTCTGCTTCGTTCGTTTTGCTGATAAGACTCTGTGGGTTCTGGGTTGAAGATAACTTGTCTTTTAGCTCAGTTTTAAACTCTGCTTTAGTCTGTTTTAACAGCTCTATGCCGTTTTGTTTCTTGCACTGTTTTTCTCAACTCCTCCAAGTGTCTGTTGTGTTCCTCTTCAAGCGATTGATTCGATTATTTAATTCCTCCCGGATTCCTCTTCATAGATTTGAACATGATAATGATCCATTTTGAAGGCTTTATCCTGGTCGGGCTTTCTTGGCCATTTTCTGGGTTTGTTTCTGGTTGGAGTCTAACATTATGGGATTAATTCCTTCAGTGGAGATTGTTAGATTTGTTTACTGAGTGTTGTTTCTATGGATTTGCACTTTGACTTTGGCATTGTTGTTTAACTCTAACATCTTCTTTCAATTTCTGTGCGTTTTTCACTTAACTGAATTATTTGGCCTGGGGTTTTGGGGTGGGTGGAGACGGAGCTACCTAGGTCGAGGTGAGTCCAGGCTGACCCCGCATCCGGGGGGGGGCGGAGTGCGGGAAGGAAGGATGGGGCAACGGTGGGACTATTTAACCTGGGGACCTGGGGCGGGCCGGGCGCAGGGGGGTGCCCTCTCCTCCTCCCAGGCCCTGCTGAAACAAATCACCATCTGAAGATGAGAGGGAACAAGCTCAAGATAACTGACTTGGAGTTCTCACATTAAAAACCACGAAGAAAGCTTTTTGAATATTTTGTCATAGATGCACTCAGACCTCATTATCCCATCTCTGCCACGCTCGTCCTTTAAAACAGGTTGTTCTGGAAGGAGAGACTCAAAGGGTTGGCATTTTGAATTTGCTTTCCTCAGAAGACAGAGCAGGAGCTTCGGAACTGAACACCTGTGCTCCAGTGATCAGCTCAAGAAAGGTTCCAGGTGCTGGCAGCCCTCAGTCTGATCTGCCTGATGTGTCTTTGATGCTGTGCTTTCTCCCCACCCAGAAAAGCCATCCTTTTAAAGAAATCATTTCAGAAACCTCCATACTCATTTTCCTTCTCAAATTCTCCCAGAAACCCAAAGCCCTTCCAGAGCCTACATATCTCTAATGTCATTTACAAACACGCTTAGAGAAATAAGCACACAAAGTAGCTTACACGCATTCGTGTTACTGCTGTGTCTTCTCAGGCTACTCATTTCAAAGGTGCCATTATTGCTTCTCCCTTCATGACATCAGGTTCATGCAGTTCATTACCAATGGGCACAATCCTTAAGATACTATTGTTTGTGCCACTTACTATCCCTTTCTCTGTTTTCTACTGCACATCACTTAATGTCTCATATGGTCAGTATACATTTACTAGCTATTTGGCTTCCAAAAATTCCAAGAGACTTGATGCTATTAACCTTATCAGTATTTTTCAAACACACTGCTTGTATGGGTACTGTTTATTGCTACATTGTTGGCACTGAGTTACTGATGTGTGTTCCACTGTAAAGGACATGGCTGTTCTCATTCTTTTTTAAACAAGATTGTTCTTTGATATAATAACATAGGAGGTTTATTTCTGATTGTATCAACCTAGAAGCTACTTTCTGCAATAGAAAGTGTTTATTACAGTAAACCACAACTGGTCAAACTGCAAAGAAGTGACTACAGACTGATCAGCCCTAAATAGGATATCTAAGCCATCTCACACATATCTCAAAGCTCAGGGAACATCATGGAAGAGGGATAGTATGGTTGTAAGAGCCTGAAGTGGGGGGAGGGTAGCAGCCAGAAATTATCCTCTGGACATGACCAGAGTCTTGAATACATGAATTCACTGCACCCATGTATGTTTCCACAAGACCTGATTGGGAATTGTCTTATCAACATTTCACCATGGAAAGGGAAAGAACACAAAAGGCTCTATACTTCCTAAGAAACTGTTGATGGTTAATGTTGATGGGGGGAGTGGAAGATGCTTTCCTCAATGTAAAACCACTAATATGCAATTCATTCTCCAGCAAATATTCAACAATATGCCACCAAAGGCAAATTATATGAAACCCATGAGCCACACATGGGAAAAGACATAAAAATAGGAAGGAGATTGGCAGTGGAGAAGAAAGGATGTAATGGGAAGAGGACATGGGATGGAATTGAAGATTAAGGTGTGGAAATGTTCATAAATTCACTATATTCATGTATAAAACACTAAAAGGCTAAAGCTTTAAAATCTTTATAAATCTAAAAATAAAGTTAAAAAAGAAATATACAAAAGAGAGGAGAAAAGAGAAGAAGGAAGAGAAGGAGGGAAGGGACAAAGAGAAGTAGGGAAGGAGGATAGAAGGGAGGGAAAGAGGAAAGGAGAGAGGTAGCAAGGAAGGGAGGAAGGAAAGAAGGAAGGAAGGAAGGAAGGAAGGAAGGAAGGAGGAAGGAAGGAAGGAAGGAAGGAGAGGATGGAGGAAGAAGGAAGAAGGAAGAGGAAGGAAGGAAGGAAAGGAAGGAAGGAAGGAAGGAAGGAAGGAAGGAAGGAGGAAGGAAGGAAGGAAGGAAGGAAGGAAGGAAGGAAGGAAGGGAAGGAAGGAGGAAGGAAGGAAAGGGGGAAAGTAGACAGATGGCTGATAAAATTGCTCAACTTTCTTAGCACTGTGAATAATCCTGTTGCTTCATTGGTCACAACACACGTCTCTAAACCTTAGGAAAACTCTCTCCAATGGCAAATGTACTCCAGTGTGAGTTTCCTGTCAAACTCATTGAAAATACTTGGCCAGGAAGAGATTTTATTGGAAGATAACCAGCTGATTCTGGCCAAAAGTTGAGAAACAGTTATGTAAGGACTTCAGCACTCTGTTCACCATTTGGAGTTGTGGGGGGACCCCAGTGTTTGGTACTCAGTGTAACAGTAAAACTTGGCCTCATAGACTATGCTCGACTCATGGAGTTGTGCTCAACTGGAACAATGCTGGTGATTAGAAACCCATTCATCATCAGACTATATGGGGCGCTGACGGGAAAATGCCTTTGATTGCAAAAGGGTCCACATTTCCTCTCAGAAACCAGTGGAATAAATGTATCCCGTGTTTCCACTTCAGCAGACATTCTATCAGAAAGACAGAAATGGAATTCCACATTCTGGACCCTGTACTTCATGCTCTGAAGGACAAACTATTTTTTAATACTTCAACAGCTTGTGCCCTAAATAAATATCAAAGAGGAAATGTAAAAATTAGAAGGATGTTTGTTACTTATGTAGAATTAAGTCCAATATCTAAGCCACTATCTAGCTACCTCTAGAAGATGAATCTGAAAAATTCATCTGTAGGCTTGCTTCTTAATTTCATTATCAATAATTTCTAATGCAGCAGGTATATTTTTCTCTAACCTTGATGGCACACTTAAATCTTTAATTAACTGAATAAATAATTCTCAATGGAAAAAGAAATAATATTGGGATCAGAAGAATCATTTTCCTGTGATTCCCACTGACCCCCATAATGCCAAATTACAATTTGGGGAGGGTTAAGCTCTTCAGGATTAAAAAGTAATGAAAAATATTTCTCTTTTGAAGGAGGGTCGACAAGAATCAAATTACATAAATGAGGTGCGCATATTTGGGAAAGAGAACCACTCAATCTCATCATTTAACATCATATTCTAGATAATTATTTTGAGTACATACACAGTTTGAAATGAAAAGGCTTGGTCTCCTGTTATGCTCTTGAGTCAACACTGATGATGTGCTTTCTCTATTGATGCTTTATATGTTAGAGACTCATAGAGAAGCTTGGTCTAATAATATGATCCTTAACTAGATTACATGCATTGTAAAATGGTCTACTTGAAACATGCAGTCATTCTGCGGCATAACTTATACAGAAACGTGTTATTTTCATTTAAGAAAAGGTCTGTAATGCAATTATCTTTTGCCAAAAGAATAAATGCTAGAAAATAATTTGCCCTTTTGTTTCATTTCTCTTCTTCTCATATTAAAAAATTTATTAGCACAGAGTAAAGTTGTAATGTTCTGGAAGTCAGTAGTTAGCATCTGAGATGAAGAGGCTTTCTGTCTCATTTTGCTAGGTGATACTCTGGAAAGGACAGATGAATAACATCTTCATATTCAAGAATATGACCTGGGTGATACAGAGTTCTGGGAATTCTTTTGGCTGTGGTTATTTCAGAGATCACCTTAGAAAATCATTGCTTAGGTTGATTGCATTGCATGCCCTGTCTTTGAAAAACAGTTCTCTAATAGTAAACACTGCAACTGTTAATTTTGTCATGTTCCCACACACCACTTTCCCTCATTGTGACCTTCAAAGGCCAATTGGACTAGATATTATGAAAAAATAATTTTTAAAACCTGACCCTCGGTTTCATAATCACAACCCCTAAAATGATGCAGAAATACAAAAACTTCAGGTCCCTCTTCAGCTCATTTGCTTCCTTGTATGTATTTATACATTTTTCTTGATAAATGAATCCATTAGCAATGTGATCCCTAAACAGATTTCACAATGATAGCTTTTCCATGACTGATACACATGTATGTTCATATTTACATGTATGCAAAACAGTGTAAGTTAATTTGTGTTTTGTACACATTCAAATCCCATTCAGTGAATATGGTATTACTAACCAGTAATTTGTAAGCAAAATAATTAGCATAAAACATAATAAAGTTTTGATGAAGAAAGGGAAGTATGATTGCCAGAATCATAGAGATTTTACTTGCATATATATAGATTATATTTCACATGCAAAAATGTTCTTAATAAGTATATATAATCCAAATATATAAATGTAATAAATATTTCTATGTGTCTATTACTACAAACCCACATATTCAAACATATATAATACCTCACAGAATTCCTGAAAATATCAGATATTTTGTTGAAAAAATGTTGCAAGCAAAATTCAATGTTCAATAACTTTCTTTTTATTTATTTATTTATTTATTTTTCCGCTCATACAAACATAATAGGTAGCCCTGTTCCCTCCTTCCCTCCATCCCTCCCTGTACTTCCCTACTCCATGCCCTTTTCCCCTTCCTTTCCCCCTTGCTCCTTCTCTCCCAGTGCCCCTCCCCCCATCTCTGAAGCATCCTTTAATGCGTATATCAAACTTTCCTCTGAGTCCTCCTCTCTGATGAGGTTTAAGGACTCAGTGGCATTTCCTAGAATGCTTTCTTGTGTTCCCCTTAAGTATAGGAACACTATTGTGACTGTTAATCCCTTGCTTCTAAGGATCCTAGTGCCTTTAGTCTATGCTAGATTTTGAGGGGTCAGTGATATCTTGGTCATTGCGCAGATCATGCAGAGTCCTATCATAATTGCTTCGGCCCTAACTTGTGTGAAGTATCTTGCATACCATGACTCCTCCCATTCTTGTGCTCTTACAATCTTACCTCCCCCTCTTCCGCAAATTTCCCTGAGCATCAGGATGGGGAGAGATTAGGCAGGCCTGATTCCAGGTGGTTGATATAGAGTCTCTGATGTTCTGAATTATGGTTTGTTGATTTTTTTTTCAGTTTTGCTGTTCCTGCAATGCCATTGGCTCCATCCTGATGGTATTGTATGGCCAGAGATGAAAAGCTGTTAAAATAGAGTCTTATTATAAGGATAGATTCAAAGGTAGATGGCATAAGAGTAGGAGACCGCGGTGGGGGGGTCAGTCTCCAATTGCAAAATGGTTGCCTTCTATCTGCCAGACTGTATGCCCTCCCTTTCTGGTAAGATCATAACCCCATCAGTTGCAAGTGACCAGGAAGGACAGTCTGTGAGTTTAACCAGATGTCTCATTACTTACTTGCAGTCCTTGATGGTAGCCTATTATCTCTGCTGTAGCATGATCCCCTCTTTCCTTGTTTCTTGCGGGGCCCTTCTTCCCCTTCTCTCCTGTTTATAATCTTTGCAATTACTGTAGGTGTTACAGAGATTTATCTTTGAATGTGTCTCTAAGTGGTTTTGGTACTAGGATCTACCCTATTAAGAAGTACATACTGTGCTTAATTTTCTGTGTCTGGGACACTTCACTCAATATAATTGTTTCTAATTCCATCCATTTCCTGGCAAATTACATTAGTTCATCATTTTTGATGGCTGCATAGTATTCCATGTCTGGTGATCCTTAAAGAAGTTAAAGATTGAAATGCCATGTGACCCTGCTAGTCCACTTTTGGGAATAATCCCCCATGCTTCAAAAATTCACCTCGATAGCACAAACATGATCATGTTCATTGCAGCACTGTTTACAAAAGCAAAGTCATGGAATCAACCCAAATGTCCAACAGTTGACGAGTGGATAATAAAACTTTCATGTAAGAAAATTTGTGCCTTCCACATGTCTAGGATGGGAGGAGAGTGGAGCACTTACAGATGCCTGTTAGTAACACATGCCAGATCTGGACAGTACAAACTTTTGAGTCACCCAGGGTCTCCAGTGAGGGAAACTGATTGTGGTCTCCTTGCTTTCTATCTGGATAGCCAAGAATGGAGAGTTTTCTTTGTTCTTCCTTTCCCTCAGTAAAAATTAACCATCATTCTTCTTTGACATAATCTGATCAAAATTAAGCTTCAAGTCATAGAAAGGTACTTAAACACCTTTAGTTTCCATACTCTTAAATACAACATAGTTATTATTATTATTAATTATTATTATTATTTGTGTGTGTGTGTGTGTGTGTGTGTGTGTGTGTGTGTGTGTGTGTATCAGTGGACATTTGTGTGTCCCTGTGAAGGATCAAGAGTGACAATGGGAATCATTCCAGATTGCTTCTACCTCCTTTCTTTGCTTAGCTCTGGGATTTCCCTTGCTTTGGTCACCAAGAAGTACAGGCTGCCCCCGTTTTCACCTGGAGTTTTAAGTGGGACAAGATCCAAACTCAGGTTTTGAACTCAGATCCTTCTGCTTACACAGAAGGGTCTTAACCCCTGAATCTCTCTAACCCACAATTGACTCAACCAAATCCCAAGGAATCTTTATGTTTTGAAATGTTAGAACAAAAAAGTGCTAGGAAAAACAAGCTTCCTGAGAGTACTTGTTTGATTAGCTCGTTGGGTTACTGGTTTCCATTTATCTCCAAGACGTTTTTATCTCCCAACAACAATAAGAATCTGTGCCATCATGGTAACTACTGCTATATTCACAGTTGAATTATAAGTCCTCATTAAAAGAGTGAAAAATAAGGAAAGCACATTTGGAGATTTCATTTACAACTGCATCCCCAAGTAAGGGACCTGGAAATGTGTTCATGTATTATGCAAACCTTTTTATGTATTCAACACTGTATTTTACTGAGGTTTTTAAAATACAGATATCTGAAGATGTATATTTTTGTCTATTTTTCTGTATAGAAAAATTCATAGTACATTTCGATCAGATTTATATATGGATTCTTACAAGTTAAAACCTCTATAAGAGATTTTCCCAGAGTTTTGAGAGCTGTCCTATGTATTACATGAACATCAAAGAGCCAAGCATAGACATAGCTCTTTGAAGAGAATCATTGTTTGGTTAAAATGGCTAACAATTGTTTTTAAAGCTACCATAATGGAGACAGTGTCCAGTTTACAAAATTGACAATTGAATTCATGAATAGAATCAAAATGGAGCAAATAAAAATAAGCCTCATGACAATGTTGTCACTGAACATTACAAAGAAAACTGGATTAATAAGTGGTGTTATAATATCTGCTTTTCACTTAGAATAAAAAAAGAATATATACTTCACTCTTTGCATGAAAATCAACTTTGGTCATATTAATAGCTTAGTAATGAAAAAAATCTGTAGGAGAAGGTTTAAAGAAATATACAAGGAATTGTAAAGGTCTTTTACCTTCTTGGTTAGGTTTATACAAGGTATTTCATTTTTTTAGGGGCTATAGTAAATGGGATTGTTTCTCTCAGGGCTTTTTCATTTCTTTCATGCTGGGCATATAGGAAAGCCACTGATTTTTGTACATTTATTTTGTATCCTGCTACCCTGCTGAACTTCTGTAATAGTTCCAAGTGCTTCCTGGTGGAGTTTTTGGGATCACTCAGGTATAAGATCATATCATCTGCAAATAGGGATAGCTTGACTTCTTCCTTGCTGATTCTAATCCCTTTTATGTCCCTTTCTTGCCTTATGGCTTCAGCTACCACTTCAAGTACAATATTGAATATAAATGGTGAGAGTGGACAGCCTTGTCTTGTTGCTGATCGGAGTGGGAATGCTTCCAGTTTTTCCCCATTGAGTATAATCCTTGCTGTAGGCTTGTTGTATACTGCTTTTATTATATTGATAAAGGTTCCTTCCATTCCTACTGTCTCTAACGTTTTGATCATGAAAGGCTGTTGGATCTTGTCAAAAGCTTTTTCTGCATATATTGAGAGTATCATGTGGTCTTGGGCTTTGGATTGGTTTATATGGAGAATTACATTTATTGATTTGCATATGTTGAACCAACCTTGTGTGCCGGGGATAAAGCCTACTTGGTCCCAGTGAATGATCTTTTTGATATGTTTTTGAATCCGATTTGCTAAGACTTTGTTGAGAATCTTTGCATCTGTGTTCATCAGAGAGATTGGCCTATAGTTTTCTTCTTTAAGTGTATCTTTATTAGGTTTTGGAATTAAAACAATATTAGCTTCATAGAAGGAATTTGGTAGTGTTCCTTCCTTTGCTATTTGTTGGAACAGTTTAAGGAGTATTGGTGTTATTAACTCCTTAAATGTCTAGTAGAACTCTATGCTGAATCCATCTGGTTCAGGACATTTTTTGGTGGGAAGATTCGAGATTACTTCCTCAATTTCCTCATATGTTATAGGACTATTTAAATAATTCAGAACTTCTTGATTCAATTTAGGTAAATTGTGTTTACTTAGGAATTCATCCATCTCTTTTGTGTTGTCATATTTCACAGAGTATAAGTTTTTGAAATATGATGTTATAATTCTCTGGATTTCTTGGGTATCAGTAGTGATAACTCCATTTTAATTTCTAATTTTATTAATCTGGGTTTTCACTCTCTTGCTTTTGGTTAATTTAGCTAGGGGTGTATCAATCTTTAAAACCCTCAAGAAAGAAATTGCAGAAGACACCAGAAGGTGGAAAGACCTCCCGTGTTCCTGGATTGGTAGAATCAACATTGTAAAAATGACCATCCTACCAAAGGCAATATACAAATTCAATGTTATACTAATTAAATTCCCAAAGCAATTCTTTAAAGAAGTTGACCAAACAATCTCAAAATTCATATGGGAGCACAAAAGACCCAGGATAGCAAAGACAATCCTGAGTAACAAAAACACTGCTGGAGGTATTACCATACCGAACCTTAGTATATATTACAAATCCATAGTTGTAAAAACGGCCTGGTACTGGCTCCAAAATAGGCACACAGATCAATGGATAAGGCTTGAAGACCCAGATATAAGCCCACAAAACTACAGCCATTTGGTCTTTGACAAAAGGGCCCAAAAAATCCAATGAAAAAAGAAGAGTATCTTCAACAAATGGTGCTGACAAAACTGGATCTCCACATGCAGAAGATTAAAACTGGACCCGTACTTGTCACCTTGTACAAGACTTAATTCCAAATGGATCGAGGATCTTATTTAAGGCCAGAGACTCTAAAAACCATAGTTGAAAGGGTAGGGAACTCCCTCGAGCCCTCGAGCTGATTGGGCTAGGCCAATAGTTTCTAAACAGACATCCAATGGCACAGTCAATGCTACCAACTCTCAACAGTTGGGATCTGGTGAAATTAAAGAGCTTCTGTTCACCTAAAGAGATTGTAACAGGAGCTCAAAGGCAACCCACAGAATGGGAGAAAATCTTCACTAACCACATATCTGATAGAGCTCTATTATCCACAGTGCACAAAGAACTTAGTAAACTAAACACCAAGGAAACCAATGGCCCAATTAAAAAATGGGCCCTGGAACTTAAAAGAAACTATACTAGGGATGAAATTAAAATGTCCAACAAATATCTGAAAAAATGCTCCACTTCCTTAGCCATCAGGGAAATGCAAATCAAAACCTCCCTGAGATATCATCTCACCCTGGTCAGGATGGCAAAAATCCACAATACAAACAACATCAACTGCTGGAGAGGATGTGGAGAGAGGGGAACTCTCCTACATTGCTGGTGGGAGTGCAGGCTCATACAGCCACTCTGATGAGCCGTCTGGAGATTCTTAAAGAAATTAAAGATTGAAATGCCATATGACCCTGCGATTCTACTTTTGGGAATAAGCCCCCATGCAGCAGAGGTTCACCTCGATAGCACAAGTGCGACCATGTTCATAGCAGCACTGTTTACAATAGCAAAGTCATGGAATCAACCCAAATGCCCAACAGTTGACGAGTGAATAAGGAAAATGTGGTACATCTATACAATGGAATACTACTCAGCCATAAGAAATGATGAATTACTGGAATTTGCCTGGGAAATGGATGTCATTGGAGACAATTATATTAAGTGAAGTATCCCAGACCCAGAAAATTAAGTGTCCCTATGTCCTCCCTAATAGGTGGCTCCTAGTACCAAACCCACCCAGCCCACCTAGAGATACTCGACGATAAATCTCTGTAATACAGTAATTGGAAGGAGTTTGAACAGGCCGGGATGGGGTAGGAGGGCCACACCAGAAACAAGGAGAAAGGGGACCATGTAACAGCAGAGAAAATAGGCCTCCATCAAGGACTGTGAGTAAGCAATGAGACATCTGGTTAAGTTCACAGACTTTTCGTTCCTGATCATTTACAACTGAGGTGGTGTGATCTCACCAGAAGGGGAGGGCATAGAGTCTGGCAGATAAAAAGTAACCATTTTGCAAATGGTTGATTGACCCCTCCCTCACTGTGGTTTCCTACTTTTATTGCATCTACCTTTGAATATACTCTTATAACAAGACTCTAGTTTAACAGCTTTTTATCTCTGGCCAGGAGGTGACATCCAATACCCATCAGGATGGAGTGAAGGGCATTGCAGGAGCAGCAAAACCGCAAAAGAAAATCAACAAACCATAATCCAGAATTTCAGAGACTCTATATCAACCACCTAGAACTAGACCAGCCTAATCTCTCCCCATCCTGAAGCTCAGGGAAATTTGCAGAAGAGGGGGCGGTAAGAGTGTAAGAGCACAAGGATGGGAGGGGCAATGATATGCAAGATACTCTACACAAGTTAGGGCCGAAGCAATCATAGTTGGACTTTTACATGCCCTGCACAATGTCCAACACACTATTGTCCCCACAAAGTCTAGCATTTGCTAAAAGCACCAAGATCCTTGGAGGCAAGGGATTGACAGCCAAAATAGTGTTCCTATGCTTAAGGGGAACACAGGAAAGGGTTCAGAGAAATGCCGCTGGGTCCTTGTATGTCATCAGAGAGGAGTACCCAGAGGACAGTCAGGCATGCACATTAAAGGATAATCTGGGGATTGGGGGATGGGAGGCACTGGGGGATGGGGAAGGAAAGGGGAGGGGAGGGGGAGCAGAGGGGTTGGGGGAGGAGTAGGGAAGGAGGGAACCGGTGTACCTATTAAGTTTGTATGAGTGGAGATAATAAAAAATGTTTTAAAAAAAAGAAATATACAAGGAATTAAGTTTGGCTCTAAAGTACAAGTCCATAAAGAAAAAGTTCAATTTAGTAAAAGATAGCATGAAGAGAGCAGAAAGAAAAATTGAGGGAAGATGTCTATGGCATATATGCCAAAAAGAATTAATATCAATAAAAAGACAGCAGTCTAGGAAATGGGCAGAACCTTAAGTGTATATTTCACAGGAGCCAAAAAGGATAATAAGCAAAAAGTATTCAAATTCATAGCTAAATAGAGAAACTTTGGTAAACTAAGACAACAAGCATCACTGAACACAGGCAAGTCTTACAGAAATGAAAACATGTGATAATCCTAAACACTTGGATGACTGCAAGTGAACAAGAGCAGGACTTTCAGATACAGCCAAGTATAAACTGTCCTCAGGCAATTTGACATACTCTGATATCAGATGAAAATACACGTGTGTTTCAAGCAAGTATCTTACATACATTCAATATTAACTAAAAGAGAATGAAATGGTAAAATGAGGCTTATGAATAATATGCTTTAGAAAATAGCAGAACTATTATTTAAGACTTGGCATTAATGTACTTGAGAAACATTACAATGGATGTGGAAAGCAAGTGAAAAACACAAAGTATAGTGACATCAATATCAAAAATGCCCAAGTAAAAAGCCAATCATTGAAGAACCATCCAATTATAGCAAATGAAAGCAGTCATAAAGAAATGACAATGAAAGCATTCATAAAGAAAACATAATTCAGAACTGTGGACCCCCCAGAAGGTTATAAGAATACCAAGATTTGGAAGAAGCACTCAGACAGCATGTAATACTATCCTCTGCTAACCATGTAATAGGCAAATAGATATATTATTGGTCTTTGTATTATTGATATATGCCACATTTATTTATTGAATTAAACACTTTATAACAATAAAATCATAAAATTCTACTGCACTAAGAGTCCATCTCAATATATTTATATACTTACATAGAAAACATTGACCACTTATTACTTCATTTATTTTTATTCCTCGTTAGAAGTTACAATGATATATAGGAAAACAAACTTGACACCTTTTAAAAATTACTTTTATCCAGATAAATAATTTCCTTAGTAAATTGCATGAACAAAGCTCACTAACTTTATACTGTGACAATTTTCTTTTATCCTTTTGAAACTTACACAGTTGTCACCACAATCTAGTGATGATGGGTTCTCAATTTATATATTTTACCTCGTTATAGTGTTCTATTGACCTAAAGAAATCTTATGAAAGAAAAGGCTTCAGACTTTTCCAAGTTAGAGTATAAATTTAAATAATGTGGTATCTTTCAGAGAAGCTAGGTAGAGCATAATAATTATATTAAATTGTCAAGTAAACAGAAAATAATCTTCCAGATGAGCAGAGTAGAACACACAGATGACCAAAGATGCACCGTGTGTTTTCTCACCTATACTTCAAATCACTATGTAAAAACTGAAGTTCATAATCATTTAGACTATTTTAGGTTACAAAGAATCAGTAATAAATAGCTTACAAAGATTTCATGACCAAGTTCCAGTGTATATCATCTTTCTCTTGGAAAGGAAGTCAAACTTACTAAACAAAGACATAGAACAAGACTGTGTTGGAAGCATCCAAAACCAGGAGAATGAGGAGTCCAACCTGATTTTATCTATTGATCTGAACATTATGCAAAACCCGTGGGGGACCACTCTGAGTTCACTTGGATGCTGATCTGCGCACTTTCCTGCTTAGCTGAGCAACTTCTCAGCCTCCTGCAGTGGCAGAGATAATTCCTATGCAGATAAAACCATTCCAATCTCAAGTTTGGTTTTGTTTCTTTGAGATAAAGATGTAGATGCAGAGAAATAAGCAGAAAAGTTGAAATGCCACAAAAGATAAGTGAGAAGGCAATAGCCTGGGTGCATTTTCAGATCAAAGGGTCTTGAAAAACACTCATCGTCATGCAGATGCTATTTATGAGAATTTATACACATATTCACAGTGTATCAAAAAGGTCCTTAGTGGTTTATGATGTAAATTCACAAGTCTGTCATAGAACTATTTCTTCCAGCATATTCTCCTAGATGGGAGAACTTAAAAACTTATCTGTATTGTTCAGATTCAGTGATTTTTGTATCTATGATTTAATCAATATTGTTCTTCTATGGTTCCAGCATTTCTATATCAGGTACATTTTGTAGGAATAAAGCTTCATTGGAAGCTTTCATATAACACATTTTGCCATACTTACCCAAACATATGCCTATTTTAACTTTAATTTATTAGCAAAATAGTATTTCCATGACCTATGTTCCTAGATAGATTTGATCACAAAGTATTTTTCCTTAACAAAGAACAAGAATTATTCTCTTGTACAATTTTTGTCTCACCCTAATTTTTCTTCTGGAGATCGATATTATCTTAGTGTATATTTGAAGAAAAGGGGAGATCTGTATACTTACATGTGAAGTAGCAACTATTCACTACTTTAGATACTGCCTCTAAGTGGTTTTTAAATGCCTCCCAAGCCTGCCACTCCAAGAGTCAGCAAGTCATAATAACATAAGTAGTGACTGAGAGGTTTATAACAGCAAGAGTAAAAATGAGGTTTAAAAATCAAGTACAGCTAGACAAAACCACAACAAGGTAAACACTGAAGATATAAGAACAACATGACAAATGCAGAAGCCAAAGACTCTTAACTTTATCTTAATTTGAACTTTTCCTTATTTCAGTTTTGTTCAACAAATGTTGTATGCTGACTGAAGGCCTTGATTGAAGCATGCTTCATTGACAGACAGGAGTCTCTACAGCGAGCACTGAAACTTGTGGGGAAATGATCAACTTGATACAAAATTTGCTCTCATAGATTTCTCAATGTCACCTACTTCAGACAAACTCTTTGCTTTGTCATCTAGTTCTCAGAAAAACATCTAGGTGTTTTCTTGTCTTTAAAACACAGTGAAATTGCCTATGTTAAAACTATAAAGGACAATATTTTGTTTACAGAAACATATGATTCTGAATGCTACAACATATATGGAAGAGAATCTTTACTAATGAGAATGACATTGCCACTCTATCTAAATAGATAGAGTTATTGCATGTGGACAAATATGAGAAAGGCAGTAGAGAAGTAGAATCTATTTAAATAGAGGCTTATGTGACACTTATCACAACTATGTACAAAAAATGTAACCTGAAATTGAGATGCAAGTTTCTGATTTATGCAGTAGATCCTAGAAAGCAAGTGGGAAAATGTCTAAAAATAATCTTCATAAACTACTAATGCCTATGGTAGTCAGAGAAAGGCTGGGGGATCTTTACCAAGAAAGTAAAGTCTATCAAGGATAATGCTATGAAGGTTGACTTCACACATATGCATAGATCATTAAGAGCTTAAAGAACTTTACTAGGTAACTGAGCAATGATGCCAGAATCTACAATGCTTATTCTGTACCTCCTGTTCCTCAACACAGTGTTTCCAGTTTTCACAGACAAGAGAAGACAAAAAGCCACAAGGGTGTCATGAGACAGATCCCACCTTCAGGCAGTTCATCACTCAGAACTAAAGATACAATGTTAACAAAATTAAGAAAGATCTGCAGTAGAATGGAAAGAATCAAGATGGATCTTTACACAGTCCTTCTGTGTTTGACTCAGTTGTAAAAGTATGACAAAAGAGCATGTCCATTTGTGTCAGAAATGAGATAATACATAGAATATGGAAGACAAAATTTCTACTTATTTAGAGAATGTATAGGTTTTGCTTGAATGTTGGATTAATTGGCCTATTTCAAAGTTAATAATTGAAACTGAAAGTACTTCAAAGAACTTTCTGTAAACTTAAACAAGAAAGCTTTCCTTCATGAATTTTTACAGTGGAATAGAAAATGCTATGATCAGGAATGAAACACTATGAAAAATATGCTACAGTCACCTTCCACAGTGCGACTTCCTTGAGTGATTCCACAACCCAGTCTTCCATTTTACAGATCGCCTTTTCATTCACTAAGGAAGACAGAGTTGCCGTAGGGCAATATCATGTTAGATATCTATTGCTTTTCCAAGTGGGAAACAGAAGATAGATTAACAAACTCCCTCAACAAGAATGAACCGAAAATTAAATGGAAGTACAACAAAGCAAGTAGACAGAAAACTCAGTTGGATCATTCTGAACAAGTCAACGAGGTTATGTCTTAAAAATGGTTTATTATTGCCTTGCTTATAGCTTGGGGTTGCCAGGAAGAGAGTAAACACTTCAAAATAATCCACTGAAAAGGTCATAGAAGTTAGAAGCCTTTATACTCTTGTCACATTGAGGGATAATATTCATTATTGACTCTTGGGCAATAAAACTGAAATCCCACATATGCTGGGATTGATTCTTGTAGGTTTGAGATAGCTTTAGCTAATGGCTTATAGATTGTGAAATCATCAGGCCCTGTTGAAAAGCCTATTAAATCTGGCACTGGAAAAATAAGGTCATTGGGCCAGGGCCAGGTGAATAGATTTCCTCAGTCAGGCTGGGAAAGCACTCCCTAACAAGATCCCCTATTTTCTGAAACCCACATATATAGACACTTTCAAGGAAGAGACCTCTGTGAATAAAATACCATCATATCACAGGATGTTGGTGGAGCTACTTGGAAATGAAATAAAACACTTCCCCTGTTGAGTCAAAAAGTGGCACATGAGTTTACAAAACACGACCTTATTTTTTTTTCTGTAGAATTCATGATTTTGAAGAGGATTGACATGGAGTTGGCGTGACTTTTACATACACACTGTAATCTTTCTCCCACCTCTCAAATTTTATGATCTCTCTTGCCCAGACAGCACTTTGCTGCTCCCTCCTGAGTTTTGCTTGTCATGATTTTTTAAATTAATTAATTAATTAATTTTTTCGCTCATACAAACGTAATAGGTACCCCGGTCCCCTCCCTCCCACCATTCCTCCCTAGACCTCCCTGTTCCCTCCTCTCTTTTCCCCTTCCTTTCCCCCCTCCCTCCCTTTCTCCCAGTGCCCCCTCCCCCCATCTCTGAAGCATCCTTTAATGTGTATGTCAAACTTTCCTCTGGGTCCTCCTCTCTGATGAGGTATAAGGACTCAGTGGCATTCCTAGAATGCTTTCTTGTGTTCCCCTTAAGTATAGGAACACTATTGTGGCTGTTAACCCCTTGTTTCTAAGGATCCTAGTGCCTTTAGTCCATGCTAGACTTTGAGGGGTCAATGATATGTTGGTCATTGCACAGATCATGCAGAGTCCTATCATAATTGCTTCGGCCCTAACTTGTGTGGAGTATCTTGCATAACATGACTCCTCCCATATTTGTGCTCTTACAATCTTACCACCCCCCCTTCTGCAAATTTCCCTGAGTGTCAAGATGGGGAGAGATTAGGCAGGCCTGATTCCAGGTGGTTGATATAGAGTCTCTGATGTTCTGAATTGTGGTTTGTTGTTTTTTTTTTTTTTTAGTTTTGCTGCTCCTGCAATGCCCTTGGCTCCATCTTGATGGGTATTGGCTGTCACCCCCTGGCCAGAGATAAAAAGCTGTTAAAATAAAGTCTTATTATAAGAGTATATTCAAAGGTAGATGGAATAAGAGTAGGAGACCACGGTGGGGGGGGTGTCAGTCTCCATTTGCAAAATGGTTACCTTCTATCTGCCAGACTGTATGCTCTCCTTTTCTGGTAAGATCATACCCCATCAGTTGCAAGTGACCAGGAAGGAAAGTCTGTGAGCTTAACCAGATGTCTCATTACTTACTTGCAGTCCTTGATGGTGGCCTATTATCTCTGCTGTAGCATGATCCCTTTCTCCTTATCCTTCCCCTTCTCTCCTGTTTATAATCTTTGCAATTACTGTAGGTATTACAGAGATTTATCTTTGAGTGTTTCTCTGAGTAGGTTTGGTACTAGGATCCACCTATTAGGGAGTACATATGGCACTTAATTTTCTGTGTCTGGTATACTTCACTCAATATAATTGTTTCTAAGTCCATCATTTCCCAGCAAATTTAATTAAAAAATTCATCATTTTTGATGGTTGAGTAGTATTCCATTATATAAATGTACCACATTTTCCTTATCCACTTGTCAACTGTTGGGCATTTGGGTTGATTCCATGACTTTGCTATTGTAAATAGTGCTGCAGTGAATATGGTTGTGCTTGTGTCACTGCAGTGAATTTCTGTATTATGGAGGATTATTACAAGAAGTGGTATAGCAGGGTCATATGGCATTTCAATCTTTAACTTCTTTAAGAATCGCCAGATGGCTCGCCAGAGTGGTTTTATGAGCCTGCATTTCCACCAGCAATGTAGGAGAGTTCCCCTCCTCCACATCATCTCCAGCATTTGGTGTTGTTTGTATTGTGGAATTTTGCCATCCTGACCGGGGTGAGATGATATCTCAGGGAGGTTTTGATTTGCATTTCCATGATGGCTAAGGATGTGGAGCATTTTTAAAGATATTTGTTAGACATTTTAATTTCATCCTTGGTAAAGTTTCTTTTAAGTTCCAAGACCCATTTTTTTTAACTGGGCCATTTAAAACACCTTATTTAATGTGTTTCTATATGTTCAGCCAGTAGTGTGTATGTGTGTGGGTGGGTCTTTACTCTGAATTATTACATATAAATGAATATAAACCAGCAAGAAAATGTAAAATTTGTGTTCTTGTGTTTTTACCACTATTAATATTCAGAATATCTGATGCTATATAATTATCATTATGTACACGTGAACAACTTTGAATATCCCTCTTAAAGAAACAAAAAGACTATTATTTTTCTCAAGGATACTTTGATAATGGCTAAGAGAATTCTCAAGTCATAGTGCATATTATTCAATGAAAAGCATGTACAGAGAATCACTATGATCTATTTCAAAAAGACAACCAAAACAGCAAAAGAAGTCTATTTAATTCTGGCACAACTACAGTCATTAAAGAGTTGAGACCACTATGAAAGACATTCAGGCTTTCAGGTTCAACTGGTCTGTTTGAGTTTCTGTGTTTGAACTCTCCTCATCTTAAAAACTCCAAGTTTGCTTCAGTTTTACCTGTTTTAAGAGAGAAAATTTATTGAAATCATGATTGTCCCTATATTGCGCTAGTTTCCAAGGGTTCTGAAAAATGTGATTAAAACAACTAGGAAGAAAGATTCTAATTTGATTCCTGGTTTCAGAAGTTCCCATCCATGGTTGGTGTGATAGTTAATCTTGGGTGTCAACTTGACACACCTAGCATTAACTGAGACCATACCTGGCAAGATCAGCTGAGACCACATGAAGGCATTATCTGGATAATATAAAGATCAGAACAAATTAGAACCTCCCCAGATCTCCCTGGAAATTCCCAATAGCAGACCAGATAAAAGGAACCACAGAACAGGAGACTGGAGGAGAGACTCTCTGAAGTTGTGCTAGGAAATGTTCTTCCTTCCTGCTGTCCTCTTTCCTTGTTTCTTCGTTTCTTCAACCCTCCATCTCCCAAACCCTCCAAGTCTTCAACGTGATTAAAGATTCTCCAGGAATCCTCCAGCCTTCACCCATCACCCACTGGACTACTGGACTGAGCAGCTACTGGTAGCAATCATTGGAATACCTTGGCCATATCTCCTAAGCCAACTCAATAAATTCCCTTTTTATATATTCATTTTGTTGATTCTGTGACTCTAGAGAACCCTGACTAATACAGTTAGCCATCTTCATTGTTTTGTGTCCAAGACACATCAGAAATTTATGGCAGAAGAGTATGGTAGCTGTTCAACTCAAGGTAGCTAGAAACAAAAAGAGGCAGAGGAAGAATCTGGGGCAAAATATGTCTTGTCAAAGATGTGTCCTTACTTTCTTGAGCTAGTATCCACCTTCTAGAATTTCACAACTTTCCAATAATGACACCAACTTATCGATCCACCCATGTTAGCCCATGTATTAAGTCAAAACCCTCATAATTCATCTCCTTTATAGCTCACCAAGCTAACAACCAAGCCTTCATTCACAAGCCTCAAGAGACATTTCATATTTATAGCACATTATATCAATAATGCAAACCAAGAAAGGAATACAAAGAATTAAACCATGTTTTGCTTACATAAAAATGGTGTCTAGGTGATTAAGATATGAATGCCTTTCCCCTCATTTATTACTCCAAATTAAAATTATGCTTTATACATAACAGATAATATTTCTGTAGTGGCATATAAAGTCCTTTGGAAATGTAGCCAAATTTTATTTTATTTTTTCCTTCTAATTGAACCATTTGGATAATAGCAAACTGAACCAAAGAAACACATTTTGTTGATATCTAGTAAATCCTTAATAAACTGTGTTCTATGATACAGAAAAGTTAACTTATATTTCCTTAATGTTCATTATTCCTGAAAATGGATTGCTGCTTTGCTTCGAGTAATCAAACATCTAGCAATAGAGAAATATGTGGCATCAATGTTATAAAATAGAGTACTTATTCTACCATAAATCATCTGAGCAGGGAAAAATAACATTATCACTTGAAATGAATAATTTGTAAAAAAAATTCTTAGACTTGGCATACAGCTCTGAAAGAATTGCTGAATAACTGGAGGACCCAATGAATATCAAAGAAAACCAGTTAGAATGTTGGTAATTGGTGTGATCTCACTCACCTTGTCGAACAATGCACAGGGGTAGTTGTCTGTTATACTTCGGCACCAAATCAGAAGGTGGTACTTCTAAGAGACACCTTAAGATTTCAATCTCAATAACAAATGGATATAATATACAGTAGGTTTCATTCTGTCATAAACATCTATAGCCAGAAATAGGAAAGTTATATAAAAATGCTCAACTATAGTCCCTAACTTAAATGTCTAAGTATTTTAAGAAAAGTATAATTTTTTTGAATTTTGAATGCCAGGAGCTCTTTTTTTTAATACATTTTTTTATTATTTCCGCTCATACAAACTTAATAGGTACACCAGTTCCCTCCCTCCCTCCTCCTCCCCCCGAACCCCTGCTCCCCCTCCTCTCCCTCCCCATCCCCCAGTACCTCCCCCCAAATTCCCAGAGAGTCCTTTATTGTGTATGCCTAACTCTTCTCTGGGTCCTCCTCTCTGATGGCTTTTCCCTGAACCCTTTCTCGTGTTCCCCTTAAGCATAGGAACACTACTGTGGCTGTCAATCCTTTGCCTCCAAGGATCTTGGTGCCTTTAGCTGATGCTAGACTTTGTGAGGTCAATAGTGTGTTGGACATTGTGCAGGGCATGCAAAGTCCTATTATGATTGCTTCAACCCTAACTAGTGTGGAGAATTTTGCAAATCATTGCTCCTCCCATCCTTTTGCTCTTACAATCTTACGCCCCCTCTTCCGCAAATGTCCCTGAGCTTCAGGATGGGGAGAGATTAGTCTGGCCTAGTTCTATGTGGTTAATATAGAGTCCGAAGAGCTCTTTTATATCTTTTTTCTCCCACATTTTATCTTTTTCCTAATAATATATGCTCAATAGGTACTCCATTCTCTCCTTCCTCCTCCCCTCTCCAGTCGTCCCTCTTGCACTCACCCCATTCCCTGCTTTTTAACCCCCCTCTCTTTCTCACCCAGTGCCTCCCCCTTCCTCCCTCCCATCCCCTGGGGTGTCCTTTTGTGTGAATGCCAAACCTCCCTCTGAATCCACCACCCTAGTGAGGGTTCAGGACTCTCCGTAGCACAGTTCCAAGCCCATTCTTGGGCTCCCCATTAGTAGGGGAACTCTATTATGACTGTTTAATCTCTAGCCTCTAAGGATCTTACTCCCTGGAGCCTTCTCCTCTGTGATCCATGCTAGATTTTGGGGAGGTCGTTGACATGTCAGCCATTGTGCAAGTCAGGCAAAAGTCAATTCTGTTGCTACAACCATAACTTGTATGGATTAACTTTCATATTGCTGGTCCTCTCCATCTTTAGGCTCTTACGATTTTGCCACCCCCTCTTCTGCAAGGTTCTCTGAGCTTTAGAATGGGGAGAGATTTGGCTGCCTGTTTCCACTTGATTAATGTAGGGTCTTCAGTGTTCTGAATTATGTTTTTTTGTTGTTTTCAATTTTGCTGTTCCTGAACTATCCTTGACTGCATCCAGATTGGTATCGAAGGTCACCTCCTAACCAAAGATAAAAGGTTATTTAAATGAAGATCTTACTGTAAAAGGAGATTCAAAGGTACAAGGAAGAATAGGAGTAGGCCACAGCAGTGGGGGGGGTCAGCGTCCCATTTGCAGGATGGTTATCTGTCGGTCCCCATACCCTCCCTGATTGGTGAGATCAAACCTCTTCAGTCCAGGAAGAGAAATGGGAGTGACCTGCACCAGATATCTTGCTACTTACATGCAACACTTGACGGTGACCTATTTTCTCTACTGAAGCATCATCCCATCTCTCTGTTTTTTTTTTTTTTTGAGGCCCTCCTTCTTCTTCTCTCATATTTATAATCCTTTGTGATTACTGTAGGTATTACAGAGATTTGTCTTTGAGTGTGTCACTAAGTGGGTTTGGTACTAGGATCCACCTATTAGGGTGTACATATGGCACTTAATTTTCTGTGTCTGGGATACTTCACTCAATATAATTGTTTCTAAGTCCATCCATTTCAAGGCAAATTTCATTAAAAAATTCATCATTTTTGATGCCTGAGCAGTATTTCATTATATAAATGTATCATCACATTTTCCTTATCCACTCGTCAACTGTTGGCCATTTGGGTTGATTCCATGACTTTGCTATTGTAAATAGTGCTGCAGTGAATATGGTTGTGCTTGTGTCATTGCAGTGAATTTCTGTATTATGGAGGATTATTACAAGAAGTGGTATAGCAGGGTCATATGGCATTTTAATCTTTAATTATTTTTTGGAAATCACCAAACTGATTGCTAGAGTGGTTACATAAGCCTGCATTCCCATCAGCAATGTATGAGAGTTCCCTTCTCTCCACATCCTCTCCAACATTTGGTGCTTGTATTGTGGATTTTTTCCATCTTAATCGGGGTGAGATAGGGAAGTTTTTATTTGCATTTCTCTGATGGCTAGGGATGTGGAGCATTTTTAAAGATATTTGGGGAGAGATTTCAATTTCATTTCAATTTCATCCCTGGAAAAGTTTCTTTTGAGTTCTGAGTCACATTTTTTAATTGTGCAATTTATCTCCTTGGTGTTTAGTTTTTTAAGTTTTCTGTGCATTCTGGATAATAGAGCTCTATCAGATATGTGGTTAGTGAAGATGTTCTCCCATTCCATAGGTTACTTTTTTGCTCAGTTTACAATCTCTTCATATGAACAGAAGCCCTTTAATTTCATAAGATCCCATTTGTTGAGTGTTGGTTCTAGTGACTGTGCTATTGGATTTCTGTTTAGGAACTGTTGGCCTATCCCAATCAGCTTGAAGGAGTTCCCTACCTTTTCAACTAGGTTTTTATAGTCTCTGTCCTAATATTGAGGTCCTTGATCCATTTGGAATTAATTTTTGTATATGGTGACAAGTACGGGTACAGTTTTAATCTTCTGCATGGGGACATCCAGTTTTGTCAGTGCCATTTGTTGAAGAAGCTGATCTTTTCCATTGAATTTTTTGGGCCCTTTTGTCAGTAACCAAATATCTATAATTGTGTGGGCTTGTAGTGGGTCTTCAACCCTTATCCATTGATCTACGTGTGTATTTTAGAGCCAGTACCAGGTTGTTTTTATTACTAATGATTTGTTGTAGTACACGTTAATTGGTTTGGTATGGTGATACCTCCAGAAGTGTTTTTGTTATTCAGGATAGTTTTTGCTATATTGGGCTTTTTGTGCTTCCATATGAATTTTGAGATTGGTCAATTTCTTTAAAGAATTGCTTGGGGATTTTGATAGGTATAGCATTGAATCTGTATATTGCTTTTGGTAAGATGGTAAAATTTTTATGATATTGATTCTGCCCATCCAGGAACATGGGAGGTCTTTCCACCTTCTGGTGTCTTCTGTAATTTCTTTCTTTAGGGTTTTAAAGATTTCATTATAAAGGTGTCTCACTTCTTTGTTTGGGTTTAACCATGGTATTTTATTTTTTAGGGGCTGTAGTAAATGGGATTGTTTCTGTTAGGATTTACTTACTTTTTCCATCCTTGGTGTATAGGAAGACCACTGATTTTTGCACATTTATTTTGTAACTTGCCCCTCTACTGAGCTTATGCATGAGTTCCAGGAGTTTCCTGGTGGAGTTTTTAGGATCACTCATGTATGCGATCATGTCATTTGCAAATAGAGATATCTTGACTTCTTCCTTTGTGATTTGAATCCCTTTTATCTCCCTCTCTTGTCTTATGGCTCTAGCTAAGACTTCAAGGACAATATTGAATAGAAGCCTTGACTAGTTTCTGATCAAGTGGGATTGCTTCAAGTGTTTTCCCCATTGAGTATAATCCTTGCTTGTTGGCTTGTTTTATGCAGCTTTTATTATGTTGATAAAGGTTTCTTCCATTCCAATTGTCTCTAGGGTTTTGATCATAAAAGGATATTGGATCTTGTCAAAGCTTTTTCTGCATCTATCTAGAGTATCATGTGGTCTTCGACTTTGGATTAAGTTATATGACAGGATTTTATGATGGATTTTTTTGTATCATTTTCCTTATCTCAATTTCAGATATTTCTCCCCTGATTTTGCTAGTCTCCTCTCTTCTACTGTTTTTGGGATTGGATTGCTGTTGTGTCTGTAAAGCTTTAAGCTGCATTGTTAAGTTATTTACTTGTAATGTTTCCATTTTTTGATATAGGCATTAAGAGTTATAAACTTACATCTAAGGATAGCTTTCATTGTGTCCCAGATATTTTGATATGTCATGTTTGATATGTTGAACCAACCTTGTGTGCCTGGGGTAAAACTACTTGATGTTTTTGAATCTGATTTGCTAAGACTTTGTTGAGAATCTTTGCATCTGTGTTCATCAAAGAGATTGGCCTATAGTTTTCTTTATTAAGTGTATCTTTATTTTGGGATTAGTAAGATATTAGTTAATAGAAAGAATTTGGAAGTGTTCCTTCCTTCGCTATTTTATGGAACAGTAAAAGGAGTATTGGTGTTAGTTGTTCTTTAAATGTCTGGTAGAATTCTGTGCTAAATCCATCTAGCCTAGGACATTTCTTGGTGGGAAGATTCGAGATTACTTCATCCACTTCCTCATTTGTTATAGGAATATTTAAATAATTCAAAACTTCCTGATTCAACTTAGTTAAGTTGTGCTTACTCAAAATTCATCCATTTCTTTTGTGTTATCAAATTTCATGGAGTATAAGTTTTTGAAATGTGACCTCATAATTCTCTGAATTTCTTGAGTATCAGTTGTGATAATTACATTTTCCTTTCTAATTTTGTTAATTTTGATTTTCTCCATGATGATTTTGGCTAATTAAGCTAAGGTGTATCAATCTTACTGATATTTTTCAAAGAACCAACTTTTCACATGGATATCAAGCATTAGAATATGGTGGTCTGACAGGGTACAGGCAATAATTTCAATTTTCCTGTGTATGTGGAGATTAGTTTTGTGGTCCAGTAAGTGGTCTGTTTTGGTGAAAGTTCCACTGGCTGCTTAGAATGTGTATTCCTTGATGCTTGGATGGAAGGTTTGATAGAAATCTGTAAGGTCCATTTCAGTGTTCGATTTAGTTCCAATGTGTGTCTGTTGAAATTTTGGTCAGTTGATCTATCCCATGTTGAGAGGGCAGTATTATTGTTTTGGGATTGATTCCTTGTTTTAGATGTTGTAATGTTTGCTTAATGAATATGGATGATCCCATATTGGTGTATATATGTTCAGTATTATGAAGTCTTCTTAGTGAATTGTTTCTGTGACTAAAATGTAGTATCCTTCTCTATTTCTTAAGGTTTTCTTTGATTTGAAATCCACTTTGTCAAGTAACATAATTGCTACCCTTGCTTGTTTCCTGGTTCCATTAGCTTGAAGAATTTTTGACCAGCCTTTTACTTTTAGAACGTGCCTTTTTTGTGGTGAGATGTGTTTCCTGAAGGCACCCGATCAATAGGTTTTGATTTCTAATCCATGTTTGTAACCTATGTCTTTTGATTGGTGAGTTAATTCTATTGGCATTTAGTGTTATAATGGAGAAATTACTTTTAATTCCTGACATTTCTTGTGTTTAGTGACTTTCATAAGTGTATTATTCAGTTTGTAGATTTGGTGGTCTTATATTTCCCTTCTGTCCTCATGGATATGCTTATTCTTTTCTTCAAGGTTTCAAGTTGTCTTTATTGTGGAAATTTTCTTTTCACCCTTGATCATGACTGATAGTTTTGCTGGGTATATCATCCTGGGTTGACATTTGTGCTCATTCAATACTTGAAGTACGTCTCTCCAAGCTCTTCTGGCTTTTACTGTTTCCACTGAAAAATCATTTGCTACTTTAATAGGTATACCTTTAAATGTAACCTTTTTTTTTCTCTTGAAGATCTTAGCACATTCTTTTTGCTTGTATATGTAGCGTTTTGACTAGTATATGTAGTGGTGAGTTTCTGTTTTGGACATATCTGTTTGGAGTTTGGAATGCCTCTTGCATTTGGATAGACCTCTCTTTCTTTTGATATGTAAAGCTTTCCTTTATGATAATTTAAAAAATTTCCTCAGGTGTGGTATTTTGGGATTCTTGTTCTGGTATTCCATGAATACACATGTTAGGCTTCCTCAAGGTGTTTCATAAGTCTTGAATATTTCTCTCAAGTATCTTTTTGGCTTTAACAATCTCTTCCATTGAACTGGTTAGTTATTACACTTTGTATTCAAGATTTGATATTCTATTTTTTGCTTCATTAGTTCTGCTGATAAGACTCTCTGTTGAGTTCTGAGTTAAAGATAGCTTGTCTTTTAATTCAAGTTTAAACTCTGCTTGAAATTGTTTTAACTATTTTATGCCTATTTTTGTTTCTTCAACTGCTTTTCTCATCTCCTCCAAGGGCCTGTTGTGTTCCTGTTCAAAGTGAATGCTGTGGTTATTTAATTCCTCCTTGATGTCCTCTTTCATTGTTTTTGATCATAGTAAAGATCAGGCTTTGAAAAGAACTTTATCTTGGGTATGGCTTTCTCGGCTATTTTCTGTGAGTTTGTTCTGGTTAGATTCCATAATTATGGGGTTGATTCTTTTTGTAGAAGATTTGTTGTCTTGGTTTTTGTTTCTCATGGATTTGTGCTGTGACTTGGGCACTTTTGTTTTATTCCTTATGTCCTTCTTTTGCTTTTTTGTGTGTCTTTGGCTGTACTGAATTACAGTATTACTACACTTGAGAAGTTATTGCTAGTGTTTGCCTCAGAGTTGGTATGCCTATCTGATGTTGGTGTATTTCCTAGAGGAGGTTATTGGACCTCAATTAAGGTGGGTTGAGTAGAGAGATTGAAAATTAGTATGGTAGTGCACTTTTTAGGTTTACTTCCTTGGTTTCATGTGAGGGTCCCTGAAGTTTTATAGGTTTTGGGTGCTATATGGAAATATTAAACTACAGTGACTTATAATTGAGAGGAACAAGATGGTAAAAAAGGTTTACTTATCTTAGAGTTGGATATGAAGATTCTCTCCCAGTATGATGGGATGATTTTAGAAGACCTCAGATGAATGGTATTGGTCCCTTAGCCCTTCACTTGGGATTTCTCTGGACTCTGTTGAATTCTGAGGGACAGAAAGATAGAGTGGCTAGTGGGGAGCACAGATGATCTGGGTCCTGAGACGTACTCTAAGGGCCTTCCCCAGGTCCAGAAAAGTAGGTTGGCTAGTAGTGGGATATGCAGATGACCTGGGGCCTGGTGCATGTCTAGGGAGCTTACCTGAGGAACACGGAGTCTGCCTGGGTCCGGGTCCAGGGCAGAAAGTATACTTTCTTATACATAGGTGAAGTATGAACAAATGTTTATGTAAGACCCAGATTGTTCATGATCTTACAGATTAGTTCACTGAATGTAATTTGACATAAAGTAAGTCTTTAGAATTCCTCTTAAATCAAGTCCATTATTCATTTTTTATTTTATAATTAAGTAAACTATATCACTTGAAAGAGAAGGCATGGGATTTCAAAAGATCTCTCTTTCATAACCTTACTATTTGTCTTGCATTCTAAGATTATAGGTCATTTGTGTGTGCATTTATGTGTTTCTTTCAGTTAACATCATTCAATGCATTTAGCAACACTCCACCAACAAAATAAAAGGCCACCAAAATGGTAAACAAACATGTCATAGTTAAGCACAAGTGTCAACCTGTGTTTGAGCTCTAGGCACAGTTGTAAAGAGTTGATGGTTGAGTTAAGCCCAGAGCAAACTTAAAGGAGATTGTCTGGCTGATGGGGAAGACCCAGCCCATGGTGGGTGGGATTCGGCCCTGGATAAATCACAGGGAGCTAATTGAGAGAGTGGGCATCCTTCTGTTCACTTGGCTAGACATGCTGGTCTGGCAAATAAGGATTGTCCATCTCTCAGCTGTTATGTGGTGATGGTGTAGCTAGTTACCTTGGCCCTGGTGTTGGTGCATGCTCTCCCATCAAGCTGGACTATGAACTGTAGCTAGTTATCGTAAGAGAATGAATCCCTTGTTCCCTTAAGCTATTTGATGGTCATTTATCAATAACCATGCAGGTAACTACAAAAAAACACATAGACTATTACATGATCCAGTATTTCTTGGGAGCAGTTGTAGTCAATCTGTCTGGAAGCATGGCTGCATAGATCAAGAGTAAAGGAAAGGACCAGCAAAATAGCTCAGTAGGCAATGTGCCTGCTCTTGAACCTGGCAATCTGAGTTTGATCCTTGAAAATCCATGTGGTGAAAAGAGAAAAAAAAATATCTGAAAGCTGTCTTCTGATTTCCCCCTGTGCACCATAACATGCATATACATGCTTTCACTTCCTTTTCATTCCTCCCTCTCTCTCTCCTACTCCCTTAAATAAATAAATATTAGATACAATAAAAATTCTTTACAAAGGAGTACAGGAAGGAAAGTGACCATCATCTAGAGCAACACTTTTCAAACTGCTCTCTTAAAGCTAAGTTCAATAAACTGTGACTGCCAAAAGAATGTTTTACTCATGATGTAACTAGAATATTATGTGTTTTTCCTTTTGAAGAAAGATTTATTTATTGGCATATCAAACTTCTGAGAAGTCCTAAAATGAAACACTCATATACTAATGGGGTACTATTTTCCTATTTCAAATCATTCATTCATCTCTCAAAAGATGTGCCATGACCCAGTTGAGAAATCCAGATAGATGCTTTAGTATGTACCAGGAGTCTTGTGATGATTCACTAACTCCTTTCTGTACATTGTGTGGATGAGCAATGCTCAAAAAGTTTTACTAATTTGTTCTAACATATATACTAGCTATAAAACTACAATGAAGTAGATTATAGCCCCTGAGTTAAGCAAGTGAATTTGACATTCGATAGTGGTGAGAAAGCTAAATAATGAACAGCAGTATGCTTAACCCCAGAATGGCTCAGGTAATCACTGATCTGAAGGAAACTGCCCCAAAACACAGCTGCCTGCAGAGGCTGAGACACTTTTTTTCTATCAACCACTTAAAAAAATCAAATGATCAACCTATATGGAAAATCAGGAATAATCTAGTAATCTGAACAGAATTAGTCATGGTTTGAATGTGAGTTATCCCTCAATAGGATCATGTGTTTGCATCTTTAGCTTATGTTAATATTTGGGAAGGCTGTGGCACATTTGAGAAGCAAAACATTGAAAGAATAAGAGAGAAAAATTTGCATGGGGTCAGGTGTGAAAGAGCCCTTTCATAAGAGTCACATAATATTTACAAATGCTGATATAAATAATAAACATAAGAGGTGACACTGGAGCCCTGTGGTGGAGCCTTGACTAGCATGCATGCAATCCTAGGATAAATCTACAGTGCTGCCAAAAAATTAGAAAAAAAATCAGAATAAGGAATTATAAACATGGTTCTCACAAAAGTATATGAAATGACTGTGACATTTCAGAAAAAATCTTGTAAAATGATCCTAGTTGCAGGAAAGCCAACTTAAATAAAAAGAAGAGATCCTGGCTTTTGAGCTTTAGCATGTTAAATTTGAGGTAACACATATCTAAGTATTTTTGGTTTTCCATCAAAGGCTAAAAAGTGAATGGATTCTGTCATGGTTTGAATATCAGCTGTCCTACATAGGCTCATGTATCTTTAGTTGGTGTTAATATTTGGGGAGTTCATGGCAACTTTAGGAGGTGTATTATTGCTAAAGGAAGGCACATCACAAGTAGGCAGGCCTTCAGGATGGATAGCTATGCCATATTTCCACTAGCAGTCTGCTCCTTGCTTTCTTGATAATGTCTATTGTGATCTAAGTCTTCAGCTGCAGATACCACAAAACCTTTCCTGCCATAATGGGCATATATCTCCCCTTTAGAACAATAAGCCAGACAAATTTCCCCATTGTTTGAGTCTGAGTGTTGTCTCACAGCAGCAGAAAGAGTAATTGCAACAAATTCAAACATAACTCAGAAATTAATTGCAAGAAGACAAATGCAAATTAATTTTCAGTGTGTTTAGTTATGCTACCAATAATTAGCCTTTAAACTGGGTCTACTTAAAGTTAACTACATAAAAAAGAATCAATATTTTCAGGAAAAGTTGACTATCATCTATAATAATAAAAGGCATTGATATATTTCAGACTGTTATTCCTAGCCATGAATCAAATATGCAATTTTGCACCTGTTTTGTCTTTTTGCAGCAAAAATCAGAGGCTTTTAAATTTCTCCTCCACCACCAAAATGCAGAGTAAAAGCACAACACCCAAAGTGATATGCTTTGAATTAGAATTCTATGTACACTTTTTTTCCAATTGTAATTTTCTTGTCTATCATTCTCCAGATCCCAAATTAGACTTATTTGGCTCCTTGCCAGAAGATGGGTCTCTAAATTATAATAACAGTCAACTTTTACACACAGAGCCATCAATATAAGGAGCAACAAGACTGGGCATTGCTACAGTGAAATGGGCGACAGTTTTGGTTCTACTTCTGCTAGAAAGACTTAAAAAGCATGTTCCATATTAAATATCATTTAAAGGAATTGATACATACTAGCTATCAGTGGGTGGAGGAAACAGGTGCGAAAGGAACTGATTAAAATGTTTGGAAGCAGGAGCACTAAAATGGTGTGCCTTTTTATCATTCTGTAAAATAAGTTTTATGGAGTTAAATACTCTGAACACTTTTCAGAAAGGAGCTGAAGCAATTGACCTTATGAATGTGAACATATTTTATCTAATTGTAGGTTAGAGTTAGTACATGAATTTAGCAATAAAAACCCCACAGAACAGTCCAAGAAGATAAAGCAGATGTCAAGGGGAAATAAAATGCTCTTAAAGGAAAAACACTGATAAAATCTTGAATTATCAGTTAGCAGCTGTGGAAAGGGAACATCAAAGACTGCATTTCACTCTCTAAATAGAAGAAAGTTGATGCAATGATTTTCTCTGACAGTATATTTCAGAATAGACTTCTAGTTAAAAAAAGATGTTTATAAAACATCTATAGTTTTAAGTTTGCAGAGATGTGCATTAGGATATGAGATTAAGCCTTAGAGTTAGCGTAGTAAGTTGAGTAGGTGTCTTAGACTTGTAATTCAATCACTGGGGAGGTGGAAACTTGAGGATGCCTTGGATTCACTGTCAAACTATACCTGTCTATTTGTCCAGCCTCAGATCCCAGTGAGAAACCTTGTCGAGAAAACAAGATGAATAACCTCAGAGGAAAAATATCTGGAGACCTCTGGTTCAACATAAGCGCATATATAAATACATTTACTATACACAAACATGTACACCTCTCTCTTTCTCTCTCTCTCTCCCTCTCTCCCTCTCTCTCTCTCTCTCTCACCACATACACACATATTAAATCAAAACATCCACACTTTCAATTAGACTATATCCAATGATATATTTTATATGAAAAGTCATATCCTTGTATTTCTGTCTTAGAACTTAAAAACTACTATGTATGCTCATAATAACATGAATCCACTAAATTCTTTATTTTGACAGATTTTCTGTACTATTACATGACAACCACATTGTGTAAACCCTTAATATGTATATAAATGCCATATGTCTTTGTGGGGACATCATGTGCCAGATTGACAACTATAAGTGAAGAAACATGTTTCTCAGTTCTTCCTAGGAATGTTTATAATAAAAGAACTACAAATTTAGTATTTTTGTTTTAAAATTCAGCCTGAAAAGAGATGGATCTTTTAGCTGGTAAGATTATCAGTGTCAATATATGTTGGGAGGAGGTAAAAGCATCAGAATGTAGGCCCTGGTTGGAGGATGTAGATCGTTGCAGCCTTGGAAGGGTTATTTCCCTCTCTCTTCCTAGTCTGTGAAAACTTGAATAGTATGGAAAACTGGTATTAAAGAAGTGGGATAGTTGTTTTGGTATCTTGACAATGTGGTTCTGAATCCTACAAACTAGTTTGTAGGAGGAATACAGAGGAGTTCAAACCTGTGAGCTGAAGAAGCCCCAGCCACCGTTATAAGCCAAGCTCCATGGATGATCCTGGTGAGAACTCAGGGTCCCACACCATTGACAGACGTGGACAGAGCTGGTAGCTACTCAAGGAACTAGGACTCTAGTGCTAACTGAACTAGAAGTGACTCCGGAAAGAAATTAGCTATGATTTTCCTATGCCCGGAGACATTGTTTAAAGTGTTTAAAGTTAAAGTTAAAGTTGAAGGGGACGTTCTAATTAACATAGTGGAGGAAGAAATGTCAAGGGAACCAGGCATTTAAGCTGAGACATGGTTATTACTGTCTGTGTTTAGCCAGCCATCTAAAAATGTGAAAAGGAGCAAACAGTACAGTAGAAAGATGACAAAAGCTTTCAGGTTTTCAGAAAGACAAAAGAGTCTTAAAGTTGAGAAGAAGAAATACAGCATGTTTACTAAAACTGAAAAGAAACTACACATTTTGTGCCAACGCTTAATAAAACAACCTTGAAAATGAGTAAGGTATTGGCTAGACCACACCCACTGCAGCTCAGTGAAAAGACTTTTCCACAAGGACAGAGAGGCTCAAGGATAGCCTGCTCCCTTGAATGTGAGCGTATTTTACTTATGTAATTGTAATTAGAGTTAGTATATGAATGTAGCAATAAAAACCCAAAAAAAGAACAATTCAAGGAGATAAAGCAGATGTCAAGAGGGAATAAAATCCTCTTAAAGGAAAAACATTGATCCAATCTTGAATTATCAGTTGGCAGCTATGGAAAGTAGTTTCTCCAGGATTTATTTCACCATGAGTCTTAGATAACCAGGAGAAAAAAAGATTTATCCACATCTCTGGATGACAGCAGTTATACCTTGATATCATTTACATAACACTTGTATTGGAAATATGAAAAATATAAGTTACATGGTCCCCTGGAGGCTTGTACCCAGAGAAAAGCGTGGAATGTCAGAGACGATGTGACAGGACCGGTGCTCCAATGGGGAGTCCCTGGAGGACAATATGTGAAGACACAAATGTAAAAATCTAAGCTTCAGTGGGGATGCAAGACAGGTGGACATGCCAGTAATGTGGGCCATTTGCCAAGAACTGCCATGCCAACAGGCAAATTCAGCCAAAGAGGAAGACCATTTGGAATGTAAGCAAGAAGGTCAGAGAGGTGGTACCACATCAGCCCTTTGGCACTCACATCACAATAATATATGCTAGAAGCCAGACATGAGACCACAGATTCGGTTTCCCTTGTAGTTCCATCCCTCCTTTCTACTCTCCCACTTTAGAATGAAAATATTTACTCTGTTCTATTGTATGTCAAAAGTACATAGCTTGTTTCTAATTTGTACATGGTCTTGCATACCTGTTTGTCCTGAGTATCTGTGGAGACTCTAAGAATAAATTTTTGAACAATGCTAAACTGTTAAGACTCTGATTACCTGAGGAATGCTCTAAATGCATTTCACATTGACATAGACAAAAGCTTTAGTGATTCCTTAGATAGAATGTCAGGATTTGAAAATAACGTTCAGGCTCGTGTATTGAAGGCTGGTAATACAGCAAGTGGCACTTACCAGGTAGGATTGTTACCTTCAGCAATGTCTTAGGTGATCAAGCTGAATTTCTGTTTAAACCCCCTGTGAAAAAAAAGCATAGAAATTCCTCCTCAATGGGCTAGCTGAATTTGCGTGGATCTAAGACGGCTGCCAGAATGACTGTCAGACATTTATGTACCCATTTATGTGCTAAATAAGACATTCTCTATTGCCATGTGATTTGACAGTTGCCATGAGGACGGCCCCAAAGAAGCATAAAATGTGAGAAAGGAACAACACCTGAATTCCCAGAAGCTCTCCAGCTACTCCCAGAAAAGATATAAGCAGGAATATACCTCCTTAGCTCACTACTCCTTCTTAGGTCTTTTACTTTTTCATCTATAACATCCTGACCTCCAAGTTTCCCAGAGTTGATTGGAGAGGTTACATGATACTTCTTGTATCACTGGTCAAGATATAAAAAAAATTCCTTTACAGATGTTCAGTCTTGTCATTTTGTTTCTATAATTCTACAAAGAAGAAGATAACAGCTTAGAGAAGAAGAAAAACAAAAGAATATAATGGGGCCATGTTAAAAGAACTAGTTGATGTGGGGCATTTTCTTTGAAGGGGACGCATCTTGAATCCTATTCCTAGGTCTCCATGTGTCTGCTTTCTGCTTTCTGCTTTCTTCTCCACACTGAGGTGAATAACATTGTTCTGCCATATGACTTTGTCATGAATGGGATATCTCACCTCAGAAACACAGCAATGGAGGGAACTGACCAGAGACAAAAACAGGATCCAAAATATGTCCTGACATCTTTATGTTGCATGTGGGAGAACTAATACACCCTCATTATCTCCATCAGTCCTCTATGTCTTGAACCTACTGTGATATTTATTTAATCACAGCAATGTGCATATTCTTTCCCTTTTCCTAGTATATTTCCACTTCTACATATGTCTGCCTTTATTTTTGAGTCATTTATTTAAATGGTGCAAAATTTAAAAAAAAAAAAAAATTGCCCTTGGGCTGGAGAGGTGGCTCAGGGGTTAAGCCTCCGCCTTGCAGGCGGAAGGTCCTGAGTTCGGTTCCCAGATCCCACGTATAGACGCCAGGCGGAAGCGCGGGGGGGGGGGGGGCTGCGCTTCTGGTCCTGGTAGGGCAGAGCCTGTGAATCCCGGGTCAGAAGGAGGTGGAGGCATCCATGGTGGTTTGCGAATTCGTCCGTCGTTCTACACACACACAGACACACACGCGCGCGCACATACACACGCACATGCGCACAGTTAAATTAATAATAAAAAAAATTAAAAAAAAAACTGCCCTGTAATTATAATGTTTTGCCCATTATGATGACAAATCTAATTCCATTTAAAACAACTGACAGGCTCTTTGTGTTCTTGTCTTCTCCTGTTTCATTCTTGCTCTCCATCTCTTCCTTCCTCTCTTAAATTGATGGATAATTGATGATATGTAGTATCTTTCCTTGTTAATCAATAGCACTTATTATGTCATTTTTTTCCTCTGAACTCTGGTTGACTTGAACATCCTTATTATTTCTTATTAACTACCATACAATTAGCATGATTCCTTTGTATTGTTCCTTCTAGGAGTTAGATAAGACTCTCAGATCTGCTAGTGAATGTGATTAATCAAATCTAGGATTTATTTCAGTGAATATCTTTCCAAATACTTTATTTGCATCACTTCTTCCTTTCTCTGGAATTCCATTGACATGTTTTTAGATGTTTGATACCATGTCTGATAAAATTGAATCTAGTGATAATTTTGTCAATATCTGATTTGGGTAATTTATACTTATTAATCTTTAAATTCTCTGTTTCCTGTTTTTCTTTTTTAGTCTACTATTAAATTTGTTCGATCATGCCTTTAAAATTCATTTATTTCTTTTTAAATTATTGATCTTTCAGATAATTATTTTAATAATTTTCACTATTTCTTTAGATTCCTTTTTTCTCTTTCTCTTTGTGGTGTTTGGGGTATATGAACATGTGTGTATATGGATGCACTCATCTGAGAATGCTTATGTGGAGGCCAGAAGTTGATGTCAGGGATCATCCTCTATTACTCTCTATTATTTGATATAGAATATCTCACTGGACTTGGAGCTTGCCATTTCTGGTAGTCCAACTACAATGGTTTGAAACATAAATTGTCCCTCACAGACTCATATGTTTAAGAAGATCATGGTACCTTTAAGAGGTAGAGTCTTACTGGAAAAAGGCAGTCACAAGGGGTGGGCCTTAAGATTGATTAGTCATTCCCCACTTCCAGAAGAGGTCTGCTCTTGCAGCTTAGTTTTGTAGCTCTCAGTCTCCTGATGGACGTAATTTAAGCCAACTCCAGCTTCTTCCAGCTATCCATGCCTTTTCTGCAATAAAGGACTGTATCTCCCTCTTGGAACCGTAAACTGAACAAATCTCCCTTATTCCCCTTAATTTGCTTGACTTTGAGTGATATCTCACAGCAACAGAGAAGAGGAACTATGACACAGGCTGACTGTTGAGTCTCCATGTCTGACTGTCTTTGTATCTCAGGGCAGAGTTTACAAGGGTGTGCCCAAGCACCCAGTTTTTTTCTGGGAATTAAAACTCAGGTTATAATACTTGTACCACAAGCACTTTACTCATGAAACCATGTCCGCAGCCCCAAACTCCTGTCCCTCACAATACCTAGTAAGTATACGTTTCATTGTGTATTTATTGTGGTAATTTTATTGTACTTGACTTATAATTCCAATATTACAATAACTTGTCTATTCTATTCTACATTGATACCTTTTTCTCTTAGTCCATTTTTTTCTTATTTTGATACACTGGTGTCTGGATGCTTTTCATTTTTCTCTGATCTTCTCTGTACTTTTGTTCTGTCAGCCAATAATATTGCTAACAGGTACTCTTGATGCTGTCAAAGCCATGGTTCCGTATTCTGTAAAGAATAATCACTTTAGTATTTTCTTCAGTCATAGTCTCCTAACTTGCTGAGATCAGCTGCAGAAATCTCTCCTCAGGGTTTTTCATTCACTTAACTGTTGGTTTCCCCTCGACCACCTAGAATATGAACCTTAGAGGTCTGCCAGAAGATTCTAGAGTATGAGATGCAGATTTGAGAGTGTGTTCCATTTGTGCAAACCCCAGAGTTCTGCCAAAACGTTCTAGGGTGTTAGGTGCCAATTCCAGAGGTCTTCATGAAATGCCCTCTTTTATAGACAAATTCCACTAGATGGCCAGTTGCTTTTCAACTCCACACTCTAACATGGACTCCTTAGGAGGGAAATCCTGCAGCTCTGGGTTCTTCCATAGCATGGCAACTCAATATGGCCTTCACACAATACCTTTTCTCCCAAAGAGTCTTTCTTCCTGTTTTCAGTGACTGTCTTGTGTTTCAGTGTGACACAAGCCCTTTGCATTTATTTTTTTTCAGCCTATACAATTGCTTTTTCCAGAAAAAAAATAGTTCAGGCTGCTTTCCTGGAAGCTAGAGTTTGCTATTTTGCCCTTTGCTTTCTTCTTGAACTTTCACACATATCTTTGTTTGTGCGAATTGATAATGCGTTTCATGAAATACATACACATAAAAAATTAATGTCTGCATCATACATTAGGAAAGAATTACACAAGGTATGAAATCCAGCATTGCTGATGTGGACATACTCACAAAATGTCAAAGCAGGTAAGTTTATCCAGTGACAAGTACGGCCACAATTAGCAGTTTATATTTAAGTGTGCATGGTGTGAAATATAGCAAAAGAGGGTCTTACCATCAATCAAATTTTCTAACATGAAACACATGTAGAAGCATTTATCGTTTGGTATTCTAGTTAGAGAAGCAGACACTAACTGAGTATAGACTTACTCAGCAAAGTCTTCTGAACATTTTAAAGTAGTCCTATACATAAGAATAAAAATAGCATGTACTCACCATGCTTGGGACTCATAGAAATGCAACTGTGTAGGCAAGTTAAGTTGATCAGACTGCATTATTCTCATACATAACAATGCATCTACTATGAAGAAATATAAAGATGAAGTGGTAAGATGCTAGTTGGAAAGTATGAGCATAAAAATGTATAGGCATTAGAAAAAGTAATTATAAGAAATAAAATAAGCAAATGAGAAATCAAGTCTGTTATTTGCTTAGGGATCCAATTAGTCCAGAATAAACTGTTCAATAATCCAGGAGCTTATATATCTTATAAAATTCCACCTATTTCCCAGGTGACTGAGACCTAACAGGAATTATCAAATTTATTATACATAGTGATGAAGACAGGGATTCTCTCATGGGGATAAGAGATCAATGGTTGCAAAGGCAATTAATTCATATCCTATTGTTCACTGTAGTGCAAGCTAAATCCACCCTTTGTCAGAAATGCATGTTGTGCCATCTGCTAACCCATGGCACACTGACTCATCACAGGAACAAGCACAGGACAAACTGACTGCATTCTCAGATAGGAACTATTTCTTACTTGTGTCTTACATGAAAATAAAGTATTTCTTAAAACAAGGGGGGAGCCATATGGATAAGTAGTTGTACATTGACATGATGACCTAAGTTTGATGCAAAGAATCCACATTAAAGTGGAAAGAATATGAAAATAGAAAATGAACTCCAAAAATTTCTTCTGTGACCTTCACATACATAATATGGCATTTGTGCACGCATGTGCCCACACACACACACGCATAACTTACCAACTCCAAGAACAAAAACAGATACTACTACTACTACTACTACTACTACTACTACTAAATCAATTTTTTTAAATCTATGAGAAAGATTTAAAAAATAAGGCCAGCCTTATAAACAGCTTGGAGCAGACTGATTCCTCTCCATCAGTGCCATTCTCACATCTCTTCCCCTTGTTCCTTACTTTCACCCTCTGTTCTTCTGGAGAATTTGCCACTAAAGCTGGTGGCCAGGAGCTTCTGCTCTGTGTTTCAACTTCATTTCTGTCATCTCTGAGATGACCATATCTATGCAGCTCAAATCAATGGCACCAATATTATCAATCTCAGTTCTTATAGACTAAAAACTCTGGAAATTTACTTTTGTTATAATTAAAAACTATTTCTAATAACAAAATATAAGAATTCACAGGCTAGTCTACTACTAGTTTAAAAAAATCAAATTTTATTATTTTCAAGAAACCTAAGAACAATAGGTTAGAAATGTTTGAATATCAATAGTGTGTTGGACATTACGCAGGGCATGTACATTTGCTAAAGGCATTAGGATCCTTGGAGGCAAGGGATTGACAACCTCAGTAGTATTCCTATGCTTGACGGGAACACAGGAAAGGGTTCTGGGAAATGCCACTGGGTTTTTGCACCTCATCAGAGAGGAGGACCCAGAGGAGAGTTTGGCATGCACATTAAAAGATGCTCCAAGGATGGGAGGGGGAGGCACTGGGGGATGGGAAGGGAATGGGGAGGGGAGGGGGGCACAGGGGGATAGGGGTTGGAGGGGGGGGACCGGTGTACCTGTTAAGTTTGTATGAATGGAAATTTAAAAAAATAAATAAAGAAATAAAGAAGTTCTGTAAGTTAAAAAAAAGAAATGTTTGAATGTCAGGGATGGGCAGCTTATTATTATTGCTAAAATATATTTAGAGAAATGATGCTACTTTCACATCTATTATAAGCACAGTGCTGACAAAGGAATATAAAATCAAATCCCCATCAGTTCAATCCATAGGCTTGACACATTGGATCTGCAACTGAATTCCATTGATATTTCAAGATTCCTTTCTGAAAGGCCAATATTCACAAAGCTTTAATTATAATACACTGCTTTCACCTCTTGTCAATTTAGATTCTAAGCACCAGTCATGTTATTAACATAAATTTGCATATAAGTAAAGATTACATAAATATCACTGCAAAGTTAGTACAGAGTAAATAGAGAAAAAATTGATGAGATTCAGTTTAAAATTTCTTTCAGTATTGTTTTACACAGTGGCAGATTAACCAAGTCCATGAATACTTTGAATCAGAATTTTTCTACAAGATTATTTATCTTTCTGGATAAAGAATGTACTTATGAATTTGGACCACTTCAAAACTCAGTCTCAACATTTTAGAATAACCTCTCTTTTTCTCTGCTCTTGTGTCTTCACTAAAAAAAACGAAGAGTATTGGTAGTATGATTTTTGTGTATGGAATTGTCCTACTTGCTCCAGCAAACCTGATCAAATCCATATGGTATCAGCCTTGAATGTCACCATTAATTCATCAGCTGAAATAATTAGATAGCAGAAATAGCCTTAATAGTAGGCTTTTATAAAAAGGGGGTTTTCAAATTGACTTGAAGTTATTGTGTGTGTGTATGTGTGTGTGTGTGTGTGTATGCATATTTACACATGTACACGCAGATATTAACTAATCAGTCTTTTCTATTTATTCAGTTTCTTGTTCCCACCAGACTAAGATCATGCACTAGTAGCCCTTCACATTCTATTTTGTATAATGCAGACTATCTGGATTTATGAGTTATAACTAAAAGTCAACTAGGTCTGCAAATATTTGCTGTGATTTTGTCTTTAGGCAGCAGTAATGCCTTGATGTAGGAGCACAGCCAGGATTTCTATCAGTCTTGCACTACCTTTTCCTTTCCTAGTCCCATTTTCTTTTCCTTTCTAATTTGTGTGTGTGTGTGCATGCATGCGTGTGTGCATGTGTGCGTGTGTGCGTGTGTGTGTGTGTGACATGTAACAGAGAGTACTGTGCCCCTGTGAAGGTCCAAGAATCATCCTGGATTGTTTCTACCTCCACTTTGCTTCAGGATTTCCTATCAGGGCCAGAAGTGGACCTGGGATCTGAATTCAGGATCTCTTACTTGTGAGACAATGTCTTACCCCTGAGTCATCTTTCCAGCCCTCCTTTTTTTTCAAAAAAAAAAAGAGAGAGAGAAATATTTTATTTTGTGTATGTGTATATGTGTTTGTATGTATGTGTGCATGTGTGTACTACAGGGTACTTGAGTGTGTGTACTTGTGGAATTCAAGAGTGATATTGGAAATTCTGAATTGCTCTCCCTCTTTATTGCTTTGCTCGGGATTTCCCAGGCTCTGACTTCCTGTGCCCAAATCTTCAGAAGCTGCCTCCGTACAAACTCAGGTTCTTTTGCTTATGAGGCAAACTCTTTAATCATTGAGCCATTTTCCATTTACATGCTGAAGTTCTTATCATTCCTTTCTTGAGCTCCATTCAGACAGACAGGAATTGACAAATATAACCTCCCAAGCCTATGTCAGAAGGCAATATTAGTCAAAAGCTAATTATATATATAGCTAATTTTAATTGTTTTCTATATGATATAATTCGTGGGAAGTTCTCTTCATTAGCAGTACAATGGAGGACTCAAAGATATGCAATTCTGCTGTCTTCTCCCTGTTCTCTACTAAATCTACCATAAATGATGTTACCCAAACCATTCCTATTGCCATGGGAATTGTCAGTTGTTTTCCCTTTATATTGGCAGATGTGTATGTATAGTAGTGTTTCATCTCCCCAGCCCCACTTCCAGTCCGTATCTATATTTTGAAAGCTCACATTCTCAATTCTATCTCTGTCCATGTGGTGAATCTGTGTCCATGTGGTGACTTCAAAGTCTTTGTATTCTAATTACATCTATTTTATGAAGATTACAACTTTATAACAGCAATACTAATCTCTCTCTCTCTCTCTCTCTCTCTCTCTCTCTCTCTGGGCCAAAAATCTTATATCAAGTTTTTGTTCTTTGCTTAACATGTATTTTTGCTCAGGAATCAGAATATTTCTTAGGCACTTCATTGCTAATGTGTTTGCTTCCAAAGTCTAAAAGCTCCTTTTCCAATCAAGTGAATGATATCACTATCTTGCAAATGCTGAGGCCAATAAACTAAAAGTTATACATGATTCCTTTTCCTTCCTTTGCCTTGTACAACAGCAAATCCTGAAGGATCAGCTAAAATCTGCAAAAGGTTCAAAAGCTTCTCAAATCCATACACTCCCAGGCATTCCGTTGCTATATTACCTGATTTCTCTTAATGGGGCTTATTTACATACACATAAAGCAGATTAATTAACCCCCTTCCTTAAATCCTTGATTTGTTTTTTGCCATATGTAACTGACAAACATCACAAAGCTAAAGACAAGCTAAGCTGAGCTCTATGAGCTCATTCCCATCATTCCCTAACTGACTTTACCTATAACCCAGACACATTGTTTTTCCTATCAAACTCTTTCTCACCATGAGACGTTTATATTCACAGCACTTCATTCTCAGATAACAAGTTCCTTCTCTTATTCATACCCACCAAAAATATCATGAGAGTTTTTTGACTACCTGCTGAATGTAAAGTAATTAAACCAATTCTCTTTTCCCAAACTGCTTAAACATTTTATATCATTATGTTGCAGTATATTATCTTCAGAGAATTTATAAGCATGTAAAACTATTGAGATGATTTCATTTTGTCCCTGTTTTATACTTCCTGTCCCCCACTGGCAATTCCTGCAGAAGTTGAGATTTGTTCCCATCACTGCAGAATTCAGAACAGAGATTGGCAATCAATGAATGTTTAATAAATTATTTGCTCATTAAATGGCTGAGTGTGTTTTGTGAAAGAGGATTGTAAAAGAAATTAAATTTCTTGAGATAAAATATCTAATAAGTAAGCAGAACAAAGCTAGTACCTACAGTGCTTGCCTGAGAATATTAACCTGGCAACAGTATGTGATGTGAATGGTGACAGGTAGACGTTCAGACACACTGTAAGGAGCAGTTTTGATAGCATGAAATGAATGAATAAAATGAAACAAAAACTCAGGCAAGTGGCAATAGATACAAAAGTCTAAGGAGAAACTGACTTTAACAGAATTGATAGTTAGTTGAACTGTGACAATTTATTGACAATGAAAGAATTAAAATTAACTCACCGATTTTCTAATGTAATGGGCAGTAAACAGTATAATTTCAGTTGACAAACAAGAACAAGTTCCAAATAGAGATTTGAAGGACTTCTGTGTGGAGGATGGAGACTGGAGGATTCTCGGCATTGAGGATGGAGACATTAGGACCCTTTGTGTGGAGTAGGGTTTAAATTCATGACTGTAGAGTCTGGTGGAGCTGGTCTTTAGCAAAAAGGAAATACAATTCTTGGCACAAGAGAAACTGATTGTTCCTTGGTTTCGTTTTCAGGATTAGATAATCATGATTTATTTAAAATGGCATTTACTTTTTAAATGTTTAATTTAATGATCTTGACAAGCATACCCATTCATTGTTTAGATCTCTTTTCAGAACTTGAATCTTTTGCTGACATTTTTGGACCTAGACATTTTGTTTTTCACATAAAGCCATGTAACTGGAATTAAATGTTAGATATTTGTGGTGTGTGTGTGTGTGTGTGTGTGTGTGTGTGTGTGTGTGTGCGTGTGTGTGTGTGTATGTGTGTGCATGTGTGTGCATGTGTACACTCATGTTGCATGATGCACATGTGGAGGTCAGAGGTCAACTTTACAAAATAGGTTCTCTTCATCCACTTTTACATGGGTTCTGGGAATTGAAGTCAGGTTGTCAGACTTGTGCAACAAATACTTTATTTGCTGACCCATCTTATCAGCCTCAATTTCTTTAACTCCTGAATTTCTTTTCTCTTTTGTTAGTCTATTATTGTTGTTATCACTTCTTATGTGCCTGCTAAATAATACTATATGTTATATTTCATCTCACATGTCAATTTGACACCTATGGACTTTGCCTCTGAAAAGTTTAGTTGAGGCAGGACTTTGGGTAGGCCCATAAGAGATGGGAAGACCCAGCCCATATTAGGCCTGATCATTCCTTGGATTGAAAAAAATAGAGAGAGAAAAATATAGACAGATAGGTAAGCACTGACATGAAGGAAAGTAAGCAAGTATGTAACATTGATCTTTGCCCTTCTCTTGTTACAGATGTGATATGACTAGCTCTCTACAATCCTGTTGTTTTCATGACTCTCCTGTCATGATTCACTGTAACCTGAGACTGCAAGCACAATAAGATGTTGGGAAAAATATTTACTGAAGTTTTTACCAAATAGTGCTGCTGTGGTGAATCTGAAAATAGAACTTTTCAGCCTTTAAGGAAGATTCCTCCCAATGTCTATGTGAGGAGTGTGAAAGCTCTGAAGCTATGGGCTAGAAAAGCTGTTGAATACTGCAGACAGAACTTATTGGACTGTATTCTAAAGAATACAGACAGCAATTGCAGCTACTGAAGAAATCAATAAATGTCATTGGAGAAAACCTTAGCTCTCTGCACAGGGACAGTGAGATGTCACAAAGGCAGAATCCATCCTATGGGGGTGCCATTTTATGAATATTCTAATTCACTTAGATGAAGAAAGCATAAGCAGCAGTAGTTCCATGCTCCTAATAGGCCTAGGAAATTTATTGCACAGAGTCAATACGCATAAGCTAATGCATCCATGGTCCAGGTGACTTAGACTTTGGCAGTATTTGGCAGTATTGCCTAGATAAGCTGGTTGCAAAGTCAAAGGTCCAAAGTTGAGGTGGATTGTCTAGAGCAACTGAGGTCTGGCCCTGTGTGGTAGGATAGGAGTCCTGGAACAGGAAGTTGAAGCCTAGAGTTTCAGTCAAGTCCCCAGAATACTAGAGATGCCATAACCATGGGACATGTGCTAATGAAAACTATAAGCAGTGATTGGAGCTGTCTCAGAGAGAGACTATATGTGTTAGAGATAGCAGTGCTCGAAGTACAAAGCTACACAACATTTTAGACATTGCGAGTGACAAATGATACTTGCCTATACAATTCTGTCTTTGCCTTACTGGATTTTGATCTTACTTTGACATGATTATTTTTAGTTTCTTGCTGTTCCCTTAAGCCTTCAATTCTAAAATAAGAGTCTTTAACTATACTACTCAGTACTTAACTTGGTTTCTATTTTAAAGGAGTTCAAAGTTAAGTGACTTTGGACTTTTAAAGTGTTAGAACTGTTAACAACTATGGAAATTTTAAATTGCAGTACAGGAACTTTTAATGTCGATCTATTGCAACTTTTAAAATTGGACTGAAAGTATTTTATATTTCAGATGAATATGAGACCTCTGGACAAGGGCTGAAGATTATATGTTAAAAACAATGTCCTTCTGCGTCATGGGGAAGGGTGGAAACATGGGGACACAGTGGTTAGAGCGAAGAGAGATATTGGATAGACAGGAATTAACCTTGCAAATGTTAAGACTTTTCTGTCTCACTGTCAGAACAAGTGTTAAGTCAATGTAATCAGTAGGTTGAGTAGAGCTTATATTTTTATCACTATAGTCATCTTTGATGGTCTACAGGTTTTAATTTTGTAATGAGTACAGTTTTATTGCTGCAAACGATAACCCAGCCTGAGTACTTTACAATGGAAAAAGGTTTGTTCTCCATTTTTCATTTCTTTTTCTTTCTTGAGGGAACACATTCAGGATGGTATCACAGTGTCAGATATATGAGAAGACATTATGAGACAGGAAGCCATCAGTATGTAGAGCCTAGGCCAGATATTTTTCCTAATAATTCAGTTTTGTGGTATCTAAAGGTGCTGTGAGAACTACAGTAGTCTCTTTCAATGGCATCATGACCAAACATCTAGTGACTTTGGGCTACACCTTATCCCTTAGAAGTTCCGCTACTTTTACTATTACCACATTGACAGTTAAGTTTCCAGAGCATAAACTTCTATAGGGAGCCTACTCAAACCATTTCCATACTGTAGCAATTATCACAGAATGTTCTCTTTATTGTAGAAGGTAAGACATTCTCTTGGTATCCTAAGCACAAATATGTCCCTCAGAGGTAAGAGAACAGAGAATGAAACAAGATCTCATGCTCTTCTATAAAAAGTGTCAGAAGAATTGGAGTAATTAAATAATAATTAGGGAAAAATGAGTAAAGGAAAACTAAAGTTTGTTCATAAAATATTAAGGAGATTTCAACATACTAGACAGCAATACAGCATAGATTTGGATGTGAATTGATGATGAATAGAATGAAAATCAGAGTAGAGCACTGATAAGGTAAAGGATGTATAATTCTTGGTCAATAAAGATATCAGATAATTCAAGAAGTAGAGGAACTTTTAAGCAAATTTGGAATGTTAATCCAAGGTGATTTTTGAAAACCCAGTGACTGCAAAACAGTAGAAGTTAGCAAAACAATTTAAATCAGGTGGAAACTGAAAATAGCTCACTTTTAAAGCTTGCTTACAATGAAAGGAAAGATCTATATCTGTATAATTACATCACTATGAAGAAACAAACTGTAATGTGTTTCAAATGTCAATCAAAAGCTGTATTTGCATGTGTGATTAAATGAATAGATTGAAAATACATATGCTCAGGATTATTTCAGCACTTCCTTTAACCACAAAACTTCTTTTGAACTCAATCATAACAATATTCTAATAAAACTTTATTAAAAAATTTAAAATTGAACTAGAATTAAAAAAAAACAAGAAGAATAAGACTGGGATAACAGATAACATATAAAAAAGAATAAACATTTTGATATATGTGCATATGTGTGGATTACATATGTATATTTAGAGTGCATAGTGTGCATGCTTATTTGCATATGTGTGAGCATGTGAGTGCACACACACTCATGTGGGTGTGTGCATGTATGTATGTGTGTGCATGTGCATGTCAATGTTTGGCATCTTCTTTGATTTTTCCCTACCTTAAGGAAGGCCCTCTTATTTAAATCCAGAGCTTGCCAATCAGCTGGATTAGCTAGCATTTTACACTGTGGAATCCCCTTTTCTGCCTTCTGAGTACTGGGATTACAAAAGACCACATCTATCCCATTTTTGAATGGGTTCTGGAAACCAGCTCTGGATCTAGTGCTTGTGAGCCAAGTACTTTATCTATTGAGCCACATCCCCAGCCCCCAAAATATTTTTTCAATCACAAGATTACTGAAGAATGTCCAAGATTGTTTTGATACATGAACACAATCCATCGTGATTTATTATTCCCATTAAAGTGGGAAAATGCAGATATGCTTGAAATTTAGGCGAAAGCTATTTTTAGTTGGCAGACAGTCACATATTTATTTAGGAGTTCAGTAAAAGTGTTGAGTGATGGAAAAGAGTCTCCTTCCTCAAACATTTCTTTTTTAAAATCTGGATTGTGCCAACTGAGGAGATTTTAAAGAAAAATAAAAACAGGATGTTTCTGCTGCAACTGTCCAGACTCATACTACTGATAAGAGTTTATAAAATGTATAAAGGAAATACACTCAAAAGAAAGCACAGTATATATTTCACATAGAATTTTATATTTCTTTTAAGCAGTTTATGGTAAATTGAGTCAAGATTGCTCAGTCTATGTCTTAAAATCCAAATTCTAATCATGCTTATTATTCCCAAGTGTTTCCATGCTTCCAGATCTTTCATTTTTCTTTCATCTTATCTCAAGGCTGAAAGAAGTTTATCATATTATTAGACAGCAGAGCAGAACAAAACAATACATCAAGACTTGCACTCAATATTGTTTTGCAGAGAAAGCTAGGTAAGCCCTTTATTGTGTGATTACAGAAACAAGATGATGTACCAGGTACCATATTTCAGAAATGAAAACATGTAGATATGTTTAATTAACAACAAAGAGAACAAAAGTATAGCAAACAGATTAGAAAAGAAGTAATTAAAACAAACACTGAAAACCTAAATCCTGAACGAGATTTATTCTGCAAACACAGGAACATGTGGAAAAAAAGAAATCCTTATGCAATGAATGAATTAAAACTAAAATAGAATGTTTTTTCCAGTGACACAAAAATGAATCTAATATTCTTTTACATGCAGGTTTTTTCATTTTTTTCATTTCAACATAAAAGTTATGAGTTGAAATTTAATGCCAGCAATATACCTATGTTAATCATAGTTTTATGACACTGAGTATTTCCTGTTCCTTCTCAAGGAACAGTCAAAGTGAATGGAAACCAAACTTTGTTATCTTAAAATCTCTTTAGAAATAAACTGAGATGGAAAAAATTATTCGTCACTACCAAAATAAATTTTTAGAAAAATTAGGTCAGAGATATCAAATCTTTGTTCCAGCTTCAACTTTTGAAATAAATGCATTTCAGCAATGATTTCTGAGGCTATTTTGATCTCAACTTGCCACATGGAGCAGAAAATGTGTGCCAAAGTTTGTCCTGTGGTATTTATAGATGTAAAACACAGCTGATGGGCTCATTCAGCTGCAGGATGTGGACCACTGCTACCCTCCTCAAGCAGATAATGGAAGGCACAGAGGAGACACGACACATAAGATGCCATCATCTGCTTCACCTGCAGGCACCAGGACCCCATCAGACAATGAAATGAAATGGGTGTATTGTGGGAAAAGTAGCCACAGTCATGAGCAAGACCTTTACAGAAGGTCTTTCCACTGCAGCCACACATCAAAGATCTCAGTTTAGAGCAAAGGAGCTTTTCTCAATTATGAACATATGCTTATATTTTTTATCGAATGTGAAACAGATTCCAAGGTCTTATGTTTTTTATTTTAGAAAAAGATTTAAATATCATTGTATTTCTTTAAAAGATGTTTCTTTTTTGCTTTTAGTTTGCTTTTACCTTCAGTATCTGCTACTATTTAGAAAAGAGAGGAATTCCCTTCATCTGGACTCCATTAAAACCTATGCAGAAAGTTGCCTTTATAAAGCATACATATAAGGGGAAAAAGTGACATTCATAGTAACAATGAAATCAAAGTGAGATTAGCCATCAAAAGCATTTGACTTACTAAATGGATGAAAGAACCTAAAGCATGTTGTTGTTCAATATCTTACAGACATCATTGGGGTAAATTAATGTTCCTAATCTACAGGTTAACAAACAAAGATCATGGCTTAACAACTAAAAATCATGTTCATATCATTATTCTCATTTAAAAATGAGCACTTCTGAAATCATTAAACCTTTAAAATTATTCTGTCTATATTGCCAAATTATTTATCAAGTTGAAGCTAACAGAAATTATATTTGTGTTGCTAATCTACATGCTAATTATTTTACTATCACTCAAATTTGTGTTTCCAGGTAAGTATTAGAAAGGAAATCAGAATGCAAAATGAGAACATATTTGGCATTTCCTGAGACCAATAACATTTTTTCAATTTGACAGTTACAAAGAACTTCAGAAAGAAAGACTAGGGAATGAAGATTAAAGAACCACTAGGAAATTTCATTGTAATTACAAAGACGTGAGGTACGTTGTCTGGCAATAAAGGAGATTGCAATGTCTGGAGACTTAGCAGTACTTTGTGCAACACTCTAAAGAAAACATTTTCCCCCAGATATATAAAGTTTGTCCCAGTTTGTTTGACAAAGAGCTTACAGAGTCAAGTCATATTGCTCAAGTCAAGAAGAAAAGCTTTGTGATAGTAAAAGAAACCAAAGTCCTTTAAATCCTTTTGGTATATATAATACATTTCAGGCTTGCTTCTCTGGAGTCAGCCAGCTTATGAATGTTAAAATTGTCCAGTCTTATTTTCCACACCAAATGCATTAGAAATCCTTGGCCACACTCTACACAGGACTAAAGTAGAAAAGAACTCTTGAAGTTGCCTCATATTTTTCTCATATTTTCCTTGAAGTTTAAGTGGCAAAAGAAAATGGAATCTTTATATCACTTTTATAGTAGAATTTTCAAATGCACGAAACTGTTTTTTGTGTGTGTGATTTCATCCATACATTTTGAGCTTTTAATCAGCTAGCTAAAAAGAAATAAAATTGTTTTTTCTCCCAAGTTCAAGCTATTTATTCCTATTTCCACTAAGCTGCACCTACTCTAGAAAATAAATCATACTTATTTTTGCTGACTTTCACACAAACATTTATAATTTTTATAGAAAATATGGTGCTACCTAATTTAGATTCTTTATTCAAGATATACCAAACTTCACCATGGGATCAGGTCTGATATATTGGTATCCATGTTTTATTTCATCCTGACATATATTAAAATATGTTTGCTAAACTACTAAAATATTATATCCAATAAAAATATACATGACGTGGGAGATAAAGAGAATGTAATGTTGCAATACTGCAATGAGGATTATCAGGTTGGGGTTTTACAATATTAACTTCTCAATATTTCACAGTGGAATGTTGCCTGTAGCAGATTTGAACTTAGTGGATTATATAAATCGATCACATTGCTGGAATTTCTTCATGCCCAAGGTCACCGTGGGGGAAGGGAGGAAGCTGTATTCTTTCATGTGGCTTAAAAGTAAGATTTCTAACACCCTTGAAAGAGAAACTAATCAAAAGGAAAGGCAATAGCTTCCAGTAGAGATTCATGGAAAAGTCCTTGCTATTGGAAACTTTCTTTCTGACCAGTGAGTAAAGTCAGAATTACTTGAGATAAAAAAATTATTGCTCCATTTCTTTTAGTAAAATGTTGCTGAATACTGATTTCTGGTTTTAGAGGTAGATGATAAATAGGGGAACTTCCCTACTGCCCTACCTATTATTGGGCTAAGTTAGATTATGTGCTTCAAATGAATAGCTCCTTGAATGAGACAAGAATTTAAACTAAGTGGAAGATAATATACAATCTGATTTTTAGGCACATCTAAAAAAGCCTTTCAGTATTGTATATTTAAATGTGTTAATATAGCAATGGGTCATGGTTACCTGACAGCACAGCTTTGCTTTGGTCACATGGCACACGTAATAGTCTATATGCTGCAAGTTTGTTCACAATTTTATATCTATTTCATGAAGCATAAAACTCTGTGGTCTTCTATCCTAATGTCTTTGATCAGTTTGTGTATCTTAATTACACATATGACATAAAGTGAGTTTAGAATTATTTTCTTTTGCAATTTTTTTGAAGATCTTGTATCTACCTGGTGTTCTTTTTGTTTATTGGTAGCATTAAAGCAGATTCATCAAAATCTGTGTTCTTATTGTGGCAGGTCTTTAACAGTAGATCTGATTCTCTTGTAGAAGTTAGACCATTTGGATTTCATATGTAACCTTACAATAGACTAGGTAGGTTGTGTTTTTAGGGAACCTTATCATAGAGTATTTTATAATAAACTCTTAACCTTTTCACAATTGTAGAATATATCATTGCAATTTCATGCCTCCTGATAGATATGAAATTACATGACTATGAAGATAGGGTTAATTCCATTCACACATAACTTGTTTCATAAAAGGTTTATTGATTTTAATGACATCAAAGAAATACCAATTGAATTTCATGATTTTATTATTATTCTCTTGTCTTTTTCTTGCTGCTCTCATAGTTTCTTTCCTTTCATTACTTTGGACTTAATTTTCTCTCACTTTATTTTAGTATATGAAGATGGGAAAATGAATATTTTCCTTTCTAATACAGTATGCAAGTGCTCTCAAAAATAAAATTTGGCCAGCTCCATCACGCAAATGTTCGTTGATATGTTTCATTTTAATATTGCTGATATGTTTCATTTTAATATTCATTGTAGTCACTTAAAATATCCTTGATTGTAATTTGACAGATAGCAATATATAAGTTACTTGAGTTTTCATTGTTTGACAATTTTCTAGATACATTTAGCAATGAATTTCTAACCTAATTCAACTATAGTTAGAATAAATACTTGTAATACTTGAACTCTTTTCAATCTGAGACATATTTGATAAGCTGAAATTTTTGTATAGCTTAATATGTATGTACTTAAAAAGATGCATCAAGAAAGCCTGCTATGAAATTTTGGTTGATAGTAGGCATATTTTTGTTGACTTTTTGCTTTCACATCCTGTCAGCAATTAAGAAAGGCATATTAAAGTATTAGTGGTGCATCCAAGGACATCTGATAGCCTTTATTTGATTCCCTAGAAGTCACATGATAGAAAGAAGGAAAGAACCAATTCCTAGAAGTTTTCAGTTAACTCTCTACAGGTGGTGCATTTCTCTCTCTCTCTCTCTCTCTCTCTCTCTCAAATAAATAAATTAGATAAATATAAGAACAACAAATGAGAGATGAGTACCTACTTTTTTATCAAAAGTTTAATGATAAAGCACCAATGAATGACTGGTGCAGTTTTCAGTTATTGAGCCAAAGTTCTTTTTCTCACATTAGCAACAATAAGGGATAAAACCCTTCTATGTTACAATGAGTATGAGAAGTAAGATTATTTTTGAATTTGCTTCTATTCCAGATAATATTTAATTATATGAAAGAATGCTTGCAAAATTATGAATTATCATGCTGTTTACTATAATATTGGGAAGACTACTCATTAATTAAATAGATTTTATCTCTTATTTATAAAAATCCAATAAAACCTTCTCTGCCTGTGACCCTCATTATAATGGAAAATCTATCACATACCAAAATAGATACTTGAGCACTTTGACATTAACTGAAAGACACTAATTACTTTAATGAAGGGAGATGACTTGAATACTTATTATTGAATTTGAATGATTACTATTGAAATGTCCAGTATTTTAATCACCTCCTTTGCCACTGATATTATCTCTATATATCTATATATAAAATATGTCATAAAATGTCAAATATATATTTATATATATTTGTCAAATATATATTCATAGTATAGTCTTTGTATATACATAAATTACAAAATCTTTTAATCACACCCACACAAAATTGTTTTCGCTCAAATGGTGCTAAGTTGCTTTAATACAGATTTTGAAGTTTTCATAACATAACTTATTTTTACCCACTGAAGTTCATTAAAGAGTCAGGATTTGTGCTTTGAGTTTTCAATTGGAATTTACAAGTTAATAGACTTAGATCCTTTGTTTACTGGAGTGATTAAAATTTACATTTTGGCATATTCTTGAGAAGCAATAATCCACTTCCCATTTTGGCAATTATTAATATAAAATGTAGGCTTTTCAACAAATTAATGGACTCAGTCCATTGCCCTAGGTAGATCTGTATCTATATCATGAGAAAGTCAGCTTAGATTCATCTTTAAATTGTCTCAAAAAATATGATGCTTATGCATTTTAAGCAGATAAAGTATTTATGTGATGGAATTTTAAAGATGAATAGGTCTTGAGTCTTTGAGCCAATTTTACTCCTTCACTTTTCATTGCATTTCCAACTTTTTAAATAATGTATCATGCATCATGGTGGAGTACATATGTGGAGGTCATAAGACAAATTGTGGGAATTAGTTCTTTCCTTCCACTGTATATATTTCAAAGATTGAAATCTGGTTATCAGACTTAGTGGTAAGCACCTCTACTCTGAGTGATCTCACCTACCCCCAGTACTTAATTTTCCACCATCTTATAGTATAGAAATGACATTTAATCCCATGATAAGTGTCGCAACATATGCAAGAGAGCACAACTAACTTAAGGCTTCTTTTTTTGTAGCATTGTCAGTAGATGATTCTCATAAGCAGTGAGAGAACAGAGAGGGAGACCAAAATAATTTAAACAAGGTCATAAGCCAATGTGAAAGGAAGCATGTACACTGGGAGAGCTGACCTGAAGCCTACGCAGCATTCAGCATATAGGCACCCCACCAGGGGTCCACCACAAACTCCACCAGCAGGACTTTGAAATCTGGTTCCACCACAGACAACCATTCAAAAGTCAGAAGGAAATTTTTGATCCCCCAAAAGTTCATAAAAGGCACACACAACCCCCAGAGTCTTTGGAGCATGACTTGGAGCATGTCACTTCTCTGGTTCCTGGAATGAATTTTATATACACCAGCTGCATCCTGGCTTTAATCTTCAAATCTGGAATGAAAGAACCTAGACAGAAATCCTTTAACAGTACTAATGCATCCATGTCTGGCTCCTTCACAGGATTTTGTCATCGTTTTGAGATAAAAAGTATATATTCTGTGACAGTAAGTTGCAGAATCTAACTTGACAGCTGAGGGCTGAATCTTTGGGCATATCTGTGAAGAGACGACTGAGGCAGATGCTGAGCAAACCTGTGGGAGACTAATCGATATGGGAGGACCCAGCCCATAATGGATAGGACTATTCCCGGGAATATAGATGGGGTGGACAGAGCTGGTTCAATGCTTTGGTACAAAGACAGGAGAGAGTGTATCCTCCCAGTGCTTCCCGTTGAAGCTCCCTAGGTTCCTGATGATGGTGTGAACTGTCCTGCCATGCTGATGAATGTAACCAAGAATCATGTGCTGGAATCAACCTTTTGTTCCCCTAAGTTGCTCTGGTTCTATAGTCATATTAGCAACAGAAGAAAAAAGCAACACATGCTGTCTTACAGAGAGTCCTTAACAGAAGGAGGCTTAAAGCTAGCCAAGCGCTGGGGAGCCTTTCACACAAGCATGTGACACAGCTACTGAGGGCATGTGATTTAAGGGGATCTTCAAAGGTAGATTTTGAACAAAAATGGGTGTCCTCACTATCCCACTGAGGCAGGATAAAGCAACAGAGAGTGGAATCTGGCAGGTTTCACACCAAGGATGCTAGACAAAAAAAGTTGACAAAAAGGAAGGCTGAAAATGTAGCTGAGATGCATTAAGCACATTTTAGACCAGTGATAGAGGCCCAGAGGTGCTCCCCAGACTGCTGATCTGTGGGGAACCTATGAGTCACAATATAGTAAAACACACATTTCTCGCTGGAGAGAATGCCAGTGAGATGGAGGATGCATGAAGTTGATTGTAGAACTACAGGCAACAGAAAGTAAGTGTGAGCCAGGTAACCTACAATGTATGACACGAAATCTCCAAGCCAATGTGTGAAGTGTTCATTTATCTGTTATGCGCTCTCTGCCCCAGGGTGTTTCTTCCTATGGAAGTGTAATCTTTCTTTTTAATTTTTTATTGTTTTTTTTTACCTAGTTATACCAGCTCAGTAAGTACCCCACTTCTTCTCTCTCCCCCTTGCCCCATTGCCTCCCATTCAACTCTCCCCCCTTCTCACTCTCCCCCCTCCCTATCACCCCTTTTCTTGGTGCTTCCTGATTTCTCCCTCCCATCCTCCAGAACATCTGCTTACGTGGACACTGAATTTCCTCTGAGTCGTCTACACTACAGAGGATTCAGGATTCAGTGGCATAACTTGGGGCCCTTCTTGGGCTCCCCATTAGTATGGAAACTCTGCTATGACTGTTTAGCCCCTTGCCTCTAAGGTTCCCACTGCCTGAAGCCTTCTCTCCTGTGATCCATGCTAGACTTTGGGGGGTTGTTGACATGTCAGCCATTGCACAAGTCAGTTAAGTATAATCTTTCTTAATAAATTCTCTCACAGTTTTGAGATGCTTTCTCAGTGGTACTGCATATGCAAAGCACTTTAAGAGATCATTGGCTCAAATCCCAGGAAATAAATACATAAATAAATAAATGATACCAGTGTGTCTCTGGCAAGTTCCTTCTTCAAACGCATAAGAATCTAGAACCCTGCTGACTTATCATCAAGTTCACAAGATCAAAATACTATTTTCTTGTTTACTGTCACAAGGCTTACCATGTCCCAAATTAGTTGTATTTAGAAGTTAAAAAGAGATCTGTAAGTATAACTTTAGTCAGAATGGCACTTTGAATCATGATCCGTCCTATAACTGGAGACTTGTGGATAAAATGTTTGACAACAAAATGGACTTTATGGGTATGATTCAATTAAGGATCTAGGGAGGAAGAAATCCTTGCTTGCTGCCTGGGAGGCCACTAATGTAACCCCAGTGTCCTTACCAAAAGGAAATGGAGAGAGACTGGGATACAGACAGAAAGGCAATGTGATCATTAAAGCAAGATGCTGCCCTACCTCCTTTGAAGAGACAAAAATGCAAAGAATGTGGTTATATTGTTGCCGAATCCCCCGCCGGGCCAGCCAGGGGAGGGGGGGAAGAGGGGAACCGGCAGGGCCTCATGGGCGAGCCGGTAACGGGATCACACGGGATCACCACCCAGACCCTGGGAGTCAGGCGAGAAGCAGCACATAGACGACCAGTTGGCCGCAGACTCAACTTTACTCAGAAAGTGTTTGGGCTTACATAGGGTAGGGGTCCAATCAGGTGTGGCCACTCCTCTACTCAGGGGAGGGGGGAAGAGCAGCCACCAATCATTTAGCTGTTTACTGGGTGTCCAGGTTAGATGGCCGCTTTCCATTGGTTCTTCATCCCTCCTTCCCATTGGTTGTTTATCTGCCCACCATTTGGGTGTCCATCCCACTGCCTGTATGGTTTCTTCTCAGGCTTATCTATAGCCAGACCTCCTGGATTCGGAAGCCCGGGCTAGGGCCTCCCTGAATTGATAGTGCCACATTCTAGTAGCTGGCAAAGACAATGAAATATATCTTTCCCAGATGTTCTGAAACAGTCCAGAATACGATGATTTTTAAAGACATAAAGTCTATATTAATTTGTTACCATAGCAATAGTAAGCCAATGCAGGTATTCAACACATGGACTATTAAATCTTTTGGTTTCCACCCACATCTGTACATTCTGGCATGTGATGATGTTAGAGAGTATAACAGCACAGATGGCAACTGGGTCTGATTTTATCCTGAAGGCAAAAAGAAAACCATTGAAAAGAGAAAACAAGGGTCCTGCTTGATGGCCCAACAGACAAAGGTGCCTGTGTTCAAACCTGATGATCTGAATTTGATCCTCAGAGCCCATATAGTAGAGAGAAAAGACTACTGACAGAGTCTATTCTCTCTCGCTCGCTCGCTCGCTTGCTCTCTCTCTCTCTCTATTTCTTTCTTTCTCAGACTCTTTGTCTCCCCCCCTTTTCAAACCTCAAACAAATATTTTTAAAAACAAGGAAAAGAATAGAGAGTTTGGACAAGAGATACTTGAAAATGCCTCATTTGTTGATCACAACTTCCTCCTGCTGTTTACCTTCTACAATCCTGTCCTAGCGAGTACCATAGCATCTCACATCTGAATGTAGCATCCCAATTAATGAAAAAATGAAAACTGTGGCATATTGCTTTGCAAAGCTAAAGATACAGCATCACATATAGAATCATCAGGTCTTACATCTCACACTTTTCTCAGAAATAAATACCTCCTACTCTTCAAAGAATTTGTCACCTCAAAAAAAAAAATCAAAGTATCCTACCTCATCGAGCACTAAAGATCTAACACTAGAAGAAACCATGCCCTTATAATCAAATCCTGTATTTTAATGCATACTTGTTCAAAGATAAGAATATATATTTACATTTGCATTTTTTAAACATATTAGAAATGCAATTTACTGCAGCATGCATAGAGGAAAGAACCTGAAGAGAAATCACTGCGTGCAGTGAGTCAGAAACAGTTCTGGGCAGGATATTTATTAGGATGTGTTTTAAACAAAGGACAGTCAAGAACCAGCAAAGGACAAAACAGAAGTGAGTCCACAGCAAAGAGGAAAAAAAATCCCTTCTGTCCCAAGAGGCTAAGTGCCTTTCCACATCCAATTGTGGGATGATCCCATAAGCAACAGCTCTCTAGTTTAAAGTGGAATCGGAATACTTTCTGAAGCCCTTTGTTCAATGGCAAGTATGACACAAATCCCTGCTAAATCATCGCGGGTGTAATCAAGACAGCCATTGCTGTGTCTAACTGCATTCCCACACGTTTGCTGCATTAGCACATTTCGAGAGCTGCTTCTCCCTTGCCTTCTCCAGCTCTCTCCTAAAATGCTCTGGTAATCATCCTTCACTGAACACGAAGGCTGTGTTCCCTTCAGGACGTTCATCTATGCCGATGGCCTTCTGAGTTTAATGGCTTGTAATTACTGTTCCCTCCTTAAACGATGTAACTACCATAACTGTAAAAGCAAGCATCCTTCTGCCAAAAACCTTCCCTCTAGAAGGGACAGCAAAGCGAAGCAAGGTTATGGGTATCCACGCCAGAGAGAAAAGCATTGACAAAGCTGATTCATCCTCTTGGCAGGATTGAATTAAAAGCACAAGTCAAGGCTTCCCCTGAGCCTTGACCCCCATGGGCGATACCAAGTGACCTTATTCCTCATCCGTGTCACACAGGACAGGGTTGCTGTGAAAGCAAACCAAATTTGGCTATTTATTTCTGTTAATGCAATCAATTATTATGACAGTCCATCAAGGCTGGGAGGAGATGAAATTTCTAAGGATGCTTGGTCTATAGAAATCCTATTACTCATGGTGCTGGGGCCAGTGTCAGTACACTCATATTCAAACAGCCTCGGCCTCATCACAAACAAATGGATCCAAATGTAAAAATCAGTCAATCAGTCTATATATATATCATGTGTCAAGCTCCCACACAAGTTTTACAGCAGATGTTGCAAAACAAATTCATTAATGATGAATAAAAAAAAACGCTTGTTAAAAAAATAACAAATATGGATACTGGTATTCTCAGTAGATTTTCATTTCCCATTTAAAGAAAACATTCATATGAGTATCCTCAGAGTAAATACCACAAAAATATTTTTAAATATTTTATTTATTTATTTTGTGTGTGTGTGTGTATGTGTGTGTGTGTGTGTGTGTGTGTGTGTGTGTGAACTTTGCATTAACACTACAAATTCCTGAGATGAATGATTTTCTTGGTGGTCGGGAAGTCAAAAAGGAGAATAGGAGGGGATTACACTGCAACGTCTATCCCCCCATCTGCTTGATCAGTTTTCTCAGGCCTATTCTTCCCTCTGAGTCTTTTCTTTTTCCAATCCAATTGCTAGTTTACCTCTCTCCCTTCACACGTATCAGACCTCCAGTGTTATCTGGATATTTGACCCCATTACTACAGTTGCTCTTCCTCTCCCTTCTGTCTGACAGCATAGAGTGACACTCTCAGTAAAGAAAGCTGCTCTTCTTTAAATGAATCAGCATATCATGGTGCTGTGATTCTTATGGTGTAGGTGACCTCTAACCTCTAAGTCCATTGTGACTGGAGATTTGGGATTCTTGACATGATGACACTGGGAGATATGTGGGAACACTGAGAATGGAACTAAGTCAATGGGTTATTAGGGACATGAACCAATTTTCTTGTGAATTCTTGCCAGTTCTTTCAAGAGAGTTGTTATGAAAAAAAGCAAGACTTTTCTCATTTCTCTCTCTCTCTCTCTCTCTCTCTCTATATATATATATATATATATATATCCTTTGTAGATTATGATGGAATCAGGATGCTACCATATTTCTATGAGGTTTTACAGCTTATGGGCAAATCTTGCTGAATGATTTTTAATGTGCTACGAATCTATTCAAATACAGAACAACACATATATTTGTGTCCATATACATTTTGGTTTAATTTAATATTTTAATAAACTTTAATATAGTGGGATTTATTTTCCAACTCTGTTGTTATCATAAGTAGCCTATCAGTAATTTCTCTGCTTATTTATAAAAAGCAAAGCCCCATACATGAGAATATTAAGCTACTTTGCAGGATGTCTCCACCTCTGTATCCTTCGATCAGAATCTGACTCAATTACATTGTCTTCCCAAGTTCTTACTTGATCTACTCAACTGTGTGTATATTTTGTTTCCAAACAAAATTTTGCTTGAATATGACAAGTCTTTTCTTTGCTACTAAAAAGGAATGAATAAATTGTTTCACTATGATTCAATCTTCCCCTCCATAAATATATATATACATATATAAATGTGTGAATATACATATTTTATGTGTATGTACATTATGTGCATGTAAAATAATTGGTTTGAATCAGAGAGTAGTCATCTTTTTTAATGAAAATACTCGAAAATCTGAAATAGCACAAATAGAAAATAGACCATAGTAATGTTGCTCATGGATAAATATTACTAATATTTATCAAATAAGCATCTATTATAATTTTATGCACACACATGTAGGGCATAACACAAATAGTAATGTTTACATACAGAAACTAGGAGTCAAATAAATTGTATTCTTTTACAAACATTCTTGATAATTTTTTTCAAAATGAAATTGTGAATCGAACTTCTTTGTGTGTATGTGTGCATGCACACACGTGCACGTGCGCATGTGTGTATCAAAGGGCACTGGGTTTATGGAGAGGTACAGCTGACTTCAAGAGCCATCCTAAATTGCTTCTACCTCCTTTTTGTTTCACTCTTGGACTTTCTAGGGCTAAAATTGCAGGCTGCCACCTTTTTTCTTTTTTGTGTAAGTTATCTAAGATATATACTGATAGGCATCCAAATTTGAATATTGTTGATATTCTGTTGAACTTTAATATTTCATTTTTTCCTGTTTCATAAAAATAAAAGTTTTGTTTATATTTTTCTATTTCATTATTAAATTGACCTTTTTTCTACTATGATGTTTTTAATATTAGATGAAGAAAGAAAAATGGGTTTTGAATTCATGAGCACATAGATTTGAGTTCTGGTTGAAATTTATTAGTTGTATGATTCTAAGCCAATTACCTAAAAATCATTAAAAGTTAAGTTTTATTCTATTTCTCTATAAAGTTAAGACAATAATATTTCTATCACTTAGCTCTAGTATGGCTGAGATAATGAAAAAAATATGAATACAAAGGATGAAAACCACTATTCATTGCTGACATAGGTATCTTAAGCCATTTTGTTGTTGTAGAATTCTTCTCATGTATTATTCCCTCATTGTTTTATCTGAGGTGTTTGGTTCTGAAGAATACAAGTCTCAGTGATTCTATATAACACCAAGCTTCACTGACAGTATATTAAGGACACAGGTATTAACAAGACATGAAAAAAGTGTGATTTTCTGGATTTTCTGCCCCTTTTCATCACATTACATCCATCACCCAGATGTAACCTACAAGGTCTCTAAGTTACACGTTCAGCTGCTTACACAAATGAAAGGTATTGTGACTGCTGTAAAACAATCACAACACAGAGAACAATTGCCCATAAATGGATAGATTCCAGATGTCTTCAGTACCTAAGATCTGAATTTCCTAAATGCTAGGAGCACATTGTTAGAAATATCCCATAGATCATGCAGTGAATAAATATTATTAATGTATTTACCAAGAAGAATGCTGCAAGATTGTTTTTTATGACAGGAAATAGGGTTAGTGAGATGACTCAGTAGGTTAGGACATTTCTCTCTAATCCTGAAGACTTGAGTTCATTACCTAGACGTAGTAGAGGGAGAAAGTGACTCTATAAGTTTTCCTCTGACCATGTCACATGTACCACGACATACACATACCCCCACTACACACTGAAGATATATAAATAAAAGTGTGTTCATTTCATCTTCCTATTGCTAATATATAACCTGACCAAATTAGAGGTGCAGCATTTAGAGGTAAATTTTGTTGTTGTAGAAATTCCTCTAGCGTATTTTTTCCTCATTGTTTTATCTGAGGTGTTTGGTACTGAAGAATACAAGCCTTAGTGATTCTATCCAACATCCAACTCCACTGACAGTGGCTCATAGTTTCTAGTTACAGTTCATCATCATGGCCAATACTTTCTAACTTGCCAGTCAACCAGTTCTCTTCATCTTATTCACATGCTTCTCAAATGCTCACACTCCCTGTGGTCTTGGTCTCCCCATGTCAAATACAAAATGTTCCACCGAATTTAACTGAATAACTCTTTTTAGGTGTGTGTAAAGGTTCAATTTTCAATTGGTAACTTGACACTACTAACTGGAACAAATGTAATATTTTTTATTAGAATAAAACTTTTTTTATTATTGACACTTTGACTTGAAAGAATTTTGGCTAAAATTAAAAATAAAAACTCTAGAGCTTGGGAGATACCATTCAGAAAAATCTTTTGCCTTGAAAGCTAAAAAGAAAACCTTTAATTTGGATCCCCAGATTTCATGTAAAAAATAGTGACAGCAGTAATTGTGGTCCTAGAAGGCAGAGCCTGGGAAATACCAGAGTAAAAGCAATGAAGAAGAAGAATCCAAAATAATTCCTGATGTCAACCTTGAGCCTACATAGACAAACACACTCAAGTGCCTTCTTACACTTACACACACACACACACACACACACACACACACACACATACACATGTATAGCACAAAAATATACACATATAAAAAATAAGAACTTTTGTTATTATGGTATGTTTTATATTCAGGATTTTTAACTTTTAATGTTCTTAGTGAAGTTTTCTGATAAGATATATAATTGTACTTTTATCTAATTTATCATTATTTTTGTTTCAGAATCAGGCATTATAAATTAAAATTGGATAGTCCCTAGCCCTTTAAAAGATTAAATGGATATCAAACTATTTTAGAACTTGTAATATTGAAGGATTGATAATTAAATTTTTATAAGAAGTGAGGTTAAGATCTTTTCAAAACATATTTTCAAAAAAAGTAGCTAATTATCTTAGTATGATTTACCACTGCAAATATTCTTTGTTCTCATTTGTAGGTAAGAATAGGACATTGTCACAAATACTTATCACATATAATTAATCTCTTCCCAGCTTTGTCTGTTTCTACACCCTGTCTTTTCTCGCAATTCTTTGTTATACAACTTTGTATTCTCTCCTCTCCAAAATGCCATTACATCTTATCTGCATGATTTCCTTTGCTCCTCCTTCCAAAGTTCAGGCTTACAGAAGGAATTTTGCTTCACATCATTTGTTAACTTCAAAATCTTAATGGTACTTTGATTAAAATTGCATCATTCTTGAGACAAGAATAAGTAATTATCTACTTTCCTGTTGTTGCATTTGTAATATGGTTTATCTCCCTATTTGTTCAGCTGTTTCATATTGCTTAGAAACTTATATTCTTAGTTTTCCTTACACCTATCCAGTCCACATTTTACTCACTTTCTTCTTGCACATTTTGTATTTTCTAGTTTCTGTGAGTGGTGCATGGTATTTTTCTTTTTTTAACATTTTTTATTATTTCTGCTCATACAAACTTAATAGGTAGACCAGTTCCCTCCCCCCTCCTCCTCCCCCCCGAACCCCCTGCTTCTCCTCCCTCCCTCCCCATCTCCCAGTGCCTCGCCCCCAATTCCCAGAGAGTCCTTTATTGTGTATGCCTAACTCTCCTCTTGGTCCTCCTTTCCGATGACTTACAAGGACCCAGTGGCATTTCCCTGAACCCTTTCTCGTGTTCCCCTTAAGCATAGGAACACTACTGTGGCTGTCAATCCCTTGCCTCCAAGGATCTTGGTGCCTTTAGCCGATGTTAGACTTTGTGAGGTCAATGGTGCAGGGCATGCAAACTCCTATTATGATTGCTTCAGCCCTAACTAGTGTGGAGACTCTTCAAATCATTGCTCCCCCCATCCTTTTGCTCTTACAATCTTACCGCCCCCTCTTCCGCAAATGTCCCTGAGCTTCAGGATGGGGGGAGATTAGGCTGGCTTAGTTCTATGTGGATGATATAGAGTCTCTGAAGTTCTGGATTGTGGTTTGTTGATTTTCTTTTGCAGTTTTGCTGCTCCTGTAATGCCCTTCACTCCATCCTGATGGGCACTGTATGTCACCTCCTGGTCAGAGACAAAAAACTATTAAACTGGAGTCTTGTTATAATAGCACATTCAAGGGTAGATGTAATAAAAGCAGGAAACCTCGGTGAGGGAGGGATCAGTCACCCATTTGCAAAATGATCACTTTTCAACTGCCAGACTATATGCCCTCCCCTTCTGGTGAATCATACCCCCTCAGTTGTACATGATGAGGAACAAACGTCTCTGAACTTAACCAGGTGTCACATTACTTACTTGCATTCCTTAGAGGCCGATTTTCTCTGCTGTAACATGGTCCCCTCTCTCCTTGTGTCTGGTGTGGCCCTCCAACCCCATCCCTCCTGTTCACAATCCTTGCAATTATCGTATTACATAGGTTTACCCTTGAGTGTCTCAATGTGAGCTGGGTGAGTTTGGTACTAGGAGCCACCTATTAGGGAGCACATACGGCGCTTAACTTTCTGGGTTTGGGATACTTCACTTAATATAATTGTTTCTAATGACATCCATTTCCCAGCAAATTCCAGTAATTCATCATTTTTGATGGCTGAGTAGTACCCCATTGTATAGATGTACCACAGTTTCCTTATTCACTCGTCAACTGTTGGACATTTAGGTTGATTCCATAACTTTGCTATTGTAAACAGTGCTGCTATGAACATGGTCGTGCTTGTGCTATCGAGGCGAACCTCTGCTGCATGGGGGGTTATTCCCAAAAGTGGAATCGCAGGGTCATATGGAATTTCAATCTTTAATTTCTTTAAGAATCTCCAGACAGCTCGCCAGAGTGGCTGTATGAACCTGCATTCCCACCAGCAATGCAGCAGAGTTCCCCTCTCTCCACATCCTCTCCAGCACTTGTTGGTGTTTGTATTGTGGATTTTTGCTATCCTGACCGGGGTGAGATGATATCTCAGGGAAGTTTTGATTTGCATTTCCCTGATGGCTAAAGAAGTGGATCATTTTTTTAAGATATTTGTTAGACATTTTAATTTCATCTCTGGTAAAATTTCTTCTAAGTTCCAGGGCCCATTTTTTAATTGGGCCATTGGTTTCCTTGGAGTTTAATTTTCTAAGTTCTTTGTGCACTCTGGACAGTAGAGCTCTGTCAGATATGTGGTTAGTGAAGATTTTCTCCCATTCTGTGGGTTGCCTTTGAGCTCATGTGACAATCTCTTTAACTGAACAGAAGCTCTTTAATTTCACAAGATCCCAACTGTTGAGAGTTGGTAGCAGTGACTGTGCCATTGGATGTCTGTTTAGGAAATGTTGGCCTAGCCCAATCAGCTCAAGGGAGTTCCCTATCCATTCAGTTATGATTTTTATAGTCTCTGGCCTGATATCAAGGTCCTTGATCCATTTGGAATTAAGTCTTGTATATGGTGACAAGTATGGGTCCAGTTTTAATCTTCTGCATGTGGAGATCCAGTTTTGCCAGCACCATTTGTTGAAGATGCTGTCCTTTTTCCATTGGATTCTTTGGGCCCATTTGTCAAAGATCAAATGGCTGTATTTTTGTGGGCTTATATCTGGATCTTCAACCCTTATCCATTGATCTGTGTGTCTATTTTGGAGCCAGTACTAGGCTGTTTTTATAACTATGGATTTGTAGTATAGACTAAGGTTTGGTATGGTAATACCTCCAGCAGTGTTTTTGTTACTCAGGATTGTCTTTGCTATCCTGGGTCTTTTGTGCTCCCATATGAATTTTGAGATTGTTTGGTCAACTTCTTTGAAGAATTGCTTTGGGATTTTAATTGGTATAGCACTGAATTTGTATATTGCCTTTGGTAGGATGGTCATTTTTACAATGTTGATTCTGCCAGTCCAGGAACATGGGAGGTCTCTCCACCTTCTGATGTCTTCAGCAATTTCTTTCTTTTGTTTTTGTTTTGTTTTTTTTTTTAATTTTTTTATTATTATTATTTATTCAATTGTGTGTGTGTGCGTGTGTGTATGTGTGTGTGTGTAGAACCACAGGCGAGTTCGGGAACCCCCATGGACCGCCTCCACCTCCTTGTTTACTCTGCCCCGGGATTCTCAGGCTCCGCCCTACCACGACCAGAAGCACAGGCCGCCCCCGCTTCTGCCCGGCGTCTATACGTGGGGTCTAGGATCCGAACTCAGGACCTTCCACCTACAAGGCAGAAGCTTAACCCCTGAGCCACCTCTCCAGCCCAGCAGTTTCTTTCTTTAGGGTTTTTAAGTTTTCATTGTAAAGGTCTTTTACCTCCTTGGTTAGGTTTATACCAAGGTATTTCATTTTTTTAGGGGCTACAGTAAATGGGATTGTTTCTCTCAGGGCTTTTTCACTCCTTTCATTCTGGGCATATAGGAAGGCCTCTGATTTTTGCACATTTATTTTGTATCCTGCCACCCTGCTGAATTTCTCAATTAGTTCCAGGAGCTTCTTGATGGAGTTTTTGGGATCTCTCAGGTATATGATCATGTCATCTGCAAATAGGGATAGCTTGACTTCTTCCTTGCCGATTTGAATCCCTTTTATGTCCCTTTCTTGTCTTATGGCTTCAGCTAAGACTTCAAGTACAATATTGAATAGAAGTGGTGAGAGTGGACAGCCTTGTCTAGTTCCTGATTGAAGTGGGAATGCTTCCAATTGTTCCCCATTGAGAATAATCCTTGCTGTGGACTTGTTGTATACAGCTTTTATTATATTGATAAAGGTTCCTTCCATTCCTACTGTCTATAGTGTTTTCATCATAAAAGGCTGTTGGATCTTGTCAAAGGCTTTTTCTGTGTTTATCGATAGTATCATGTGGTCTTGGACTTTGGACTGGTTTACATGATGAATTACATTTATTGATTTGCATATTTTGAACCAACCTTGTGTGCCGGGGATGAAGCCTACTTGGTCCCTGTGAATGATCTTTTTGATATGTTTTTGAATCCGATTTGCTAAGACTTTGTTGAGAATCTTTGTGTCTGTGTTCATCAGAGAGATCAGCCTATAGTTTTCTTTTTTAAGTGAATCTTTATTAGGTTTTGGGATTAAAACGATATTAGCTTCATAGAAGGAATTTGGTAGTGTTCCTTCCTTTGCTATTTGATGGAACAGTTTAAGGAGTATTGGTGTTATTGATTCCTTAAATGTCTGGTAGAATTCTGTGCTGAATCCATCTGGTCCAGGACATTTTTTGGTGGGAAGATTCGAGATTACTTCTTCAATTTCCTTATATGTTATAGGGCCATTTAAGTAATTCACAACTACTTGATCCAATTTAGGTAAGATGTGTTTACTTAGAAATTCATCCATCTCTTGTGTGTTGTCAAACTTCACTGAGTATAAGTTTTTGAAATATGATGTTATAATTCTCTGGATTTCTTGGGTATCAGTAGTGATTACTCCATGTTCTTTTCTAATTTTGTTAATTTGGGTTTTCTCTCTCTTGCTTTTGGTTAATTTAGCTAGAGGTGTATCTAATATTATTGATTTTTTCAAAGAACCAGCTTTTTGACTGGTTGATTTTTTCTATCATTTTCTTAGTATCGATTTCAGATATTTCTCCCCTTATTTTGCTAATCTCCTCTCTTCTACTACTTTTGGGATCAGATTGCTCAAGTTTCTCTAAAGCCTTTAGCTGCATCATTAAGTTATTTATTTCTGATGTTTCCATTTTTTTGATGTAGGCATTAAGAGCTATGAACTTACCTCTTAGGATAGCTTTCATTGTGTCCCAGAGATTTTGGTAAGTTGTACTTTCATTATTGTTCAGTTTCAGGAAATCTTGAATTTCCTTTTTATTTTCTTCCTGAATCCAGTTCTCATTCAGCATCATATTGTTAAGTTTCCAGGAGTTAGTGTATTTTCTCTTGTTTGTTGTGTTGTGGATGTCCAGTTTTAGGCCGTGGTGGTCTGATAGGGCACAGGTTAGAATTTCAACTTTTTTGCATATGTGTAGATTCGTTCTGTGGCCCAATATGTGATCTATTTTGGAAAAAGTTCCGTGTGCTGCTGAGAAAAATGTGTATTCTTTTGTGCGTGGGTGAAAAGTTCAATAGAGATTTGTAAGGTCCATTTCTTTCAGGGTTTGATTAAGTTCCAAAGTGTCTCTGTTAAGCTTTTGACCTGTTGATCTATCCCATGTTGAGAGGGCAGTGTTGAAGTCCCCAAGAATTATTGTTTGGGGGTTGATTTCTTGCTTTAGGCGCCGTAGGGTTTTCTTAATGAATGTGGAGGGGCCCGTATGGGGTGCATATATGTTCAGTATTGTGAAGTCTTCCTGGTGAATTGTACCTGTGACGAAAATGTAGTATCCATCTCTGTCTCTTATGATTTTCTTTGGTTTGAAGTCCACTTGGTCTGAAAGCATAATTGCTACCCCTGCCTGTTTCCTGGTTCCATTAGCTTGCAAGATTTTGGACCAGCCTTTCATTCTTAGGATGTGCCTATCTTTTGTGGTGAGATGAGTTTCCTGAAGGCAGCAGATTGTTGGATTGTGGTTTTTAATCCAAGTTTGTAATCTGTGTCTCTTAATCGGCGAATTAATACCATTGACATTTAATGTTATAATGGAGAAATTATTTTTAATTCTGGACATTTTTTATGTTTAGTAGATTTTGTAAGCATGTTGTTTGATATTTTTGTTTTGGTGATATTATACTTCCCTTCTGTCCTCCTGGATACGCTTGTTCTTTTCTTCAAGCTTGAGTATCATTTCTAGGATTTTTTGAAGGCCTGGTTTGGTAGACATGTATCCCTTCAAGTGGTCTTTGTGCTGGAAAACTTTTCTTTCTCCCTCAATCATGATAGATAGTTTTGCCAGGTATATCAGTCTGGGTTGGCATTTTTGCTCATTTAATATTTGAAGTATGTCTCTCCAAGCTCTTCTTGTTTTTACTGTTTCCATTGAGCAGTCATTTGTTATTCTAATAGGTTTACCTTTAAAAGTGAGTTGCTTTTTTTCTCTTGAAGCTCTCAGCACCTTTTCTTTGTCTTGAATGTGGCGTGTTTTGACTATTATTTGCCGTAGCGATTTTCTATTTTGGTCATATCTGTTTGGAGTGCGAAATGCCTCTTGTATTTGGATAGGCCTCTCATTCTTTAGTTGTGGAAAGTTTTCATTTATGATGAATTGAAATATTTCCTCCGGTATGGTATTTTGGGATTCTTGTTCTGGTATTCCATGAATGTGCATATTAGGCTTCTTCAGGGTGTCCCATATCTCTTGAATGTTCCTCTCCAGTATCTTTTTGGCTTTAACAATCTCTTCCATTGAGCTGGTTAATTCTCCCACTTTGTCTTCAAGATCTGAAATTCTATTTTCTGCCTCATTTGTTCTGCTGATAAGACTCTCTGTTGAGTTTTGGGTTGAAGATAACTTGTCTTTTAGTTCAATTTTAAACTCTGCCTGAGACTGTTTTAATTGCTCCATACCTATTTTTGTTTCTTGAACTGTTTTTCTCAACTCCTCCAAGTGCCTGTTGTGTTCCTGTTCAAAGTGGTTGATACGGTTGTTTAACTCTTCTCGGATTTCCTCTTTCATAGTATTAATCATGGTAATGATCATACTCTGAAAGTCGTTATGTTGGATCTGGCTTTCATGGCTATTTTCTGTGGATTTGTTCTGGTCGAATCCCTCATTATGGGATTGATTCTTTTGGCAGGAGATTGGTCTTCTTGGGTTTTGTTTCTCATGGATCTGCACTTTGACTTGTACATTGTTGTTTTGTTTTTAAAGACCTTTCAGTTTCTGTGTGTTTTTCACTGAATCCACCTACTTGGTATTGTTACACTTGCCAGTTATTACTAGTGCTTGCCTTGGATTGGGTATGTTTGTGTATTGTTATTGTTATATCCTAGATGAGGCTACTAGGCTGTTAGTATGTCAGTTAAATCAGGTTATGTTACCAGGGGGTGAATATTAGTTTGGTAGTGCACTTTTTACGATTTAGTATCTTGGTGAAATGGGGGGGGTGAGTGGTGTACTCCCTGGAGTTGTATGTTGTGGGGTGGCTGTATGAGAAAGTTGATCTACAGCATTGATACTTTAAGGATCAGTAAGGTGAAAAGAAAAAGTTTACTTATCTTTGGGCTGGATGAGAAGAAACTCGCCCACGTGATATAATGATTGTAGTGGAGTCCAGATGTATGGCCTGTGTTCCCTTTGTTCCTTAGATTTTTGCTTGAGTTTCCTTTGGGCTCTATTGAATTCTGAGTAGCAGTGTGTCTTCCATGGACCACGTGTGTATGTCCCCGGTGGGCCAGAGAGGCAGAGGGTCTGATGTTGATGGTAGAATTCTTCACCTGCGACCTGGGGGGGGGGGAGGCGTGCGGGGGCAGGGAGGTTGCGAGGGGCTGGGGTCCAGGGTGGGGCCCCGGGGGATAAGCTGGCGGCCTGTGCGGCCTGGTGCTGCTGGCCCGGCAGCTCCCGGGTGGGGGGCAAGGCTGGGCTGGGTTCTTTTGCTCACTGGCTCAATTGCAGAATTCTTCACCTGGGACCTAGGGGGGTGGCGAGGCGCACAGGGGCGGGAGGATGTGAGGGGCTTAGGTCCGGGGCGGGCCCAGGCCAAGCCGGAGTCGGCCTGGGTGCTCGCCACCGGGACACGTGGGGCTTCGGGGTGGTTGGGCTGGGCTGGGCTCTCTCACTCACCTTGGGAAGCAGGCGGCGGCGGGCGTGGGCGGGGGGACGGCACGGAGGGGCTGGGGTTGTCCGGGCCAGGGCGCAGGCCAAGCTGGAGTCGGCCTGGGTGCTCGCCGCCGGGACGCGTGAGGCTCCGGGGTAGTTGGGCTGGTATTTTTCAAATGATTGTCCGTGGACTTTGCTAAGATTTTATGTAAAATATCAAAATCTATTCTTGATATTTTTTCTTAGAGGTACTCTTTGTCATATATTCTTTTTAGAAATGATAACTTTGTAGAAGAAATAGGAAGATTTTTCCTTTTTCTCCTCTTCCCTGGAACAGCTTTAACAATATATGAATTGTCATGACTCCAAAATTCCAAATGTACACATTCATAGCATTAAAGTAAATTGTCATCATAAAAACATTTGTTTTTCAGTATTTGCACTTGCCCCTTAGAGAAGTCAAATTTGGCTTGAAAATTTTTGTGGTATTTTATTCAAACTCAAAAGACTGATCATGCAGATTTTCATGAATCACTCATTAGTCTCAAAAACAAATTTTATTAAATTTCCAAAAGTTAAAAGACAGAGGCACCAGTCCCTGAAAATAATCTATCAATATGAGGCTCCCTAAAGGTCTCCTTTTGCTGAGTGTTACATATTTTAGATTTAATGATAAAGATTGAAATGGGCTAGTGCTCAGTTTTTCAATATATCACTTTCATACCTCATGAATAAATAGCTAGAGATTCTAGATGGATAACTTGCTTCCTGAAACACAGCTGGAGCCACACATTCATTTAGAATAACCCTAGAAAGAACAAGGTATGTCTTGTTGAAACTATTATAGGTATAGTTGTGAGATAGACCTCGCAGGCCATAATAGTCCCTTAGTTATATTTCAGCTACAATAAACATAAGCATATTTAGAAGGCATAGGCTAAGGAAAGCTGATTCCAAAAAGCCAACTCTGTTTGTTGAAACAAGACTGTACCATTCAATGAGCATCTTATTTTCTTCTACATGGTTGACCATGCCATTTACCACATATTTTTATCTTTGCCTCCAGTGTTTTCTTAGTAGTCTGTAGAATGTTTAGTCTATTATTTTGTGTCAAGAAACAGAGCTTCTAATGTATCAGTTCTACTATTACTAAAATTATGGCTTTCTATAGGGATTTACATACTATAAAAATTCTGCTGGTGACTGTAGCAGATACTTTATAACATTTTATAAGTATATTAGTGAACAAGGGGAACACAGGAAAGGGTTCTGGGAAATGCCACTGGGTCCTTGCACCTCATGGGAGAGAAGGACCCAGAGGAGAGTCAGGCATGCACATTAAAGGATGTTCCGGGGATGGGAGGGGGAGGCACTGGGGATAAGGAGGGAGGGGGAGGGGAGGGGGACATAGGGCAGTGGGAGGTTGGAGGGAGGGAGGGGTCTGGTGTACCTGTTAAAGTTGTATGAGTAGAAATAAAAAAAGTATATTAGCGAACAAAGCAAATATTTTTATTTATTCTACTAATTACTTAGAGGCATTCAAATCAAAACTTAAGTAAAATGGTGGGTTTCTTGGGGTTAGGAAAATTTGTGGGTTAATATTTCTCATTTTAATTGTCTCAGAAACTTAGAAGTATGCACACTTTGAGGATGGTCATGTATTCTCGAAACATTGACCATATAATGACATCTTTAATCCTAAATCTGTTTTGTATAACTTTAAAAATAATATATACTTATCGAAACTCACTTTGTTTATTAGCGCTCATTGGTAGATCTTTCCACATATTTTTACTTATCTATGTCTCTGTGCAAAAAAAGTGGGTTTAGATATTTCCTGAGAGTTAATAAATACCTCTTAAGAGTTTGTAGATGTAATCCTTCAAGATTTGCCTTATTTTCTACATCAATTTCATGTTTAAAGTGTCCCTCAAATCACTCTCAGGGTTTAGGATTCACTAGAAAGACTCACAAAACTAACTGAGCTATTAAACATATGGATACAATGTATTACCAGTCCAGAGTACAGGTTTTGATCTGTACTGCAGGACTGATAATACTATGCAGGAGCTTTGATCATCTTTCTGTGAACTTCTGTTGTGCAATGAAACATCAATGACCAGCTATATGCATAAGCTAGGAAAACTCACCCAAGCCTTAGAGTCCAGAGATCTTATTAGTGCTCCTTACATAAATATAACTGATTAATTAATTGATCCATTGCCTAGAATCTGAGATAATGGATACAGCATTACCCAAAGGCCCTATGCTGTTGCTTGATTGTTTCTTTATATGGTCATATTACATTGTAGATGTTGTCATTCACAGTGGGAATATCTCGGCAAAGAGCAAGTTTATTAATGAAAATCAGCATATAGCCAGGAATTGCCATAACTTTTATATAGTGTTCAGATCTCTGTATTGTAATTCATGAGTTTAACCACATTAATTCCAATTACTGATAAGATTCGTATCTCCCACTTTGTTATCTTTTTTCTTTCAATTCCATCTGCTCTTTATTTCTGGATTTATTGTAACCTTGACTTGTAGGCTAATTGTTCTTTTCTGTAATTCCACTTTATCTCTTATATTGACTTATTATTTATACTGCTTTTTAATTAAGAAAATAGAGCTAGGACTTATAATATGCATCATTAATAAGTCAAACTCTCCCTGGAAATAATACTATACAACTTTATGGGTAGAAAAATATCATACAATAGTGTATTCCAAGTTCTCCTCTCAGAATTGCACTATTTTTATAATGCGTCTGACTTTTAACATACATTGTAATCACATTATAAACTCATGTAAGACATTCAAATAACTTATTGTCAATTAGAAAGAGAAAAGGTATATTTATTCTATTACTCCTAATTTCTTTGCATATATATAAACATTTTTCTTGTACCATAGCTTGCTTTCTGAAGATCTTCTTAGACATCTCTTGAAGTACATGTCAGCTGACACTAAATTGACTCAACATATGTTGGAGAAAATATTTCTACATTATTTTGCAAGAAAACTTATTTGAGCATATATACCAGATTGAAATTTATTTTTTGTGAAGCACTTTGAAGATGTCACACCATCTTTTATCAGTAAGGAAGAGTCCTGATCTCTCTCTCTCTCTCTCTCTCTCTCTCTCTCATATGACAATATAAAATACTCATGTATGTATGCATGTATATATGAATGCTTATGTGTGCACGTATGATTCTATGATGGAGATTTTGTAAGAAAAACCTGCTGGAAGATGTGTATAATTTTTGCTTTTGCAGTTATCTTGCTAGTGCACATTTGTCTGCATTTTGTCAATTTGATAAGCCAGCTAGTTGAAGGCTCATTAGCAGGGTCTGGCTGCATCTTACCCAGATAAGCTCAAATTTATCCCTTACTTCTTCAGGGAGCCATTGAGTTTCCCTGTGATGTAAACATTTCAGTGTGTTCAGAAAGTCATAGACTTGATGCTAGTTAGGGTAAATTTCTGCTGTAAGATTGGGAGCCATGCTGTGGACACAAGGGCCTCTAATCCAGATTATTTTTAATTGCTACTTAGAAATCTACAAAGAAAAGGGTATAAAGCAATAGATACAATAGGCTTTATTATTATAAGGTTACATAGACTTTTTATAAAGGTAGTCACACACCAAATATGTGTTTAGTGTCTATTCTGAACAACTTTGTTCTCAATAAAGTACAGGATAGAAGCAACTTCATATACATCTTATGAAATATGAAAATATTCTAAGAAATATAATACAAAGAGGAAGATGCAAGCATCAATACAGTTTCTATTACCAAAACAAGGATTTATATGTCCAAAATGGTTCATTGGATTCTAATCTAAGTTTGATAAGTGAACTTAAAGGCATTAAGTACAAATGGAAATGCTTATATTAATAAGCAAAAACTGACGTATTACTACACAAATAACACACAGAGGAGATTTTCTGGATAATTTGAGGTTGTTAAAATAATTGTTTATATATGCAGCTTGTACAGACTTGAAACTATGAGACATCAGCTGCAACAAAGCTATTTACCTACTGTATCTCATTGTAATCATAAAAGACAGTTGATTTTTTTCATTGCCATGTTTACTAGGGAGTGATTAAGAATCCAGTGAGTCAAGAAGGAAAATCAAAAGTTAAATATTATGGAAGGATATTGTTTAGAAAATAAAAAGTTGAGGCTGGAGAGGTGGCTCAGGGGTTAAGCCTCCGCCTTGCAGGTAGAAGGTCCTGAGTTCAGATCCCAGATCCCACGTATAGATGCCAGGCGGAAGCGGGGGCGGCCTTCTGGTCCTGGTAGGGCGGAGCCTGTGAATCCCGGGGCAGAAGAGGGTGGAGGCGTCCATGGTGGTTCGCGAATTCTTCCGTGGTTCTACACATACACAGACACACACACACACAGACACACACACACACACACACACGCACATACACACGCATATGCACACAGTTGAATAAATAATAATAATAATAAAAATTTTAAAAAAAGAAAATAAAAAGTAAAATACAGCCCCCACTTCTTGCCTGGGAAATTATCTAAGTTGTAAGTATTTAGCAGAAAAATGGAACATGTGTTCCTAAACATCTGGTGAGAAGCAGAAAGTTTATCGAAGGCTACGAAGACACTTCAAATGAAGGACATTTCATTGAAAATGAACTGTACACTGAAAAGGCAGATATGATTAATTTATCATGCTACTTTATCTTAAATAAATGCCTAACCTTATTGCTTAAAAGTGGCCAAATATCCTCTACCTCACAAGCAAAAGGAGACTTAGACTCAGCGTATATTCAACTGTTACTTGGTCAAGCCCAAACCAGAATGTGACTGTATGCCTGACCTGAGCATTTTATTCCAAGCCTGACTTCTCATGGCTTCACTCATCAAAAACTCAGCACATAAACACACTGCCTACAGCCTGCATTGATTGTCAGCGCAATTAATTGCCAGGAAAATGGCAGCTTTATTAAGTGTTAGGCACTAACAATAAAAACATCACTATATATAGCACAGAGCATGGCGGGATATCTATACAAATAAAATATAACAATAATAAACAAAAGGCCAGCCTGTAGTCCCACAGAAGAACATCAATGAATTTGTTTTAATGTCAAGCCACAACAGTGTCCCTGAGCATAAGATACTGCAGCCTGCTGCAAGACAAGAGCCTTTCGTGATCTCTGCAATGCAGAAGGAAAGTGGCTATCCACCAGTCTGTTCAAAAACTATTTCTTATAGTTTCAAGTCTCCATTGGCTCTGGGACAATGACAGCTGCTATGTGCTGTTTGCATAGATGAGAGAACAGACACCATAGAGTTTAGCTAAATGAATTACTGGGGAATGCCCTAAAACTTAATTGTTGATACATTAAAGTCAGATATATGTTGATATATCTTGGGAAATATAAATGGCATGTTTGGATCACTGGGGAAAAGTCAGTATTGTATAACACATGGACTAATCAGCAGATTATCTAATTAAGGGATTGAGAGATGGCTCTATGGGCACACTGCTCTGAGTACTTGAATGAAGACCTGAGTTTGGATCCCCAACATTCCCATAAAAGCTAGGCATGGTAACACCCAACTCTAATATCAGCTCTTAGCGAGATCAAGTGAATTCCTAGGCATCAGTGGCCAGCCAATCTATTTAAAAATCAAGGTTAAGCTCTAGGTTCAGTGACAGACCCCGTCTCAAAAAAATGTAGGTTGAAAGTGATAGAGTAAGATGTCCAAAGTCAACCTCTGATACCTACAAGTACACACAGAGGAGAGTATCTGCATATATACACAGGCATAGACCACGCACACATACACATACACACACATACATATATATATACATATATGTGCACACATGAATAAATATATGCACATACACATATATATTACATATCAAATTCTATTCACTTATGAAGTTACTCATTATACAGTTTAAAGAGTCTGCAATATAATTTTTTTAAATATTTTTATTATTATTTATTCAACTGTGCACATGTGCATGCACGTGTATGTCTGTGTGTGTGTGTGTGTGTGTGTGTGTGTGTGTGTGTGTGTGTGTAGAACCACGGACGAACTCACGAACCAACATGGACGCCTCCACCTCCTTCTGCCCTGGGATTCACAGGCTACGCCGTACCAGAACCAGAAGTGCAGGCCGCCCCCGCTTCCGCCTGGCATCTATATGTGGGATCTGGGATCCGAACTCAGGACCTTCCGCCTGCAAGGCGGAGGCTTAACCCCTGAACCACCTCTCCAGCCCCTGCAATATAGTTTTGAACAAATCTTAGGCCAACACTTAGAAAAAGAGAAGGTGAGAAAACATGGAAAGATTACTATGTTCTGACCATGGCAGGAAATGCCTGAGAGCCAGTGGCTGCCAGTGACTCAACATTGTTTTGTTGCATTATGCAACACTAGGATGAATGTTGGAACAAAGTACCTATGAAGAGTATAACTGCACAGAGAACCTTTGGAATGATATGCATTTGATATCTAAAGTGGAAGAAAAATTAGAATTAATTTTGTGAGACATCATCCTCTTAGTAATAATGATACTAAGAATATCACCAGCATATCATAGGTCCTTATATAATTCACACAAAGACAGATGGTTTGTCAAAGTCATTTACTTGAGATGATGGTTAGCTGAATTTAAATGTAGCAGATACCTTAATAAAAATGTACATGGAAATATGTATCTGTACTTTAGTCAGAGTGTTGTACCTTCTAGTTTAAGCACAAAAGTAATTTCATATGGAATAAGCTTGAAATCCAGATTTTCTTGTTATGGTAAGTCAGATGTATACAGAAAGATACACCAAATTAGTGTGGATTAACTGCTGATTCTTTGACTTTATGTGATACGAATGCGACATATATTCCAAAAAGAAATGACCTTTGAATTTTGAATTTCTGTATATTCCCAGGTTCATCATCAAAACATCAAAGAGGGTGATGTTCTCTGGTAGTGCTGGCAGACTTGAGCGTAGTGGCTTCTATCAGTCAGGTCAACATGAGTTCATTAACATTCTATGGTACTCTGTGTTATTAAGCTATGATGCACACTACATGTTCATTCTTCATCTTCAAATATGTGAATTTATGATAGACTTATCACAATATAATTATTACAAGTCAAGTACTTTTATCTCCAAAACAAATACATGAATTTTACAAGTATTTTTAATGTACTTTTTTAGCATGGATGTTCAACCATATCTTTGTTACTGGCACAACATTGAGAAGATCTTGATCAGCTTTGGCTGTTGTTTCCTCATTTGCACATTGTAACTTAGACCATTGGAAAAATATTGGCAAAACTTCAAGTAAAATGACAAAATTCCAGTCACAAAGCGAATATGTAAATCAGCTTTCCTTTCATTTGTTTTATTAGACACAACATTGTACCACAATTAAAATCTCCATAAGCAACAAGATCCTCAGGAAGTTATTGACTATAATCATGAAATTCTAGACTCCCTTTGAAACAACTCCAATTATAATAAAAATACTTTAATTAATTCCATAACTTAAATAAAATTTCCTTAGTGAAATCAAAACATTGCAGCATATTTTTGGATTCTACAAACTGTTGGAAGAACAGTATATTTCTTATTTTTTCTGTTACTTTTGCTCTAAGTACAGAACAATGAACACATCACATATGTAATGGCTAATGTTTTTGGCTATTGGAAATGTTGGGAGGGGCAGAGAAAAAAGTAGGAATTAGGCTCCTTTGGAAAATGTAGGCAGTTGGTACTGCATCTTCAGGGTTGTATCTTCTTGCTGTGGAACCTAACTATGTTCATCTTTCTCTCTACTTCCATTTAGGGAACTACTCCTCCACCACAGTATGACATTCTACCCAATGATCACAGGAGGCCAAACCTCCTTGAACTTGAAACCTTTTACACTGTTAGGTGAAATAAGTCTTAAGTTGCTTCTGTCAGGTATTTATCACCATGATGAGAAAAGTAACTAAAACAGTTTATGCATCAAAGAAGCAAGATGCATCCAGTAGCCATTTACATAATGGGCAATCTGAATTCTTTGTGTATAACTACATTCAGTACAGGAAATAATTCTCCATGATTACAATGCTCAGAACTTTAAACAATTGTGGTTTTGTTGCTGGAAAGGTATATTATTTTGAGAAAGAGCAGCAGACAGGGAAGTGACCTTCCATATACAGCAGTCATTATTGCAACAAGATTGCTTTCAACTAATCTCTCCTTTCCTAAATTATGGCAGGCAACGATGAGACCAATCCAGAATAAAAGGTGTCATTGTGCAATGACGTTTGGCAGAGAGCTGTAATCACATCTTCAAGCTGTAGTAGACACATGTTTGTTTCATGGATGGCTTTCCTTATTTTAGAAGAAGAAAAGATTTTAATTAAAATACTGAATTTGTAGGTTTTCCACCTTTAGTGGACTAATTTACAATATCCGTGAAATTGAAAATAGATATAGCAGATGGGCCACTCATTTCTCCATTCTGTTAAGGACAAAGAAGTTCTTCCTTGGGCACACTGGCTTCCAGACAGTGACTTCTTTTCCTGGTTGGATCGTGACCCTGAGCTTCATTTGTCAACACTGCTCTTTTCCATGTAGACTGAAATTGTCTCCTGGTTTTTGGACAGTCCCTGGGGTTGTTTTGGCAGACTGAGGCACAGCTTTTGAAACCTGTGTTTAACCACAACCACATGCTCCTGAAGGCTGGATAATATCCAAGCCCCACATCTGTTCCTTGTTGACACTACTGAACCAGAAGCTAGATGGCAAGAGCTGCATTATAAACCAAGTTGTTAAACATTTTCTTCTCTTTTCACTTCTCCCGTCCCTTTAGCAAGCAAGCTCTGACTACCAAACATTAGGAAATGTGGCAGCTGCAGCCATTCCTGGCTTAACCTGCCACACGTTTGACTTCATCATTAAACCATATTGCTTTTCCACTATTTTAAACATTATGTTTCAAATTTAATGTTTATTCTGTCATAGTTGGATATTTATTTAAAAATTCTGAAGTTAGTACAGAAGGATTTCATATACATGGCATCTAGGTGCCATTTATATTTATACCTTGCATGACAATGCTCTATTTGGAACAATTAATGAACCAAAATGGGCCAAAATAATTTTAAGTGAAGCTTAAACACTATTCAAATGTAATTAGTTTTTATCTAAAATTGCTTTCTGCTCTAGCATTCCATGCTATATTGAGGATCATGCCTCTGTAAAAGCTTCTGGCCTGTTAAGTTCTCAAGTGGCCCATGCTTCAGTGAAGAAATATTTAGACTGCCTTACAAAATGAGGATGTGTCTGATGCATTTTTAGGCACCAAATAGGTGTGTTCATTTTTGTTTGAAATCTCATTAATAAACTGTCATTTTATTCATATTGTCACATGTCAACAATATATACTGTCATTGTGGCATCTGACCCTTGGTGTTCGCCTTGGTCACCCATCTCAGGCAGAGTTTCTTCTGTTGTAAAGTTAGTCTTTATCTTCTGTCCACATTATACCTTTTGAAGGAAGTTGTTGTATGCAGTGGAAGAACATCCACACACTTCAGTAGTATTCCTTTTGGAATTCTTCCACAGAGGAATTTTAAAAAATTATTCCTGTTTTTAAATTCACTATCATTTAAATCAGTATTGGTTTGTGTAAAGGTTACTCTTAACTATTGCTGTGAGAGTACATTCAAAGTCAGTCAACTTAAGGAAGAAAAGAAGATTTATGTAGCTTACCATTGTAGAGGGGAGATACAGTCTTTCATGGCAGAGTCAGCATGGCTGGTGGCTAAAGCTGGAATCAGTCTAAGTACCTTCCATCCATGAAGCTGAGAACTGCTTAATGAAAAGGCAGACTTTTCCTGGAAGTAGGCTGGGACTAATCCACCTCAAGGTCCACCCCTTGTGACCACCTTCCTCCAGCAAAGCTCCAACTCTCAGAGATGCCATGACCTTCCTAAACACATGAGACTGTGGGCGACACATTTCAAACCATGACAGTTTTTATGATCTTTTACTTTCACATATAATCTAACTATCACTTTTCCCTCAAACTGTTCCCTTTCTGTCCCTTAATGTGGTTCTCTTTTTCTCTCTTTTTCTTTTCCCTTCCTTCTCTGTCTTCCTGTCTCATAAACAAACAAGCAAACAAACAAATGAATAAATAAATAAATAATAAATGATTTTTAAAAACCTGGTGCAGTCCCAAATAAATACCTGTTTCATCTTCATTAAATTTTGAAGTGAAACCTTTCTTATGACCAGAAAATGTCCTTAACGTTCTCCCTTATACTTATACCTCTAGCCCTTCTCCCCTTTCTTTTTGTTTTTGACACTCTCTACTTTCTGCCAAACAGGATTTTAAATATAAATATAAGAAATATTATGCTGCAAGCATGTTCTTCATAAAAGAACAGCTTTTAATTAAATTAGGAAAAAACACTGCCACGGGCAACACTGACAAGGAATGTATTCTGTTAATCTTTGCAGAGAAGCACTGCACACTACACTTAATTTAATTAGGTTGAGAAAAGGCCTATTCATTCCTAGGGGGTTTACCAATGTCCTTTTAAATTGAGGACACAGCATTTATATAAAGTCATTTTAATATCAGGCAATGCATTTCTAAACAGTAATTTAGAAATATTACATGCTATTATTAAATGATACCTTGTTGTAACTTCTTACTGGATGAGACAACTTTCATTTCACAGAGAAATTTTACCAATGGATGGGCCTTTTGCTTCTCTCTGGTAATTTACTGACTTTGAAGTGTTAAATAATTAGGGCTAAGTTCCTAGGAAACAACTGCAGAAGGAAATTTATGTCAACTCTATATTGCAAAGGATAATGTATGTGTATTATGTTTCTCTTCTGAGCCCTGGGTGGTGAATGATAACAAACAGTTTTTATATTAGAAATTATATTACAGTTGAGAAGTAGGTAGTTTTCTGGGGACATTATTAAAGCACTACAACACATAGAGAGAGACAAACTTCAGGATATTTTAGGATCTCTTTAACCTTCAAGTCTTTCTCTGCCACACTTCAAAAGGTTCCTTGACTTTTTTTGCCCTTTTTGTTCTAAGCTAGACAGGCTCTAAGTCTGACATATTCATAAAATGTAACTGAAAAATCACCTAGAAATCATATTGAATAGGCAAATTCTGGACACTACATTTCAATGAGTAAATTGGATGCTAAGAAAAGTTTCATCTATTTATTTGTTTTGGAAGAAGTGGTTATTGTTTTTCACCCAGAACTTCTGTTTTAGGGTTCCTAGAGAACACTACAAAGTAATCTCTTCGATTTCATCCATTAATTTATACATCAATGAGGATAGCAAAGTGACTTCTTTGACGACAGACACTCTCTAGATGAAAAGATATCCCTGTGGACTAGTATAATCTAGTTTCTGACAGCACCAAGCTTAAACTCCAACAGTACCAGGAATCATTTCTAACTCTGGTTTTGATTCTAAACAGAGAATGAAGTTGCTTCCACATGGTAAAGATTGGCTGATGAAGCCTATCTCTTTGAGATTTTCCATCTGTAAAAAATATATCTTTTCCAGTTAGGATAGGATGTTGATAGAATGAATCCACAAAAACAAATGGCACAAAGTCACTTTCTACAATAGTTAGTAAACATCTAATTTTTAGTTTTGCCCTGAAAAAAAAATCCCAGATTTAAAATTACTGTTCGAGGACTTCTTAAAGAGCCTGCTTTCAGGCAGAGCACTTCTTGGCTTCATTTGCATGGAGACTTATGTAACCAGTCCAAATTCATCCCATCATTTATGCAATAAGAAGTCACTCAGTCTGGAACAAAAGAAGCCCCAACAAATGTCATACATCCTAATTAGTCAGGAAGAATTTTGTCAGGATAGGATCATAGTTCTTGTTCATTGGTGGACTTGGATTTGAATTCTTGACCTCAAACATTTCATTTGAATTATTTTGGATTCCTTTTTTTGCCTCTTGGGGCTCAGAATCTTTGTGCTTCAAACAATGTTAATGATCTCCTGAATTTCTGCTGTAAGGATTAAATCTCCAAATATTCATCACATTTTCATATAATAAGTAGTGAATAAAAAAGACTTTTGAAAATTGTTTCATATTCCTTGATGTTTTCAATGAGATGCTTATGCCAGTTAACAGAAAATCTGACTTGAATGATTTCAAAAGAAAAATATGTCTTCTAAACTAAAATGAATCAAATAGTAAAAAAAAATCCAAAAATCTGTGATTATAGAATAAGCAACATCTTCAGCACTCCCAGGTTCACTCCATATTTTTGTTCTGCCATATGCAGTGATGATTTTGTATGCAGATTCATAGCTCTCCTGGTCATAAGATACCTGTCATAGTTCTGATCCCATGTTATCACCAAGAGTGGGAAAGAGAATGTCAGAAAGTGTCAAGGGTCTGAGGCTTGACACCGCTTGTAAGCTGGCACATTAGCCTACCTCAATTCCATGGAAGCATTCAGAGTCTATGACATTCCAGAGTGAGCCATATGTAGACAGTTTATGCCTTATAACAAAAGCAATGGCTATTGTAAACTGTCTTCATCAGTCACAGGAACAAGATGCCGACTTGCTCAAATGATTTTTTCACAGGAGAGGAACTCTGACATTAAGCCACTGTGATGCCTGAAATTGGATTTAAGCAAGCCTTAGCTTATACCAGGTACAGGTATTTGTTATTCTGAATAGTAAGTGTATCTGCCCCTTGTCCAAAATTATCCCCATCTTTGAGAGAGAGGTATCTACTACATAAATCCTTTAAAAGATGGCCTGAAATAAAAGGGCAGTGAGTCCAGAAGTACATCAGTGCATGCACACACACATACACACACAGAAGAATATACAATCTCGGTCCCTTGACAAACACAAGATCTTTCTCACATATCTGCTAAAGCATTTGCATAATTCAATAGTTCACAATCCCACTTTCATTTATAGTAGAAAACGTAAAAAGGGCAAGGGGAAGTCTTGATTGACTTTTATTCCTAAGTCTAAGAAGGCAGCTAGCTTCTGTATCAGCACATGAGATTTCCACATCTGTTAGTCAGTCTCTCTTTGCTTGGCAGATAACCTAACTTGCAATAAGTTCAGTCTATGGTAACCTAGGTCCATTGTTTCTGAATCATCAGAACACCATAACAAGAGGTTGTAGTATTCTCTTCACAGTACCCAGAAAGCAGAGGCACAGAAAGGAAAGTGTTGAGGCAAGATCAGAATGCTCTAGAACCTAAAGTTTTGTCCACCTCTCCAAACAATGGCACCAGCTAGGAACTAAGACTCAACACATGTTGTATAGGATGCTCATATTCAAAGCATAATACCATTTGGAAAAAAATGCAATTCAGAAATAAAAGATGAACTTTGGTTAGGTGATTTTTGGTGTTTTGTACGAGAGATTGAACCTAGCAAAAGGACAAAGGCAATATTCCAAACCTATATCCCTAGTTCTTTTTCTGCTTTGAAAAATGGACTTGTAAATTGCCCACACTGACCTTGAACTCACTTTTCAACATAGGCAGACCTTGAATTTGAGAACTCTTGCTTCAGCCTCTAAAGCAACTTGAGTTCTATATTCATGCCATTAAGCTTGCTTATGTTTTTCTTGACAAAGGAAAATAGAGGATTGCTATTCAGCAGGTAACCAGTTGTCAAGATCTGCTGTGCCTCCATGGATTTGGGTAATGAGTGTACTTTGACACAAGTCAAGTAAACTGTCTTTTAAGCAAAATGAAAAGACCAACTTATATAAAAGATAGTTATATTGTGGCCATTGTAATAGATGGAGGACTGGATCTTATTTCCTTTCAGATCTAACGATGTAGCCAGCTAATATTGGCTCAGGGAACTGTGTCATCCACCAAAGGCTGGGATCTTGCTGTATCACTTTGTCAAGTTGGCACATGTATCTAACTGTTACATACTGCTCTAGGTCATCAACTGTCTCCATAATATAGTTTAGTGCTTAGTCCATCTTTCCAAGTGTACATATGCAAAGACCAAACAGCAGACCCTTAGATTATCCCTCCATGATCTCTAGGAAACTGGGAAAATACTCATTTGCAAGTTATAAATGACAAAAGTTGTTTCTTAAAGTAGATTATTTCTCTTATTGAAGACTTTGTGCAAGCTATTCCACATGGAGAAAACAAAGAATTTTTCCATTAAAAAATTCAGCTAAAGGCTACACTTATGGTATAGACAATTATGCTATTGAGAAAGTGAGCGAAAGTGAAATAGTACAAATTACTTTAATGGATCCTTTTGAGATCTTTTTCTGTGAACATGCCAAGAAACTATAGTTAAAAAGCCATTCTGATTTTAAGACTATTACTTATGAACCACTAAAATTCCTCAGAAATGATTTAAACTACAGTTTAACCTCAAATCCCTGCTAGGAGAATCATAGCCCTATACATATTTTTTACTAATATTTTATCTTACAGTGTACATAATTACTCATTCCACAAAATGTGCAATGGGTGTTCATTATGTCATGTGGGTATAACATAACCAAAAAAAGAAGCTGAGTATATGGACAATTTCTTTGCAGAGAAAATTGCATTGTGACTTATATACCAGTATCTTGGAAGATCTGGGCTGGAGTATTTTCATGATCAGAGCTGGAAGAAATTATTCTGAAAGAAACATTCCAGATGTAGAAAAACAGATGCGTACTGTTCTTCCTTACAAGTGGGTCCTTCAAACCTTCAGTTTGATGTAATTATACAGCAACCCTTGCAACACCCACAAACTCAAAGGAATACAAATCCCACAAACTCAAAGGAATACAAGGAAGAAGATCCCAAAAGAGCAGAAACAAAGGAACTTGTTAAAGCTTCTTTGTAAGAAAAGTCTTTTTTTTATTATTCAATTGTGCGTGTGTGTATGTATGTGTATGTGTGTGTGTGTAGAACCACCGGAGAATTCGGGAACCACCATGGACCGCCTCCACCTCCTCCTTGTTTACTCTGCCCGGGATTCACAGGCTCCGCCCTACCAGGACCAGAAACACAGGCCGCCCCCGCTTCTGCCCGGCCTCTATACGTGGGGTCTAAGATCCGAACTCAGGACCTTCTGCCTGCAAGGCAGAGGCTTAACCCCTGAGCCACCTCTCCAGCCCCTATGTAAGAAAAGTCTTAAAGGGGGAGAAAAATAGGAATAGAACACAGTACTGAGTGGGGTTTAGCCTCCGGTCACTAACTACTTGGTTACAAGCTCCCCACAATGACAGAGAACACATACCCAATAATATAAACCAATTTTAGTAACCATAAAAGGCAAGAAAAATGACTCTAGACAGAATCATAGGTCTCAATTCTAACCAAAACCACCTGATAATAAACCATTTAAACACCATTCATTACATTTTTAGATAAGAAAAGATCTCAACACCCAAACTAGATGCAGTTTATGATAATGCAAGAGCAGTGAAATAGACAGCAATCAACCAGAGTGTAGAGTATTAAGGACCCTAAAATGCTCAATCCAATCAAACCAACAAAACCTCCTCCTATCCTAAGCCTTAAGGAATTTTGCAGAAGAGAGGCAGTAAGATAGTGGGATCCTGAAGGTATGGAAGTTCACTGTAGGCCATGTCACACCAAGTACAACAGGGCAGCTACATCAGAATCTCACTTCAGTGAGATGTACCCTCATTAGACCTACACAATGGTTCACATAGCAACATCCCCCATCAACCAGAGAGGAGCTCAGGAGTAATAACTACAGGCAGAGGAAATTTAAGGGCAAGAGTCAGAAAGGTAAAAACAAGAATCCCTATTGGTGATCTATAGAAGGCTTACTTAAACTGCCACAGAGGCCTGAACCCAAGAGTGAAGGGTAAGAGATGGTTTGTGAGGGGAGAGGAGACAGAGGGAAAAAGAAAGAGGGGGCGTTTGGGTTCGTACAAAAGGAAAATTCTTAATTAAAAAAATAAAAATATATACCAGGGGTAAGAGGAAAAAAAGGAGATTGAAATTCTTGGTGATCAAAGAGCATTCTCCAAATTTGCTTCCACCCTATGAATGTGCATGAGGTAAAAGGATGAGGAAGAATTTTCTAGCATGGAACAAGGATGAAAGCACAGAAGTGTGAGGAAATGTGGAGGATGGAGTTTGACCTACAGATGCCCTTATAGTGCCTGGAGGAAGGTAGAGAAAAGAAACATATTTATTTGAGATTAAAACTGCAAAATTGCAAGTTAAAGGGCCACATGTTGACAATGTATATAAGAAAAACACATTATGCCAAAGAAAAGTGTATTTCATGTAATATTATTAGTTTATGTGACCACAACATCCCATGCAGTCATAGTTCCCACATTTAGTGGTTAGCATGTAGTTGGTGATTGAACACTTGCTTAGAATGAGTGAAGCTCTGACTTTTATCTTCAACCCCCCCACATAGCCAGCCCAACACACAATAGATGGAAAAACCTGGAGACTTAGTACTCAAAACATAATAAGCCTTTAGGAGACAGTCTATAATCAAGCAAAATAAGCAGGCTACCTAATCCACTTAAATGCTTTGTTTTTTGGAACTAAAATCCAGACTAAATGCTTATTTAAGGATTAGATCATTCTAACAATGTTGTGTTTTATTCAAGCAAAATCTCTGAAAATGTAAAATAGGTTGTATTATTTCCAGTTCTAGACTCACCTAGAAATACATCTTTTTTTAATTCTTTTTATTATTTATTCAATTGTGCATGTGTGCATGTGTATGTGTGTGTGTGTGTGTGTGTGTGTGTGTGTGTGTGTGTGTGTATGTGTGTGTGTGTGTAGAACCACGGGCAAATTCAGGGACCACCATGGACCGCCTCCATCTCCTCCTTGTTTATTCTGCCATGGGATTCACAGGCTCCGCCCTACCAGGACCAGAAACACAGGCTAACCCTGCTTCCACCCGGTGTCTATACGTGGGGTCTAGGATCCGAACTCAGGACCTTCCAGTTACAAAGCAGAGGCTTAACTCCTGAGCCACCTCTCCAGCCCCAATACATCTTTTCTTGTCAAGGTTCAACTTGATCTACTGACAGTCTCTTTACTCTTTTTTTCCACTCCCACTAAACTAGTCTAAAGTCCTCCATTAAATACAAGAACACATGTTATAAATGGCAGTGTATGTCCATGATTTAAAAAAAAAAAAAACAGACTTAATTCCTATGTATCTTTTAACACATTGACCTTTGCTCAATGTGGCCACTCCCTTTAGTAGAGTTTGGTTACTGTCCCTGTTCTGATAAACTGCCCCAAACAGATCAGTCTTCTGTGAGAGAGAAATGTGTTTCTTTATTGTGAATCTCACTCTCTTCTTGAGGTAAACTTATTCTCTCACTTCCTGGAAATATATATTTATGATTATAGTATAAAATAAATGATATATTATAGATTATTTTATTATGTTTTTAATTGGTTTTCACTTGCAAAAATACTCATACTGTTATCTAAAAAGAAGTTCCTGGAAATTCAACTTTCATATATTAACTATGTAATAGTACCCAACATTAGGGACATGTCAAATGGAGAGAATCTAAATCATATGATGAAGCTTGATGAAGCCAACAGGCTGATATTCAAAGAGGCTAATGCTTTCAGGAAGACAAACAGTACTGTGTTTTCTTAAGTCTTGGGAATCACTAATCACCCCTCTAACAAAAGCCTTTGAAGTTTCCTATTGTTAATTTTCAACTGAAGCTTCTCTGCTAGTTTCTTTTATGGATGATCCATTTACAAGAAAATAATGTGAGATGTACTTCAGATATTCATCATTTCAGATGGAGCAATTTACCTGGGTGCCTATAATATATCAGCAATATTTCAGTTTGAAAAGAAAATGTTCATGGAATCAGGCTTTTTTTATTTTATGGAAAGGGTATTCTTGCCTTAGAAAAGCACTAGAAGTAAATTATAATAATGCTATATGCTGAGCTCCCTGAACAGGTGTGCAAGATCGCAACCTAGAAGAAATAAATAGAAAACAAATATTTGATAATTCCCTGAGGTAATTGAGAACTCACCATATTCAAATTTTCAGCAGTTTTTATCAGTGGAGATGAAGAGTGTCAGAGACAGTTCAGCAAAATTCAGAGAGTCTTTTATTGTTTTGCTACTCAGGCATAGACATCAGTTGTCTTTTGATTATGGTACAAACCTTCCCCATTTCTTTCTCCAATAAGACAGTCTGAAAAGACATCTCAGTCAATATTGTGGTTGTCTGTCTAGCATGAGAACCCAAGTTATAGCCCCAGAACCTGTGGGAAGCTAGGGAGGAAGAAGGGGGTCCCTGGGCCTGCTGGCCAGTCTTTTTGGTAAGATCCAGACCAATGAACAATCCTTTCCCAAAGAAACAAGGTGGATGGTTGCTGAAGGACAATATCTAAGGATAACCTCTGGCTTCCACACATGTGTACCTCTACTCCCACATAAGCATGCACACACATAAACATGTGCATATGCACATTGACACACACTGACACACACACATTACATACACTTAAAAAATAGGTCTCATTTGGTGAAGGTTGTATCTAGTAAGTAGTTCATAGAAGGGGTTATTCTTGATAGGTGTGTCAGGAATAAATATTAGAGAAATGAAAAAGATACTCAAGGTTGAGCAATGAACAAAAGTGATTTTACAGATTCTGATATATCTTGTAGTCTATCAGAGACAATACTGAGATCATCTCAAGATCAACAATGTGCAACTTTAGCAAGTGAGACTCTCTTCCCAGGACTCTGGATATCTCAGATATCACTGCTATGCTATGGCACAAAACAAAGCAGAGATACTGGATCATTCGGTATGACAAGAGTTCCAGAGAGTAAAGATGCTATTATCCATCTGAGGCTCTACATGCAGGATGGTTCTTGCCTTGTTGATTAGTCATCAGATCTATGAATGCGTGTTTGATCCAAGGATATGTGTGGCACTCCCACCCCTACCAACAAAAACTCTATGTCAGCAATGGAAACTTGAAGTGTCTTCAAGTGTTTTATGACCACAAAATTTTTCCAAGTTTCTCTATTTTTTTGAATGAACTAAATGTAATCTGGGCGTGGTTCTCGGGTTGAAACCTAATCTCCAGTGCAATGGTTTGAGATTTTCAGACGTTGATTAGGTCATGTGATGGGGCTTTCATGAGGAGGATTAGTTTCCTTACAAAAGGGATCTTAGAGCACTTCCTTTACTGTGTGAGGATACAACCAGAGGCCACCCATCTGTGAACCACAAAACCTTTCCTCACCAGATGCCAAATTTGCCACTTCCATAAATTTGAACTTCCAGCTCCAAGAACTCCAAGAGAATGAAAGTCTTATTTGTGTGGGCAAAGTGATATCCGTGTTGCTGCTTGTGCAGAGAAGCAAAAGTAAACACCTCATATATTTTCAATGCTTCTTTTAATGAATATTCTTTTCTACTTTTTCATAATTCATCGATCTGGTTTGTAAATTTTTAAGAGATCCATCTCCAACATGCACACGCACACACACACGGGTCCACTCTCTGCTCCTATACATGATTACGTAGATTCATTTCCCTTAAGAACAATGAGAACCAACAATACTGAGGCATTTCATGCTTTGCATTTGTTCTTTTCCCTCCAATTTTAAAGCTAATTCACTGTCTACATAAGATCACCTTCCTTGTATAAGTATTTCTGGTTTAAGAATTAAATCATTTTATAACATTAATGTTGTTTCAATTATCAAGAAAACAGACTCACTAAATGGAAGAAATTCCTCTTAGGAAAGTATTAATGAGCAGAGATCTCTGACTTACATTTTCAATGAAGGTGTTATTCAAAATTTTTTTGTCATTGTTTGGTTTGTGTGTGTGTGTGTGTGTGTGTGTGTGTGTGTGTGTGTGTGACTTTAAGAAAATCATACAGGCTAGCTAATGTATCTACAGCTAGGAAAGTTACATTGGATGAAGCAATTAAGGACTATTAACCATACAGCTAGACTATTCCATGGGGCTATGATCTTATTGTATAAAAACCACTTATTTTATGATGTTGGGCAACGGTTTCTGTACTAGAAAACAGAGAATCATGACTTTGCATGAGGATCACCTGTGGAATTTCTCAAAGGTCACAGGTGATCTTGACAAGTGAGTGCCCAGTGGAGTGTTGGCAAGGAAGCCCAGTTAGGATTCCTTAAGGGGAAGAACAGGAGATACTGGAGGCCTTTCCTACAGTATTCAGAGCCAAGGTCCAAGCACGCGTTTTGCCATCTACTGAAAGTCCTACACAGAGGGAAAGGGAAGGGAATCTTCTCCAGAAAGAGCAGGGGCAATGACACCTTAGAGTCCCACACATTGCTTTACGAGTTCCTTTTATATGTATATAGTCCCTTGCTTTCCTAAAAAAGTTGTTTTGCGAACCACAGAGAGGTTCCTTTTACTCGGTAGTAAACCAGTACATGCACAGAGATGAAATATATCTCTAAAATATAAATTTATAGGGGGCTAGAGAGGTGGCTCAGGGGTTAAGCCTCTGCCTTGCAGGCAGAAGGTCCTGAGTTCAGATCCTAGACCCTACTTATAGACGCCTGGCGGAAACGGGGGTGACCTGCATTGGATGAAGCAATTAAGGACTATTAACCATACAGCTAGACTATTCCATGGGGCTATGATCTTATTGTATAAAAACCACTTATTTTATGATATTGGGCAACGGTTTCTATACTAGAAAACAGAGAATCATGACTTTGCTGAGGATCACCTGTGGAATTTCTCGAATTTCCACCTGGCGGAAACGGGGGCGGCCTGCATTTCTGGTCCTGGTAAGGCAGAGCCTGTGAATTCCAGGGCAGAGTAAACAAGGAGGAGGTGGAGGCGGTCCATGGTGGTTCCCGAATTCACCTGTGGTTCTACACACACACATACATACAAACACACATGCTCACACACAAACAATTGAATAAATAATAAAAAAATATATAAATGTATGTAGTATATTAAATACAAAAAAGTTTGAAAAGTTCTATATTTCTTTAAATAGATGATTTTTTTAAAGTCATGTTGCAAAATAGGGGGTGCAGGTACATGGAATGATAAGTACGAGAATAATTACTATAACTTTCTTTCTAAATTAATGAATTGCATCAGTTTTGAAAATTATCAGAAGAAATGGTGAAATAGTTGTGCCAAAGGGAGTACCTCATAAAATTTCTATAGAACATTCTAAATAAGGAAAATCCATTGTTTGGTTTCTCTGGTGTCTTATATTTATTTTAATTTTTTAACTGAGCTTACTGATTCATACTTACCTGATAACTTTCACATTAGACGAGGAGACTAATGAACAAACAAGCAAATCTGTCCACCTCCTCAGTAGTGGTCCATAGAATAGGTGAATAAATAAGAGAACTAGGCTTGAAATTTAATAAAAGCATGCTTAATATTATAATTCTAAAATTTACATACAATTAATGAGTACCAAATATTCAGTTTTCACCTTCTCAGTGGCCATACAACTAAACTTTCTACGCTCTATGTAAGTAAAAGTGATATAAGGACTTCGCAGCAAGGTTTCTTAAAAGAATAACATCCTTGTCCCAATGTCTGTGGCCTGCAGTTCTCTTTTATCTCTTCCTGTGTCTGTAATAGGTAGGACTATAGCAACCTGTGAAGTCAATGCATCAGTTCTGGAACAGATTACCACAATTTAGTGAGTTGAAACTGCACAAATTTGTCAACTTGGAGCCCTTAAGATCAGAAGGCTACAATCAGTCTCACTGAGGTAAAGTCAAGATGTGTGCAGGGCTGATCCCCTCTGTGTGGGCGAGAGACAATGCATTGCCTTGTCTTTCCATGCTGCAGAAAACGACTCATTTTTCTTGGTTTCAAGTTGTCAGCTCTATTGCTGAAACCAGCAGAAGATCATCTTCAAATGCCTTTCTGTCTCTGACCTCTGGTTCTCACTGACACCTTCACTTCTTTGCCTTTCACCTTCCTACTTTCTTCTGTTTATTTTTTTCTTTTGCTTCATTTTAGACACTTTGTACAAGTACACAATGAGTTTATGTTGTTTGCACCACACTACCCAGTTTCTTCCCCACTTTCTTTTTTTTGGGGGGGGGACTCATACATGTTTTTTTTCCTCCCACACTTTATTTTTCTTTTCCCAATCATACAAGCTCAACAAGTACCCAGGTCTTCTTCCTCCACCCCTCCCCAGTCCCCCCTGGTATTCTCCCCCTTTTTCTCCTCCCTCCCTGCCCTTCTCCCAGTGCCTCTCCCTTCTCTCATCCCATCCCCTGTAGCATCCTTTTGTATGAATGCCAAAACTCCTCACTCTTTCTATTGAAAACTTTTTCTGCTCCCACTTCCCTCCAAATTTTATGTCTTCATTCCTGTGTAGTCCCTGGAGTTCCATCAGGATTGCCTGAGTATTCTAAAGAGACCTAATTGAATAATCCAGGACAATCTTACTGCAAGATCCTCACCTGAATGAGGTCCCCAAAGTTCCTTTTGCCAACATAAAGTATCACACTGTCAGTTCAAAGGGACATCTTTAGAGTAGGGCAAATTTTGCCCTACCACAGAAACCAACAGATTGAATAAATCTTTAAGGTTCTCTCAGAACTGAGCCACCCACCAATGGGAGAAGGTATTCATCTAGTGACTAAAGGCATACAAACAAAGATGCATTTCTTTATTGTGTAAATCACAGAATTTGGTAGACCACTTTGCCACTTCAACTTCATCAATAAATCTGCTTTATAATTTCACATGACATAACATAAAATATGTCACACTATTAAGGCAATCAACCACAGAAATCTATGATACATTTCTTTTACAGGAAGCCAACATGGCTTGCACCTGCCAATGTAATTTACAAAGTTCTTATTATTTACTTTCTGAAGAAGTTTTGCTAGCAACAACTATCTAATCAAGAGAAAGTCACCTTAGAAATTAAGTATAAAGCGAGGCTATGGTCCTGTGTAAGTGTCAAAATGGATGATCTTGACCCTTGGATTCCAGATGGATCATTAAAAAAAAAACTCCTGCCAGTTATGCTCTAATTTCATACTGTGCACTCCATCTGTTAGCCTGTTTGCCTTTGTTAGGAGCTGTTGGTCTCACTTACTATTTAGTATACACAGATTCAAAATTTTACTGATACACCAACAGATTACTTATAGTTATGTATTTAAAAATATATAAGAAAAATTAATGAGAATAATATAAGCATAAAATATAAACATTTTACTAAAATCTAGTTAGGTTACCCTTAGCCTAGCAATCAACAAAAACCCCAAATCAAGCTAACTAATCAATCACCAATTTTGGTGGCAAATTTGAGTACTTGTTTATTCATCGTTTTGCAGAGTGGTTTTGCAGAGTGGTTTTACTTGGATATCGAAAACAAAAGCTAAATAAGAACAAGATAAAAAGACAATGAAAGTGATTCCTGGTAGTCACAGGCCAATCAGTCCCTTAAGAAATAGTTACCTCACCATGAAGTACAGTTGTCCTTGCTCTTGAGATGCTGCTGTCTTGGCTTCCCAAGCACTCAGAGTTAAGGTAAGAGAAGTGTGTCACCAGAACTGGCCCCTACAGACAGCCAGAATTAAGTTTACTGATTTAATTTAGTAAATTGTCTCATTCAAAATCATGAGTTCTACAACAGTATCTTGAAGCATAAATTCCCCCAAAATATTTATGCTCTTATTTATTAGCAAGAACAAATATTAAGTTAATAAAACCAAGGAAGTTAGCTTCTAATTTAGGTGTGGTCCAGATCACAGTGATATGACCATAGACAATATGCTTCTATTTACATAATGAAATCTCACGTTTCCTACTAATTGAACATTACCTTGAAATTAAGTTAGGGCTCTTACTAGAAACCCACATAAGTCCCTAATGGTGAATTTGACAATGAATAAGTTATCAAGTAACATACTTAGAAGGTGGGATATTTATGTATGCTTGATACTGTGTGTTGATGTAGATGTAGAGGTAGATGTAGATTTTCTGGATTGACATTATTGCCTACTACTTCTGTGCAAATGTGTGATTGAAATGGGATGGTAGGATTGAGAGCTGTCAGAATATGTGAAAATAGATGAAAATAAATTTTTCTGATGGAAGTCTTGAATATGTCTCTGCTTTTCCTTAAAAAAAAATGAAAGGAGTTATCCAGTAAGAAAGATAGGCGTTCTTACTACCAAACTAGATGACCTGAGTTCATTCCTCAGAAGCCACCTGGTTGAATGTGAAAAAGTCACACAAGCTGTCTTCTGATATGCATCTGAATGCTATAACGTGTGCAGCTACACATGCTTACATGTGACACACACTCACAAATAAAAAATAATAGACATGAAAAGTTTTTAAAAAAATACTATTTGAAGATAATTCTTTTTTTTTATTTCCACTCACACAAACTTAACAGGTACACCAGTCCCCTCCCTCCCTCCAACCTCCCACCACCCTGTGCCCCCCTCCCCTGCCCCCTCGCTCCCATCCCCCAGTGCCTCCCCCTCCCATCCCCGGAGCATCCTTTAATGCGCATACCAAACTCTCCTCTGGGTGCACCTCTCTGATGAGGTTCAAGGACCCAGTGGCATTTCCCAGAACCCTTTCCTGTGTTCCCCTTAAGCATAGGAACACTACTGTGGCTTTCAACCCCTTGCCTCCAAGGATCCTAGTGTCTTTAGCAAATGTTAGACTTTGTGGGGTCAATAGTGTGTTGGACATTGCCCAGGGCATGCAAACTCCAATTATGATTGCTTCGGCTCTAACTTGTGTAGAGTATCTTGCATATCATTGAAGATAGTTCTTAGAGAGAGCTACATAGTCTTTTTTCTCTCTTCTCCTAAACATTCCTCTTTCAACATCAATCTTTAATTTGCACATGTGTAATAAGTCATTCTGTAAAATCTATGGCACTGGGAGCTGGAGAGGTGACTCAGGGTTTAAGCCTCTGCCTTGCAGGCAGAAGGTCCTGAGTTCTGATCCTAGACCCCACGTAAAGACGCAGGGCAGAAGCGGGGGCGGCCTGGTTTCTGGTCCTGGTAGGGCAGAGCCTGTGAATCCCTGGGCAGAGTAAACAAGGAGGAGGTGCAGGCATCCATGGTGGTTCCTGAATTCGTTCGTGGTTCTACACACACACACATACATACACACACACATACATATACACATGTGTGCACACACATACACGCACAATTGAATAAATAATAAAAAAATTTTAAAAAATTTATGGCACTGAAGAAAGGATCTTTAAGAATAAAAGGTGTTCAGGTAAGATTGTAAGAGCATAAGGATGAGAAGAGTAATGATATGCAAGATACTCCACACAAGTTAGGCCTGAAGCAATCATAATAGGACTTTGCATGACCTGTGCTATGTCCAACACATTATTGACCCCACAAAGTCTAGCATGGACTAAAGGCACTAGGATCCTTGGAGGCTAGGGACTGACAGTCACAGTAGTATTCCTAAGCTTAAGGGGAACACAAGAAAGGGTTCTGGGAAATGCCCCTGGGTCCTTGCACCTTATCGGAGAGGAGGACCCGGAGGAGAGTTTGGCATGCACAGTAAAGGATGCTCTGGGGATTGTCAGGGAGGGGGAGAGGCACTGGGGGATGGAGAGGGACGGGAGAGGGGAGGGAGGAGCAGGAGGGTCGGGGGGAGGTGACGGGAGGGAGGGGACCAGTGTACCTGTTAAGTTTGTATGAGCAGAAATAATAATAATTTATTTTTTATCTATTCAATTGTGCTTGTATGCATGTATGTGTGCGCGCATGTATTTGTGTGTGTAGAACCACGGGCAAACTCGGGAACCACCATGGACGCCTCCATCTCCTCTTTTTATTCTGCCCCAGGATTCACAGGCTCCGCCCTACCAGGACCAGAAGCGTAGGCCACCCCCGCTTCTGCCCAGTGTCTATACATGGGATCTGGGATCCGAACTCAGGACCTTCTGCCTGCAAGGCACAGAGGCATAACCCCTGAGCCAGCTCTCCAACCCGAAATAATAATAATAATAGCAAAAAAGAATAAAAGGTGTTCAGAAAGTAAACCTTGCAGTGTAAAATAACCAGTCCAAGAAAACGACAGGTAGAAAGAGGATTAACTAGATTTTTGTCTACCATTGGAATTCAGGGATGACAGACCAGACAGAGTAGAGTGAAGAAAAAGGGCAACAATGGAGATAAAATGATGACTTACTGGAATATGCATGTTGGCCTAGGTCTAAGGACTGTCATCAAAACTCACTAATGCTGAAAACGCAATCAGAGATTCCTCCCTTTGCTTGAGAAAATGACATTCTTGCTCCAGCGGGCATGTGCTTACAGAGTTGGTAGATACATAACTATGGATCATGAAGATGTACAACACAGGGAATGTCAGGAGACAGCTCTCTTGGCACCTGTGTCCATCTCTTGATGGATAAAGATCCCTGTAGTAGTCATAATTAGAGAACATCAAGTGAGTTTGTCACCTTCTATCATCAATCAAAACTGGACTGAAGTATATGGTAGCTTCCAAAGGTAGATGAAAGAATCTTTGCAAGTCCCATAGAAACATGTCCAAGAACTTCCAGAACATCAGGTTGACAGTGTCAAAGTGTTTGTTTGTCAAAGATAAGCATGTTAAAGTAAGAATCAGTAATACATTGGTCACAGTCACTATGAGAACAAATGGATTTTAGTAACTTCTCCAATTAAGACATGAAATACACAGAAAGTCAGAAAGCTTAGACTGTGAGTTAGACTGTCATTCTGGTAAGACAGCAGAGGCCCCAAAGTACTGAACTATGTAGAATTCAACAATATATGTGATTCAAATATGATTAGAAAAACTTATAGTTGAAAGATAAGGAAAATAAGTAAGAAGCCTAGCAAAATATTCTTAATTCCCAGGTAAATTTCAAAAATAATAGGATTATGGTTAGGAGATCTGATCTATAATTTTAGCATGGAATGAAGGAAGGGACTGGAACGATTACACACAACATGTTTCATTTCTTTGAATTATAGCAGGGATAACTTTCTCTGCCAGAAATCCTGTGTTTTGAGCACTTTCCCAGATGTGATTCTGTTGGACTAACTAGACCATAATGAATGATTTCCCTCTGGATAATCTGGAATTCAGGTGTAGCAGACAGTGATGACTTGTACACTAATGAATGTAATGAGCCCTTATGTACTATTTAGGTACAATCTGAACTTCAGCCAGAATATTCATTTTTGTCTAGAAAATGTGCAGCCTCTACAAGTCTTGACTCAAATTTCCCAAGTTTCCTGCTGACATCAAAAAGATTTCAAAACAAAAACTCCAAAGAGATTCCTCCCTTTTGGTCATACAGGGCTCTGTAAAATGTGGAAGTTAGCCTTCATGCCCTCCACAAGCCATAATTGCACTGGTTCCTCTCTCTGTTGCTGTGAGACAACACTCAAATTCAAACTTAAAGGAGAAAAGGGAGTTATGGATCCAGAAGGGAGATAGTTCATTAAGGCAGGAAAGGCCTGGCTGGCTGGCAGAAGCCAGAGGCAATTTTAGTCACATCCATCATGGAGGCTGAGAGACAGCTCAAACTGTTGACTGCTAACTGCAAGAACAGACTCCTCCTGGAAGCAGGGTGGGTCTAATCAACCTTAAGACCCAACCCCCATGACATGCCTTTCTCCAGCAAAGCTCCATCCTCTAAAGGTGCCATGACCTTTCCAAACATCAGCTAAGTATTCAAACACATAAAACTATGGAGGACAACTTACATTCAAACCATGACAAGATCTTGCCTCATTTTTACATATATTTATATTTATTGTTAAATGGTTCCATGTATGTGTACAATGTACTATGAACAAATCTTCTCTCTCTTTCCCCTCCCAGTCACCTGAACCCCGCCTCTCTGAACTTCATATTCTCTTAAAAAATAACTAACTAGGATAGATTAATGCTTTCCAGATGTACATGGCAGTGTGCCCTTCCCCGGGTTCATGAGTAATACTGTATATTACCAGTAGCTGTACCCCAAAAGAAGAGTGACTCTCCCTGGCCCCACATTATCAACTGCCAATAGCTCCTTAGTTAGGGGTGGAGCATTTAAGAGCCTCTCCCCATCCATGCTGGATTTTGAGTGGCATGGTCTTGTGCAAATAACCGCAACTGCTGTTACATCCAGAACAACACTTTTTGCTGTGCTACTCTCTTCCTCAGGCTATTTCATTCTTTCCATTTTCTCCTCTGGGATGTTATCTGAGTCTGATACAGATGCAGATATAAATGTCCAATCTGTATGACTCAGCATTCACCTTCCCTTATTCTCACTACTTTGGGTTTGTTTGTGTTTTTGCGTTAACCACTTCCTATTGAGAGAGAAGCTTCTCTGTCCACAATTGAGAGCAAACCCTAACAAAGACACTGAAGGTGCTTCCTAGTGTACTGTCTCCCACCTCCTCTCTTTCCATATTTTTTTAATACCTTAGGCCAGACTAAAAATCTCCCAGTTACTAGGCTGGCCACTTATCAAACTGAAATTCCTTTGCATCATTCCTGTAAGGGATTTTTTTTTTTTTTGTCTTCAAACTACTCCTACAACCAAGAGAATGAACTGAAGACAGCAGTAAATGCTCTTGCTGTTGAACTTCAGTAGGAAGACATGGAATTGCAAAGACAGCTGTGAAGTTGAAAGGTTTTGGTTCAGGATGAACTTTGCACTGACTAGCTGCAGGATGTGCAAGCAAATCACTCAACCTTTTCACACCCCCATTTCCTTATGCAAATAGGACTTTAAATACCTGTTATGCTCACTTCGAATTACAAGGTACAAGTATATGCTTATACCAGCTATCCAGGAAGATGTAAAGTATCATAAAACTCCAGTTATGATAATTGCAAATACATAATAATGTGTCCTTAAAAACGTTCTCTAGGTCAGCTGCTTCTGCTTTGTAACCCTTTCCCCCCAATACATAGGATTGCTTCTGGCATGTTTGTTGGCCTGTGACTGGCAAGCAATTACAATGAGTAATACCATTTTAGGAGACGATAATAAAACGTGATATCGTAACTACCCACAGAGCCTCAAAAGTATTTATGTTTCCTCTAATAACCTGGTGTGATGCTGTTAATCTTGACAAAGCCTGCCTGGCAGGTGCTGGGGAGCTGAATCTTCACATTCTCTCACTGTTTGCTGACTCTTCCACAGGGAAGACTCTAAGCTATTAAAATGCAATGGCCCCACTCTATTTTTAATTACATTTAGTTTATTAGAGGAACAATTAGATGCATATCAAATATCAGGAACCAACTTTCCTGCATCACTTCAGTGAAGTCCTGGAACATTTCATCATACACAAACTGGTCATAGGGAACCAGCTCTTCACTAAGAGAAGTCATAGCATTGTTTCAAAGAATAAGAGAAGTATGTGACTCCCAAAGGAACCCAAGTCCCTCATGGACCATGGATGCTCCTCCCTATTGTTAATGCTTTTGTTCTAGATCTTATCATAAACTCTATGTAAAGAAGTGTGGTACCCAGTCACCAGGAAGGAAGGAGCCTGAGAGACGATGGTTTACATCTCGAATGGACAAGTGTTGGACAGCTGAAATAAGTCCCCGTGGAGATTATCTCTGATAACACATTTCTTTTGGGAAATAGCAGAAGTTGTGGTTTTCTTTTTCAAAACCCTGATTCAGCAAGATGTGAAGAAAGGAAAAGGTTATGGAAGCTCATCTAATTCCAGATTTGATGATGGAAGAGGGCCACCAGGAAACCTTCCCCAAAGAATGGGTCGAGTCAATCATCTTCGTTCCCCAGTCCTCCTCCAGTGGCTGGAGGATGAGGAAGCTAGACATACACATTCACAGATGGGAATCAGTGGAGAAGATGAAGGTGTATGTCTGAACGAGGATCGCTCTGTGTCCTCACAGACAAATGACATCATGCTGGGAATTCTCTGCAGGAATCTGGCCTAACATGCAGTTCTATAAATGTACATGTTTGTCTCATTATGTTTTTTGTACAGTTTACTAAAGTATCAATATATTTTAATAAGTATTTTTAGGTTGCAAAACTTGACTCCTCATCTTTGTATAATTAAATCAGAAAAGCATCCTGAAAAAACTAAAGGGTATGTGTTCAGTCTTGTAAGTATTACCTTTTTTCAACTTTGGAAACAGTTGTTTATTTGTTCTCATTTACAAATAAACTACACCATATTTAAAAAAAAGAAGTAGGTATCTTAAACAGGATATGTAAATCATTCCCAACCACAAAGCTCAGGGAACATCTTGGACGAAGGAGCAGTAAGAATGCAGGAGTCTGAAAGGTAGGGACAATATCTTCTGGACATGACAAGGCTATATCCATGAACTCACAGCAACTAAGTTGATGACCACGAAGCCTGCATAAGATCTGTGCTATCCATATTTCACCAAGGAAGGAGAAAGCTTCCTGAGAGACTGATGAGGGTTAATGCTGTTAATAGCATACCCACTGATATGCAATCCAAATGCTCAGACACATGCCATTAAAAGCAATCCAGATGAAATTCAGTGGGTCACACATGCAAGAAAGATATGAATTTAGGAGGGAGACTGATAGAGAAAAGGAATGTTTGCAATGGGAAAAGGAAAGGGGGTAGGATTGGGTAAAAAGGGGGCAAAAGTTATATAAATCACTGTTTTGTACATGAAGCTTTAAAAGAAAAATGACCAAACTATTATAAAGTTCCTTTAAAATCATAGAGTTCAGTGAAAGCCTTGAAGAATCAAACATAAGCATGATTTAAAAAAAGAAATCTACAAAACCCTATCCATAAAAAACAGACCACATCGGAACCAATTTTTAAGTGCTCAGCACTAAAGTATTCCCAAAGGTCTCAAGATAAAACCTTGGCATACAGGAAGAAAAGAATAGAAGAGCAGGAAGATAATGAAAAGGGCTATAAAATACTGCCTTTTGAACACAACACAATCTTTATCTTACAACTATTGCAGCAGCCAGCACTGGGCTTGCAAGAGGCTGAGCCTGTCAACAGTGAATCTTAAATTGGGGAGGGGTTCGCTGAACCCTCCCCTTCCCCCCTGAGCTATTAACTATTAATGGATTCAGGAAGAGGGAGATCAGAGGAGAGGAATTATAGTGATAAGAAAATGTTATATACATATACAAAATCATCAATGAAAATTCAATAAAAGTTATTTTAAAAATAAAAAGTAACAAAAATAAAAAAGAAGTAGGTATCTGTGGGATGCCTACATGCATCATAATGGAAATTTCAAGCTTCTATCTTTCATGCCAGGCAGAATCATGACCAAGTAAACCATAAATTTGCAATACATAATATTTCCTTCCTAAAAACTCTGTGGGCTGTAAGGTATCAGCAAACATAATTCTATAGCACTGAAAAAAATAGGCCATGTTCCTTGGTTGACCAAATCAATCTACTTCTTTGCAGTACCCAGTATTACAAAAGCTGTAATTTCATGCATTATTATGTGCAAATAGAATTTAAGAATGCCTTCTTCCTTATATATAACAACGGTATGTGTTATAGAAGAGGAATAATATATTTTTCACATTTATCATAAAGTTGTTTCTGAATCCCATTTGTGAACTGAGTTTATATTTTGGGCAAGTGGCCATTATCATTAATCACTGAAAACATCCAGAACATGGCAGGGTGTGAAATGTACATTGTCTTTTTCCCTCTTCTATTTTGAAATTAGAATTATGTTATTGTTTCCAAACTCTGGGCAGGGTTGTTGTGACACTGAGTGTCAAACTCAAACGGGACAAATGGTTAAAGGAAGTACTAGAGAAAGGGATGGGGAGGAGTTGTTGGCTTTGAAAGGATCCAACACAGGATTGTGTTATTTATGCTATTCTACTAAATATTAAATGCTATTTGGCTAAACATTTTGATTTCCTTTGATTACCAAGCATGCCTATCTTAAAATATAGGCTTAATGCCTGCAAAATAAATGGAACTGTACTTGTTAAACAAAAAAATCAACATTACTAATGAAGGATTTTATTCCCTTTTTCAGCTTTAGAAATGTTGAAAAAATTATCAAATATGCTCAGTTTTTTGACTTGTTTAGGTTTGATTTCCTATAACTTTTTTTTTATTTCCACTCATACAAACTTAACAGATACACTGGTCTCCCCCTCCCTCCAAACACCTATACCCCTGTGTCCCCCTTACCTCCCCCTTCACTCCCCATCCCCCAGTACATCCCCCTCTCATCCCCGGAGCATCCTTTAATGAGCATGCCAAACGCTCCTCTGGGTCCTCCTCTCCAATGAGGTGCAAGGACCCAGTGGCATTTCCCAGAATCCTTTCCTGTGTTCCCCTTAAGCATAAGAACACTATTGTGGCTGTCAATCCCTTGCCTCCAAGGATCCTAGTGCCTTTAGCAAATGCTAGACTTTGTGAGGTCAATAGTGTGTTGAACACTGCGCTGGGCATGTAAAGTACAAATATGATTGCTTCGGCCCTAACTTGTGTGGAGTATCTTGCATATCATTGCACCTCCCATCATTGTGCTCTTACAGTCTTACCACCCCTCCTCCACAAATTTCCCTGAGCTTCAGGATGGGCAGAGATTAGGCTGGCCTAGTTCCAAGTGATTGATATAGAGTCTCTGATGTTCTGAATTATGGTTTGTTGATTTTTTATTCAGTTTTACTGCTTCTGCAATGCCCTTGGCTCCGCCTTGATGGGTATTGGATGTCACCCCCTGGCCAGAGATAAAAACCATTTCTTTAAAGATATTCTTTCAAAGGTAGATGTAATAAAAGTACAAAACCGCGGTGAGGGAGGGGTCAATCACCCATCTGCGAAATGGTTACTTTCTATCTGCCAAACTATACGCCCTCCCCTTCTGGTAAGATCATACCCCATCAGTTGTAAATAATCAGGAAAGAAAGTCTGTGAGCTTAACCAGATGTCTCATTACTTACTTGCAGTCCTTGATGGTGGCCTATTTTCTCTGCTGTGACATGGTCCCCTCTCTCCTTGTTACTGGTGTGGCCCTCCTTCTCCATCCCTCCTGTTCATAATGTTAGCAATTACTGTAGTTATTACAGATATTTATCTTTGAGTGTCTCTAAGTGGGTTTCATACTAGAAGCCATCTATTAGGTAGTACATACGGCACTTAATTTTCTGTGTCTGGGATACTTCACTCAATATAATTGTTTCTAATTCCATCCATTTTCCGGAAAATTCCATAATTCATCATTTTTGATGGCTGAGTAGTACTCCATTATATAGATGTACCACATTTTCCTTATTCACTCGTCAACTGTTGGACATTTGGGTTGATTCCATGATTTTGCTATTGTAAACAGTGCTGCAATGAACATGGTTGTGCTTGTGTTATCGAGGTGATTTTTTGCCGTATAGGGGGTTATTCCCAAAAGTGGAATAGCAGGGTCATATGGCATTTCAATCTTTAATTTCTTTAAGAATCTCTAGACAGCTCGACAGAGTGGCTGTATGAGCCTGCATTCCCACCAGCAACATAGGAGAGTTCCCCTCTCTCCACATCCTCTCCAGCATTTGTTATTTGTATTGTGGATTTCTGCCATCCTGACTGGGGTGAGATGATATCTCAGGGAAGTTTTAATTTGTATTTCCCTGATGGCTAAGGATGTGGAGCATTTTTAAAGATATTTGTTAGACATTTTATGGTATATTTATACAATGGAATACTACTCAGCCATCAAAAATGATGATTTAATGCAATTTGCTGGGAAATGGATGGAATTAGAAACAATTATATTGAGTGAAGTATCCCAGACACGGAAAATTAAGTGCCATATGTACTCCCTAATAGGTGGATACTAGTACCAAACTCACTTAGAGATACTCAAAGACAAATTTCTGTAACACCTACAGTAATTGTAAAGATTATAAACAGGAGGGATGGGGAAAGAGGGCCCCACCAGAAACAGAGGGGACCAAGTTACAACAGAGAAAATAGGCCACCATCAAGGACTGCAAGTAAGTAATGAGTAACTGATGGGGTACGAACTTACTAAAAGGGGAGGGCATATAGGCTGCCACATAAAAGGTAACCATTTTGCAAATGGGTGATTGACCCCTCTTTCATCACGTTCTCCTACTTCTATTCCATCTACCTTTGAATAGATTCTTATAACAAGACTCTAATTTAACAGGTTTTTATCTCTGGCCAGGGGGTGACATCCAATACCCATCAAGATGGAACCAAGGACATTGCAGGAACAGCAAACTGAAAAAAAAATCAACAAACCATAATTCAGAACATTAGAGACTCTATAACAACCACCTGGAATCAGGCCAGCCTAATCTCTACCCATCCTGAAGCTCAGGGAAATTTGCAGAAGAGGGGGTGGTAAGATTGTAAGAGCCTAAAGGTGGGGAGGAGCAACGATATGTAAGATACTCCACACAAGTTAGGGCCAAAGCAATTATAACAGGACTCGGCATGATCTGCGCAATGACCAACATATCATTGACCCTCAAATTATACCATGGAATAAAGGCACTAGGATCCTTAGAAGCAAGGGATTAACAGTCACAATAGTGTTCCTATATTTAAGGGGAACATAAGAAAGAGTTCTAGGAAATGCCACTGAGTCCTTACACCTCATCAGAGAAGAGGACCCAGAGGAAAGTTTGATATATTCATTAAAGAATGCTTCAGAGATGGGGGAGGGGGCACTGGGAGAAAGGGAGGGAGGGGGGAAAGGAAGGGACAAAGCAGGGAGGGAACAGGGAGGTCCAGGTACGAGTGGAGGAAGGAAGGGGACAAGGGTTCCTATTATGTTTGTATGAGCAGAAAAAAATAAAAAGAAAAAAAAGATATTTGTTAGACATTTAATTTCATCCCTGGTAAAGTTTCTTTTAAGTCCCAGGGCCCACTTTTTAATTGGGCCATTTATTTCCTTAGTGTTTAGCTTTCTAAGTTCTTTGTGTGCTCTGGATAATAGAGCTCTATCACATATGTGGTTAGTGAAGATTTTCTCCCATTCTGTGTGTTGCCTTTGAGCTCTTGTTACAATCTCTTTATCTGAACAGAAGCTCTTTAATTTCACAAGATCCCAACTGTTGAGAGTTGGTAGCAGTGACTGGGCTATTAGATGTCTGTTTAGGAAATGTTGGCCTAGCCCAATCAGCTCAAGGGAGTTCCCTATCCTTTCAACTCTGGTTTTTATACTCTCTGGCCTTATATCAAGGTCCTTGATCCATTTGGAATTAAGTCTTGTACATGGTGACAAGTACGGGTCCAGTTTTAATCTTCTGCATGTGGAGATCCAGTTTTGCCAGCACCATTTGTTGAAGATGCTGTTCTTTTTCCATTGGATTCTTTGGGCCCCTTTGTCAAAGATCAAATGGCTGTAATTTTGTGGGCTTATATCTGGGTCTTCAACCCTTATCCATTGATCTGTGTGTCTATTTTGGCCTGTACCAGGCTCTTTTTATAACTATGGATTTGTAGTACAGACTAAGGTTTGGTATGGTGATACCTCCAGCAGTGTTTTTGTTTCTCAGGATTGTCTTTGCTATCCTGGGTCTTTTGTGCTCCCATATGAATTTTGAGATTGTTTGATCAACTTCTTTAAAGAACTGCTTTGGGATTTTAATTGGTATAGCATTGAATCTGTATATTACCTTTGGTAGGATGGTCATTTTTACGATGTTGATTCTGCCAATCCAGAAACATGGGAGGTCTTTCCAACTTCTGGTGTCTTCTGCAATTTCTTTCTTTAGGGTTTTAAAGTTTTCATTGTAAATGTCTTTTACCTCCTTGGTTAGGTTTATACCAAGGTATTTCATTTTTTTAGGGGCTATAGTAAATGGGATTGTTTCTCTCAGGACTTTTTCACTTCTTTCATTCTGGGCATATGGGAAGGCCACTGATTTTTGTACATTTATTTTGTATCCTGCCACCCTGCTGAACTTCTGTATTAGTTCCAGGAGCTTCCTGGTGGAGTATTTGGGATCACTCAGGTATAAGATCCTGTCATCTGCAAATAGGGATAGCTTGACTTCTTCCTTGCCGATTTGAATCCCTTTTATGTCCCTTTCTTGTCTTATGGCTTCAGCTAAGACTTCAAGTACAATATTGAAAAGAAGTGGTAACAGTGGACAACCTTGTCTAGTTCCTGATCGAAGTGGGAATGCTTCAAGTTTTTCCCCATTGAGTATAATCCTTGCTGTTGGCTTATTGTATACAGCTTTTATTATATTGATAAAGGTTCCTTCCATTCCTACTGTCTCAAGGGTTTTGATCATAAAGGGCTGTTGGATCTTGTCAAAAGCTTTTCTATCGAGAGTATCATGTGGTCTTGAACTTTGGACTGGTTTATATGGTGAATTACATTTATTGATTTGCATATGTTGAACCAACCTTGTGTGCCTGGAATAAAGCCTACTTGATCCCCATGAATAATCTTTTTGATATGTTTTTGAATCCGATTTGCTAAAACTTTATTAATAATCTTTGCATCTGTGTTCATCAGAGAGATTGGCCTATAGTTTTCTTTCTTAAGTGTATCTTTATTATGTTTTGGGATTAAGATGATATTAGCTTCATAGAAAGAATTTGGTAGTGTTCTTTCCTTTACTATTTGATGGAACAGTTTAAGGAATATTGGTGTAATTAGCACCTTAAATGTCTGGTAGAACTCTGTACTGAATCCATCTGGGCCAGGACATATTTTGGTGGGAAGATTTGAGATTACTTCATCAATTTCCAATATGTTATAGGACTATTTAAATAATTCACAACTTCCTGATTCAATTTAGGTAAGTTGTGTTTACTTAGGAATTCATCTCTCTCTTTTGTGTTGTCAAATTTCACAGAGTACAAGTTTTTGAAATATGACGTTATAATTCTCTGGATTTTTGGGTATCAGTACTGATAACTCCATTTCCATTTCTAATTTTGTTAATTTGGGTTTTCTCTCTTTTGCTTTTGGTTAATTTAGCTAGAGGTGTATCAATCATATTGATTTTTTCAAAGAACCAGCTCTTTGACTGGTTGATTTTCTGTATCATTTTCCTAATCTCGAATTCGGATATTTCTCCCGTTATTTTGCTAATCTCCTCCCTTCTACTGCTTTTAGGATCAGATTGCTCTAGTGTCTCTAAAGCTTTTAGATGCATTGTTAAGTTATTTATTTCTGATGTTTCCATTTTTTTGATGTAGGCATTAAGAGCTATGAACTTACCTCTTAGTACAGCTTTCATTGTGTTCCAGAGATTTTGGTAATTTGTATTTTCATTATCATTCACTTTCAGGGAAATCTTTAATTTCCTTTGTAATTTCTTCCTGAATCCAATTCTCTTTCAGCATCATAGTGTTAAGTTTCCAGGAGTTAGTGTTTTTTCTGTTGCTTGTTGTGTTATGGATGTCAAGCTTAAGGCTGTGGTGGTCTGATAAGGTGCAGGCTAGAAGTTCAACTTTCCTGTATATGTGGAGATTCCTTTTGTGGCCCAATATGTGATCTATTTTGGAGAAAGTTCCGTGTGCTGCTGAAAAAATGTGTATTCTTTGGTGCATGGATGAAAAGTTCAATAGAGATCTGTAAGGTCCATTTCAGTAAGTGTTTGATTAAGTTCCAAAGTGTCTCTGTTAAGTTTATTACCTGTACATCTATCCCATGTTGAGAGGGCGGTATTGAAATCCCCAAGAATTATTGTTTTGGGATTGATTTCTCGCTTTAGATGTTGTAGGGTTTGCTTAACGAATGTGTGGGGGGGGGGCGTATTGGATGCATATATGTTCAGTATAGTGAAGTCTTCCTGGTGAATTGTACCTGTGACTAAAATGTAGTATCCATCTGTATCTCTTATGATTTTTTTTGGTTTGATGTCCACTTTGTCCGATAGCATAATGGCTACCCCTGCCTGTTTTCTGCTTCCGTTAGCTTATAGAATTGTTGACCAGCCTTTTATTTTTAGGGTGTGCCTATCTTTTTTGGTGAGATGGGTTTCCTGCAGGCAGCAGATTGATGGATTGTGATTTTTAATCCAAGTTTGTAATCCGTGTCTCTTGATCGGTGAGTTAATTCCATTAACATTTAGTGTTATAATGGAGAAACTATTTTTCACTCCACACATTTATTATGTTTAGTGGTTTTTGTAAGTATATTGCTTTGCTTTTAATGGTGTTATACTTCCCTTCTGTTCTCCCAGATATGCCTGTTTTTTTCTTCAAGCTTGAGTATCATTTCTAGCATTTTTTGAAGGCCTGGTTTGATGGACATGTATCCCTTCAAGTTGTCTTTGTACTGGAAGATTTTTCTTTCTCTGTCGATCATGATGGATAGTTTTGCAGGGTAAATCAGCCTGGGTTGACATTTTTGCTCCTTCAATACTTGAAGTATGTCTCTCCAAGCTCTTCTTGCTTTTACTGTTTCGACTGAGAAGTCATTTGTTATTTTAATAGGTTTACCTTTAAAAGTGACTTGCTTTTTTTTCCCTTGAAGCTCTCAGCACCATTTCTTTATCTTGAATGTGGAGTGTTTTAACTATTTTTTGCAATGGTGAGTTTCTATTTTGGTTATATATGTTTGGGGTGTGAAATGTCTCCTGTATATAGATGGGCCTCTCTTTTTTTAGATCAAGAAAGTTTTCCTTGATGATCATTTGAAAAATTTCTTCAGGTGTGGTATTTTGAGATTCTTGCTCCGGTATTCCATGAATACGCATATTAGGCTTCTTCAAGGTGTCCCATAACTCTTGAATGTTTCTCTCAAGTATCTTTTTTGGCTTTAACCACCTCTTCCATTGAGCTGGTTAATACTCCCACTTTGTCTTCAAGGTCTAAAATTCTGTTTTCTGCTTCGTTAGTTCTGCTAATAAGACTCTCTGTGGAGTTCTGGGTTGAAGATAACTTGTCTTTTAGTTCAGTTTTGAACTCTGCTTGAGTCTGTTTTAACTGCTCTATGCCTGTTTTTGTTTCTTGAACTGTTTTTCTCAACTCCTCCAAGTGTCTGTTGTGTTCCTCTTCAAAGCGATTGATGCGGCTATTTAATTTTCCTGGATTTCCTCTTTCATAGTATTTAACATGGTAATGATCATGTTTTGAAAGTCGTTATCCTGGGTCAGGCTTTCTTGGCCATTTTCGGTGGGTTTGTTCTAGTTGGAGTCTGGGTCGGGTGAGTCCCAGCTGGACTGCGCACATCCCGGGGGCTGCGGAGTGGGAAAAGGGGTGATTTGCTCTTGCTTTTGAAAGATTTCTTTGGTTTATTTTTTACTCTTAACTTTTTTTTATTTATTTCTTCCACTCAGACAAAGTTGATAAGTACACCATTCCTCTCCCTCCCTCCATCCCTCCCTGGATCCCCTTGTTCCCTTCACCCTTTTCCCCTTCCTTTCCCCTCTCCCTCCCTTTCTCCCAGTGCCTTCTCCCCCTGCCCCCTGTTCCTGGAGCATCCGTTATTGAGCATGTCAAACTTTCCTCTGGGTCATCCATCTTCTGATGAGGTGTAAGGATTCAGTAGCACTGCCTAAAGTTCTTTTTTTTTTTTTTTTGTTCCCCTTTAGTATAGGAACACTATTGTGGCTGTTAATCCCTTGCCTCTAAGGATCCTAGTGCCTGTGATCCATGGGATGAAATTGGAATGTCTAAAATATATATTCAGGCTTTTTTAAAATTTATTTATTTATTTATTCACTTGTGCATGTGTGCCTTTGTGAGCATGTGTGTATGTATGTGCATGCATGTCTGTGTGTGTAGAACCACGGGAGAATTCAGGAACCACCATGGACTGTCTCCACCTCTTCCTTGTTTACTCTGCCCCGGTATTCACAGCTCCACCCTACCAGGACCAGAAATGCAGGCCACCCCCTCTTCTGCCCAGTGTCTATACATGGGGTCTAGGATCTGAACTCAGGACTTTCCACCTGGAAGGCAGAGGCTTAACTCCTGAGCCACCTCTACAGCCCCTGAAATGTCTAAAATATATCTTAAAAAATGCTCCGCATCCTTAGCCATCAGGGAAATGCAAATCAAAACTTCCCTGAGATATCATCTCACCCCAGTCAGGATGGCAAAAATCCACAATACAACACCACCAAATGCTGGAGAGAATGTGGCGAGAAGGGAACTCTTCTACATTGCTGGTGGGAATGCAGACTTATACAACCACTCTGGCAAGCCATCTGGCAATTCTTAAAAAAGTTAAAGATTGAAATGCCATATGACCCTGCTATTCCACTTTTGGGAATAATCCCCCATACATCAAAAATTCACCTTGATAGCACAAGCACAACCATGTTCATAGCACCACTGTTTACAATAGCAAGGTCTTGGAATCAACCAAATGCCCAACAGTTGACAAGTGGATAAGGAAAATGTGGTACATTTATACAATGGAATACTACTAAGCCATCAAAAATGATGAATTAATGAAATTTGCCAGGAAATGGATGGAATTAGAAAAAATTATATTGAGTGAAGTATCCAAGACACAGAAAATTAAGTGCCGCATGTACTCCCTAATAGGTGGATCCTAGTACCAAACCCACTTAGTGATACACTCAAAGATAAATCCTTGTAATGCCTACAGTAATTGCTAAGATTATGAACAGGAGAGAAGGGGAAGGAGGGCCCCACCAGCAACAAGGAGAGGGGATCATGTGACAGCAGAGAAAATAGGCCACCATCAAGGACTGCAAGTAAGTAATGAGACACCTGGTTAAGCTCACAGACTTTCCTTCCTGGTCCCTTGTAACCAATGGGGTATGATCTCACCAGAAAAGAGGGCATACAGTCTGGCCAATAAAAGGTAACCATCCTGCAAATGGGAGACTGACCCCCCCACACACGGTCTCATACTCTTACTCCATCTATCTTTGAATCTACTTTTATAATAAGACTCTGTTTTAACAGCCTTTTGTCTCTGGCCAGGGGGTGACATCCAATACCCCTCAGGATGGAGCTAAGGGCCGTGCAGGACCAGCAATACTGAAGAAAAAAATCAACAAACCATAATTCAGAACATCAGAGACTCTACATCAACTACCTGGAACCAGGCCAGCCTAATCTCTCCCCATCCTAAAGCTCAGGGAAATTTGCAAAAGAGGGGGCAATAAGATTGTAAGAGCTTAAACATGGAGAGGAGCAATGATATGCAAGATACTCCACACAAATTAGGGCCAAAGTAATCATAATAGGAACTTTGCATGACCTGCGCAATGACCATCTTACTCTTAACTTTTAAGCATGCACTGGTAATGAGTGATAAGAAATTTAAGAAGTGAGCAACATACAAAAATACATTTGCCATAAGTTATAATTTTTGTAATCTATCAATAGATTTCGTCAGCTATACATAATGTATTCAGTGAATGCATGTGAATTCATATGTGGCACCTACTATGTTACATTGTATTAGCTGTCACATATGCACTAAAAAGGAAAAGATCTCTATCCCTTTGGAAGTTTACAGACTCACAACACAAAGAAGCTGCCTTACTACACATACTTATTGCAAAGGACAAGGCAAAAAAAAATGACTGAAGCTTTATGCCAGCTACAGTAGGAAAATTAGGGACAAATCAGAGATAATCACACCTAAATACGGTGCTAATATGAAGGATGGTGGTACATGAGTTATAGGAAGATGGAAAATCCTGTAAGGAAACCTTTGATATAATAGAGCATATGGTGTCCCAGAGAATAAAGGAAGCTACTGTGTAGGGAGAGCAGCCTGAGGCAAAGCTATAGAAGTAGTTAGTGGCTCTTTGACTCACTCACTTGTGGATTTAGAATGCTAGAAGAACCATGGCAAACTGCTTGGAGGCTCCATGCAGTGGGTAACTAATTTAAATTTCATACATATTATACTGGCCTTCCCAGAGGAAATGAAGGGATCAGAGTAGTGATGTACAATTCTGTTAGCAAATAACGAAATGACCCTGCATTGTGCATCAGTGGTAATTTCATGGAAATGCGTAATAATGTATCCCCCACCTTCTCTACCTGCACAGTGACAATGGTTCATATAAAGATGCTCAGTGAAGTAAGAGACAAGTACATGGACTAGAAGTCAGTGGCTGTTTGACGAGGAGAGTTAGAAGAGTGAGAAAAGTAAAAGGAAAATCCCAGATTTTGTACTGGCAGCCCAAGTACCACTTGAACATCATGAAACCAAGACTAGTTTGAAGAATTTATTCTTGTTAAACTTGTCATTAAGACAGAAGCAATATATTTTCTATCCCTCAGAAATTAGTTAAATGTCTAAAAAAATCCTGAAACTGTCATTGGGACTATATAAAAGTTGCCTCTTACAAACACAGCAACAGGATGCTTTAAATTTTGAAGGAAAACATTGATGTCAGGAGACATGGTCAGAAAAAGAGTATTACGGGAGTTAAATATCTTATTTGTGCTTCTATGAATAGACAGGCTTCAGAATGATAGATGGAATGAGGGAACTACGTGAAATAAGCTTAAGAAAAGAGCAAAGTTTCCTGTGGGGAAGATGGATTATGGGAAAGAGCAGCTTTGGAAGATTGCAAATGGCCATGAATGTCAGGAATATAGGTGCAAACTTGATGTTATAGACATTATGAAATTATTGCAGAAGTATATTTGGCATTCTTGCTAAGATCAGTGATAGGGTAAAACCAATTTTCCAGAGAGCAAGTAGGATCCAGCCTTATTTTTGGTAATAAACTACCATAAAAGGAACTAGGCCTATATTAATGCTTTCTATAGAATTTCCTATCACTTCCCCTATCATTTACATTGCCACAATGAAGATTACCATCACACTCATGAACCACACCCAAAGAGCATCAGGAAACATATGTTGTAAATTGGGTACTTATCAATGTCACACATCTCTCTATATTTATTTTGTAATGTGATATGTCTTCTAATTTATGACTTTTCTGGTTGTTATACTTCCTATAAGTGACAGAAAAGAGTCATTTTCTTCCCAAACTTAAGCTTTTCATTCAATATTGCCTAAATAATATTTAGACATGCCAGTAGACAACTGTGTTCTTTATATTTTTGAATACTCTCTATATAAATGTCCATGACTGCAAAAAGCTCTATGTTGTTTTCCAAGCATATTTAATTATATTTCAGTTCCATATCACAAAAATTTCTTTTTTTATAATGCATGTTTTCTTTTTTTTTATTCAATTGTGCACGTGTGTGTATGTGTGTGTGTGTGTGTGTGTGTGTGTAGAACCACGGACGAATTCGGGAACCACCATGGACCGCCTCCACCTCCTCCTTGTTTTACTCTGCCCTGGGATTCACAAGCTCCGCCCTGCCAAGACCAGAAACTCAGGCCGCCCCTGCTTCCGCCTAGTGTCTATATGTGGGGTCTAGGATTCGAACTCAAGACCTTCCGCCTGCAAGGCAGAGGCTTAACCCCTGAGCCACCTCTCCAACCCCCAAAATTTCTTTTTAATAAATCACATTTATGTTTACTCATAGTGTTGTCACTAATGTATTGATCTTATTCCTATTGTCTTCCCACCCCCCCCTTGGTTTTTACTTATCTCACCTTTCAACTCCTTTTTCACCTATAACTGGCAGATTTCAAAAAGGCATCCAGTGATCTTTCCTTATATATTTATGTTTTCATGGAATCGCTTATTTTGATCCTCTTCCAGTGGGAAGTAGAGGTTATCCCACTCACTCAGTTTTAGATGACTCATTTTGAAGGGAACCAACCTCCATGTCATGGGAAAGGTCCAACCAGGATAGAAAGTTTGGAAGCCAATTTCTGAAGCCTACCACAGTTTTGTGAGTGATTAGATTTAACAAAACTGTGGACAAAGTGGAGATGACTGGCATGAGAACTTTGGATTTGAACTTTATAAATGAACTGATAGGGTTCACATCATTTCCAAATGTTTTCTCCCTCATTACATTAGCTGAAGTAATTACAGGAAAACCCTAGATCATTTGCAACTACTTATGCATTGTCAGCATATATAAAAATTTCATATATAGTCACATACATGTTAAACAATAAGCTTCAATGTCTCCAGACTGATTTCTTTCCTACTTGACACTTTAACTTATAAGTTATTAATGTGAATTTCATATGTATCAACGCATAGAAATACCAGTTAAAGGCTGAAATAATTAAGTGTCACTGGTAATATAGGAATTACATGAATTTCTGAATGATAACTGACTCTACCAAAGGTCCAAGCAATTTGAAAAGGATAAACCTAGAGGAATCATGAAAAATAACTAAGAAAACCGACTTTCATTTTAAAGAAGCCTTTGATTTAACTAGAGATAGTGAAATTCAATGACAATACAGATGGTTGTTCAAAGTTCAAAGAAAGAAAGGGTTTGGAAATCAGAAGATCCAAATACTGCAAAGCTCGTCAAACACAGCTCCAAGATGGGAAGAATCGCCCCACTTTGCCAGCATGGAAATGCATGGCAGCCATCAGCACTAGGGGACAGGATTCTCTTCTCAAGGGTGCACACCTCATCTCTAATGCCAGAGCTGCTCTCACATCCAAAACGGACGAAGACCTGGTCCCCAAAGAGTGACAGAGATCTCCAGTCGACTCTGCTTATCACAAGAGTTGAATCTAATCACAGTAATAGACAACACTATGAAGTGTGGTGTTTAAAATATATGTTTCAAACTGGACACTGCATATTTTATTATAATTCTATTGGGGGAAATGTATGCATCAGAATCTTGTATTATTAGCAAATACTAATTGCATAAATGAATACTTGCTCCTTAAAGGGGAGTTTTAGCAAGAGGATATAAAATATTGTTCTCCTTTACAACTGTGGTACTGTGGCAGACCTTGCTTAGTAATAATCAAAATCCCTTAGCCTTAGAACTGGAGAGATGGTCTAGAGGCTAAGACTCTACCTTGTAAGCAAAAGGATCTCAATTCAGATCCTAGATCCCACATAAAACATCAGGTAGAAAATGTGGTAGTCTGCACCCCTAGCTCTAGAAGGAGAAGCCTAGGAAATTCCAGAGTGAAGGAAAAAGGAGGTAGAAGCAATCTCCGATGAATCCCTAAGTTACCCTTGGTCCTCCATAGGCACACACAGTTCATTCTCTCTCTCTCTCTCTGTCTCTGTCTCTGTCTCTCTCTCTCTTTCTCTCTCTCTCTCTCATACACACACACATACATACGCACATACACACACATGCATGCGTGCAAAATAAACCCCACAAACTCAACAGCCCTAGCAGTTCCACAGGAAGGGACTTGTTCTCATGTAAAAGTGCCAAAAAGAATAGACTTCCATTTTTGTTAGGTCAAACATCATATAACATATCACTTCTATTCTTAAGAACATGACCTAGGGTTGGGGAGATGGTTCATGCCTTTGCTTTACAAAGAAAGGACCTGTGTGAGCTAAGATCCCACTTAAAAATGCTGGGTAGACAAGGCAGAGGTTTGCAATTCTTACCCTGGAAATTACAGCCTGGGAAACATCAGAGCAAGCCATAAGGAGTTAGAGCAATCAGGGATGATTCCTGATGTCACTCTTGGGTATCGACAGGCACATTCACTCAAGTGCCCTCTTATACTCACACATACTTGCATGCAAAAAAAAGAACATGTCATAGGAAACGTAATCAATAAAACAAGTCAAGTCTCTTATACATAGATGATCATCCTCATGTTTAAAGCATAAATGAGGAAAATTTTCCTTAAAACAAAATTAATGTGATAACAATAATATTTTTGTGCATGTGCATTGCTATGGTGTGAATGTGAGCTGACTCTCATAGACATCTGCATATAAATCATTATATGATGTTAATGTTTTGGGAAGATTGTGGTACCTTTAAAAGGTAGAGTCTTGCTGGAGGGAGGCATGTCACAGGAAAAAAGACTTGAAGTTTGGTAGCCCAACCCTGTTTCCACTTCTTCTTTTGCTCTTTCTGCCTCCTGATTGCTGCAGTTACTTGAATCAGCCTTCTGTTCTATCTTTAGCTTTTGTTATATGTATAAATATATTTATTGATATAAATAAATGGACTTTATCCTCTCTGGAACTATAGTTAATTAACTTTCTCTCCTTTTCTGCTTTAGTGTGAGTATTGTTCCACACCAAAAGAACATACATACATCATGAATGCAGTCTCTGAATGACTCAAAAGTATAGTTAATAACATAGAAAATGCATAAATTAAATGAACTTTCACTATTCAAAACTCAGTAAAGGATAAAATATTAATTTTGTAAAGCAAATACATATAACAAAAGCCTTAATATTTTTACAGTGTGAAATCCAATTGAGTGGCACAGGTTTGTGCACATACATAGCTCCAATGATTACCTTGGAGAAATGTGTGAAGCCAATATTTACCTGACTATGAATAGTAATATTTTTAGCTGAAAATATAATGTAAATTATGCACATTTTTAACAGTTCTCTTCCTTTTATTCTGCATTTTTAGTAAAATTGTTCTCTGCTACTTGAAGGTTTAACATATTCTGTGCCTCAACATTCTGCTTATTTTCCTACAGATAAATATCTGTTTATGTGTGTATGCGCACAAGCACAGTTTGAGTACTTTCCCATAGAAGGTTTAAAATTGAACTTTAGGGAAAAGGATACAGAGATATAGGACTGTTGACAATGTAGCTTTTAAAATACAGTGAAGGGGCTGGAGAGGTGGCTCAGGGGTTAAGCCTCTGCCTTGCAGGCGGAAGGTCCTGAGTTCAGATCCTAGACCCCCACGTATACACACTAGGCGGAAACGGGGGCGGCTTGCATTTCTGGTCCTGGTAGGGAGGAGCCTGTGAATCCCAGGGCAGTCCATGGTGGTTCCTGAATTCACCTGTGGTTCTACACATACACACACATGCACAATTGAATAAATTAAAAAAATTTTAAAAAAAAGATTGTCACAGGCACAGTGGAGAGAAATTAAATTATTTCTGTCTGTGGTTGGCCAAACCATAGACAAACACTCTTTTTTGCATCAATTTCAGTCTTCTAATTCATTTTTGTATACAATCAAACTAAGACAGATTACAAACATGAACAATCATCTCATGAAGGAATCTCACAGAAGTACTAAGGCTGCATATATTCCATTTTGTCTAAGGCTTGACAACTCCTCATATATTGGTGTTTAAATGTTTAGATTCCGCTGCATGATTAGAGAATTCGGGACTAACTACATGGACAGAAGAAGCTTCAATCATACAATATGTACTTTAGAACCTATTAAATTGGTCTGTGGAAAGGATCAGTAGTTAAAGCCTTTGCCTCACAAGCATAAAGACCTGAGTTTGAATCTCCAGATCCCACATAAAAATATAGGTAGATAGGGCTGCAACCTGAAATTCTGGTCCTAGAAAGTGAAACCTGAGAAACCACAGAGCACAAAGCAATAAGGAGGTAGAAGAATCCAGGTTGATTCCAAAGTCACACATGCAAGTGGCCTCTTTTATGTTTACACACACACACACACACACACACACACACACACACACACACACACATACACACACACCAATAAAATAGCATAATAAATTCCAATTTAAGAAGATACAGTTATTTGTGAAAATGAATCTTGGACAGTAAGAAGGCATTCCCCTCACTTTCTAAGGATATTTGGGGTGGAGGGGATTTAGAGACATGCGGACATTTCCATTAAAAGAAGTTGCACTTTAGCATGCAGAAGTGAAGCAGTAGTGAGTCAGAGAGGGTCCTGTCAGAGGAGATCCTACAGATACCATGGTAACTAGTTCTAGCAGATAAGCTAGCTGATAATTTGTCCTTTGTGTTTCTGCATCCTAACATAAATTCCTGAATAATGGCAGTCTATTATATCATCTCATTACAGCATTATATGAAATTAAGGAAAGATTTAACCTGTCCTTGGGTCAGAGAAACAAACACACAGTAACATCCCCTCCTTTAAGGGCAGAGATGGCTGCAGAAGAACTGAGTTAAAAAATGGGATGTTGAGGCAGCTCTTCAGAGTTTCAATTTAATAGGACAGCTAAAATATCATATAGACAGTGAAAGAGAAAATATAATTATAAATTTTGAAAGAATATTTTGATAAGCCACTATTGGTGAGTTTAACACCCTAAGGACCAAGTGTGTAACATTGGCATGCTAAGCTTGTGGGAACAATACTATGCTGCAGTTCAATATGTTTCCCTGTAAAAGAGTGTATGGTGTAAGTCTAGGCCAGAGCTAAGAAATTAGTTTAGTACAAAAGAAATTGCAGTTTGACACCATGAATTTTAAATCACTATAATTAGACCCAAGCAAAATCTTTACTAATCAAAACCATTACAATCAACATTGCCTATCAGAGATGTTTGTTCCTGTAGCATAAAATACATGCTCTGGGATTTGATGAACTCTAGGAAACATTTTCTGTACTCTCCTGGACATGGGAGATTTTTACATACAAAAGTTATTGAAATGCTTGAAGAAATGGTAGTCATTTGGTTAGAGGTCCAGTGAATGTAGTGGATGAGGCAGAACTCTGTAGTTCAATTGGTTCAACTTTTGAGGTACTGGAAGTGTGGGACTGGGCAGCTGGATGCTGTAGCAGAGAAGAATTCGTTCTAGAGAAGTCTCTTGTTTCAGTGGCAGGGAAAACACAAAGAACCATAGCTGTACACAATGCTGTGAATAAGTAAAGGGTAAAGGATTCAGTACTCAGCATGACATATTAACTACTCCTAAAGACTTGTGGAAGAGAAAGAGGAAAGCATGTAAAAGCCACAAGATAGGGAAAATATTGTGAAATGTCATCCTTCAAAAACTACACAATTATGGCAACACAGTTATGAACCCACCACAGAGGTGGTTACTGATGCAAACCTTACAGTGGACTTGGGTCATCAATAAACGAAGAAAAAATCCTGGGGCCCCATTAGTTGAGGAAGAACAATGACAGCGAGCAGATTCTAATGGTGAGGGGTAACAGAAAAAAGTATCCAGTTTTGTACCCATGGGGAGGGCTACTAGAGACAAAGAAATAATCCCAAATCCAGGATCACACAAAAGCCCTAGTTAAACCTGATGGGAGCACAAAACAAGCTAAAACATGAATATGGGAGGAAAGACTTGCAGGAAAAGGCATGGGTGAGGAGAGGTATGGGTGAGGAGATAAGAAAAGGGAGACGGGAGAATAACTGGAATATACTACAAACATATGAAATTGTCAAAGAATAAAGTTCATTGATAAGCGAAGTGAGACAAATTAAAAAAAAAAAAGAACAGACCCTGTTTTTTTAATCAATGCCAAGTGCAAGTGTTACAGATTTGGGTGCTTCTCATCAATGTGCTGAACGTATCATACAGATGTTGTAACTTTTCTGAGCTTCAGAATGCTATAGTAATCAAAACAGCAGTAGAACACCAAAAAAAAAATCGCACTTTTTTTTTGGTGTAAGTTCATCTTTAGAAACTGCTTTGGCACTCATGGTCCCAGTCATTCAAACCCCTAGTCACTCATTGTCATGTAAAGGTGGTTGTCATTTACTTTTCATCATACATCTCACAATGCAATCAAGAAGTGGTTTTTGTTGCACAGAATTAGAAGGAGACAATTCAACAAGATGATTTTTTTTCAGTCAGCCTATGAGGCACTCACTCATCCAGCTTTTTCACATTTCCAATTTGTTTCAAATGTGAATGAATTTCAAATGATCAATGAGTTCTTTAGCTATTTCTTCTTATAAGAAGATCATCTTTGATCATTGCTCTCTCTCAGTTGTGGTTAGCATACAGTGACTGGTCATGTTCTTCATATAAAAAGATCTCATTTCCTTTGCAAAATGTCTTAAACCACCAATGCACTGTATATTCTTTTAGAACTTTCAGTTGATGCTGTAAGTTTTTTCTCCTGCTCTAAGACCCTGTTTGGACTTGAATATGAAGATTCAAGTTCAATTTGTTTCTTGTCTGCTATCATTTTTTGCACTATGTATGTGTATATATTTATGTCAGGAGTGCATGTCTGTGGTTTGTTCCAGAGGATACCTTTAGTGTTGAGGCCCAAGGGTGACTTTGAGAATCATCCTAGATTATTATACCTCCTTATTGCTTTGCACTGGGAGTTTCCAGGTTCTGTCTTCCAGGGCAAGAAGTACATGTCACTGTCACCATGTCTGTCTGGCATTTTTATACGGGATCCAAAGTCAGAACTTTTTGCTTGGAAGTAAAGTCTTTAACCCATGAGCCATCTCCCCAACCCCATCATCTTTTTAGTATAAGGTATAAACCAAACAGCAAATAATATCACTAGGAAAACATCACTAGGAAATGTTCTTTAAAATAATTTATTGTATAGTCATGTTTACTAGGAATTTATTCTACTGTTAAATGGGAAAACTATCATTAATTTTGCATAATCCTAAAACTTCTGTAATACATATACATCATCAACTTCCACAGCAGTATTCAGCTGCCTATATGCATAGTAGAGAGTATCTAGAAGCGATAAATTGGTATTCTGCCTGGGGAGGATCCAGGCATCCCATGCCGAGTCTGACCATGAGAAGCTGTTACAGGTACAGAACCATTCTCTAAAGGAAAGCTTACAACTGCACTTGAAGAGTGGAGTGGAATGAGGAAGAGGCTATAACCAGGAAAGATAATGATCATACACGAGGATAAATAGACTCCTTGCAAAAAAACTGTGGGATCTTTGAAGACAGACATATATAGGGGACCTAGACTACTCTGATCCTTTGCATTTAAAGTTAGTCTTGCCTATCACGATTTCTCTTTTGTATATGTGTGGGGACAGCTGTGCACACATGTCTGTGTCTATCAGAGGCCACTGTATGTGCCTGTAGAGGCCCAAGGATGATTTCAAGAATCATCCTGAACTGTTCTCCCTCCTTGTCCTTTGTTCTGGTGTTTCCCAGGTTCCACCTTCCAAGGCCAGAAATGTATTTCAGTCTGCCATTATAGCATGGGATCCAGGATCCAAACTCAGGTCCTTCTGCTTGCAAGGCAGAGGATTAACCCCTAAACCATCTCTCCAGCGGTTATTTCTCTTCTTTTTCAGTGATAAAATACCTTGGCAAAAGCAACTTAAGGGAGATATATTTATTTTGGCCCACTATTCCAAAGAAATAGAATCCATTGTGGTGTGGAAGGCATGGTGGCAGGACCATGAGGTAAGGTCAACACAATTCATTGTTAATCAGTAAGCAGAAACTGTAAAGGATGTGGGGCAGGCTGTAGAATCTCAAGGCCACCTCCAATAACATACTTTCCCCAGACATGTGCTGCCACCTAATATTCGACAACCTTTCCAAACAGTACCACCAGCTAGTGACCAACTGTTTAAACACATGAATCTATGGCAGAAGTTTTACATTCAATATTATCTTGCTTCATGATAAAATTCTAAATGTAGACAGGCAGTGGCCTTTTCAATCTCCTGGAGTATAAAATACTACTTACAAAAAGTAGGTTTTGACTATCACTTTTAGAATATGTGAAAGTGATATGATTTTGCATTCATGCTGTGGGAGCTTATATATGTGAGTATAACATATGTAATTGAATTCATAGTTTTTACATGTATGTGCAAACTATATCCTGCATGTAAAAATAATGCTAAAATAATATATTAAAATATCCACAATATTTACCCCTAATTCTAGTTATATCATAATTATATTTTCCCTCTTTTCCTCTTTATAAATGCTTTCCTCATTAATTTGTGCTATGAAAGATATAAGTAAAATTTCACAGAAATATATTCAAACACTTTATAACTTAAATAATTAAAGAAAATGCATAAATAACTTGAATATCACAATTACAAATGTCTTATTTTAAAATCCTTTAATATCAAAAGTCCTGCTGGCTGAATCATAAGCACAATTCTTTTGTGTGGATGATGTCCAAGTCTTTTCTTAGAAAAGCAAATCAAAAAGAAGAGAACTAAAACTTGAAGAGAAGAGCATGTCACATCATCCTCTACCTGGAAGAGGAAAAGCTATATTGTGTCCTTTATTTTTCAACTAAACAACTATACTGCTCATGAATGTCATTCCTTTTATCAGCCTTGCTACTATTTTTGACTAAGAACAACTTTATGATATTAACTTGGGGATAATTTTATCTTCTTAAATAAATTTGGAAATATTTTCAATGTGAGATATATATATATATATATATGTATTTAAATTCACCTATTTTCCCTCTTCATAAATCTTTCCTCCTATGCTAATCAAAGACCTTCCTTGAGGAAGAACAAAGAGATCTAATATAGTTCTTTCATTTTAATGAAAAGGCCTTGTATTCCCCAGCCTGATTCTGCTTGGAGATCTTTCACAAATGAGTTAAAGGGCAATAAAATGTCAAAAGAAAGGAGGACAAATATCTTCCAGGATTAATGGCTGTTTCAACTCCCTCTAGACACACATCCTTTTAGAAAGGCAGGGGAGCATGCTCTCTAAGCGGCTCAGAGACACTGAGTAAACATCAGGTTGCTTCATGGTTCTTCATTGCAAATTAGCAATTAAAATACTGTGGGAAAAAACCACTCATCCCAGAAATGTCTCAGATTCTCATGATTCTTAATTCCCTAACTGAAAACACTTTCCAGGAACTCCTAAGACTACAGTTCTGCAGTTTCTTCTTAAAAGTACCCAGACCAAAACAGTCTTACTCATGACACTCCATAAATAAGAGTAATCACCTCAGAAGCAAGAATTGAAAGGAGATAAGCAAAATTTGAAATTTCAAATTAGCTATTATAAGTTCATTGCTATGTGTCTATTCATGAAGAAAATAAATGCTGACTGTCTATGCCAACCCAGATACATTGTAAAGCTTGATGCCCAGTCCAGGGTTTGGTGAAATGAGACTGACAGAAAACAAAAGTAAACATCTAAAATGACCAAGGCAAATTAGAGACTGGAGTCGCAACACTTGACACTTGAGCAGGTGCAGTGCAAGACCCACCATGGAAAAAGCAACACAGCCTATCAGTCAAGGTTGCTCTCAAATAAGGCATCGATCATCAAGTGGAGGATGGAGATCAAGGAGTATTCAAAAGGAACATATCAGGAATGAGACCATTCTAAAATGAACACGTTATTATTTTAACACTCTATTTACAAAATGCTCTTAAATGCTTTCTTTAAATTCCCTGTATATATGCACTGATTTAAACAATTCACGTTTTTTTCAACAAATGTCTGAAGGAAATTTCAGTAGTCAACCGATAAGAAAAGTAATAATAAGGGAGCAATTGGGGCTGGATAAATGTCTCAAAAGTTAAGCCTTTGTTTTTCAAGGAGAAGGACCTGAGTTCAGATCCCAGATCCCATGAAAAAAAGACTGAGTAGAAATGGCAGTGGTCTGCACACTGCCTGAAACCCCAGAGCAAAGCAAAAAGGAGGTAGAATAATCCATGATGATTCCTGAAGTCATCCTTAGGCCTCAGGGCACATACACCATGCCTTCTGATACACACACACACACACACACACACACACACACACACACATATTAAAAAAAATAAGATTCTTTTTTTTAACTTTTTTTAATTATTTATTCAACTGTGTGCATATGCGTGTGTATGTGCGCTCGCATGTGTGTCTGTGTGTGTGTGTGTGTGTGTAGAACCACGGACAAACTGTCGAACCATGGACGCCTCCACCTCCTTCTGCCCCGGGATTCACAGGCTCCGCCCTACCAGGACCAGAAGCCCCCGCTTCCGCCTGGCGTCTATATGTGGGATCTGGGATCGAACTCAGGACCTTCCACCTGCAAGGCGGAGGCTTAACCCCTGAGCCACCTCTCCAGCCCCAAAAATAAGATTCTTATACATTTATTTCTACTTCTGCCCTCAAGAAGATTCCAGAATCAAATCATCTGTGTATTCCTCCCATCTATATAAGGGAGAGCACCAGATCTTTAAATGGGTCTATGTCATTTGGACCAAGTGGTGTCCCTAGAATACTTGGTTTCCTACTTTTAGTGCACATAAGAACGTATTAAGGGGCTGGAGAGGTGGCTCAGGAGTTGACCCTCTGTGGTGGGGGGGTACTAGTGAGGGGGCTCATGGGGGGGGCGGCCTGTACTTCTGATCCTGGTAGGGCAGAGCCTGTGAATCCCAGGCAGAGTAAACAAGGAGGAGGTGAAGGTGGTCTGAGGTGGTTTCCTAATTCGCCAGTGGTTCCACACACACACACACACACACACACACACACACACTCTAACAATTGAATAAATAAAAAAAAAAGAATGTATTAAAAGGAGCTGGAGAGATACTCCCACAGTTAAGGCATGTACTAAATAAGCAATGCTTGGAGTGTTAGTATGACCTACCTGTAATTTCAGCCCCAAAATGCATATTCTAGGTATTCCCAGAGCAAGCTGATTAACTAGATTATTCTTTAAGCAAGCTCTGTGTCTAGAGACTCTTTCTCAAAATGTAAGGTGGAAGAGTGATGGAAGACAACTCTTTATATCAATTTTGGGTCTCCAAATTCTCCTCCCACACACACATACACAGGTATATGCAAAGTGCACACATATATGTCTACACATATGTAAAAACATAAATACATACAAATAAGTGGAAATAAAAAGCACTAAAAGAATTGAAGTCCTGGAACCTATTCCTTCAGATATGAACCCTGAAGTTTGAATGGTGTATCCATCTGCCTTCACAAGTATTTCTAATACAGATAGATACATTATCAGAAAGAAAAATAACTGATCTTAAAAGTTCTTCTTAGATTCATGGCTTGGATTTTCCCTAAAAGTTAACACTGCAAGTAGCTTAGCCTACAGTTGAGGTTTGCATGCCACAACTGTGATCCTGCTTTTCTCAGTTATTGTTAAGGAACACACATCTTTATACATCACCATAGTTGTGACAGTATATATTCCTCAAAGGCCCAATGTGTTAAACACTTGATTCCCAAGGTGACACTATTGGGAGGCTATGTCACTGGAGACAGCACCTCGAAAGAGAATTTCAGAACACCTATTCCCTTGTCTTCCTTACCTCCTAATGAATGGGTGTGCACACACTCCAGCCATAATGTGCTGAGTCATCATAGGCCTAAAGCAATGACTTCAACCTGCCATGAATGGGATCTAGAAAACTATAAAGTAAATAATAATGTTTATTTAGGACATTTTTCTTATAGTGACAGAAAGCTAACACTCATATGTCAGGGGAAAAATTTTTTCCTAGGGGTAGTTTATAGATTGATTATCTTTTTCTTCAACAGATCAAACTCTGAAACAGAACACACACTGAGCTAGAACATTCTCTTCAATTATTCAGCTTTTATTTAACTGTTTTATTTTAAATGCTTTTTATTATTATTATTTACTCAACTGTGCGAATGTGCATATGTATGTGCGCACGCGGGTGTGTGTGTCTGTGTGCGTGTGTGTGTGTGTGTGTGTGTGCAGAATCACGGACGAATTCGGGAACCACCATGGGCACCTCCACCTCCTTCTGCCCCGGGATTCACAGGCTCCGCCCTACCAGGACCAGAAGTGCAGGCGCCCCCGCTTCTGCCTGGCGTCTATACGTGGGATCTGGGATCCGAACTCAGGACCTTCCGCCTGCAAGGCAGAGGCTTAACCCCTGAGCCACCTCTCCAGCCCCCTTAAATGCTTTTATTCAGCATTTTCATCTGGAATTTCCTTTCTCTCTGGCACCCTATAACAATCTCCCCTCTGGAACAGTAAGCTCAATAAATCTTTCTTTCCCCCTTAAGTTGTATTTGAATATTCTTGCATAGCAAGAGAGAGAGCAACATGTGCAGAAACCGGTACCAGAGAAGAAAGGTGGTGCTTGTGAGATTAAGAGGATCAGTACCAGAAAGTAAAGCCAAATTGGTACCAAGTAAAGAAAGAGGGCCATTGCTATAAAGTTGATATGCTTTTGGAAATGTTTATTAGGAGAAATATGGAGAACTTTGGGACTTTATTCTATGGAAGCCTTTGATTTTTTGAGGTGGGGCCCAAAGAACTTGGAAGAGAGTGATGTTATTAGAGATATGGAAAGTGGAAGCTCAGTTTGTGATGGTAGGGAGGGGATGAGAGACTGTATTGGGAAGTAGACAGCAAATGGAAAGATGTATTGGCAGAGTGTTTGATCAAGTTTTGCCCTCATCCTCAAAACTTGCTTGAAGTTAAATGTGAGTGCTTGTTAGAGGAAGTTTCAAGGTAATATAGTCTTAACAGTGTGACATGGCTGTCTTTTAGTGCTCTTTTTCAGAGTTATGACAAAAAAGAGCAACGAATTTGGCAAGAAAAAATGAAAACTTTAAGGTATGATAATGTAAGATGCAGTGGCAAAGTTGAAGAGTTGAACCAGGAGGAGGAAGAGAAAATGGTGACTATTGATACAGAGATTATCACAATCAATTAAATAAAGCCTGCTCTTCATTTGTATAATAGAAGAGGCTGTACCTGGAGAGCAAGATTCTCAAAGAAAACTCCCATCCATAAGAATGCAAGTTCTGGGCTGGAGAGGTGGCTCAGGGGTTAAGCCTCCGCCTTGCAGGCGGAAGGTCCTGAGTTCGGATCCCAGATCCCACGTATAGACGCCAGGCGGAAGCGGGGGTGGCCTGCACTTCTGGTCCTGGTAGGGCGGAGCCTGTGAATCCCGGGGCAGAAGGAGGTGGAGGTGTCCATGGTGGTTCGTGAATTCGTCCGTGGTTCTACACACACATACACACACATATACACACACACAGACACACACAGGCACAGATATACACACGCGCGCACATACACACGCACATGCGCACAGTTGAATAAATAATAATAATTTAAAAAAATTTAAAAAAAAGATTTAAAAAAAAAAAAAAGAATGCAAGTTCTTTTGGAAGGGAAGTGCTGAAGGAATTCGGGTTCTAACAGAATTGTCTGTTCCTCTAAAGCAAAAGCCTAAGAGAGATTTCACCCAGAGTCAGCACAGAGAAGCTGAACCTGCTGTAATTCAAGGAGGTCAGTCTCCAACCCAAGAGTGTAACAGAACTTGGCAACATCATTCACATAATATTGATTTTTAGAGGCATCAGAGATTCAAGAGGGAGAAGGCAATGCATCGGTCCTCCAAGTTTTCAGCGAATCACCGAAATCAGGCAGTGTGTGGCAGAAAAGCCCAGGGAGAGTATTTTGTGCTATAGAGTCAAAGTCTGTTTTGCCATTGAGAAGTGATGAAACACCCAGACATTAGACATACTAGAGTCAACATTGGACATCTGCTGAAGAGAACTATATACTCTGGAGGGAGCCAACCCAAGAGAGTGATGTGATAAGGCAACTTTGCTGAAGGGATGGAATTGAAGCCCTTTGGAAATGAGATGATTTCAAATAGAGGCTCATCTGTTGGACATGGAACTCTAGTATTTGGAGTTTGTCTTACTGGTTTTCAGTCTTATTGTGGACCAGTCTTTCTCAGGCATGCCTTCATTCCTCCTTTTTGGAATGAAATTGTTTATTCTGTGCCATTGTATGGTGCAAGTATGCAACTTTTGAATTATAGGAGGATTTGGATTTTTGGACTGTGTTGAGACTACTGATGTAATCTATGGGACTTTCAAAGTTGGACTGAGTATAGGTTGTACAACGAAATGGCAGTGAGCCTGTGGGATCCACTGTTTTGAAATATGCTTGTCCCCCACAGTTTCATGTTTTTGAATCTTTAGCTATTTGGGAAGTTCATGGTACCTTTAGGACGTGGAGTCTTGTGGGACAAAGGCAGTCACAGGGACTGGGTCTTGAGGTCGGTTAGCCCCACCCTGTTTCAGATAATTAGTCTTCTCTTGCAGCTTGCAGTTTGCAGCTCTGAACCTCCATGATGGACTTAGGCTGTCTCCAGATTCTGCTAGCCAGCCATGCCTTTTCTGCCATAAAGGACTTTAACTACCCTCTGAAACCATAAGCTGAATAAGTCTCCCTTAAGTTTGAGTATTCTCTCAAAGCAACAGAGAGAGTAATGAGGACACTGCTTTTCTCCAATGTACTAGACTTTACAACTATTTCTGTTGGTTTGGGGTTCCAATAATACCATCAGTACTTCATTTGGCAGCTTGCTTTATGTGATATGGTAGAAAAATTCTATAGATCTTACTTTATTAACATGAATCCAGAAAAGTCTTAGTTCTTTCTCAGACCTTATTGCAGACTTGCTTTCCACCCCAACCTTCAACTTATCCAGGATCCAGTCTGTCTACTGTAAACTTTGCTGGATAACTGATCTATCCTCATGACTATAAGCTCTGATCTTACAGAGGACTAGATTCTTCCTGCTTTCCCTGTGACCCCAACCATGGCAAAAGTCTTGATATTTGCTTACCCCCCCCAAAAAAAGGGAAATTATGTTTCCTGGCAACAAGAAAATAGAAAATTATATATTTAACCAAATACCTAGAAAGAGAAATACAAATGTTTATTTTTAAAGCATTAATCTTTATTTTTTAATATTTTTGGGGGGCATTGTGTGTCCCTGTGGAGGGCCAAACATGACTTCAGGAATCATCTTGAATTGCTTCATCTCCTTCTTGTTTTACTCTGGGATTTTCTAGGCTCTGCCCACTACACTTCCAGGAGTGGAAGTGTAGGTCACCCCCATTTCCACCTAGCATTTTTTATGCAGAACCTAGGATCTGAACTCAGGACCTTCTGCTTGTGAGACAGAGTTAACCCCTGAAAGACATCTCTCAGCCTCTCATTTTTTTTATATGCGAATGTTTACATTGAACCTTTGCTTTTGTGTATTTAATTCAGAATTCTTGTAATAGCTAGAAAACTTGAAAGGAACCATTAAATGGGGGTAATGGGGAGAGAGAAGATAAAGATCTTAAAGGAAGAGACCACAGATAGTCAGGTAGAATGGGGAATAATTGGAGAAAATGTTAAGATGGGAGGGAGATGATGATGGGATGGGATAGAGAAGAGCTGAAGGAGTAACAATACTAAGGTTGTAGATATAACCAGACAGAAATCTCCAGTATTATAAGTATATAAAAATAAAAATATTTCTCCAAAAAGAATGTGAAGAGATATGCTCTACACAAAGGAACACAGAGAGAGGATGATAAGGTACTGAGAAAAATGCCCCATGATGCTTCTACCAGAAGCCAGAGACAATTAAACAAAATTTGCAGTACCAGGTATATGATACCAGGTATATGATACTTCCTACTAAGTTGTTGGTCAGAGAAGTCTCAAAGACTCCCAAATAGTACAGACTGTTGTTGTTGCTTTTTGTTGCCTTCCAGCAACTGACAGTAAATTGTAAAGTCACTACAGATGCTTATCACAGAACACAGAAAAAGAAAATTGAGATAAAACTGGTCTAGAAGCTTCCTCTTTGCTGACCAGCCTTCATAGTACCAGAAAAAAAAACCTGTACGCAAGCTGCTAGGGGAGGAAATTAATCAATAGTCTCATCAATCTGTGAAAGCTGAAAGCTACAATAACAACCACTCTGGCAAGAGATAAACATCGGTGTAATAGTGGCATGGATGCTAAGGGTAACCAACTGCTTTCAAGTTGTATTAAAAGTAATTTTTCATCACAGAACACATTCCTGATACAAAAAAACAAGGACAATAACTTATTTAAAGGAAGGACATAGCACCTTGGTGAGGGGTATAAACTAGTAAGGATTGGCTGTACAGAATATATCAAACTGTCTTTTAAACATTTATTATTATACTCATAGACTGGAACATTTAACCTAACAGGTTTTTTTTTACAATGTAAGGTACACGTTACAGAAAAATCATAACCAGTTAAAGCTCAAAAAGTGAGTAACTACAGATTGCTTAGCCCTAAACAAAACATTTAAAGTACCCTACCACCCACCCAAGATTTAAGGAACATTGAGCAGTAAAAATGTAAGATTCTGTAAAAATGTAAGAGACTAAAGGGGGCAGGAATGCAACCAGATAATATCTTATGGACATGACAGGCTGCTACATCCATGAACTCACTGTAGCTGTGTGTACTTCCACAAAACCTGTATATGATTTAGCCTATCAACATTTAACTATGGAAGGAGAAAGATTTCACTGGATCCCTGAACTCCCTAAGAGTCCGTTGAGGGTTAATTCAGAAAGGAGAGGAAGAGATGGTGTTTTCCTTATGTTATAAACATCGATATGGGAATCATGCTCCAGCAAGTGCTCAGGCACATGCCCTCAGAGGTAACCTAGATGAAATTCAGTGGGTCAGGCATGTAAAAAGACATAAAATAGGAGGAAGGGAGACTGGTAGGGAAAAAGGTTTGTAATAGGAAAAGGAGGGTGGATGGGAGTGAGGATTAAGGTATGAAAATAACATTCATATATGAACTATGAAAGAAGAGAAAAGAAAATGAAAGAGAATTCATACCAGGGCCCATGTAGAATGAGGAAGTAGCAGACAAATAAGCAAAAATAGAGTCGTCTCCAGAGTGAAGGAGGACAGATCTGAGCAGTAACAGCTTAGGGTCTGTGTATATTATCTGAACTCACACACCTTGCTCTACCATTTCTTCTCCCCCGTACATCCCTGGAATGGGCCTATGATAGCTCTCTTTCTGTAATAAAGAGATTGTGTTAGAAGCTGTCCTTAAAAATCAGTTTGTTAGAATGAGGTGATTTAGATTCAAGGACATACATGAAAATGTTTGCCAGAGAAGAGGGCAATGGTATCTTATAGGTGTTCCTCAAGGATAGGATCCATGGTGGCCAGTCAGAACCTGTTAAGATCAGCATTTTGGTTTCTCCCAGAGCCCAGTTCTTTCATCTAATCAACCTAATTATCTTATACCTGGCTATAATTACTCTAATGTATGGCCCCTTGTATTCCTGACCTTGACTAACAATTACACTAATCCTAACATTTGTTTTTAAATCATGTCATTAACAAGTGATTATTCTCTATAATAATGTAATAATAACTTGGAATCAGAGTCTAAATCTATGTAATCACTGCCTAGATTTTTGTATTCAAAATATAAGGCTGCTATATTCAATAGCGAACTGTAGATTTCTCCTGTTGAAGATTCCAATCTCCATATTAAATTGATCAATGATAAAATTTGGTAAATTTTTATTACTTCCTTATTTGCCTCTACATCCATTAGAATCTGAACAGAAAAGCAGAAACCAGTCAAATATTCACAGCAAAGGAAACTCAACACAGAGAATTGATTGTTATCAGTGATAAAAGAACTGAGACAACAAGCAGAAATTGGTAAAGTGACACAAAGGTTGTCAGAAGGGCCAGGGGAGGACATGATATTATGGGGACTTATAGGCTAATGACATCTGGCAGAAGCCGGAAGCAGAGAAAGCCAGTCTGGAGTGAGCCATGGGTGACATTTTGCACCTGCAGGGATGTCCTTCTTTCTTTCTTTCAGTCTCCAGCTGGTGCCTGAGTGAGCAGAAGCCAGCTTTCATGAGGGAACACAGCCCAAAATGCAGAAGAGAAGAGGTGTCAGGGAATAAATCTGAGAACACATATACCAACACAAACAGATATTCCTAAAACCACCTGTCTCTCACCTTAATCCAAGACTGTGTGTGTTTCTGCAGGCAACTGACATACTCCTGTTCAACTCAGGCTTCAGAGAGCCACTGGACTAAGTCTTCTTTAATGTAAACTAGGTGTGTTTCATGTACAGGTATCCACTTCACTCCTTTACCATCTGCCTACTTCATATTAATGACTGCCTTATGCACTTAAATGACGGACACTGCATGACTCTGCTTGATCTACCTAGTCACTAGCCACCAAATCCAAGTCAGTGCAGAGACTCTAGCCCCTATTTAGCTTTCAGAACATACCTTACCTTTTGTGTTCTTAATGTTTTAGCCATGTAGCCTCTGGTCAGTTCTTCAGTGTCTGACATCTCAGCCTCCAGAGTCAATTAAATGCTCTCAGCTATGATCCAGTCCCCACTGTCCACTGTCCTGTCTCTTACCTTGAACTTCTTTCCTCCTGTTTTTTTTTTATCATTTGTTCATAGTTACCACTAGTGAGCAATAGTACCATGATATAAAGAAATAATCTCCATTCCATTACATAGACAAATTGCAGAGGGTTTTGTAGATTGTTGCCATTCAAGCCATGATTACTAAGTAAATGAATTTAGAGAGGATATTGAAGAGGAATTTGGGAAGTAATATACTAACAGAGAAAAATAAAGTTCAAATATAACATGAAGTTTTAAAATCTGCACATATATTTAGTACATTTTTTTCTAAATAAGCATTATCAAAGTACATGGTAATTGAATTACTAAGTATAGTATAAATAAACTATCCAAAGGATAGTTCATTATAGAACACCATTATCTTTGTACCTTTTTAAACATCTTGAATAGAGCTGGGATAGGATCTAGTAGTTTGTATTTTTAACAGATTTCCAAGTGTCTTCCAAGCTGCTAGTTCAAAGGAGCACCTCTTTGAATAGCGAGGAAACCATCAAGTGGATGAATTAGAGCTACAGGAGTGTTTTCTAATATCCACACCTTTTAGCTTCTTTTCAATCTGAGCCAGAAAGTAGAAACAAAGTACAAAATCAATACCATGCAATGTTCAATTAGCCTAATCAGTCTCTCAGCCACATTTTGTTTATTGGAAATTATGGCCTCAACCTCTGTTTACTTTACTCCAGCACTTTCTAAGAGATTTTGTAGTTCAAATTTTCATCATGAAAGCATTAACTAAAAACTTGTGTGATAGGACTAGCAATTAATGCAAAAATCAATAAAGGTAACCTTCATTTGTAGGGTACTTTATAGCTTTCAAGGAACTTTCAGGTAAAATATTGTGTTTAGTCCTCACAGCAATTCAAGATGTAGCAGAGGAAAAAACTCATTAATTGTATAGAATAGAAGAGGAAGTAAATAGACAGAAACATTAACTATGGCAATAACTAGTGACTGTCTACAATTTTAAGTTTTAGATCACTTTTATACACAAAAATCTAATGTTATTTGCATAAAGATAAAAAATAAATATCTATATATGGTTATTGATTATCTATATCTGTGGAATACCAAAGCATTTTACATATTGGCCATGTAATATATCTGCTTCCTTGACTATTCTTTAAAGAATATAGATTATGGAGTGGTCAGACTTGGATTTCAACTATTGCACTGTGATTTTTTCCACCATGAGACTTTAGATTTGATAATCTTACCTACAAATTGAAAGAAATAATACATTTTATTATAAGATATCATATGTCCGTTGTCCCATGTGTGTGTGTGTGTGTGTGTGTGTGTGTGTGTGTGTGTGTGTGTGTGTATAAAATCACTCATTTGGAAATTACAGTTTTAGAGCACCACCTTAGGACCTTCTGTAGTCTCACTGATTATGCAAGGTACCCTACAGGTCTTAGGACATTGATTATCTGAGGAAAGAGAGAGGAAAATATGGCATCTTGGTCACAACATCTCCTATCGGGAAAAGTTAAATCAATAAAACAACTGCTCTCACATGCTGTCCATGGCACGTTGTGCCCAGGACTAAAGCATTCTCCCATATGCATTAAGTCTATGGGTGCTGATATTCTTCTAGAAATACATTGGGAGTCCACAATCATTCAAAACTTAGAGAACTCTGAACTCAGTTCTATAGAATGGACTGACATCCTCTCATGTAGCTATCAAGATGTCTTCTCTGAGTTCCTTATCTGCCTGCAGGTGAACATTATCTAAATTCAGGATGGGAAATTCTATGCCAGAAGACTCATTTTTAGTTTCACTATCCAGGCCTACTTAACAAGCTAAAAGCTAGTACTTGAAATTTCTCTCAGACACATGTGTGCTTTAGTGCTTCAAAAGAAAACTATGCTGTAATTCATTAATTATCTTTTGTTTTCTCTGAAAACCTAACACCCACTTTGACAGACATTTAAGAAAAGTAAAGGTAGTAAAAAGTACATGGCTCACTGTCATGGGAATAATGAATCTCCATTCCATGACAAACAAGTAAAAAGGAATAATAACAACAACAACAAAAAAAAAAGGAGAGAAACCAAGACCATGGGAGAGGTACTTCAGCGTTGATGGTATGAGTAACAAATTTCACTTAATTTAACAAATAAAAGCAAAAGTTGTTGAACATTCTCTTCAGTTCTGTTAAGCAATTTAGGATGTTTTTCTCAAGGACATATTCTTGATAAGTATCTAAATTAAAGGATTTAAAATAATGATGGTCTTATTTATGTGAGGTTTTCCATTATACTTCATTACCATACTTTCAATAATCTCATTGTTATTGATATGAACTATGACTAGAATGTAATGCACAAAATGAAAACGAACATTTTATATACTTTGAGCTCTCAATAGTAATAAAATATGTGTGCACAATTTCAATTTTTATTTATTATATATTTGTCTGGTTTCCTTTTTAATTTATCATGTATTAATTGTAAAAATTAGTGGGTTTCATGATACTTCTATAAATACACTTTGATCATATGACCTCTATAAAACCACAATATCTCCCAACACTTCTCTGGTCCTTTTTTTCTTATTTCCTGGTAGTACTGGTTATAAGCATGCACAATCAGAAGCAAATGTTTGTATCATCACATAATGACAGAATTTATGGAATAATAATTAATTCACAAGCCATGCTTATTTTACTTTCTAGTGTGACCTTGCATGTCCTTGTATTCCACTCTAAATGTTAATTCTCAAACCACATATTAATTATAGTTCATCACGAGAGAGAGAGAGACAGAGAGAGAGAGAGAGAGACAGAGAGAGAGAGAGAGAAAGAGACTGAGGAGGGAGCTAAGAAAAAGCCAAAGAGTGCAGGCTTTAGAGAAGCTGCACTGAAGGAAGAAACAGAGAGCTTATACAGAGCAAGACATGTTACTGTGGGGGATCAGGAATGCATGGGCACACACCTGTGATCAGATGACTGGTCTGTGTCCTGATATATATTAGTCTTTGAGTGCTCTGTCTTTCAGAGTCACAATTATGAAACACACCTGATGTGTTCATAAGCTCAGAGGTCTTATTTTTCTGACATTGTTTGACATACATGTGTGTCCATGTGTTCCTGACTTATGTTAATTATGTTGTCATAGTTAGGCACAGGTGTCAACTTGATAGTTGAGGGTTTGAGTTCTGGGCACATTTGTGGAGAATTAGTTAATGAGTTAATCCCAGAGCAAACCTGCAGGAGATTGTCTAGCTGGTGGGAAAAGCTCAGCCCATAGTGGGTTAGACTAGGCCCTAGAATAAAGTAGAGTGACTGAAAAAGTTGGCATCCTTGTGTATACTTGGCCAGACATTCTGGTCTGGAAAGTAAGGATTGTCCTTCTCTCAGCCATTATGTGGAGATGGTATGGCCCTGGTGTTGGTGCATGCTCTTCCATAAAGCTGGACTACAAACTGTAACCAGACTACTGTAAGAAAATAAATACCTTGTTCCCTTAAGCTGTTTGGTGGTGATTTATCAGCAACCATGCAGGTGAACTGCAACATATGTGCACAAGAGGTACTGTATCACTTGTGTGAATAAGTTAGCTATGTAGTCTAAGCCTCATGGTTCATGCTAGAAGGGTCCTAGTCACTCACTCGCACAAACAAGGTTAGAGTCATTCTGCCTCTGTAAGTATACTCAAAACACAGCAAATCTCACTTTTGCAAAATGGAATCAGTTAGGGACAGGCATAGCATGAAAACCACTGTTTTGCATAACATGGAATAACTTTATCATCAGACCCTCAGAGTACAACAACTACTTTTTTATCAATTTTGTTTTGTTGTAGGTTCCACATATGAGAAAAAGTATGAAAATTTGACTTACTTCATCCTATGGCACTTGAGTTTAATTTCCAAATTTTCTTTAAAAACAGTACAGGAGCTGAAGAGATGGCTCAGGGGCTAAGCCCCTGTCTTGCAAATAGACAGACCTAAGTTCAGATCCCAGATCCTATGCAAAAAAAAAAAAAAAAAAATTGAGTGAAAATATCAATAGTATGCACTTTCAACCCTGGAAGGCAGAGCCTGGGAAACCCAGAGCAAAGCAAAAACAAACAAACAAACAAACAAACAAACAAACAAACAAACATGTAAAGCAAATCTAGGTGATTCCTAATGTCACCCTTTGATCTACACAGACACACATGGACACACACGCATATACACACATGGGGTTGCATGTAAAAAGAATAAATATTTAGTAAAATAATTGAGGTTTATATTTGCACTCTTATTTTTATATTTATTGATAGATTTAAAATAAAATAGAAGGGTTATACTAATTGCTCAAACAGAAAAAAATAACAAAAATTACAGCATATGCCCTGATACAAGGATTATTTGCTTATTAGAAACAAACAAGCAACGACAGGTTGACCTAGGGCCATTTGTATGAGTAATGATGAGTACATGGGGGAAAGTAATCAAATGTCAATCAGAACATATAGCTAGTTCAGAGTCACACCAAAGAAGGAAAGCTACAATAATGAGAAGCAGCATGGTCATCATTTAAATATAATACTTCATGTTTAAATAAAAATGTACACTTATAAGCAAAATAGGCAAAATAAATTTCCTCACTAAGATATAGATTAAGATTAATAGTGCATCACACAGTGACCCTTCTCTCCCAGACAAAAAACCACTGCGGGCATACCTGCTCTTCCCCCAACTTAAGATGGTGCCCCTGGTTCCTCCCACCTCCTATACATGTTCCCCCCAGCAGGACCCAGATCTCACATGAGACCTTTAGTAGCAGAGTTTTTCCCTTACATGGTAAGGTTCAGACTGTTCATTGCATTGGCCCGCCCACTAGTGCTCTTCCCTGGTTGTAGACTATATAATCCTATAAGTCAGGAGAAACCTAAAATTTATGACTTTATGAATTTATGCTAAGGCAGCCACCCTGTGCTGTTGGCTCCCAAAATAAATCTCTAGCGAGAACTCTGATTAGAACGCTGATGTGGTCTGTGGTCTTTGCTCACATCAGACTCGAAGGGGGTTTGAGATACCCCTTAAAATATGAGCAAAGTTTATGAAATGTCATAACCAAACCCACTGTTTTGTATAATGAATGTGTGTGTGTGTGTGTATGAGTTTTAAAAGCATATATACCTTGAAAATGAATGAAGACTTATGAAAACAGTATGTTTGGAATACAGCCATTCGGAAACATGTAAGACATCTACATAGTGTTTAAACACAACCTTTAACTACTTGAGAGTGCTCAGAGAAAGAAAGCTGGCTGTTGATACTGGCATAACATGAAGAGTTTTGAACACCTTTCCAAGTATAGTAGAGTATAAGTAAGGATGCAGAATTTTGAATGTATGATGAATTCCTGATTGATGTATTTGTGGGGATTCCTGGAAATGAAAAGAGAGGAAGGGAACTGAGGAATCAGACTAATATATTATTCATTTAATACTTATTTTGTTTTCTGAGGTACTTCCACAAGTGCCTCATGATTAGTTTAATAGACATTTTAATGAGTTCTTCATTTTAATCAGATTAATGCATGTGCATTCAGGGTTGTTTAAAGTATTAATAAGGATGAGCTAGAGACAAAACTGATTCCAAAAAGCATTCCTGTTTTTAAACAAGAGTTGGCATCTATATAAATTAGTGACAGTGTAAACACACACACACATGCACACACATAATAAAAAAGAGGTCTGAAGGGGTTCAGCATGAAGAGAAAACATAGAGATATATAATTTCACATGAATGCGTTTAAGTAGGAGAAGTTCTAAAATGTCTTTTCTGTAGTTGACACCCTGAATCACAAATTTGATTCATGAAAAAAGCTCAGGTCAGGAGATTCAATGATTTGAGCCAAATCTAAATGATAGGTGGAATGTATACTCCTGACATATAAGGTATCACACAATCGACAGGCACCCCTGGCTATTACTGAGGATGTATCACTAAAGAGTTGCTTAGAAACTCTGGAGAGGGGACTCCCACCATCCAGCCGGAGCCGCACGCGGGGCCGAGGGACGAGGAGGACCTCCCCCTGCGCCCGGGCCCGCCCCAGCTGCCCTCAAGTTAAATAGCTCCACGCCAACGCGCCCTGGGCCTCACCCCGCGCCCTAGGTGGTGGTAAGTCTCCTGCCCCGCGCACCGCCCACCAGGACCCCAGGTCAGCCCACAGGGCCCCAGCTTCGACTCCCACAATCCAGCCGGAGCCTCGCGTGCGGGGCCCAGGGACGAGGAGGACCTCCCCCTGTGTCCGGGCCCCGCCCCAGCTGCCCTCGGGTTAAATAGCTCCATGCCGAATCCCCCATCCTCCCTTTACACCACACCCCGCTCCACCAGTCAGGACATGCACGGTCCAGCTGGGCCTCACCCCGCGACCTAAGTAAGTCTCCGCCCGCGCCCGCCCACCAGGACCGCAGGCCAAATCAGTTTAGTGAAATTGAGAGATCTTAAGAGTTAAAATGACAATGCCAAAGTCAAAGTGCAAATCCATGAGAAGCAACACTCAAGTAAACAAATTTCCCACTGAAGGAATTAATCCCATAATGTTAGACTCCAACCTCGGAAAAAGGCCAAGAAAGCCTGACCCACGATAACGACTTTCAAAATATGATCATTACCATGTTCAATACTATGAAAGAGGAAATCCGGGAGGAATTACATAATCGAATCAATCGCTTTGAAGAGGAACACAACGGACATCTGGAGGAGTTGAGAAAAACAGTGCAAGAAACAAAAAGTGGCATAGAGCAGTTAAAACAAACTCAAGCAGAGTTTAAAACTGAGCTAAAAGACAAGTTATCTTCAACTCAGAACGCCACAGAGAGTCTTATCAACAGAACTAACTAACAAAGCAGAAAACAGAATTTCAGACATTGAAGATAAAGTGGGAGTACTAACCAGCTCAATGGAAGAGGTTGTTAAAGCCAAAAAGATACTTGAGAGAAATATCCAAGAGATATGGGACACCCTGAAAAAGCCTAACGTGCATATTCATGGAATACCAGAGCAAGAATCTCAAAATACCAACCGTGAGGAAATTTTTCAAATGATCATCAAGGAAAACTTTCCTCATCTAAAAAAAGAGAGGCCCATCCATATACAAGAGGCATTCCGCACCCCAAACAGATACGACCAAAATAGAAGCACGCCACGGCAAATAATAGTTAAAACGCTCCACATTCAAGATAAAGAACTGGTGCTGAGAGCTTCAAGGGAGAAAAAACAAGTCACTTTTAAAGGTAAACCTATTAAAATAACAAATGACTTCTCAATGGAAACAGTAAAAGCAAGAAGAGCTTGGAGTGACATACTTCAAGTATTGAATGAGCAAAAATGTCAACCCAGGCTGATTTACCCTGCAAAACTATCAGTCATGATCGAGGGAGAAAGAAAAATTTTCCAGCACAAAGACAACTTGAAGGGATACATGTCCACCAAACCAGGCCTTCAAAAAATGCTAGAAATGATACTCAAGCGTGAAGAAAAAAACAGGCATATCCAGGAGAACAGAAGGCAAATATAACACCATTAAAAATGAAGCAATATACTTATAAAAGCTACTAAACATAATAAATGTCTGGAATTAACAATAGTTTCTCCATTATAACACTAAATGTTAATGGAATTAATTCACCCATCAAGAGACACAGATTACAAACTTGGATTAAAAATCACAATCCATCAATCTGCTGCCTGCAGGAAACCCATCTCACCACAAAAGATACGCACGCTCTAAAAATAAAAGGCTGGTCAACAATTCTACAAGCAAATGGAAGCAGAAAACAGGCAGGGGTAGCCATTATGCTATCAGACAAAGTGGACTTCAAACCAAAGAAAATTATAAGAGACACGGATGGATACTACATTTTAGTCACAGGTATAATTCACCAGGAAGATTTCACAATACTGAACATATATGTACCCAATACGGGCCCCTCCACATTCATTAAGAAAACCCTACAGCGTCTAAAGCAAGAAATCAACCCCAAAACAATAATTCTTGGGGACTTCAACACCGCCCTCTCAACATGGGATAGATCAACAGGTCAAAAGCTTAACAGAGACACTTTGGAACTTAATCAAACCCTTAAAGAAATGGACCTTACAGATCTCTATCGAACTTTACACCCACACACAAAAGAATACACATTTTTCTCAGCAGCACATGGAACTTTCTCCAAAATAGATCACATATTGGGCCACAATATGAATCTCCACATATACAAGAAAGTTGAAATTCTAACCTGTGCCCTATCAGACCACCACGGCCTAAAGCTGGACATCCACAACACAACAAACAAGAGAAAATACACTAACTCCTGGAAACTTAACCCTATGATGCTGAATGAAAATTGGATTGAGGAAGAAATGAAAAAGGAAATTCAAGATTTCCTGAAAGTGAATGATAACGAAAATACAACTTACCAAAATCTCTGGGACACAATGAAAGCTGTTCTAAGAGGTAAGTTTCAGGCTCTTAATGCCTACATCAAAAAAATGGAAACATCGGAAATAAACAACTTAACAATGCAGCTAAAAGCTTTAGAGAAACTAGAGCAATCTGATCCCAAAAGTAGCAGAAGAGAGGAGATTAGCAAAATAAGGGGAGAAATATCTGAAATCGAGATTAAGAAAACGATAGAAAAAATCAACCAGTCAAAAAGCTGGTTCTTTGAAAAAATCAATAAGATTGATACACCCCTAGCTAAATTAACCAAAAGCAAGAGAGAGAAAACCCTAATCAACAAAATTAGAAATGAACATGGAGTTATCACTACTGATACCCAAGAAATCCAGAGAATTATAACATCATATTTCAAAAACTTATACTCTGTGAAGTTTGACAACACAAAAGAGATGGATGAATTTCTAAGTAAACACAACTTACCTAAATTGAATCAGGAAGTTGTGAATTATTTAAATAGTCTTATAACATATAAGGAAATTGAGGAAGTAATCTTGAATCTTCCCACCAAAAAATGTCCTGGACCAGATGGATTCAGCACAGAGTTCTACCAGACATTTAAGGAGTTAATAACACCAATACTCCTTAAACTGTTCCATCAAATAGCAAAGGAAGGAACACTACCAAATTCCTTCTATGAAGCTAATATCGTCTTAATCCCAAAACCTAATAAAGATTCACTTAAAAAAGAAAACTATAGGCCGATCTCCCTGATGAACACAGACACAAAGATTCTCAACAAAGTCTTAGCAAATCGGATTCAAAAACATATTAAAAAGATCATTCACGGGGACCAAGTAGGCTTCATCCCCGGCACACAAGGTTGGTTCAACATACGCAAATCAATAAATGTAATTCATCATGTAAACCAGTCCAAAGTCTAAGACCACATGATACTCTTGATAGATGCAGAAAAAGCTTTTGACAAGATCCAATAGCCTTTTATGATCAAAACGCTAGAGACAGTAGGAATGGAAGGAACCTTTATCAATATAATAAAAGCTATATACAACAAGCCCACAGCAAGGATTATGCTCAATGGGGAACAATTGGAAGCATTCCCACTTCGATCAGGAACTAGACAAGGCTGTCCACTCTCACCACTTCTATTCAATATTGTACTTGAAGTCTTAGCTGAAGCCATAAGACAAGAAAGGGACATAAGAGGGATTCAAATCGGCAAGGAAGAAGTCAAGCTATCCCTATTTGCAGATGATATGATCCTATACCTGAGTGATCCCAAAAACTCCACCAGGAAGCTCCTGGAACTAATTGAGAAGTTCAGCAGGGTGGCAGGATACAAAATAAATGTGCAAAAATCAGAGGCCTTCCTATATGCCCAGAAGGAAAGAAGTGAAAAAGCCTTGAGAGAAACAATACCATTTACTATAGCCCCTAAAAAAATGAAATACCTTGGTATAAACCTAACTAAGGAGGTAAAAGACCTTTACAGTGAAAACTTTAAAACCCTAAAGAAAGAAATAGCAGAATACACCAGAAGGTGGAAAGACCTCCCTTGTTCCTGGATTGGCAGAATCAACATCGTAAAAATGACCATCCTACCAAAGGCAATATACAGATTCAATGCTATACCAATCAAAATCCCAAAGCAATTCTTCAAAGAAGTTGACCAAACAATCTCAAAGTTCATATGGAGGAACAAAAGACCCAGGATATCAAAAACAATCCTGAGTAACAAAAACACAGCTGGAGGTATTATCATACCAAACCTTAGTCTATACTACAAATCCATAGTTGTAAAGACAGCCTGGTACTGGCTCCAAAATAGACACACAGATCAATGGATAAGGGTTGAAGACCCAGATATAAGCCCACAAAATTACAGCCATTTGGTCTTTGACAAAGGGGCCCAAAGAATCCAATGGAAAAAGAACAGCATCTTCAACAAATGGTGCTGGCAAAACTGGATCTCCACATGCAGAAGATTAAAGTTGGACTCATACTTGTCACCATGTACAAGACTTAATTCCAAATGGATCAAGGACCTTGATATCAGGCCAGAGACTATAAAAACCATAGTTCAAAGGATAGGCAACTCCCTTGAGCTGATTGGGCTAGGCCAACATTTCCTAAACAGACATCCAATGGCACAGTCACTGCTACCAACTCTCAACAGTTGGGATCTTGTGAAATTAAAGAGCTTCTGTTCAGATAAAGAGATTATAACGCGAGCTCAAAGGCAACGCACAGAATGGGAGAAAATCTTCACTAACCACACATCTGATAGAACTCTGCTGTCCAGAGTGCACAAAGAACTTAGAAAACTAAACACCAAGGAAACCAATGGCCCAATTAAAAAATGGGCCCTGGAACTTAAAAGACACTTTACCAGGGATGAAATTAAAATGTCTAACAAATATCTTAAAAAATGCTCCACTTCTTTAGCCATCAGGGAAATGCAAATCAAAACTTCCCTGAGATATCATCTTACCCCGGTCAGGATGGCAAAAATCCACAATACTAACAACGACAAATGCTGGAGAGGATGTGGAGAGAGGGGAACTCTCCTACATTGTTGGTGGGAATGCAGGCTCATACAGCCACTCTGGAGAGCCGTCTGGAGATTCTTAAAGAAATTAAAGATTGAAATGCCATATGACCCTGCTATTCCACTTTTGGGAATAACCCCCCATACAGCAGAGGTTCACCTCGATAGCACAAGCACGACCATATTCATAGCAGCTCTGTTTACAATAGCAAAGTCATGGAATCAGCCCGAATGTCCAACAGTTGACGAGTGGATAAGGAAAAGGTGGTACATCTATACAATGGAGTACTACTCAGCCATCAAAAATGATGAATTACTGGAATTTGCCAGGAAATGGATGTCATTAGAAACAATTATATTAAGTGAAGTATCCCAGACCCAGAAAATTAAGTGCCGTATGTACTCCCTAATAGGTGGCTCCTAGTACCAAACCCACCCAGCCCACCTAGAGACAGTAATTCCAAAGATTATGAACAGGAGGGATTGGGTAGGAGGGCCACACCAGAAACAAGGAGAGAAGGGACCATGTTACAACAGGGAAAATAGGCCTCCACCAAGGACCCAAATAAGTAATGAGACATCTGATTAAGTTCACAGACTTTTGTTCCTGATCATTTACTACTGAGGGGGTGTGATCTCACCAGAAGAAGAGGGCATATAGTCTAGCAGATAAAAAGTAACCATTTTGCAAATGGGTGATAGACCCCTCCCTTACTGTGGTTTCCCACTTTTATTACATCTACCTTTGAATGTGCTTTTATCACAAGACTCACAGCTTTTTGTCTCTGGCCAGGGGGTAACATACAGTGCCCACCAGGATGGAGTGAAGGGCATTGCGGGAGCAGCAAAAACTGCAAAAGAAAATCAACAAACCACAATCCAGAACTTCAGAGACTCTATATCAACCACCTAGAACTAGGCCAGCTTAGTCTCTCCCCATCTTGAAGCTCAGGGAAATTTGCGGAAGAGGGGGCGGTAAGAGTGTAAGAGCAAAAGGATGGGAGGAGCAATGATATGTAAGATACTCTATACTAATTAGGGCTGAAGCAATCATAATTGGACTTTGCATGCCCTGCGCATTGTCCAACACACTGTTGACCTCACAAAGTCTAGCATCTGCTAAAGGCACCAAGATCCTTGGAGGCAAAGGATTGGCAGCCACAGCAGTGTTCCTATACCTAAGGGGAACATGGGAAAGGGTTCAGGGAAAGGCCACTGGGTCCTTGTACGTCATCGGAGAGGAGGCCCCAGAGGAAAATCAGACATGCACACGAAAGGACTCTCTGGGAATTGGGGTGGGAGGCACTGGGGGATGGGGAGGGAGAGGGGTGGGGAGGGGGAGCAGAGGGTACGGGGGGGAGGAGGAGGGAGGGAGGGAACTGGTGTACCTAATAAGTTTGTATGAGCTGCAATAAAAAAAAAAAAAGAACTCTGGAGAGGGCTCAGTGAGTAAAAACCTTGTCATGCAAATATGAGGATGTGAAAAAGCTGAGTATGGTGGAATGCTCTAGTAAATCCTACACTGGGGAGATGGCTGTGGGAAGAGTCCTAGGGTTCACTGCCAACAGTCTGACTGAATCAAAGACATCTAGGTTCAATGAGAGACCTTGTTTCAAAAGCTTAGTTACAGGAGCAATATAGAAAGTCATCTGATATGGACCTCTGATCTCCACACGCATGTTCACACAAACCTGCACATATGCAAACACACACACACACACACACACACCATTTTTAGAAAAGAGTTGTTTCTACTTCTAGGAACTATCAAAAGTTATTACCCAAATAGTCACAATAATTTCCAGAAAAAGTAGAACATAAGTAAGGGGAAAAAAAAAAAAGAAGAGAAACTTGTTAATCACATGGGATGACCTAAGAAATAGATTAGAAAAGTATCAACATCAGGACAGGCATGAAGAAGGCATTGCACTAACTTTTGCGCAAGCAGTTTTATTAAAACATGCCAGGTTTGGAAAAAAGTGAGGAAATCATTATTTTTAGGGCACAGGGAATATATTCTCGGGTCCTATAAAATGGTGTGAATGAAGTGGACTTTGGACTTCATGGGAGACCTTCTGATGCACACAAAGCTAATGACAAGAAGAATCAGAGAAAAAAGCCTTTCACAGTCAAGGGAGAAAAACAAGAAAAAGGAAATAAAAGGACATTTATGACATCAGTGTAAAACTTCTTATACTAGTGAGATTAAACATGAGGAAGGGAAGAGTTTTAAAATGAGAAGATCTTAACTTAAGGCATTCAGAATTCTGAACTTTCGGGATGTTTGATCATATGCTAAACACTGTATTTGAGGTGTGGTATGTGGGTGCTGTTATGGTTACATTTTAGTTTCAAATTGATATTGCAGATTGGGGCACAGCTCTGGAGAGTCAATGGTTGGAGCAAGCCCCTGAACAAATCTGCAGGTACCTGAATAATTGATGTGGAAAACCCAGCCCATAGTAGGTGGTACTTTCTAGTGGTGGATTGGATAATAGGAGGTGCAAGGAAGAGGGACTTACTCTTCATTTATCTTGTGTCAATTTGCTGTGGAATCCACTCTTCAAGCATCGTTCACTTTTTAGGGCATCATTGCCTTCCTTGTTGCTGCTGCTGCTACTGACTGTATCCTTGGCTGACAGAGAGATCCATTCTTTCCGCGTAGCCAATGTTCCCATTGCCTTTGGAGCTTGGTCTCTAGGCCTCACTGTTGTTCGCTGTTCATCTCTGATGCCAGTGCCCAGTTGTTCTTCATTGACATGGTTGCCCAGAATCTTTGACTCCCCAGTGAGGTAGAGGCTCAAGACTTTTTTGAGATCTTCCAGCTCGGTGAGACATTCTAGTCAAGAATGAAGCAGCCACAGGTGGATACTTTGAAGGACACTATTTTTTATTGTGAGTTATTATATATATATATATAAAACATTCTAGAGATTCTGTTCCTCAGAGACTCCTGACTAATACAGATGCTAAGACTTTATTTTATAAATGAGAAATTTGAGTAAGAGATTTCAATCCACTGAAAAGTGTCTCTTTAGGGATTTAAAATCATGTTTAGAGGCCTTCCGTAGCTTTACTGCCAAGGCTTACAGCACATCCAAGTCCAAGCTGTCTGAGAAAGAGAGCATGGTAAAAGGAATCTGGTACTAATGGTGCTTGGCACCTTACAGCATGAGAAGTGACACAAGATAAGAAGCAGAAAGACAGTTAAGATTTGTGACTGAACACCTGATAGTCTGAAGTAAAGTTTCTATAGTCTTAAAGAGGTATAGAAGCACACGTTGGCATTAGAAGTGCCGAAAACATCACTAAATCGGCCAGGAAAGCAATTAGAAGGACATCCAATGAGGCGAGCCCATAATTCTGCAACCTCAAATCTCTCTATGATCTCAAGGACAAGGGGACATTGATGTTGAGAGCAACACAAGGAAAACACATCCATGAACACACTCCAGATTCTGAGTCAGAATCTGAAATGGAAGAGAACATGGATCAAAATCTCATCTCTTGTAAAATTCCCAAATGCGCTGCCCAGAAACAAATGGAATTACTAGGTATGACAGAAGACAAAGAGAAACTGTCAAAACCAGGAGAAAAATAATCAATTAAGAATTAGAGATCATGAAATTAAAATAATGTTTTAAATAAGTTTAATAAAAAGCGATGAGCATAAAATTTCACTAGAATAAAATTTGTAAAAAAAAAGCAGTATTTAAGAAATGACATATGTGTTCCATTTAATATACATATATTATATTTTAAAGGTTATGAACAAAAAATTGTGCTGGTGAGATAGGTCAGGTAAGGTGTCTACCAAAAAAACATGGCCACCTGAGTCTGAATCCCAAAGGTTCACAAAGCTGAAGTAAAGAACTGAGTTTCAATAACTGTTCTATTTTCCACCCATCTGCCGTGCATGCATGCATTTCCTCTCCTCCCTTCTTCCTTTTTTCTCCTCTCTCTCTCTGTGTCTCTCTCTGTCTCTCTCTGTCTTTCTCTGTCTCTCAACCATTCTCCCAAATAAATAAATATTTTTTTAAAAAATAGAAAATTACACACAGCAGAATTAACTACTGGAAAAAAACAATGGAAAAGTACATGTTCTTTCTAAAGAATTTTACTTTATTTGAAAAAAAGAAAAATAATAAGTTGAGGCTCAAAATATGTTAAAAGAAAATACATTTTTCTGAATGTTGTGTAACTAAAGTATACATAAAAACTGCAAAAGAAAAAAATCTAAATCTCTGGGAAGCAAGCAACAAATTTCTAAACACCCAACAATCAAACACAAGATTACAATGAAAGTGAAGTGTTCTGAATGAGGCAAGAGACACATGTCAGTCAAAATTTGTGGGTTAAAGCAAAGACTGCTTAATGGAAATCTACAGATGAATTACATATAAAAGGCTGAAAATCAGTAGCTTTATTGGGTATTCTATGGTGCTTGAAACAAGAAAAGAGAATTAAGCTCAGAGAATGTCCAAAAAGTGGAAACTGGTAAGTCAGCCACACATCAGAAAAGTACAACACACCAAAATTTCCCAAATAAGCATTCTCCAAAATGTTAAGGAAATAAAATTGTTTAACTGGAAATTCTCTCCAACAGAGCTGTCTAAAACATCAGTAAGCTTACACAATGTAAGCCCCCTCCTGGTGGGCCCAGGATAGCAGTTTTCCCAGCAGTCTTCTCAGATGTGGACTTGGGACTGCCCTCTATGACTGAGGTCCTGACCCACAAGACATCAGTGAAACCTGGGTACTGAATAATTCTCTGTGGTTTACACTTACTGAAAATGGATCCCACCCCTCGTCCCCTTGTATCACCCATTGCTGCAATAACACATGTTTCCAGAGATTAGGAAAGCAAGGGGTATGTTGCAGTTCATCTAATGAAACCATTAGAATATATTCAAAACCTGACTTGAGTATTATAAAACAGGAAAATATATCTTAATCACTTCCATGAATACAGATATGATACTTCTAGGTGTAACTTCAGCAACCTAAATACAGGGTTGCATAAAAATTGAGAATGTGTTCACAAATGCAAGGTTGCCTTTTCAGTATGAAATAAATCGACTTCAGAAGAAAAATAGAAGAAATCATATGATTACTGCAATAAATTCAGGACAGCACCTGATAAAATTGAATACCTGTTCAAGAAAATAGAAAAGAAAATTAATAAAGTAGACATTCTTCACTCTGAAAAAAGCATGCCTATAAAATGTTATAGCAAATTTCCTATCCGATAAACAACTGAAAACTTTCCATCTGCCATCAATAGTGAGACAATAATTTTCATGTCTTCAGATCGATATTTGATGATAAAGTCTGTGCAGCATGGTAAATCAAAGAAAGATAATGTGGGATCAGAAAAGATATATACACAGACAATAAAATTCTTATGTGAAAATTTTCAAATGCCATGATTTATGATTAATAAACTCAAAATAATATACATAAAAGTAATTAGAATTTGCGAAGTTGTTACATATGAATTCAACATAAAGTTATTAATGTCAATTGTCTTATATATGTTAGAAAATTAAAGCTTAATAAGTGATATGCTATACAGTAGCAATAAAAAAGAATCATAAATGTAATTATTATAAATTACATAAGAAGCAATGAATAATTATTGAAAACAAAGAGTTCATAAGGTAAGCAAATAGTAAAATAAAATACATGATGTTGATGGATTATAAATTAAATTTGTAAAGATATCAGTTATGCACAAATGGGACTTATTTATCCAATCAAACAAGCCATTCTGGTGAAAAATGATGTTTTATAAGACAAATAACCACTCTGAGCTCAAAGGTCAAATTTGAATGACTTATGTAACCCATCACCAAGATCACAGATTAAACAAGATAAAGAAATGTAGCAAAAAAAAGGAATCTCTTAAAACTTGAAGTGTTTATAGCACATTTTTGGGCCCCATCTTTCAGTAGCTGTGTAGGTGAAAGACCTAGGATTTGTCAGCTATAACCCACATGTCACTGAGAATTTTAGGAACATAAACAACAGATTCTTTCATCAGATAGATAGAGATGGTGATGACTGCACTTCCCAAGTGAAGTTAGAGAAACAGTGCTGAAGAGAAGAGAATCATGGAATCAAAGAGAATATTATAAACTACAGTACCAATCTGCCACGCATGACGTGTCCACTGTTGCAATACTGATATGATTGCTGTAGATGTAACTATCATAGGCACATGTGTCAACTTGACAGATGAGGGTTTGAGCTCTGGGCACATTTTTAGAGAATTAGTGGTTGAGATAAGCCCAGAGCAAGCGTACAGGAGATTGTCTAGCTGATGGGGAAGGCCCAGCCCATGGTGGGTGGAATTAGGCCCTGGAATAAAATATAGAGAGCTGGTTGAGAGAGTTGGCATCTTTGTGTCTACTTGGCCAGACATGCTGATCTGACAAGTAAGGATCATCCTCTCACAACCATTATGTAGAGATGGTGTGGCCAGTTCCCTAGCCCCTGGTGTTGGTGCATGCTCTCCCATCAAGCTAGATTATGAACTGTAACTGGACTATCATAAGGAAATAAATCCCTTGTTCCCTTAAGCCATTTGATGGTGATTTATTAGCAACCATGCAGGCAAACTGCAACAGTAATTAACTGCTCTTGTATTAGATTTGAGTCTCAGAGCACAAAAAGAAATTCATGCTGTACTGTAAATGGGCCAAAACTTGAGTGAAAAGGTGGGATAACCACAGTGGCTTAGCTAAATCGACTTTCTAAATGGCTATGTTCATGTCTGCAGGCAAAGACTACTTTCAACTTTAATCCAGAGGAAATTCTCTGAGTAGTGAAAAGGTGAAATACTGAGAACCATGATTATAATATCAGATGCTGAGAACAAGTGACAGTTCACAGCTCATCCTTAAATAAAACATGTATACTACCTCCTCAAGATTCAAGTATCATTGTGGAAGAGATGTCAGAATGAACATAAGAGCCAGGATATAGAAGGACTATGAAATGTCTCCTTCTAAACACAACATATCTATAACAATTGTGAAATCTCAGACATCAAGTGCTTACTCAAGATTGGGCAATCAATTGTTCAGCTTATAATCATAGAGGGGACTTACAGCACAATAATATTTTCTACTGAACAATTGACAAAGAGTGGGAGGAAAAAGATGCAAAGTATGTTGCTGTGTATACTTTGGTGAGCCTGCCAAGCTCCAGCTGATAGTTTGAAACTCAAGACACAAAGATGGCCCTGTCATAATCTAGTAGGATATGAAGCAAACCCAAAAGTCAAGAATATAGGTATGAGATATGGGAGAAGGGGAGGGTTGGCATGGGTGGAAAGGGGATATGAAAGGATAGAAGGGAAAGTAATTAAGAATAGACTCGATATATGTGTGTTCCTGTCAACGAACAAAATGTATTAATAAAAAATGATACACTTCAGAAAAAAAAACACAAACACATCAAGTAAGTAAAATATTTACTTCAGGTTGAGCACATGGAGTCTGTGTACTACAAATAAGTACCAACATGTGAAAAGATGGTTTCTGTGATAGTAAAATATGCCTTCTTTCTGGAATGCTCAGTATTGAGGCCTATCATGATTTGTCAGTGGTTCATGATAAAAGGTAAAAGCTGATTTCACAGAAACAAGCATCTTCCCATCTCCTTGAGAGCTTCGTAAATCTAGAGAAAGGAAGAAGGGAGGCAAGGTTTCCCCACCCTCCTGAGGAAGTGGCTTAAAATCAAGAGGAGGAGCTAAAATGCAAACCTAGGCATTTTGGATTCCTACACCTTGGTTCATGGTACAAGCAGAGATATGTGGCTCTAAAATCACCCTTAAGCTATAACGCAATGTCCTGTCTGTCCTTTCCGGTAGCTGTACACTGCTGATATGAGCTCAGAAGCTGCAAATGTGGAGAACGCAGAGTTCATTGAGCATTAAAGAAAGGAAAGCTGTGTGCTGCTAAGGGAAACCCTAGGGTTGGGAGGGGGGAATCAGGGAAACCCTCACTGGTACTCAAGGCAGAATCATCTCTCTCTCTGCCATCTCCTACCCAGCACACAGGGATATCAGCCATAAATGATCAACCCTGCCAGCATGGCATCCAGATGATTCTCAGTCAGGAATATGTGTCTTAAAAATATATAAATGACTTTCTTATGTAGAAAGATGGAAATATGTTCCAATAAACATTTTACTATCTGAAATAAACTGAAACTATTATCTTTGTGTAGTTTGTGGTCTATTATGCAGGTGGCTAAGGTCTAAATGCATTATACTATCAGTGAAATAGACTTTAGTTTATTAAAATATATTGAATACACACAGGCATACAAACATGCATACTGATACATACACATGCTCACATAAATGCAAATGCAGGAACACCATGTTGGAAATATCAGGGTTAAAAAATATTGAGTTTTATATGACTCGGCTCAGTGTTTTAGAGGAAAGTCACATTTTGAGCCTGTGGGGAGAATACAACTAAGGCTGTGACTGTTCAGAATGTGGCCTGTGGATCAATTTTTCATTATGAAGACTCTGTCTTCTCACTGTTCTGAACCTACAACATCAATGATTGAAAAGTTTAGTGTCAACCTGCTCATGAGTTTGTCCTGTTAAAGGAAGGATATGACTTAGCTATGATATCACCAGATATTTCTATTTAGTTTTCAGCATAGGATTGTGTTCCTCCACAATGCATTGTAAAGTTCTTTTTTATAGAAAAAAATATAGCTCAAGACAAAGTCTGACTCATTAGCATGCAGTAGCCATGCAACTTAAGACTTACCTGCATGCAGCTTCCAGAGCCAAATATTTGCCCAAACTCAAAGACATGGACTGTCAACAACAAAAGGTAGAAAGTGTTTGAGTTTTATATGAAAGTAGTTTTAGGTCTTTAAATTAGGAAGGGTATGACATTGAAGGATCAAAAAGTATACAGAATTCCTTACCATTGTGACTTACACAGAGCCTGACTGTATCCAGGCCAGTATCTGCTTTGAGCACTTCAGCATTTTTAAAAGAAGAGCAAAGCACAAACCCATCAGTAATGTTATTAGAAAAAAATGATAATAAAAATTTTGAAAGTGCAAAAGGTCAAGAAATATGGTTGATATAACTCCAGGTTATCAGCCATTTCATACACTGCCTTTGATTTTTTATATTATAAAATGTAAAAATTATTATAGGAAAGAGAACAGAAAAAAGCCAGATCCAAGAAGTGTCTAAATGAATTCAGCTGCTATAGGACAAATAATGCCATTTGTGAGATATAAATTGATGGACATTATACAATAAGCAAGGTAATTGATTCAAAATTTTGAATACTTATTACATACTATGCTATTAGCAGGTCTCCTAGAGTACCTTCATGTTTTATCTCCCTCTCACCCAAAAATTCACATTATTGAGAATATAAAATGAAAACTTAAGTTTTGTTAGTAATGAATGCAAACATCAAGCTTTTGTTTCAATTGGGACATTAGAAAGTATGAAAGCTCTGGGAATCTCAAAAGCTTCAGTGATAGATTTTGTTGGATCTGATTCCTTCATTTTACACACAGCCTCTTTTTGACCTCATTACTTCCTGCCTACACCACTGGAATTCGCTCCTAATTTGTCTGCAGTGGTCACAAGCCTCATGCATCCATCATGCTTCTGTTTGGCAGAATGATCTTCAATTCCAATTGTTGCATTCTTCTAGGAAAAATAAATTAATATATACAATATTCTTTTCTGGTTTAAGAATATTTTTGTTCTGAGATCAGGAGTTAAGATTCTGCCTGACAAGCAGAAGATCTTGTGTTCTGATCCCAAGTCCCACATAAAAACGCCAAGCTGAAAAGACAGCGATTTGCATTTCTCTTGATGGGGATAGCTTGGGGTATCTCAGAGCAAAACAAATGGAGTAGAAGCAATCCAGGATGATTTCCTGGCACCCTTTGTTCTCCACAGGGACACAGTGCCTGCCCTCTGATACACACACACACACACACACACACACACACACACACAAATAAGAAGTCCTTTCTTCTAAAAAGTATATTTTATTCTCAGCTTGCCATTTATTCTTTAACACAGGCTCTGTGTAGACCTATCTTGGTCCAACTCTGAAGCACGTCTGCTCTGTCTCAGCCTCCTGGGAACTGGTTCTTCAGTCCTTACTGATCGCCTTGGTTTCTGAGACATAGCTATATCTAGCATTGACACAAGTTGACATTTAGGTATTGCTTAGCCTATGTCAAATGCTAACTAATAAATGATAACTAATTTTGATTACCAACTTTATTGGATTAAGAAACGGTTGGGTCTCTGTGTCCGTGGAGGTATTCCAGAGAAGCTTTAATGAGGAGCCATCCTATATATGTGGGTGTGGGGGGTATGATTTTAGTGTCTACAATCACAGATTGAAAAAGAAATAAAGACAAAGCTGCTTTAGGACTACAGTTCCTTGTTCTCTGCTTCCTGACCCACCATACACTAGCAAGCCACCCCCGGCCACCATAGACAGGAACCAGGCCCACAGGCATGCTCCCTACCATGGTGAATTGTATCCTCTGAATTATGGCCTAAAATAATTTATTTACCTTCTTAATTTGTTTTATTTCAGGAATTTCATCATAGTGTTAGGAAAATAAACTAATGGAGCTAGCTAGTGAACATGCATTATGCAATGCCTTCTGTAGCTCAAATAAGGTTACTGGAGAACTACAAAGAGAATGGAGAATCACATATTGAGGATGACAGAGCCAACTGGGTCCTTGAATGAGTGCATAACCCTGAACCATTACTTTATTATATGAACAAGAATAAACTATTTTATTTCAGCCCTACATTTTTGGCTGTATTAATTACAGCAGTTTGGCACAACCTAACTAAAAATGGACATATGTTATTTATTACCTTTTATGAGAGACAAGGAAATGTGGCTAAAGATGTTTGAAAACTAACAATATTTGCATGGTCATAATTTGGGAAACACAGTACAACATCAATATTGTCCAAGTCTAATGATATTGTTCTTGACTACCTTATTAAAATACACCAAACATGCAAGGCTCCTTCAAGGACCCATGTTTTGTAGCACAATTTATGACTGTATTGATTTGTTTCATTTATTTCTCAACATTTTCATCTTCTTGATTTCTTGTTTTTAGTGTTTTACACCCCAAATACCCTTTTATTTCCCTTACATTGAAATCCTTTCAGTTTCTCAAGGACCTGCTCATGTACTGCTTCCTTAATAACTTAATATTAGCTGGATGAAGCAGCTTTTAAAGTTTTTTCAGACTGTGAAGATGACATATGCTTTGCTTATAACTTCCTTCAGACCATAATCATCTCCCAGTTAGATCTGAAAGATGGTCTTCCTGATTCTTCTCTTAAGGTATCCTCTTGATCCCACTTCAGCCAGTTCTCTTTATCTTTTAATATCAGAGCTGCAATTTTTATCAAGGTATGTGCTCAGCTCCAGAGTAAAGAGATTGGGTATGAGGTAATCCTCTAAGGTTTGTGTTTCTTCGTTTTCTGTTTTAATGCTTTCCCATTTTCCTTGCAGTTAACAGTTGCTAAGGAATAGGGTTCTGACTGACAGAAAACAAGGGGAAGTCTGACAAGAAAAAAAAGAATAGCATTTTTCATATGAAGATTTTCTACTGATAAAGAAGAGAGAGAGACAGAGAAAGAGAACAAAAGAGGGAGATAGAAACAGACAGAGAAGAGACTGTTTCTTCTCTGTTTGTGGGTAGGTATGTGAGAATATCTAGATGCACATGTCTTCAATTCTACACATAGGAGGCAGAGGCAGAAGAATCTGCAGCTCAAGACTAGTTCTGACTACACAGAGTAACAGTATCTCAAACAAACAAAGCAAACAAAAAAATCAAAATTTCTAATTCTGGGAAAATTGAAGAAAAAGATATAAGGATCCTGATACTTCACATCATTCTTAAGCCACTAAAGAACAGCAAGTGAGTGCTTATAGCTGTGTGTAAACACATCTTAAAGCTGTGTCATTTCTTGATACAGAATTGCATCTAAATAGTGTTTGACAGTGGATACTAGGACTATTAATAAGTGTTCTGTTTTCTCCTTCTTTTTAAGTTCATGGTCAAATTATGCTTCCTTATATACTTACAGTTAGGCACATGGATATGTAAGTAAAATATGAACAGAAATAGGGGTGGGCCATATGTGGGTGGAAATTTTAAGAAACACTAGTAGACATCCTCTGTTCTGAAATGACAATCCACTGTGGTATATGCACATGAACTCAGCCTCCATATGACCAGATTATTTCCTAAGTATGATAAGTGTAGCTCCATACAAACCTGTGAGAACATGTTGATAAAGCAGAAGCCTTTGGTTTACCGAGCCATGAAGAAGAGGTAGATAAGCTACAGCAAACCTTTGGTTTACTGAGCCATGGAGATTTTGTAGTTTTCTTATGCATAACATAATTTAGCCTGCATGACTCATTCTGACATAAAATAATCAGTAGTCCCAGTGGCTACAAATATTCTGTTTCTGCAGAATCCTCTGTACTGACTTCATTATATAAAAGAGGCTTTCAGAATCAGACCAATGAAGACAGTTTTGAAGATTTCAGATGCTGGTCATGGTGACATGCACCTATAGTCTCAGCTGCAGAGTGTGAATTAGCCCTGTATTTGAAATATGGGTGTCATAAGAGCACCAGGTTATAAGGTTTATAGATACATAAAGACATCCACAACCAGAAATTTTTAGCATGTAAAATACCGCATAAAATCCCACAACGGTCTCTTAGATCATGCTACCAGATTTGATGACCAAAGCATCGCTTGCAAATCTGTTGTAAGTAATTTATAAGCACTAAACCTAAAATTGAAAGAAATGAATAAAAGAGACAACATGATATACAGAAGTCTGCACTTTCTCTTCAGAAAACAGGAAGCATCAAACTAAAAAATTGCTGTTAACGCCATAGATTAGTTCCTGGAATGACATTGCTGAAAATGTTATTTTTAACATTACTATCATTCAGAAATGACATCCTTATATGCCTGGACATATAAAAAGCATTCTTCCAGGATCAGCAACAATGACAAGAGAGGCAGATTTTAATGGAAGTTTATGTTCAAAGTCAATCATTTCATTTCTAACTCTGCAGATGATTTCCAGTTACAAAAATGTCACTTTCATAATTTAGTGTTGTCTGTTGGAAAGGGCAAAGGCTTTCAAATCAAAAGCCTTGAGTGTGAATTCTTGTTCTAAATGTGTAGGCCATCCTAGACCACTGGAAACCACTGTATTTCTCTTGTTCCTGAATTTGTTCATCTAGGAAACAAGAAATTTCTCTCCTGAGATATTAAACAAATTAATTTGATGATATGTAAGAAAATGAAATGCATAAATGCTATGAACATTGAACAGATTGAATAAAGTTGCAGGGTAGTAAGAAAGGTGTCATAACTAGAATTTGAAAAAAACACAAAATAATCATGAAAATTATTTCTTTAGCTGAAATTGACAATTCATGCTGAAAAGGATATTGGTTATACATTGTGGCATATAAAAATCAAAAGGAAAAGGCACAAAACACAAGACAATGCCTTCCTAAAAAATTTCAAAAATTGGAGCTGCTATGGAACTCAATCAGAAGTGTTCCAGCCAGTCAGTCACTTCACTGAATTTGCATAGATTTGCCCCACAAAGAATGTTAACTTTAGAACTTATTTTCTTTTAAAATTATTTAAAATATGTATTGAGATAATTTGGAATGATCAAAAAAATCACTGGAGAAAATGTTAACACCCTGTTAAATATAAATGTATAAAAAAGGAGATAAAATATTTCATGCTCAAATTAGTCTCTGGAAGCATATCAAGAGCACAACTATGTAATCATCTGACCACTTTGTGATCAAAGCAACTTATTCTGACCAGGATCTCTAAGGGTTGAGTCATTTCCAGAGAAAAATGGTGGGAAAAATCAGTACTTAAGTTAAAATACACCGTGCTAAGGAAGACACTGCTTAAATTGACAAGTCAAGAATGCTGTTGCTAAAATAGTGGAGAATGTTCTAGACATGGGTGAGAAAGCTCTAGCAAATAAAATTTCCTAGAGAACAAAAATAGCTGATTTTACTGTTTATAAAAACAATCAAGAAAATGAGGATGTTTGTCTGGAACTTTTTTATTTGTAGAGAGAGGTTTAAATCTTTGGGGTTAACTGTTCCTCCTAATCAAGGGCTCCCACCCTGTGAATAGTCCTAGGAAAGGAGCGCCAACTTAGGAGACATTATTGCAGCAATAATAGCTTGTTTTTAGGAAGCATGTATTCTACACCAATTATTTAGCATGTAACTTTACAAGCATTTTCTCTGTTAATTTCCAGCAAACAACTGAAATCTAGTTGTTATCCTTCTTCACAGGATTAGATTTTGTGGGTAATAAAGATCTCATATCAAATTAGTTGTAGATAGAACTAGATTAAACATATCCTCCTTCTCCCTCTCTCTCTCAAAGATCTGTATTCTTAGCACAATACAGCTACTATACCATCTCTGGATACAAAGGTACTATACAATGAACATGATCATAGCAAGATAGCCTTAATATCTTCTCTTCTCTGTGTTGATAAATAGTATTGAATAAAAATCATGTGCTGACATTTTGCTTACATTACTAAATAACTACCTGTTGAACAACTGTCTGGGATTTTACAATTTAATTAGTTTATGGCAATCACATGCATACTACCATCTCCCTTACAATATATGGATTTCTTTATCAAACTGTATTTTTTTTCAAATCACAGCTTAATTTGCATAAAGTGCAGAGACTTAACCAGATATTAGCTATATCCAAGCTTGCAAACTAAATTTTTTTTAAAAAAATCTGTACACACAATTTCAGAGAATCAAACCCTGACACAGTAGTAAGCTTAATTTTAGCACTCAGGTTCTGTAATATTTCTTGATGCATGTCTGTTATAATGTGGGAATGGAACAGTTTCTTTCTGGTCAGTTTCACAAAGGCAAATTAGAGACACAACTACCCAGTGCTTCTAATAGTGATGTTTTGTCTTGAATGCCCTGTCCTACACCTACATGGTTATTTAAAGAAAAGAAAAATTAATATGGCAAACTCGAGTTTAAAGACAAGATGCATCGTTTTTCTGCCATGGTCATAATATCAGAGAAGGAAAATCTTCTTTAAAGAATCAATTCACAGGTGTCAAAGCCCTTATTTTAAACAAAGTCATAAGCAAAATCTAAGACTTGTTAGTAAGTCATTGCAAAAAAGATCATCTCAGAGTGTAGATATCACATATAACAGGAACACAGGACCCAAAATAATTCCTCAGTCACATTAATGAAGGATTTTGACTACTCCTTTAGAAAAGTACCTGAGCATATGGAATATATAATTTATTAAATAGACATATATGCACAGTAAACTCACTGTTGCACATATTATACAGACACATATTCTACAAATCCTGTTGCCTCCTCCTAAATAAAGAGACAGTTGAATAAGGCAGAAAATCCTTTGCATCAGAATGTATCAAATCTGGTACACAGAGCTATTTACCAAAGAAGTGATCACTTGTGAGATGCAGATATAAGACAAGCATTTTAAATCTGAAAATCAAAACACATAATTGTCCTTAAAGGATCAGTAAACCTCTTTAAAATTACTGTCTGTGCAAAGGTTTTGTGAACTCCTCCCAAAAGGTTAACAACTGCTAAACAGGATTAAGAAAAGTTAGAAGGAAAAGGAAGTAATCTCTTATTTGCCTTTGTAAATAAGGAGAAACTATGATGAACAAGTAATTACTAGAAGAGAAAACAGAAAAAAGGTGATTCTCCAGGAATAGTCACTATTAAAAGAATATTCTCTCAGTAATTATTCTCTTCATAATCCAAAAATTTATTCTAAAAATAAAATTAAGTCCCTAAATTCCAGAGGCAATAAATAGTAAGCAGAAATGATGACCAATATATCACTGCAATGTGTTTGTGCATTAAAATTCATCAAGTCAATTTTTCCTGTAAATCTTTTAATTTTTAAAAGATTTTCATCACTCAATTTATGAGGAAAGGTAACAAAATGGTGATGGATTCAAGAATCCTTTTAATAAAAAATGATTTGAACATTTCAACTTACTTCATTAAAAACAAAATAGAAGACAGAAAAGAGGAAAAAGGGATTGAGAGAAGGTTAGGTATTTAAATCACTGAGTTAATCTAAATATGATGAATCCTTCCTTGGCCCTTCTCCAAGCAGCTCCCTGAGGGGCCATCTAGCCAAATTGTGTCTTCTTTTAATGATCCGTTTACATGGTCAGCTCTGTGCCATTTCGGTTTAGTTTTCTTCTGTAGATACCATTCATCTTTCCCTTTTAAACACCTGGCTATTCACCTGTGTCAGGTGGGCTACTTGAAAGCATAACAAGTAGATTCTAGAACTGTCTCAGGTTTGTAAATAAAAGAGCTTTGACTTCAATGCCAAGATAAGCCATCATTTGTCAGTTATATACACTATTCTATTTCATTTCATGAAATTACTTAGAGTTACATAAGACTGTTTTAAAATGTTTATTTGGAAAAGTCTTATTAATCTCTTTAAAGAAAAAAAAACAAAGTTTCTCAGTTTAAGTCCATCATAGACTTGAATTTCTACATCCACATTTACACTCTTCTCTCTATAAGAAAGAGTGCATAAAATAAAGACCAATGAGTTTTCTTGGACCCTGCCAAAGAACTGATGTCTCAGGGCAAAGCCAAAATTCAAGAGACATGAGATCAGCCTGCCAGCTGGAGAAGTTACTGGAGTCAAAAGCCACCAAAACTAAGTGATTTTGTTGTTGAATATTGAAGGCTGGGTATGAGCTATCCTAAAGTGAAAAGAATACTAGGAATCAATATTCCTCAGAGCAATCCCATATTTTCATGGGTTTTTACTAGAAACATGCTAGAATATTCTTCATAGTATGGACATACTATGTCTATGAAAAAAAGGTTATCAAGTTTTAACCCAACTTAGGGAGGGGCATTTCTCCAATTCCAGCTCCTAGTCTTTCTTCCTGATCTAAAAGAGAATATGATCTATACAGAAACATTGAAAAATAAGGACAAAGGACAAAAGAGCTGCTAAAATCATGAGATTACAGAATATTGTCTTCCCCTCCAAAATGTACCACTGTACCAGGATATAACAGCTAAAATTAAGGAAAGGCACACACTCTATTTCAGGAGGAAAATTTAGAGAAACTGAGAAAAAAGGCAATGAAATCAAAGAAATGAATCACATGAACTATGGGAAACAATACTAAAGCTTAATCCAAGACAGATTGGCTCAAAGCTTCTCTTAGACCAAGGCCACAGGTAAGTAGAGGAGGAAAAGAGAAATGTTAAATGCCACTCTAAAACAGGAAGAAGAAAAAAAAACAATAAGCATATGTGCAGAAATCAATAAAATGAAAACACAAAAGAAAGAGAAAATTTTAAAAGAGACAAAATTTGTTTAACTAAGAAGGTAAATTCAGACGCTTAACACTCAACAGTTATGTTAGAGATGCAGCCATTTCTACTCATGTTCCTTCATTATTACAAGTGGAATGGTTGTACTTATATTACACATAATTTTTTATTAAAAATTTAATTATACATTTTAAAATTTTTTTACCAGTTCCCTCCCTCCCCCCTCCTCCCCCTCCCCTTCCCCCAGTGCCTCCCCCCCAATTCCCAGAGAGTCCTTTATTGTGTACGCCTAACTCTCCACTGGGTCCTCCTCTCCGATGACATATAAGGACCCAGTGGCATTTCCATAAGCCCTTTATCTTGTTCCCCTTAAGCATAAGATCACTACTATGGCTGTCAATCCCTTGCCTCCAGGGGTCTCGGTGCCCTTAACAGATGCTAGACTTTATGAGGGCAACAGTGCACTGGACATTGCGCAGGGCATGCAAAGTCCCATTATGATTGATTTGGTCCCAACTATTGTTGAGAATCTTGCAAATCGTTGCTCCTCCCATCCTTTTGCTCTTACAATCTTACCGCCCCCTCTTCCGCAAATGTCCCTGAGCTCCAGGATGGGGAGAGATTAGGCTGTCCTAGTTCTATGTGATTGATATAATTATTTTTAAAAAATAATTGATAAGGAATTTAGTGTTAAGAGTTCTGGGAATGCCTGTGAGGAGAATTAGGGAAAAGAACACAGGTGGTTTAAAGGTGGAAAGCGTGATACTTGGGGAAAGGATTAAAAGTGAAATGTGGGTTATAGGAGGGATGGGGAGGAATAATCACCACTAAGGATATATGATATAGCCATATAGAAAAATACCACATTATAAACTTATTAAAATATATTTTTAAAAGTTTTAAAAGAGGTACCCTACACAGGAGTACATAGAGATAGGAAGAAAAGAGATAATAGAAACTTCCTTTGTATGTTCCTCCCAGAAGCCGTTTATTAAATAAAACTCACAATTTATGTCTAATATTGTAAACTAGGATAAAAACCTGTGGGTAGAAAGGTCACAGGCCCTAAAAGAGAAAAATCTACTGCATGCTTATGGTATCAAACTGCCTTCTAAATGCTTATCTGAATATCCATCAGTGTATCTCTCAGCCTTCAACTGAAAAACTTCTTTCTGTAATAGAAGATGCTTAATACAAAGGATCATAACTGGCCAAAGTACAAAGAATAAGCAACTAATGTGCTTGGTCCTAAACAGGATCTCCTTATGATACCCCCCACCCCCAGGCCCAGAGAATATTACTGAAGAAAGGATGAAAAGGATATAAGAGCAAAGATGTGGAGAAGCACCACCAAACTGTGTCTTCTGGATCTGATAGGGTCTTTGCTCCCATGAATTCATTGTACCGATGTTTATCCATGAAAGACCTGCATGAGATTGGACTTCTCAATATTTCATCATGGGAATGAGAAAAATCTCATGAGGTTTAATACTGGCTATGGAAAAGGGGGCCACTTTCTTCAGTGGTATCTATACATGCTGCCCATACAAGTAAACAGAAGATTGTTAATACAGGAACCCTTATTAAATTCAGTAGGTTACACTCACCTCAAGAGACATAAAAATAAGAAAGAAACTTGTTAGGAAAATGGAGGATTTCAGTGAGAGGAGTGGGGGATGAGATCTAGTAACATTCAATGAAAATAAATTAAATTCATTGCACACAAGCATGAAACTGTCAAAGAATTTTTAAAGAAACTATAAGAAGAAAGTAAATTTTCTTGTTCTACTCACTAGTAATTATAGCATGAGTTGTGCGGATAATTTATTAGATTATTCTTTATGAGAAAAGTTTTAATCTGATTCAGTGTAAATTAGAAAAAAATGAGAACTAATCAGAGAGGAAATATTATATACAGGTAGCCACTAAAATCCAAAAGAACTAAAATGATATAAAAGACAAACTTGAGAGCAGACAAAAGCAACAGTCGGTTTTTATCTGAGAAAAGAGACCATTCTCTAGGTGAATTAATAATAATTATTACATACATGATTGGTTATGAAACTCAAGATGTTGCCCAGCTGTTCCTCATTTCCACTGTGTCCTGATTAGGAGGAAATATATTGTAAAACACAGCAGAATTTTTGAAAACTGCAGCGAAATATTTTAGGAAGCTCTTCAGGTGAAAGTGATTATTAACATTTAAAAATGTGCTCACAGGAACTATGAAGCTTCCATTCCAAAGAGGTGTGTTATATATCAGGATAGAAACAAAGTCCAATATCCTGACTCTTGATGGCAGGCATAGAAACAGAACTTGCAATGCTAAAACTTTTCCTCCAGGACTCAATGTGCTGTAGCCACAATGAGAAAATGAGAAACTGACAGTTTTCTTCAAGTAGAAGTGTTTGGAGATGTGTTATTCCCTTGAAAGTGACGCTGTGGCTATCCCATTTCCTCCATTCTTAGTCTACCTGTTTTGTAGACAAGTGTGGCAAGATGCTTTACAGAGCACCCAGAGCACTATACCCTTTGCCCCATAGCCCATGGACTTGGTAACCCCACACACCATCCCTCTCAATTCCTCCAGGCAGGTGGCCTCTTTGCTATGGTGGAACGAGTCAGTGCTGGTTGTTCCTTCTGCCTGCCACTTTTTCCTTTTTCCTCCTTTGAACCCACATAGACCTCAGGAACTTGATGAAATGCTTCCTTCTGGGGGAGAAGGGGAATGGCAACTCAACTACTAGCATTCTTTCCTTCCATCTCCACTCTCAGGAGAGTCTCACTTTTTTTCCCTGCACTTTTTGCATTTTTCCCTTTCATAGAGTATTCACCACTTTCCAACATATTGCATATATCATCCATATAGCTAGGAAACTTATAGCTAGGAAACTTCATCCATTTCATTTGTTGAGTAGATATACTAAGTGCCTTTTTCCTTTTCCTCCTCTTTCTCCTTCCTCTCTTCTCTCTCTCTCTCTCCTTCCCTCTTTCTAGAGATTTCATATACAAATAATGTGCTTATACACATATAGGCATATGTATATTTATGTATACAATGAATGAACAAAATGGTTTCAAATGAATATTTGTCTAAATGAACACCTGGCTATATATGATTTCAAATTTCTTATCTGTTGTTAGTCCACAGTAATTCTTTGATCAAAGTGCAGTGAATTACAGGAATAAAAACTAGACTGTCACACATACATGTAAATATCCAAAGTAGGTGTCTTGATATGAAAAAACAGTGGTAGGCATTGTTAACATAAATTTTACAAATATTTGCAATCTCAAACAACTTTCTTATACTTTTATGTCAGTTCTAATAGGATTATTTTACTGCTGGCTTCTGGTACAATTATTCTTAATACCAATATTATAATTACTAATTGGAAAACTCAAAGTAGGAAGATATTTTGAAACTTCAAATTTGTATTTGTGAGTCTGTCACAATGGGACAACAATTAGATTAATCGATGAATCCTTTGTTTCTCTCACATACCTGCTTTTATTCTTTAAGACACCATTTTCTGATATTTCTTATAGTGCTAAAAAGGTAGTAACTATGTCAAATATCTCTCATCCTTTAGTAATTATATAGTTATATTTTAAGGGAAAAAAATAAGATCCAATTAAGTTGGTTAAATTCCCTAAACTTATTCAAATGTAAATGTGCCTAGAATCCAGCTATATTCCATGTTTAAGCCCAGTGTTTCTTTTCTTTCTTGTGTTTTTGGGTTTGTGTGTGTGTGTGTGTGTGTGTATGTGTGTGTGTGTGTGTGTGTGTGTATGTGTGTATGGGTGTGTATGTACAAGAAGACACTTGAGAGTATGTGCCTGTGGAGGCCCAAAGATGACATAGGAATCATCCCAGATTGCTCTACCTCACTATTGCTTTGCTCTGGGGTTTCCCAGGTTCTATCTTCCAGAACCAGAATTGACAAGCTATAGCCATATCCACCCGGCATTTTTACATGAGATCTGGGAATCAAAACTTGGTTCTTTTTGCTTGCAAGGCAAAAGTTTTAACCTCTGAGCCATCTTCCCAGCCGCAAGCTGGTTCTTTTATTAAGCAAGTGGCCTTCTTTACTTATAACTCATATATTGTTGCTCTGTTATCTGAGACGACAGATATATAAGTCAGCTGATCAGTAATCCAGTCCCAAGACAGTCACAGAGAGAACCCAGGGTTTCAACCCCAGAACGCAGTTTGCCTGGATCACATCTCTTTTGACAGCACTAGAGAGCAAAATCAGGGTCTTCACTCTTGTCTCCTCTAGGCTCTGACCTTCCAGGCAGAAGGCTCATTATTAGCAAAGAGAGGTTTAAAAAAAGGAAAAGAAAAAAATCAAAACCAGCCTAGCAAATATCTGAAAAGGGTTGGAAATCAAAATCTTTGAACCACATATAACATCACTTGAATGTTAGCCTTATCTGGAAATTATTCTGCTTTGTTCCCAGTTTGCAATTTTATGTTTTATAGAACATAAGCACATATTTTGAGACTATTATAAAAGTTGACAGAAGTTTATATAGGATCCCTATACAGAAGTAGCCATGTGAGGTGTCATGGCTTGAATGTGAGTTGTCCACCACAGGCTTGTATGTTTGAATCCTTAGTTGATGTTACTGTTTGGGAAGGTGGCAGCAACCTTAGGAGGTGGAGCCTTGCATGTCACAAGGGGTGGGCCTTGAGTTGGCTAACCCCTAGTAGTTTGTTGCTGGGGTCGTTGCTTGGGTGGGTCCCTATGTTGGATTTGACCTGTGCAGTCTCCAACTTCTGCAGTCTGTAATGTCTTTCCCATCATAATCTTTCCCTATAAAACTATAAGTCAAATAAATCTCCCATTCTCACCTCAAGTCATTAGAGTCTAAATGTTGCCTCACATCACCAGAAAGAGTAACAAGCAAACAACAAGAGGCTTTGTTTTGTTTTTTTCCTTTGTACTTGGTCTCTAATTTCCCCTGGCTTCCTCTTCCATATCATACTGTCTGTCCTGCATCAAAACCTCCATCTTGCACTCATGGTGGCTCTCAAGCTTCAAGCAGTGACATTCTCCAGAGTCAAGTGGCTCAGAAATGTCTGATGCTCAATAAAGAATAGAAGCTGAGATACTTGTATTGCATGCAGAATCCATTGAATGAACCAAATTATATTTATTGAAATACTGTTATCTCCTCTAACAGGGAAGGAAGGCAACCTGTCTGTCTGTTCTACAGACTGTGAAATTTAAAATTAGTGATCTTGTGCTGCATAATTTGGTGATGGTAAAGAAATTATTTCATGACCATTCAGCCCTAAACAGGACATCTATATCACTCATCCAACCCAAGGCTTAGGGAACACTGTAAAAGAGAGAGCAGTCTAACGGGCTGAAGGTATGAGGCCAGACATTATCTTCTGGACATAAAGGACTGAAATAACCATACACACAGTTATATGTATTTCTATAAGAACTGCATGTGATTTGTCCTATCAACATGATACCATGAAAGGGCAAAGAACCCAAGTGGCCTCACTCCTCCCTAAGAGATGAAAGTCAACTCTAATTGGGCAGGGGAAGGGAAGGAAGATGCATTCATCAGTAATATACCCACTGATATGTCATTCATGCTCCAGCAAGTATTGAGGCACATGCCATTCAAGAAAGAAAAGAAAGAAAGAAAAGAAAGAAAGAAAGAAAGAAAGAAAGAAAGAAAGAAAGAAAGAAAGAAAGAAAGAAAGAAAGAAAGAAAGAAAGAAAAAGAAAAAGAAAAGAAAGAAAGAAAAAGACAAAGAAAAAGAGAGAGAGAGAAAGAGGGAGGGAGGGAGAGGAAGGGAGGGAGAAGGAGGGAGAGAAGGACAGAGAGGGAGGGAGAGAAGGAAGGAAAGGGAGGGAAGAAGGAAGGAGAGGGAGGGAGAGAAGGAAGGAGAGGGAGGGAGAGAAGGAGGGAGGGAGAGAAGGAAGGAGAGGGAGGGAGAGAAGGAGGGAGAGGGGGAGAGAAGGAGGGAGAGGGAGGGAGAGAAGGAGGGAGAGGGAGGAGAAGGAGGGAGAGAAGGAGGGAGGAGGGAGGAAGGGGAGGGGAAGAGATGGAGAAGGGAGGGGAAGGAAAAGGGGGAGTGAGGGGGAAGAAAGGAAGGGAGGGAGAGAGAGAGGAAGGGATGAAAGGAGAGAGGGAGGGAGGGAGAGAGGGAGGGAGGGAGGGAGGGAGGGAGGAAGGAAGGGGAGAAGGAAAAGGAGAAAGAGAGAGAGAGAAACAAACAAACAAAAGCAACCAGATATCACAACAGATATAGAATGTTATCTGTGTTGGAGAACTGTTAAGAAAGATGGACATTTGAAAGCACTCAAGCCTTCAATGGAACCTTACACACTCCTCACATTCCCAGCAACCTTTGCAATCGTGAAAGGGCATTTGACAATTTCTTGCCAAAAGAGTATCACAGGACATCACAAATCATATCTGACCAAGAAGTGATGGAGAAAAAGGAGTATCATTTCACGCCAATAGCATTTCCCCTTGGTGATAATGGAAGCTTTTATTTGACTTGGCAGAGCAAAGAGTGCATATATCGCTGAATCAATGCATAGAGGACCCCTATAAAGTTTTTATGTGTGATAAAAAGGCGTTTGTTTTCTGGCAGAATAACAGTAGTTTGGTATGATAAAATATTGCAGATGCTTCAGTATATCTGTTTTGAGGGGGGAAAAACATCATTCTAAGCAGTCTAAAAAATCAGAAGCCAGAATATAACAGGAAATCACAATTAATAAATTATTAGGGACAAAGGAGTTCTAATTGATACTGGTGTGATTTCATGAATTAGAATAGACAAGAGAAGCCAGTCAGTATAGACAAGAAAACTGTAGTGTAACACAAGCTGAGACGCCCATATTCAGTAGTTGCTTAAATAGGATGTTTGAAACAGGTAATAAGGAAGTAAGGAATAGACCTGCAAGCTAGCAGGACTTATCATTCCAACACAGGGATGAAAGTTGTGATTAAGAAAAATGCTTAGTTCCCTTGCGTCCTCCTGCCCCCGGGCCTCCACCTCCGTCCAGGTCCCAGGTGAGTCCGCCCAGCCCCCCCCTCAGGTGCCCCAGCGGCACCCAGGCGACCTCCGGCTTTGCCTGGGCCACGCCCCGGACCACAGCCCCTTTCTTCATACGGCCCGCTGGTCCGCCCAACCAGACAGGACTTGCTCACATCCCTCCATCCCTGGAGCTTGGGTGGGCCACTAAGCCAAGTCACAGGTCCCAGGCGAAGAATTCTGCCATCAACATCAGACCCTCTGTCTCTCCAGCCTACGGGGGACCTACGCACGTGGTCCACGGAAGACACGCTGCTACTCAGAATTCAATAGAGTCCAAAGGAAACTCAAACAAAACTCTAAGGAACAAAGGCCATACATCTGGAGTCCTCTACAATCATCCTACCACGTGGGAGAGATTCTTCACATCCAGCCCAAAAATAAGTAAACATCCCTTTTTTTCACCTTACTGATCCTTTCTACTATCAATTGCTGTAGATCAACTTCTCCATACAGCCACCCCAAAAACATATACAACTCCAGGGAGTACAGCACTCACCCTCACATATCACCAAGATACTAAATCGTAAAAGTGCACTACCATACTAATATTCACCCCTTGTCTGCTTAACCAGACTCAACTGATGTATAACAGCCTAATAGCCTCATCTAGGAAATTACAATAACAATACACAAACATACCCAATCCAAGGCAAGCACTAGTAATAACTGTCAAGGGTAATAATACCAACTAAATCAGTTCAGTGAAAAACGCACAGAAAATGGAAGGTCCTAAGAAACAAAACCCAATGCCCAAGTCAAAGTGCAGATCCACGAGAAACAAAACCCAAGAAGACCAATCTCCCACCGAAAGAACTAACCCCATAATGATGGATTCCGACCAGAACAAATTCACAGAAAATAGCCAAGAAAGCCAGACCCAACATAACGACTTTCAGAGTATGATCATTACCATGATTAATACTATGAAGGAGGAAATACAAGAAGAGTTAAACAACCATATCAACCACTTTGAACAGGAACACAACAGGCACTTGGAGGAGTTGAGAAAAACAGTTCAAGAAACAAAAATAGGCGTAGAGCAGTTAAAACAGTCTCAGGCAGAGTTTAAAATTGAACTAAAAGACAAGTTATCTTCAACCCAAAACTCAACAGAGAGTCTTATCAGCAGAACAAATGAAGCAGAAAATAGAGTTTCAGATCTAGAACACAAAGTAGGAGAATTAACCAGCTCAATGGAGGATTGTTAAAGCCAAAAAGATACTTGAGAGGAACATTCAAGAGATATGGGAGACCCTGAAGAAGCCTAACATGCACATTCATGGAATACCAGAACAAGAATCCCAAAATACCACAGCTGAGGAAATATTTCAAATCATCATAAATGAAAACTTCCCACAACTAAAGAATGAGAGGACCATCCAAACACAAGAGGCATTTCACACTCCAAACAGATATGACCAAAATAGAAAATCTCCATGGCAAATAATAGTCAAAACACTCCACATTCAAGACAAAGAAAAGGTGCTGAGAGCTTCAAGAGAAAAAAAGCAAGTCACTTTTAAAGGTAAACCTATTAAAATAACAAATGACTTCTCAATGGAAACAGTAAAAGCAAGAAGAGCTTGGAGAGACATACTTCAAGTATTAAATGAGCAAAAATGCCAACCCAGACTGATATACCTGGCAAAATTATCTGTCATGATTGAGGGAGAAAGAAAAGTTTTCCACCACAAAGACAACTTGAAGGGATACATGTCTACCAAACCAGGCCTTCAAAAAATGCTAGAAATGATACTCAAGCTTGAAGAAAAGACCAAGCATATCCAGGAGGAGAGAAGGGAAGTGTAATACCACCAAAATATAAATATCAAACAATACGCTTACAAAATCCACTAAACATAAAAAATGTCCAGAATTAAAAATAATTTCTCTATTATAACATTAAAAGTCAATGGTATTAACTCACCGATTAAGAGACACAGATTACAAACTTGGATTAAAAACCACAATCCAACAATCTGCTGCCTTCAGGAAACTCATCTCACCACAAAAGATAGGCACATCCTAAAAATGAAAGGCTGGTCCAAAATTTTGCAAGCTAATGGAACCAGGAAATAGGCAGGGGTAGCAATTATGCTTTCGGACAAAGTGGACTTCAAACCAAAGAAAATCATAAGAGACACAGATGGATACTACATTTTCATCACAGGTACAATTCACCAGGAAGACTTCACAAACTGAACATATATGCACCCAATAGGGGCCCCTTCACATTCATTAAGAAAAACCCTACAGTGTCTTAAACAAGAAATCAACCCCAAAACAATAATTCTTGGGGATTTCAACACCGCCCTTTCAACATGGGATAGATCAACAGGTCAAAAGCTTAACAGAGACACTTTGGAACTTAATCAAACCCTTAAAGAAATGCACCTTACAGATCTCTATTCATCCACACACCAAAGAATACACATTTTTCTCAGCAGCACACGGAACTTTCTCCAAAATAGATCACATATTGGGCCACAAAATGAATCTACACATATATAAAAAAATTGAAATTCTAAACTATGTCCTATCAGACCACCACGGCCTAAAGCTGGACATGCACAACACAACAAACAACAGAAAATACACTAACTCCTAGAAACTTAACAATATGATGCTGAATGAGAACTGGATTCAGGAAGAAATTACAAAGGAAATTCAAGATTTCCTGAAAGCGAATGATAATGAAAATACAACTTACAAAAATCTCTGGGACACAATGAAAGCTGTACTAAGAGGTTAGTTCATAGCTCTTAATGCCTACATCAAAAAATTGAAACATCAGAAATAAATAACTTAACAATACAGCTTAATGCTTTAGAGAAACTAGAGCAATCTGATCCCAAAAGTAATAGAAGAGGGGAGATTAGCAAAATAAGGGGAGAAATATCTGAAATCGAGATTAAGAAAACGATAGAGAAAATCAACCAGTCAAAAAGCTGGTTCTTTTAAAAAAATCAATAAGATTGATGCACCCCTAGCTAAATTAACCGAAAGCAAGAGAGAGAAAACCCAAATTAACAAAATTAGAAATGAAAATGGAGTTATCACTACTGACACCAAGAAATCCAGAGAATTATAACATCATATTTCAAAAACTTATACTCTGTGAAGTTTGACAACATACGAGATGGATGAATTCCTAAGTAAATACAACTTACCTAAATTGAATCAGGAAGTTGTGAATTATTTAAATAGTCCTATAACATATGAGGAAATTGAAGAAGTAATCTCGAATCTTCCCAACAAAAAATGTCCTGGACCAGATGGATTCAGCACAGAGTTCTACCAGACATTTAAGGAGCTAATAACACCAATACTCCTTAAACTGTTCCATCAAATAGCAAAGGAAGGAACACTACCAAATTCCTTCTATGAAGCTAATATCGCTTTAATCCCAAAACTTAATAAAGATTCATTTAAAAAAGAAAACTAGAGGCCAATCTCTCTGATGAACACAGATGCAAAGATTCTCAACAAAGTCTTAGCAAATCAGATTCAAAAAATATCAAAAAGATCATTCACGGGGATCAAATAGGGTTTATCCCAGGCACACAAGGTTGGTTCAACATACACAAATCAATAAATGTAATTCACCATATAAACCAGTCCAAAATTCAAGACCACATGATACTCTCGATAGATGCAGAAAAAGCTTTTGAAAAGATCCAACAGCCCTTTATGTTCAAAACCCTAGAGAGAGGTGGAATGGAAGGAACCTTTATCAATATAATAAAAGCTGTATACAACAGCAAGGATTATATTCAATGGGGAAAAACTTGAAGCATTCCCACTTCGATCAGGAACTAGACAAGGCTATCCACTCTCACCACTTCTATTCAATATTGTACTTGAATTCTTAGCTGAAGCCATAAGACATGAAAGGGACATAAGAGGGATTCAAATTGGCAAGGAAGAAGTCAAGCTATCCCTATTTGCAGATGACATGATCTTATACCTGAGTGATCCCAAAAACTCCACCATGAAGCTACTGGAGAAGTTCAGCAGGGTGGCAGGATACAAAATAAATGTGCAAAAATCAGAGGCCTTTCTATATGCCCAGAATGAAAGAAGTGAAAAAGTTCTGAGAGAAACAATGCCATTTACTATAGTCCCTAAAAGATGAAATACCTTGGCATAAGCCTAACCAAGGAAGAGACCTATACAATGAAAACTTTTTTTTTCTTTTTTTTTCTTTCTCTAGACTTTTTAATTTATTTATTTATTTTTCTGCTCATACAAACGTAATAGGAACCCCTGTTCCCTCCCTCCCTCCACGGACCTCCCTGTTTCCTTCCCCTATCCCCCTTCCTTTCCTTCCTCCCTCCCTTTCTCCAAGTGCCCCTCCCCCACCTCTGAAGCATCCTTTAATGTGTATATCAAACTTTCCTCCTCTCTGATGAGGTATAAGGACTCAGTGGCAATTCCTAGAACTCTTTCTTGTATTCCCCTTAAGTATAGGAACACTATTGTGGCTGTTAATCCCTTGCTTCTAAGGATCCTAATGCCTTTAGTCCATGCCAGAATTTGAGGAGTCAATGATATGTTGGTCATTGCACAGATCATGCAGAGTCCTATTATAATTGCTTCGGCCCTAACTTGTGTGGAGTATCTTGCATATCATGACTCCTCCCATCCTTGTGCTCTTACAATCTTATCACCCCCTCTTCCTCAAATTTCCCTGTGTGCTTCAGGATGGGGAGAGATTAGGCAGGCCTGATTCTAGGTAGTTGATAGAGAGTCTCTAATGTTCTGAATTATGGTTTGTTGATTTTTTTCAGTTTTGCTGTTCCTGCAATGCCCTTGGCTCCATCCTGATGGGTATTGTATGTCACCCCCTGGCCAGAGACAAAAATCTGTTAAATTAGAGTCTTGTTATAAGAGTATATTCAAAGGTAGATGAAATAAAAGTAGGAGAGCATGGTGAGAGAGGGGTCAATCACTCATTTGCAAGATGGTTACCATCTATCTGGCAGTCTATATGCCCTCCCCTTCTGGTGAGATCATATCTCATCAATTGCAAATGATCAGGAAGGAAAGTCTGTGAACTTAACTAGATGTCTCATTAATTACTTGCAGTCCTTGAAGGTGGCCTATTTTCTCTGCCATAACACATTCCCCTCTCTTTGTTTCTGGTGGGGCCCTCCTTCCCCATCCCTCCTGTTTATGATCTTTTAATTACTGTAGGTATTACAGAGGTTTGTCTTTAAGTGTCTCTAAGTGGGTTTGCTACTATGATCCAACTATGAGGGAGTACATACAATGCTAAATTTTGCGTGTCTGGGATACTTCACTCAATATCTGCATGTGCATAGCCAATATTGCCAGCACCATTTGTTGAAGATGCTGTTTTTTTCCATTGGATTTTTTGGGCTTCTTTGTCAAAGATCAAATGGCTGTAGTTGTGTGGGCTTATATCTGAGTCTTCAACCCTTATCCATTGAGCTGTGTGTCTATTTTGGAGCCAGTACCAGGCTGTTTTTACAACTATGGATTTGTAGTATAGACAATGAAAACTTAAAAACCCTAAAGAAAGAAATTGCAGAAGACACCAGAAGGTGAAAAGACCTCCCATGTTCCTGGATTAGCAGAATCAACATCATAAAAATGACCATCCTACCAAAGGCAAAATACAGATTCAATGATATACCAATTAAAATTCCAAAGCAATTCTTTAAAGAAGATTACAAAACAATCTCAAAATTAATATGGAGGCACAAAAGACCCAAGATAGCAAAAACAATCCTGAGTAACAAAAACACAGCTGGAGGTATCACCATACAAAACCACAGTCTATACTACAAATCCATAGTTGTAAAATCAGCCTGGTACTGGCTCCCAAAATAGACACACAGATCAATGGATAATGGTATAATGGTTGAAGACCCAGATATAAGCCCACACAACTACAGCCATTTGATCTTTGATAAAGGGGCCCAAAAAATCCAATGGAAAAAGAACAGCATCTTCAACAAAGGGTGCTGGCAAAACTGGATCTCCACATGCAGAAGACTAAAACTGGACCAGTACTTGTCACCATGTACAAGAATTAATTCCAAATGGAATCAAGGACCTCGATATAAGGCCAGAGACTATAAAAACCAGAGTTGAAAGAGTAGGGAACTCCCTCAAGCTGATTGGACTAGGCCAGCGTTCCTAAACGGACATCCACTACAGCACAGTCACTACAACCAACAGATGGAATCTTGTGAAATTAAAGAACTTCTGTTCAGAAAGAGATTGTAACCTGATCACAAAGGCAACCAACAGAATGGGAGAAAATCTTCACTAACCGCATATCTGATAGAACTCTATTATCCAGAGTGCACAAAGAACTTAGAAAACTAAACACCAAGGAAACAAATGGGCCAATTAAAAAATGGGCCTTGGAACTTAAAAGAAACTTTACCAGGGATGAAACTAAAGTGTCTAACAAATAACTTAAAAAATGCTCCACATCCTTAGCCATCAGGGAAATGCAAATCAAAACTTTCCCGAGATATCATCTCACCCCAGTCAGGGTGGCAAAAATCCACAATACAAACAACACCAAATGCTGGAGAGGATGTAGAGAGAGGGGAACCCTTCTACATTGCTGGTGGGAGTGCAGGCTCATACAACCACTCTGGTGAGCTGTCTGGTGATTCTTAAGGAAGTTAAAGATTTAAATGCCATATGACCCAGCTATTCCACTTTTGAGAATAACCCCCCAAACAGCAAAAATTCACCTCGATAGCACAAGCACAACCATGTTCATAGGAGCACTATTTACAATAGCAAAGTCATGGAATCAACCCAAATGATGAATGCATAAGGAAAATAGGGTGTATTTTTGCAATTGAATACTACTCAGCCATCAAAAATGATGAATCAATGAAATTTGCTAGGATATGGATGGAATTAGAAACAATTATATTGAGTGACGTATCTTAGACACAGAAAATTAAGCACTGTATGTACTCCCTAATAGATGGATCCTAGTGCCAAACCCACTTAGAGACACATTCAAAGATAAATCTCTGTAATACTCACAGTAATTGCAAAGATTATAAACAGGAGGGAAGGGGAAGGAGGCCCCCACCAGAAACAAGGAGAGAGGGGGATCATGTTACAGCAGAGAAAATAGGCCACCATCAAGGACTGCAAGTAAGTAATGATACATCTGGTTAAGCTCACAGATTTTTCTTTCTGGTCACTTGCAACTGATGGGGTTTGATCTCACCAGTCAGGGAGGGCATAGAGTCTGGCAGATAGAAAGTAACCATTTTCCAATGGGAGACTGACCCCCCTCACCACTTGACAGCTTTTTATCTCTGGCCAGGTGATGGCATCCAATACCCATCAGGATGGAGCCAAGGGCATTGCAGGAGCAGTAAAACTGAAAAAAAAATGAATAAACCATAATTCAGAACATCAGAGTCTCTATATCAACCACCTGGAACCAGGCCAGTCTAATCTTTACCCATCCTGAAGCTCAGGGATATTTGCAGAAGACGGGGCAGTAAGATTATAAGAGCACAAGGATGGGAAGAGTAACGATATGCAAGATACTCCACACAAGTTAGGTCCGAAGCAATCATAATAGGACTTTGCATGACCTGAGCAATGACCAACACATTATTGACTCCTTAAAGTCTAGATCCTTAGAAGCTAGGTATTAACAGCCACAATAGTTCCTATAGTTATGGAGAACACAAGAAAGAGTTCTAGGAAATGCCACTGAGTCCTTGCACCTCATTAGAGATGACCCCCCAGAGGAAAGTTTGGCATACACATTAAAGGACGCTCCAGGGATGGGGGGAGGAGGCACTGGGAGATAGGGAGGGAGGTGGGGGAAAGGAAAGGGAAAAGGGGGGTGGGAGCTAGGAGGTGCAGGGAGGGATGGAGGGAGGGAGGGGACCGGTGTACCTATTAAGTTTGTATGAGTGGAAATAAAGTAATTAATTAATTAAAAAAAGAAAACTATAGGCCAATCTCTTTGATGAACACAGATGCAAAGATTCTTAATAAAGTCTTAGCAGGGGCAGGAGAAGTGGCTCAGGGGTTAAGCCTCTGCCTTGCAGGTGGAAGGTCCTGAGTTCGGATCCTAGACCCCATGTATAGACACCGGGCAGAAGCGGGGACGGCTTTCGTTTTTGGTCCTGGTAGGGCAGAGCCTGTGAATCCCAGGGTAGAGTAAACCAGGAGGTGGAGGCGGTCTATGGTAGTTCCCGAATTCGTCCGTGGTTCTACACATACACATACATACACACGTGCATGTGCATACACACACAATTGAATAATAATAAAAAAATTAAAATAATGTCTTAGCAAATTGGATTCAAAAACATCAAAAAGATCATTCACGGAGATCAAGAGAGTTTATCCCAGGCACACAAGGTTGGTTCAACATGTGCAAATCAATAAATGTAATTCACTATATAAACCAGTCCAAAATTCAAGATCATATGATACTCTTGATAAATGCAGAAAAACTTTTGACAAGATCCAACAGCCCTTTATGATCAAAACTCTAGGGAAGGTTGGAATGGAAGGAACCTTTATCAATACAATAAAAAAAAATTACAAAAAATTTTCCTTTTAAAATACTTTTAAGAAAAAAAGCAGGGCCTTGGAAGATTTGCTTCTTTTTCTCCCCTGTTGCAAATTCACATTGTGGTTTTGGTGGGGTGGTGGAAAGTGCATGTCATCGGGTGGCACTGCCCGCGGTGGGCGGGCGGGGCTGCCTTTCTACTCAAAGGTGACCACGTTTAGATTCTGAGATGGGAAGTGGGGGGTGAATATAGATCATGGCGGCCTCTTTCAACTTGTCCTTTTCTGCCGTCTATTCATCCTCATCAGTCTTCTGCTTCTTGGTGTTGACATCATCATCCTCATCATCTTCAGCTGCCCACTTGGCTGTAGCTGCCTCAGCCTCTTCATCTTCATCTCCATCCTCCTCCTCACCATCACCTTCTTCCTCTTCTTCATCTACCTCATTGTCTGCCTCCTGCTCCCTATTTTCCTCATTCTGTGCATTGGCCATTGGCAGGGGCTTCTCTTCCGTTCTCGACCTTCTCCACAACTTCCTTCTCCTTCAAATCCTTGGTGGTGAGCTGGTGTCCACAACTGCGTCTGACATGGTGGGGCTCGCCGGCGATCCCATGCAGTGAAAGAAATAGACGACTTGAGTTCAAAGACTCTGGCCAGAAAGCTGTCCGAGGCGAAGGTGTCTGTAGCCAGTGAGGAACCGGACCGGGAACAATGCAAAGATGGTTTTTTGGAGGAGCCAGTGGGGCCAGAAGCAGATCTTGTCCTTCCTAGTTTAGTTCTTTCCTGCCAGAGCAAAAATAAACTCCACAGGGGCACTTATCTTCATTGTCGTTTTTGAAAAGTTATTTCTAAATATTTAGGGTTTTACAATGAAAAGTCAAGTCTGTAGCAGTCATTGTCAGTATTCCACCTCACTTGTAAATTCTGAATTTAACTATTAAACACTGAAAATTATATAATTTGTTGCATATATATATGTGTATGGTGTGTGCATGTATATATATATATATATATATATATATATAAAGGTTATATCGTCAGTTGCTTGTAAAAAGAGCTATCTAAACCTCCAAGCAGCTTTGCAGGACCTTCTGCATTAATTCATTTCAAACTCTAACAGATTAAAATTCTCCAAAGAAATCCAATCACAAATTTAAATTTAAATATATATAAAAATGCATATGACTAATACACCCAAATGATTTTCCAGTGTAGTTTTTTATCTATTCATTATATAGCTTACTGCCCCCAACTCCCTTTCTTATTTATATAAAATACCATTTATTAGTACAAATATAAAATCCTAAATTAAATATTAACAATTTCAGCATGGTTTAGGAAGGACTCATAAGGGGCTAGAGAGGTGGCTCAGGGGTTAAGCCTCTGCCTTGCAGTCGGAAGGTCCTGAATTCGGATCCTAGACCCCACGTATAGACGCCGGGCAGAAGCGGGGGCGGCCTGCGTTTCTGGTCCTGGTAGAAGCCTGTGAATCCCGGGGCAGAGTAAACAGGAGATGGAGGCGTCCATGGTGGTTCCCGAATTCGTCCGTGGTTCTACCCACATACACATACATATACACATGCGCACACACACATACACGCACAATTGAATACATAATAAATAATAATAAAAATTTTAAAAAAGGAAGGACTCATGAGACTACACCCCTGGAGTTAATGGCTGTTGGAATAGGAGGTGTGTCATTTTTTTTTTTTTGATGGTATAACCACTGGTAAGTTGCCTATGAGTTAGTAAATAACCCTATACCCATGCTTAATTAAACTGAGTTTTTTTTTTTAAATACATGGTGATCTGAGGTAAATGTGCCAAACTCCCTATCGCACACTCACAAAAGACATGGCAAACCCCAAGATGCATACTGAGTGGATAAAATAGAATGGACATTAGTCAGCTTTTGTGAAACATACAAACTTCAGCACAATGGGATATTTCTTCACCAAAAACTTTCATAATAGTTGTAATCAATTTCGTAAAAGGTCAACACAACTCCCTTGAGCTTTCTCACAAATTATCTAGTCATCAGAAGTTACATAGGCTTGGCTCTAGCATGACCTTCCCAAAGAAATTAAAATAAAAATTATGTGAAATAACTGAGTATTGTTTACATAAAATACTTATTTGACCTATTTACTGATGTATTTATTGAAAAGCTTTTCCTTTCTATTTTTTTTTCTCTTTCTGGTTTGTTGGCTTTAAAACACTTTCTGCCCCCACAGGAAGCCATTTTAATCTAAAGAAGCCACTCTCCTAAGAGCATGGAAGTGTTGCAATATTTATGAAGTCTAAAACCTCTACTCTTGATCTCCTTAATAAAGATCCCGAAGGAAGGTGTTGAGGCTAATAAAGAAGGAAGGGAGAAGGAAAAGCAACTTATGAAAGAACTTACCAGTGTGTTCTCAGCAGACTGCTAACATGTAAACAGAAAGGCAATCAATGACAGATACTGCTTCTAAATTAAGTCTCAAAATGCATATTAATGAGTACTTCTTGGAAAAGCATGTTATATTGAGACTGACACTCAGGCAAATGGAAACTACCTTAATTTCAGATTTAGCCTCAGTAGAAAAGTCTTGCCTAGTTAGTAGGCAGAATCATAAAGTTCATTTTTAAAGTAATGTGGAAAGACATGTAAAAAAAAATGCACCACAAACATAAACAGGTCAAAATGTGGCTCTCAACTCACCCTGGGAGGGTCCCCTAGAAAAATGCACAGATGCTTCATCTTTATAGGGCCACCTGTCATGCTGATGCAAAGATGGGGTTGCTTTGAATAGCGAGGGAAGAGAGCCAGCATCCTGGAAGTGAACATGAAAAACTGAAAAGATTAAAATTCAGCATCAATTCTATGCAGCAACTGTGCAACATGAAACCAGTTCACAAGTCCAGGCTGGAATAGAAAAAATTAGCTTAATTCAAAATGAATATTCTTCTGAGCCTAAGCACACACTGAAGTCCATGTTACTTTTATCAAGGAGGTAGCTACATGAATGTGATGGAGCAAAAATTAAAAGGCAAGCAAGCTTTAAGAGATGAAACTAGCAAACTGGTGGGGGGCTAGGTTATACATGCTGCTGCCACTTAGCCTGTTGGCTTTTAGACTTTGAAAAAGCACTCATGTCCCTTCTTGCTTTCTACCTCCTCCATTCTTTGATTCAAAATACAGTGTTTTATAGCCATGGAAAGACAGAAGTAGAAGTGTTGTAGAAAGGTAAGGAAGCAGAGTAACTAGGTGCAGCTATTGCTCAATTTTCGCTTTCGGTACTGGCCAGGGGCCAAACTCCTCTGCTCACAGGGGAACATTGTGAACACCACATATGCAGACAGGGGAGGATACTGGATCGCATTAGATAAAGGGTAAGAACACACAGCCTCTGTTCAGTCTAAGGTGAATGAAGAGTAAAAGGGAGTGCATGTGCTTGAGGGCATGGAGCATGCTTAGAGACTACTGAAGTTGTCTGGGGGGAAAAGAGGCTAAGTATGTTGAGATCTTCACAATGAAATACAGATATAATTGGGAGGCAATTTAAGACAACCTGGTAGTGGATTAGACATGGTAAATTCAGGGACAAAAAGGATTCAAGTATCTATTCAAGTCTAAGTTGAAGTGCCATTGGGGGCTGGAGAGGTGGCTCAGGGATTAAGCCTCTGCCTTGCAGGCAGAAGGTCCTGATGTTCCCATTCTAGACCCCATATATAGATGCTGGGCAGAAGCGGGGGCAGCCTGCGTTTCTGGTCCTGGTAGGGCGGAGCCTGTGAATCCCGGGGCAGAGTAAACAAGGAGGAGGTGGAGGCGTCCATGGTGGTTCCCGAATTCGTCCGTGGTTCTACACACACACACACACACACACACACACACACACACACACACACACGCAAAATTGAATAAATAATAATAAAAATTGTTAAGTTGAAGTGCCATTAAATAGGTGGAGGTATTAGAGGATATAAAACGAATTTCTAACAGCATGTGGAAGAAATGAATATAGCTCTATTTCCATATTGAAGCACTTGAGACGTGCGGTCCATGCTAATTGGTTGCATAACCCGTCAAAGTACATGTGTTCAAGGTTTTGACCACAAGGGGGTGCTATTGTGAGTTGATTCTATGAATTCCCTTCAAAAGGCTTGTGAGACCCTACTCTCATCGCTCCTTACCGTTTGATGTGAGATGTATGAAAGAATCCCACACAAATATGTTTTCTTTGCCAGAGCCCAAGTGCAAAAGGAAACACCTGATTTGAACTGGAACATCCAGAAATATGAGGGCAAATAAGTATCTTTTGAAATAAAAGGATTTAGATATCTTATTACAGAATGTTAAGTGCGAGCAATGCAGTCATCAGTAATATGTGCAAGTACGTGTGGATGGTGTGCAATGTGAGTCTTTGAGAACTTTAGTCTAGACATTGTATGTCAACTGACACGGATGATGATTAGCATAGTAAAGCAATGAATCAGACCCACAACACTTAAAAGACAGACAGGGATCCAGAGTGCACAAAGAACTTGGAAAACTAAACACCGAGGAAACAAATGGCCCAATTAAAAAAATGGGACTTGGAACTCAAAAGAAACTTTACCAGGGACAAAATTGAAACGTCGAACAAATACCTTAAAAAATGCTCCACATCCTTAGCCATCAGGGAAATGCAAATCAAAATCTCCATGAGATGATTGGTAAACCACGGTCAGGATGGCAAATGCTGAAGAGGATGTGGAGAGAGGGGAACTCTCCTACATTGCTGGTGGGAATGCAGACTTAACTACTCAGGCAAGCTGTCTGGAGATTTTTTAAAAAGTTAAAGATTGAAATGCCATATGATCCTACTATTCCACTTTTGGGAATAATCCCTCATACAGCAAAAATTCACCTCAATGGCACAAGCATGACCATGTTCATAGCAGCACAATTTACAATATCACAGTTTACAATAGCAAAATCATGGAATCAATCCAAATGCCCAACAGCTGAGGACTGGATAAGGAAAATGTGGTATATTTATACAATGGAATACTACTCAGCCATCAAAAAGGATGAATTAATGAAATTTACCAGGAAATGGATGGAATTAGAAAAAATTATATTGAATTAGGTATTCAAGACACAGAAAATTAAGCACCGCATGTACTCCCTAATAGGTGGATCCTAGTACCAAACCCACTTAGTGACACACTCAAAGATAAATCTCTGTAATACCTACAGCAATTGCAAAGATTATGAACAGGAGGGAAGGGGAAAAAAGGTCCCACCAGAAACAAGGAGAGAGGGGATCATGTTACAGCAGAGAAAATAGGCCACCATCAAGGACTGCAAGTAAGTAATAGACATCTGGTTAAGCTCACAGATTTTTCTTTCTGGTCACTTGCAACTGATGGGGTTTGATCTCACCAGTCAGGGAGGGCATAGAGTCTGGCAGATAAAGGTAACTATCCTGTAAATGGGAGACTAACCCTCCCTCACAGCGGTCTCCTACTTTTATTCCATCTACCTTTGAATCTACTCTTATAGTAAGGCTCTGTTTTAACAGCCTTTTATCTCTGGCTAGGAGGTGACATCCAATACCCATCCAGGATGGAGCCAAGGGAGGTGCAGGAACAGCAAAACTGGAAAAAAAAAAACCAACAAACCATAATTCAGAACATCAGAGACCCTACATTAATCACCTAGAACCAGGCCAGCCTAATCTTTCCCCATCCTATAAAGTTCAGGGAAATTTTCAGAAGAGGGGGCGAGAAGATTGTAAGAGCCTAAAGATGGGGAGGAGCAATGAAATGCAAGATACTCCAAACAAGTTAGGGCCAAAGTAATCATAATAGGATTTTGCATGACCTGCACAGTGACCTACATATCATTGACCCCCTATGTCTAGCATGGATCACAGGCACTAGGTTCCTTAGAGGCAAGGGATTAACAGCCACTAAAGGGGAACACAAGAAAGAGCTCTAGGCAATGCTACTGAGTCCTTATACCTCATCAGAGGGGATGACCCAGAGGGAAGATTTGACATGCACACTAAAGGATGCTCCAGAGATGGTGGGGGAAAGAAGTGGGTACTGGGAGAAAGGGAGGGGGGAAAAGGAAGGAGAAAAAGGGGAAAGGAGCAAGGGGATCTAGGGAGGGGTGGAGGGAGGGAGGGGACCGGGATACCTATTAAGTTTGTATGAGTGGAAAAAATTTAAAAGGGAATGTCAACAAAAAAAAGATGGATATGGAAAGAAGTTACATGATAGAGAAACTAATAAAGCATGAGAAAGGAGAAATCCCATGAAGAAAACAACCCAGAAGCATTAAGAAGGAAGATGTCATCCACAATGTGAAGTGCAACAAAGGTGAAGAGAAAAAAAGAAGTAACATCTGTCAGGTTTATAGTTATTTAGGGACCAAAACAAGAAGTCAATCACATTACAGTTGATTGACACACAAATGGAAAATTAAAGGACAGATGACACCTACCAGAAAGAAAGAAGCCAAAAAGAACAATTCAGAAAAAAGAGATTTGTTTTTTAGGGCAAGTGGTTTAGCACACAGCATAATATCTTATAGGTATCAGATGCAATCAATATTTATTAAAGGAGTGAATAAATGAATTCAGTGAATCAGCAGGAATGCCTCACTGGTAGACTGAAAGCAAGTATATGTAAGACATGCTTAACAATGATTACATTTCCTTTATGTTCATCAAGATTCTTCAATCCTTTTATTTTCTCCCTTAAGATGAGAAATTAATGATATAGCAAATAAGAACCATAGAGTGTTCAAATTCATCTGGAATTCTGCCAGATTTCCTTATACTGGTATGGGGAAGGAAAAGAATGGAGCAGAGAAACCTGAGCTAACATTTCTTCATTGAGAACACTTTGCATGCATTACTGCACTTGATTTTCGAAAAGCCCTGTGAGGCACCTGTCATTATTTTATCATCCTAAAAATGAGGAAACCGGGGTTCAGAGGGGTTAAGTGGTTTGCCTAAGGTCTCGCATCATTATTTATAGGGTACTATTCTTAGTTATCAAAACCCACTGCTATAAATACTGTATAAAAGAAGAAAATAGGCTGTGAGTGCAGTTCCAAAAGCATTTTGGCTGGAGAAATTGAACAAGAGAGTATGCTTAGAAACACTTCACAAGAAGCAGGAAATTCTTCAAACTCTGTACTAGGCAGAGAGCGAGAGTGTAAGTTTGCAATTAAGAATGACCATGCTTTATGATCTTGGGCCAGTTATGAATCCTGCCGATATTCCCAAATAATTATCTGACAAAATGAGTATCAGACTCCTCTTCTCTGATGCAGGATATAATACATTCAAAGCACTCAGCACAGCGTTTATCACATTGAGGATAATGGATTCATAACTTGATTAACATTATCACTGGTATCATTCTTATTAACCCTTCCTTGTTCTGCACCTGTGTTATAGCTGTGAAAAATCATTGTGGTGATATTTCTTTTTAAAGGGTTTAGATTGTTTGGGGAAATGGTTCAGTGTTTAAAGCCTTTGCTTTATAAGCAAAAGGACCTGAGTTCATCTCTCCAAATTACTTTAGAAAATGCCCAACAGATATGTCAGCTGCCTGTAATTCTGGCCCCAAAAGGGGAAGCTTGGCAAATCCCAGAGCAAAGCAATAAGGATGTAATATGATATGATTCCTGATGTCACCCTTGGGCCTCCACAAGCAAACACACTCAAGTGCCCTCTTGTAATTAAGCCCACACATACATATGCAAAAACAAAAAATTAGTGAAAGGGTTTAAGAGATCCTATGCTGAAGAAGTACAAAAGGCAGTTCTAAGTGTGTTTTAGCTACAGGGGCACCAGTCATAGTCTCAGGAGTGAGCGATGTATGTTGCCGTCAAAGGGGCTTGAGAGTCAGGTCAGATTTATCCAGAATCTATGCCTGTAACTTGAAGGAACAAAAACAAATCCCCTATTTATGTTTTAGAGACTCTGGGGTGAAAACATCCTTGAGCTCTGCAGCTGAATGATAAGGCGACTTGATTTGGAACTGGGTATATTCATAACACGTGGCAGTCAGCTAGGCTGACAGGACGGCGCTGCTTCCAAAAACTATGCGCTCTGTGGAATGAACCTGCTTTCTCAGAAGACATTTTTCTTCTTGGCTGAAAATTCCAAGGAAGAGAAAGCAATTCCATTTCTCAGGAGCTCTGGCAAATAACTCTGAAAACGCGACATGAGTACCCCACCACTGGAGAGTTCGCCACGAATCTGGGATTGTGACCCTGCCAAGCAGTCACAAATCTCTGGATGAATCCAGTACTAAAAGGCAGTCCTGTGTTGATAATAACACATCCCTATTGATATGGATAGCACTGGGTAAATGGATCAAAGGTAAGATTTGGCTGGAGAAACAGATGCATGAAAACTAAAACAAAAATTTTTTGAAGAAAATCAAGGATGATCAAATAAGGTTATTTATCGCGCACTGAGGTTTAGCCTTTGAGTGGCAAAGTTTGCAGAGACTAGGTCTGGTAATGGAGACAAATCCCTTAAAGCGAGCCTAAGGGAGCCCAAGAACATATAAAAGTGAAATACAGTTGAGAGCTAGTGGTGATGAAAAGATGACCTGTGGCCCCTAGCAACACCTCCAGTGGAAGGAAACATTTTGTTAGCTCCAGATAAAAGGAGCAGCAAATGATTCCCCCCTCCCCATGCTGTTCTTACCTCCTCCAGTGTAAACATCACCTATGGACAGCAAACCACTACAGAGAGGCATTGATCTGAAGAGTCCGTTGGAATCATAAAGACGGAACTAGCTGCAATGTGTCCCTAGATATAAAATTAGGAGAGGAAATGTATTGTGAGGAAGAGCCTAGGCAACAGTCAAAGAAAGTTTAGCACTGAATTCTAGTATTGTCATGGAGAAACATGAAGTTTGTTATAGTCCTTCCTCTTCTTCCTCCTCATCTTCCTCCTCTTCTTACTCATTTCCCAATCTCATGGTGTTTGGCTTATTACTTAGTGTGTGTGTGCATGCTTTTGTGTGTGTGTGTGTGTGTGTGTGTGTGCCTGTGTACAAGCACGCATGCCACAGTTCTCATGTGAAAGTCAAAAGACAACATTCTGATGTCAGATACCCCCTTTGCCAACCTATGGATTCAAAAGATGGAGCCAGGGTCATCGGCTGATGCACGATGTGTCCACTGAGACACCTTACCGGCCTGTAGTCATTTAGCTTCTATTGGCCTCTGTAATCTCATCTGTCAGGTCAAAATTTCATCAGCACCATATCTGATGTGCAGGCTAAAGAAAGTTGATTCTCCTCTTTGTTAACTGCGAGCTACACTGGGGCACAAAAAAAGTTACATGAACTCACCTTCATATCCTCAAAGCCTAGTAGAATGACTGACACATTTAAATTATTTGTTAAATAAATAAGTAATAAATTATTCCCTTAATGTAATGACCAAATTACACAAGAATGCTCCTACAATACACCCAAATTTGTATATTAGTTAATGACAAACAGGACCAAGGTTATTTTATGTGATTTCTACTTTGAGTCTGCAAGATTATTTGGCAGGAAGCAAAAAAAAAAAAAAAATTGTAATCAAATCTTGGAAAGCCATAAAATAAGAGGGATAGGGAAGAAGTGCTTATTAAAAATAGTTTAATATGGACAAGACTAATGGACATTTTGAAATCACTTTGCTCCTTAGTGTTATTAGCTATATAAAATTAGCCTGTCAAATCCTGCTTTATGAATAGTCAGTGAGGAGGAGAGAGAAATCGCAAGGGACAAATCACTGTCATTCACAGAAGGCTACCTGGCAGCCTAAGAATTAAGTTCACTCTTCAGGGCAGCCTATCCTCAGCTGTTATAAATATGCCGAATGTCTCTGTCAGCAGGCTCAATAAAGGAGCTGCCCTCACCAATATGGTGTTTGTGAGGAGCTATTGCTCACAGGGAAAGGGAACAAAGACATTTTGTTTCCAATTATTGTCACTTTGCCTCTTAGTTCAGCTGAGTAGTTTCATGACCAGCAAGACAGAAATGATTCTGAACAGTAGAGCAACTGAACAAAATCCCTCCAATTAGAGGAGAGTGGCTAAGGGCAGAGGACACCACGAGGCTAGTTCAGATCACGCTGTCATTACATAGAGTCAAGAGCTTTGCAGTTGAGGTTAGGAGGCACTTTCCAAAATCTGCAGACAAATCGCCTCCCTCTGAGCTATGGCAAAACCTACTATTGAAGCATTCACCCAGAGGCATACAGCTTCTTTAATTCTCACCATATGTTTGAATAAGTGGGGGAGGGGCTTTGGGACTGCCACTGTTTTTGTCAATGGTGTACAATAACATTTTTTCTAATATATTTTTTTCTGCTATTCCTAGTAGATATAATTTAACTACTTGTCATAATATGAGATTCTCATATTTAGATAACTTGAAACTACCAAGGATCAGGAAGCAACTTGTCAAATCTTCTTAGGAAAATTCCAGGATCATGTCTCATGAGAGTGGTGGAACCGTGTTTCTGTAAAGGGACCAATCTGTAGTGAGTGATCCTTTTCATCCTAGTGCTGAGATGACAGAACCTTCTGGAGAAATATTATATATGACTGTTGTTCTAGAATTTTCCCACAGAGCTTTTGCTTATCCTCAGAGTTTTACTCCTAAAGGACTCAGTGACATAATCAAAGATATTCAACTAAATGTAGAGGAAGCATGGTTAACAGGATGAATATGTCATTGCTACGAAAAAATATGTGTCTCAAAGTTATGCTAAAACTAACATACCAATTTATCTAAAACTTTTCTAAAAACACATCTATTCACCACTATCTAGTTTACTATTAATTGATTCTGAAAGTTGAACAGATGGAAAGATGGGGAGAGATAAGAAAAAAAAAGCTGATGATATTCAGAAAAATTCATCTCTCTTGAAAGAGGTAAGAAACCCTTCCAAAAATAAGAGAAATAACTTGGTAAACAACAAAAAAGATAAGAAAAATTGAAATAAATGTGATGCAGCTACCAAATTTTCAACCCAAGAAGACCTCTAGAGTTTGTGACACATCTCCTGAGTTCACTAAAACATTTCCATCTGCACACCATGCCAGCCTTCCTGAAAGAGACCATAACGTGAATAACTAATTAGTGCTGGGGTATTTTTCACTGTATTCCTCCTTTATATGCCGGTTATGTCTGAACACTAAATTTGCTGACCTCCTGGCATGATGTAGGTTTTTTGAGCTTTTGATAAGCTGCTACTCTTGCTTATTCACTCTTTTTGTTTTCTCTACCAACTTTTTACTGTAGAGATCTTATTCATAGATGGGCAGCTAATACTGACATGCTAGAATTCTTTAAAACATTTATCATCTGGTAGGTTAAAAGGTCTATGCTTTCTAATACCTGAATTCATCTTCCAGGCCTGGCTCCATTCCCTAAGTAGTTTAGAATGTTCAATGTAAACACTTGAGGTAAAAGTGGATCATTTACATAGAGAAGTAGTTATTCTCTTAATAGCATGTAAAGTAATTGATATTTTACTTGCATCTCAGCAATGTAGAATATTTTAGTAATGACCTTCCCACCATGATTATTAATTGCAATATTTCTTAGATCAGAAATTTTGCCCTTTAAAAAGAACTTTACGTTGATTGCTACTATCTAGCATAGTTGCTATATTGCAGATGTGTTTCTATTTCTGTTTTGACTTATGTTTGCTGTTCTTGGTTTTATCATTGTTGTTTCTTTGAGACAGACTCTCATGTACTCAGTCTAGTCTTGAACACTCTATATAGATAAGGCTAGATTTGAACTCCTGACCTTCCTGCCTCTACCTCTCAAGTGTAGAGTTGCAAGCATATACCACGATGCTTGGCTTGTTGGTTAGTTTTTGACTGGCTAAATAAATAAGTTTAAAAAAATGAATAAATTAAATGAGATAATTTATGAGTTGGTGGATACACTTTGGCCTGAAAGAATTAACTCAATAGAAAAAGCCACATGCAGTGTAAAACAATGTAGAAGGAACTTCACAGCTCATATTCCCATCAGTCCTTTGCCAGTCACTGTTAACAAATACACGACCTAAGGTAAAACAGGTTGCTGTGTTTCTATGACAACACTGTTTCATGAAAGTTCTCTTGGCCATCTTTTCAAAAAGATACCTACCCAACTCCACCTTTACATTCTATTGAAAGACTTTAATCAAGTTGATCATGCACTGAGACAAATACAAAATTTCTTAATCATTTCATTTGTTCTGGCAATTGGTTTGGTTAAAATTTCTAAGATTCTGTATAAGCCAGCCATAGACTTACCTTCATCAGTTAGTCTGTATCATTAGACTCCACACAGATGGTGACCTTCACTGGTTTTGTTCAATCATATATTCTAAGCACTCAGAACAATGTTTTACTTACAATGTACACTTATTATTTTCTTCATTGGTTAATATTCCATCTACCCCAGACAAATACATCACTGTCTTTGATACCTTCTGCTATGTAATTCTCTACCTATATTCATTCTTCTTCATTTGACTTGTATGCTAGCTAGGTATAGGTATCGATTTGACAACTGAAGGCTGAGTTCTGGGCACATCAGTGATGCAGTTGGAGCAAACTTTGAACAAACCTTCAGGAGACTGATTGATGTGGAAAGACCCAGCTCATAGTGGGTGGGATCATTCCCTGGGCAGGTGAATAAGATGGAGGGAACTGGTTTAATAAAATGCATTCTTCAGTATACTTGGAGTCTTTTGGTCTAGCAAGTAAGGTTTGTCTCTCTTTCTGAAATTCCTGTGATTATGTTGTGGTTCTTGGTTTTGGTATAAGCTCTCCTGCTAAGCTGGACTATGATCTGTAACCAAGATTGATAAGAAGAATAAAACCACCTGTCCAACAAGCTGCTTGATTGTGAACATGGAGGCAAACTGCAACAACTCAATACCCTAATTTCAAAATTAAGTAATCTTATTTAAAAACCCCTTTCTAAAAAGAATCATCTACTGGATACGATGAATCATTTAATGGATTAATGACACTCAGTCATTAATTGGACTCCTACTTGAGTATCCATAGTGACACACTGTTAGAGAACTTTGAGTCATGAAACAATGAGATGTCAAAGCAAGAAAGTTGGACAATTACACTTTTATGCATACTTCGTTAATCTTCACAACTATTTTGTAGGTCTTATTCTATAGTATTCAAAAAGAAACTGAGTCTCAGAGAATCTGACTTGCCTGAAAAACTTAGCACTAATAAATTCTACCCATGTCCATTCCAATTTCCCTAGAAATTTGTTTCTGCCTTCAGTTTAGGTTTAAATAAACTCTGTAGAGTTGTGTGTTTATAAAGTTATAAAAGCAAACCAATAAAGAAGAACCCTCTCATATTGACCATCTTTGATTGATGCATGACAGCTTTGACCACAAATGGAATGAGCAAAATGGGAGATTATAGAATAAGAATCACATGGAAACAAGTTTATATGCACTGAGACATTGGAAAGCCGCACAGAAGGTAGGGAACTATGCAATAGCACAAGTAGACAGTCTTTCAAAGTGAAAGGGATAATTGCAATTCTGCAGGGATGCACACCCCCAGACCAGGTGGCAGCTGCTTTCTGGACCTCTGTTGCCCTCTGCTCTGCTTGCCCCTGAAGTCAGTGGGGGAAGGAAGGCCTCTCTCCCCTCTCACTAATCATGCTTGACATCCAGTTGGCACACCCATCAGAAATAGTCTATTTGTGGCTTTCTGGGTCAGCCCACACTCTGTGAGGAGAATGTCAGTATTTATAGGTTGCCTATGGTTGTGATTAGAGTTGCTCTGCATAGTTTAGAAAGCTCCAAAGTACCTTTGCTATCCCTAGGACTGTTTTTATATGTGTTCCTTGTCCTTTAGGGAGACAGCTTCAATCTGAAGTTAAAGAAACTGAAATCTTATGGACTCAGTGACAAGATGCTCAGAGGAATCCTGCCAGTATCTGCCCCTTGTCATAAATGCTGCAAAATTAAAAATCTGATTTATTTACCTATTCTGTCCAAAATTTTACTCTATTTTCTTTTGCGTCTGTTGGCACTTTGTAGAAATACCTAGAGATGGAATTAAGTTAGACATACATTAATTCTGATAAAGTGAAATAGATTTGTATAGGCTGCATTCACTTTCCTGGAAAAAATAGATGTTTGCTAAAAAGATTGCCAACGTAGTAGTATAAGAGATGAGACTCAAACACCACTGTAAGCTATGAATATGAAAGGAACTTTTCTAAGTTGTCAAAAATCCAACACGACTTTCTTGTCAACTCTGGTAAAGAATATTTAATCATACATCTTTTCTCTCTGTAGACAGAATGATCCTTGTAAAATTATTGTCAAATATCATATAGCAAAGATATCGGTGGAACTATATTCATAATGCCAGGCATTTGTCAATAAAACTAGCATGGTGTTTCAGATTTTTGTTACTTTTGATGTAACTGTCACATGCTCAAAATGTGTGCTTTGATGTGATTTTTCTCATTTTATATATAAATTTAGCTAAGATATGATAATTGAATATTATCTTTCTTAAAGGACATGCCCCCCCACCCAAATTATATAAGCTTAGGCCTCGGTGAAACCAGAGCTTGCCTTCACTGAAGGAAGATTTTTAAAAGAAAATACATATAAATGTTGTAGTCTACAGTCCTGACTTAGCCGTACTCAGAATAGCACAGGAGCCTGCTCTACCAATGCAGAGAGGACGAAATTCACCAGGAGCTCAAGGAATACTAATGTATTCCTTTCCTGCCTCAGGACCCAGCAAAGGAAACCCTGGGGAGTCAGAAATGTGACATTATGTGATGTTCTATGGATTGGTTTCCTTAGGCAATCAAAAACAATGCAGAGAGAATTCTTAGAAAAGTTGCTCTCTGGAGACCTGCATTTTTTTGTGGTTCTGATGCTGGGATGCAAGACAGCTTATTGGGGGAGATGATTCAGCATGTTCTCCAGAGAAGATGGGGACAGCTTCAGGGAGTGAGAAAAAACTACCAAAAGCAGTCCATCTGAGACACCACTGGCAAATCTGTAGGGTCAAGACAAAGTCTACTGGAGCTCTGATATGCAAGCTGCCAAGAACAGAATAAGACCTTCAGAAAGAGTGCTGAGATTCTCAGGGGGAGCATTATTCTATGTTGGGGGGGGTTGGGAAATCTGTGGAGATACCTTTGTTATTGTTACTGTTGTAATAAAGGTGGCAGATTGTGGACTTTTTTGGGAAAGTATTTTAGAGGAGTCTTCAATATATTCAATAGTCAAGATTAATAAATGTTTTCTCCATGTTCTGCTGCAGTTTATAACATTATCCTGATTTGGGTCTAAGTAGATGATAGCCCATGTACTATCTGAGTCTTATATAAACATAAGATTCTTTTGTGTGGCTATAATGTACACTTAATTTTATGCCATATAAAAGATGACAAATTGTTTATAACTTCTCCAAGGCTCATTTATCTCCTCAAAATACCATCACCCTGCTGTCAAAGCAAAGTGTGTCATGTCTATTACAAGTAGATTGCACATGATTTGCTCCATATGTGTAGCTGTGACACTTAAACAGACTATACTTATCCACAGAAACGCACTTGTGGAACTTCAGCTTCAAATAATCAACTGAGATTACAAGTTTTCAAAAGTCTCAATACCCATTTTCCTACAATTATGTACAAGCAACCATTTTTTGTTTTGTTTTGGTTTGTCTGTTGTTTGTGGGATTTTTTTTTTTTTGCTTTTTCTATTGTACATATCATCTGAATTTGTACATATCATCACAATAATTTAAAGAGTCCTACTTATTTTGTTCCCAGAAAATCGGTTTATCCATCAAGAGACTGTAACACAGCAAGAAAGAAAGAAAGAAAGAAAGAAAGAAAGAAAGAAAGAAAGAAAGAAAGAAAGAAAGAAAGAAAGAAAGAAAGAAAGAAAGAAAGAAAGAAAGAAAGAAAGAAAGAAAGAAAAGAATGTCTAGGAGTCAGACTGAGATCTTAGTTAAATCTTTTTTTCTATGAATTTTTAGCTAAAGTCTATTAGTCGGTACTCAGCATGGAAATCAAGGTAAGTCTTCTGACTTTGGGCAGGACAAACAGGCTTGCCGAGTAAGCCTTAAAAGCCTTAGGTACAGGCATGCAAGATAAATTGTCTGTGATATATTCTTTTACTTTGGCTACCATTTCCTTAATTGGAGTGTTTAACATTAACATCCATATTTTATTTCTACACACTTCACTTCTATTTTACATGACACTGAAGATAGTGGATGGAATTTTTAGTAATTAAATGAACAGGTGATTTTTGCATCAAGCTAAGGAAAGGTTTAGCAAATATTTTCTTTAAAAACAGAATGTTGAGTTGGATAGGGCTAAAGATTCTGCTGAGCAGAACAGTGGGCAAGACATTCATGAGGAAGGCCTTTGGCTTGGATTTCTCTCTATTCTTCAGGCATCTCCCTTGGGGAAATGTAATAGTCTGTAGAACATATAAGACACATATGATTCATGACTGAGTTTATAGGAAGCATATGATTCATGATTGAATTTAAAATAAAATTGTTTTTCACAACTCTCATGTAGTCTAGTTTTATTCTACTATGTGGATATAATTGTTTGGCTTACTTTGTATTAAGTAAATGATACTTGGCATAGAACAGTGGTTTAAGAAAGCTTACTAACCCAGAGAAAGTGTAAGTACAGAAGAAAGCGGGAGAAAGTCAACATTTACTGATCATAAACCCTTCATAATTATGCTAAGGAAACTCCACTGAGAAATCTTTTTTAAAAGCCTGTAATTCTAAAGTAAATTTTAGGAGTAATAGCTGGCTTATAATAAGCAAAAACAGCCAGATCATGCCACCTATACATTACTCAAATGATTACATGGATTTATAAAGTGACCGATCAAACCAACAGGGACAAGACATCTGTGTGTGTCAAAGTGTAGACATAACACCTCCCCTTGCATTCCTAATGGCCACATCATATTTTCCTCAGTATATTAGAGATTGCCATACCTATGACAATTTATACACGTGTAAGGGGGTGCAGATCTTTGTGTGCATGGTTGTCTGTGTATCTATATGTGGGTGTTATATATTTACCCATAGGATACTGTTTGCCACCCCCAATAAAACACAGACTATCTGTGCTTAAATCAGAATCAGACTGGTGTTTCCTTTACAATGCAGCTAGTTGTCTCAGTCACATTTTTCCTTGCCAAGATGCAGGGTCATATCTAATGACAATCAGAAAGAGCCAAATAAGAGGATCTGATGAAGGACAAAGCTTCTAACTTGGTAACTACAAGGAGCATGACTCTGGAAAGTGAATGACAGAGAGTCACTGCTTTGTCTTACCAAAATGCTACGAATATGTACTGGCTCACAGCAAGGGAAATGGGAAGTATCAGATAATAGTACTATGTTAGTGTACCTTCAACTGTTGTGGTAAAACACTTGAGAAAAACCAACATAAAAGAAGAAGAGATCTGGGGCACTAAGATAGTTCAATGGGTCCAACTTGCAAACTCGAAGACCTGAGTTCAATCCTCAGAAGCCCACAAGGTAAAAGGAGAGAAACAGGTTCCAAAAGTTGTCCTCTGCCTTCCACCCATGTGCCTTGACATGTGTGTATTTTTTTAGAAAAGAAGAGCTTTATCAGTTCATGGATAGTTGGCTGTAATGTTTTGACTCTGAAACAAAGATCATCATGGCAGCAGGCAAGGCAGAAAGTACCACTAGAGAAACAGGCAGGAGCAATGCAGACCTGTCAGGATGGCAGGCATGCACCATGATGCCTAGTTTTTTGTGCAAAATTATAGAAAACATACAGCAAATCCTATTTCACTGTTGAATTTTGTGAAAGGAGTTGCTCAAGACAAGGTTTTCAAACCCCTTCATAAAGAAATAGAATCTATTTTCTTGTTAAGATTTGCAATGATTGACACCTGGTCTCAATATCAAACAATATCAAAAACACAAATTTGAAATGGGTATTTTTCTTTCTTTTTATTTATTTGTTTGTTTGTTTGTTTGTTTCCCCTCATACAGACTTACTAGGTACACCTGTCCCCTCCCTTCCTCCACCCCTCCCTGAACCCCCTAACTCCCTCCCCCCTTTTCCCCTTCCTTTCCCCCACCTCCCTCGCTATCTCCCAGTGCCTCCTCCCCCCACCCCTAGAGCATCCTTTAATGTGTATGTCAAACTTTCCCCTGGGCCCTCCTCTCTGATGAGGTGTAAGGACTCAGTGGCATTTTCTCGAACTCTTTCTTGTGTTCCCCATAAGTATAGGAACACTATTGTGGCTGATAATCCCTAGTTTCTAAGGACCCTACTGCCTTTAGTCCATGCTAGACTTTGAGGGGTCAATAATGTGTTGGACATTGCACAGGTCATGCAAAGTCCTATTATGATCGCTTCGGACCTAACTTGTGTGGAGTATCTTGCATATCATTACTCCTCCCCATCCTTGTACTCTTACAATCTTACTGCCCCCTCTTCTGCAAATTTCCCTGAGCTTCAGGATGGGGAGAGATTAGGCTGGCCTAGTTCCAGGTGGTTGATATAAAATCTCTGATGTTCTGAATTATGGTTTATTGATTTTTTTTTCAGTTTTGCTGCTCCTGCAATGCCCTTGGCTCCATCTTTTTTTTAACATTTTTTATTATTATTTCTGCTCATACAAACTTAATAGGTACAACAGCTCCCTCCCTCCCTTCTCCTCCCCCCGAACCACCTGCTACCCTCCCCTCACCCCTCCCTCCTCATCCCCCAGTGCCTCCCCCCTCCCAATCCCCAAGAGTCCTTTAATGTGCATGCCAGACTCTCCTCTGGGCCCTCCTCTCCGATGACATACAAGGACCCAGTGGCATTTCCCTGAACCCTTTCCTGTGTTCCCCTTAAGCACAGGAACACTACTGTGGCTGTCAATCCCTTGTCACCAAGGATCTTGGTGCCTTTAGCAGATGCTAGGCTTTGTAAGGTCAATAGTGTGTTGGACATTGCACAGGGCATACAAAGTCCAATTTTGATTGCTCCAGCCCTAACTTGTGTGGAGTATCTTGCAAATCATTGCTCCTCCCATCCTTTTGCTCTTACAATCTTACTGCCCCCTCTTCCGCAAATTTCCCTGAGCTTCAGGATGGGGAGAGAGATTAGTCTGGCCTAGTTCTAGGTGGTTGATATAGAGTCTCTGAAGTTCTGGAGTGTGGTTTGTTGATTTTCTTTTGCAGTTTTGCTGCTCCTGCAATGCCCTTCACTCCATCCTGATGGGCATTGTATGTCACCCCCTGGCCAGAGACAAAAAACTGATAAACTGGAGTCTTGTTATAAGAGCACATTCAAGGGTAGATGTAATAAAAGTAGGAAACCACAGTGAGGGAGGGGGTCAATCACCCATTTGCAAAATGGTTACTTTTTATCTGCCAGAGTATATGCCCTCCCCTTCTGTTGAGATTATACCCCCTCAGTTGTAAATGATCAGGAACGAACGTCTGTGAACTTAACCAGGTGTCTCATTACTTACTTGCAGTCCTTGATGGAGGCCTATTTTCTCTGCTGTAACATGGTCCCCTCTCCTTGTTTCTGGTGTGGCCCTCCAACTCCATGATTCCTATTCATAATTCTTGCAATTACTGTAGATATTACATAGATTTATCTTTGAGTATCTCAAGGTGGGTTGGATGGGTTTGGTACTAGGACCTTGGCTCCATCCTGATGGGCATTGTATGTCACCACCTGGCCAGAGATAAAAAGCTGTTAAAATAGAGTCTTATTATAAGAGTATATTCAAAGGTAGAGGGAATAAAAGTAGAAGACTGCGGTGAGGGGAGGGTCAGTCTCCCATTTGCAAAATGGTTACTTTCTATCTGCCAGACTATATACCCTCCCCTTCTGGTGAGATCAAACCCCATCAGTTGCAAATGATCAAGAAGGAAAGTCTGTGAACTTAACCAGATGTCTCGTTACTTACTTGCAGTCCTTGATGGTGGCCTATTTTCTAACATGGTACCCTCTCTCCTTTTTTCTGGTGAGGCCCTCCATCCCCTTCCCTCCTGTTTATAATCTTTACAATTATTGTAGGTATTACAGAGATTTATCTTTGAGTGTGTCTCTAAGTGGGTTGGTACTAGGTAGGATCCACCTATTAGGGAGTATATATGGCTCTTAATTTTCTGTGTCTGGGATCCATTTCCTGGAAAATTTCATTAATTCATCATTTTTGATGGCTGAGTAGTATTCCATTGTATATATGTACCACATTTTCCTTATCCATTCGTCAACTGTTGGGCAATTGGGTTGATTCTAAGACTTTGCTATTGTAAACAGTGCTGCTATGAACATGGTCATTCTTGTGGTATCGAGGTGAATTTTTGCTGTTTGGGGGGTTATTCCCAAAAGTGGAATAGCTGGGTCATATGGCATTTCAATCCTTAACTTTAAGAATCGCCAGACGGCTCACCAGTGTGGTTGTATGAGCCTGCATTCCCACCAGCAATGTAGAAGAGTTCCCCTCTCTCCACATCTTCTCCAGCATTTGGTGTTTGTATTGTGGATTTTTGCCATCCTTACAGGGGTGAGATGATATCTCAGGGAGATTTTGATTTGCATTTCCCTGATGGCTAAGGATGTGGAGCATTTTTTAAGATATTTGTTAGACATTTTAATTTCATCCCTGGTTAAAGTTTCTTTTAAGTTCCAAGGCCCATTTTTTAATTGGCCCATTTGTTTCCTTAGTGTTTAGTTTTCTAAGTTCTTTGTGCACTCTGGATAATAGAGCTCTATCAAATATGTGGTTAGTGAAAATTTTATCCCATTCTGTGGGTTGCCTTTGTGCTTGAGTTACAATCTCTTTATCTGAACAGAAGAAGCTCTTTAATTTCACAAGATCCCATCTGTTGAGTGTTGGTTGTAGTGACTGCGTCATTGGATGTCCATTTAGGAGCTGTTGGTCTAGTCCCATCAGCTCGAGGGAGTTCCCTACCCTTTCAACTCTGGTTTTTATAGTCTCTGGCCTTATATCGAGGTCCTTGATCCATTTGCAATTAATTCTTCTACATGATGCAAGTACGGGTCCAGTTTTAATCTTCTGCATGTGGAGATCCAGTTTTGCCAGCACCCTTTGTTGTTCTTTTTCCATTGGATTTTTGGGCCCCTTTGTCAAAGATCAAATGGCTGTAGTCGTGTGGACTTATATCTGGGTCTTCAAACCTTATCCATTGATCTGTGTGTCTATTTTGGAGCCAGTACCAGGCTGTTTTTACAACTATGGATTTGTAGTATAGACTAAGGTTTGTATGGTGATGCCTCCAGCTGTGTTTTTGTTACTCAGGATTGTTTTTGCTATCCTGGGTCTTTTGTGCCTCCATATGAATTTTGAGATTGTTTGGTCAACTTCTTTAAAGAATTGCTTGGGATTTTAATTGGTATAGCATTGAATCTGTATATTTCCTTTGGTAGGATGGTCATTTTTATGATGTTGATTCTGCCAATCCAGGAACATGGGAGGTCTTTCTACTTTCTGGTGTTTTCTGCAATTTCTTTCTTTAGGGTTTTAAAGTTTTCATTATAGAGGTCTCTTACTTCCTTGGTTAGGTTTATGCCAAGGTATTTCATTTTTTTAGGGGCTATAGTAAATGGGATTGTTTCTCTCAAGGCTTTTTCACTTCTTTCATTCTGGGCATATAAGAAGGCCTCTGATTTTTGCACATTTATTTTGTATCCTGCCACCCTGCTGAACTTCTCAATTAGTTCCAGGAGCTTCCTGGTGGAGTTTTTGGGATCACTCAGGTACAAGATCATGTCATCTGTAAATAGAGATAACTTGACTTCTTCCTTGCGGAATTGAATCTCTTTTATCTCTCTTTCTTGTCTTATGGCTTCAGCTATGACTTCAAGTACAATATTGAGTGGAAGTGGTGAGAGTGGACAACCTTGTTTAGTTCCTGATCAAAGCGGGAATGCTTCAAGTTTTTCCCCTGAAATGGGTATCTTTTCTTTCTATGACTACATTATTCACTAACAATTTTAGCTCTCTGATAATTGCATATGTGTATATAAAGCTTTCTGATTATTATCTGGTCCACCCTCTTTTATCTTCCTCCTACCCCTTGAGCCCTCTTTTTCCCTATGAATCTCTTCATGATTTTTTGTTTTGTTATGTGTCCACTGTTTAACATAACCTCTCTATGGACCTGTCCATCGGAACTTGGTGGCCTCACCAGTGGGTACACACTGGATACTATACCTCTTCCTTTTTACAAATAAATTTTCTTTTTTTTCTGTAGTTCCTGCCTTTTCATTAACTTGTGAAATAATTATTTGTCTTCTGATGTGTTGAAGTAGTAAGTCAGACATCACTTGTCACCTTAGTGTTTGTCAAAGTGACTGGCCATAGAGACTCCAGCACCGCATTCATGTGAAGGACACACTCAAGGTGGCTAATTTTTCCATTCACCTTATAATATTTCAGGACAGCTAATTTAACCATCTTCCTCTTGTGCTTATTTTCTTGTTCCTTTTCTTAGCAACACCACAAAGGCTCAACACAAGATGAAGGGTGGACTCCTTTTGGAGGTCGTGGTCAGATAAAGTACATCCATCTTCTAGTTGCTTACCAGCAAAGATGAGTCTTTGCTGAAAAGGAGGAATTCCTTCCTTAGCCTGCATCTTGGCCTTTACATTTTCTACAGTGTCCGAGGCTGCAAACTCAAGTGTGATGGTCTTCCCAGTATGGGTTTTTATGAAAATCTGCATCTTGGCAGTGGTTCCACTGCAGATGGTGAATCAGAAGGACAATATATTTTCTTAATGGTGTGTTTATCTTGCAATTCATACCAGCATAAGGCATACAGCATGGACCTTTATCTCAGATAACATCTAATTAGAATTGTCTTCTATATCTAATCTGATGCTCTATTAAAAAAATAACTTTCCTTCTCAATATCAGCCTATTTTGCCTACAAATCTCTTCATGATTTCTTGGTTTGTTCTGTGTCCCACTGTTCAACATAGCCTGTGTATGTCTATGTCTTTGGACCTGTCCATTGGAATCTGGTGGATTTACCAGTGGATGCCAACTTTTTTTTGCCAACTTTTGGTTTCTTGTAAGCACTTTGTTCCTTTCTATACATTACCAACAATCCCAGTGATTGGTTCAGATGGATATACATATACCAGAAATACAAACTTTTTCATCAATATCATATATAAATATGACATGCCATAATACTTTATTCCTACACTCATTCACTCATGCACTCACTATTGAATAGGTTACTGTCATGCATGTTCAGATGCTTAAAGTCCAGCCAACTATTAGCCAGTTCCATGATGAACACATTCTTATCATTAGGCCAAGTGTATCCTGACATTTGTCAGACTGCTGGCATAGAGGCCAAACCCAATATAACAAAGCTGTTCTTTTTAACACATGAGTGAACTCAGATGAAAATGATCAGTAGTCAAGGGCCACTGAAGAAAGCCAGACTTCTGGAAGTCAATGAAAATAATTTGACAATTTAAACCAAGACAATTCAAAAGATCTTTTGGACATTTTCATGAAAACAGTGTAACCAACATAAACTTCCTTTCTAGAATGTAAGCCATGTTGGTTGTGACTTGGAACTAAAACCTCAATGAAAAAAGCAAACCATACATTGACGAGTATGCAAGCAAAACATTAATAGAATTTGGACTCAGTGAAAAAAACATAACTATATGTATCTTTCTATTCACGTGTTTTCAAGCTATTTTCCTTGAGTCTAAACACAGTCAGCCTACTTAACAATAACCAACAGCCAGGCAGAATGTTGCTGGCTATGTATCAAGAAATAAATAAAATGGAAAGAATGAACAGAATTGGATCCATTGACATAAAACTGTTTTCATCTCTCTTTTCCAGCAGCAGCTGGAAAGAAGCAAGGATAACACCATCCTTCAGTTCAGCTTTGCTTTGCAGCCTGGCTGCTTCCAGATGCTAGGATTAGTTAGGAAATGTAATTAGTTTCAATTAACTCACATCTGGCCAAACATAAACATTAGATTTAGGATTCAGGTAAAGAAAAGCACATTTCTACAGCACAAACTTGTTTACAGAGTGAGTTGAATACGATTAAAAAATCCTGGTGAATAACTGAGGAAGAGCTACATTATTGGAAGTGGTTTTTCAAAATGTATATGCATGGCCGGAAACATGGCTCAGAGGTTAATTTTCTGACTTGTAAGCAGATGGTCCTGAGTTCAGATCCCAGATCTCACATAAAAAAATGCCAGGTGGAAACATCAGCAACCCTGTACTTCCAGCCCTGGTGGGCAGAGCCTGGGAAATCCCAAAGTGAAGCAAAAAGGATCTACAATGATTCCCAAAGTCACTCTTGATCCTTCACAGGGACACACAGTACCCACTTACACACACACAAAGTAAATAAAATATTCAAATACCTATACATATATATACACTCACATATGTGTATATGTTTATACATACAAATATAAATGCATATACATTTGCATATATGTGCATATATGTTTGTATGTGCTGAGGTCTGAGGACAACCTCAGGAAAACTATCTCTACCTTTGAGATAGAGTTTCTCATTGGCCTGCAACTCACCACTCAGGCTATGCTGGTTGGTCTTGGGAGCTTTAGGGTTGTGCTTATCTCTGCATCCCCAGCACTGAATTACACTAAGCACACACCATATCGGCAGGTATTTTTATATAGCCTGGGGATCAAATTCAGTTCCTTTTGCTGTCAATGCAAGTCCTTTACCAACTGAGCAATTCCCCCAGCCACAGAGCAACTATTAAAGCATACTGTCTAATTTTCCCCATCTATATTTCTGGGATAAACTCTAATCTAATTACATAAGCCACAATATGTTTATATCATTTCAAATTCTACCCCAGCAAATACCAATTCAACTAAAATATAAGTACATCTCAACTTCAGCCAAAAGTTCACATATTTCAAGGGAAACATTACACATGGGTTTAACACAACAAATAAGCAAAGGAGTCCCTTTTGAATTTGCAGTAATAGGATTTGAGTGGCTCTTCCTTGAGGTAACACATAGAAGAGAATAATTTCGCCTCCTGGTAGTTCTTTAGGTAGGAGTTGTACATAATAGTGTAACTGATCCATAAACCGATGTGTCATAAGTATATTTGAACAAAACACAGGTTTAGTGGAATCAAAATTCTTACTTCTTTAATGGTTTTTCTGCCTATACATGTGCTTTGGGGGTCACTGACAAGAACTACTATTGATTCAAGTCTGAGACTGAAGAGTGCCAGGAAACATTTGGTTTCTTGCTCATTTCCATGTTTACAATATTCAAATAAACATAGGTTCAATCATTATGCACAATAAAAATTCAATTCAACAGTGCATTACATCTCAATGGCTTGAATACTTGAAGCTGATGTAGCCTCAAGCCTCTACCAAATAAAAGCTTATAAAGCCTATGATACTTTCTTAATATTTTATACCACCAAGAGAGTTTGACCAATCATAATTATTACATTTAGGCTTCTAAAAATAGTGTTTTTCATTTTACCCACTACTTACACTACATAGATGTTTTCTCTATGTAAAATAAACCTCAATTTTCCTTGTTATTGTTCCAATGCAGTGTATCTTATCATTAAACACACAGTCTCCCAAATCAAAAATGTGGATATCACTTCAATTTTTTATCTTTCTGATCACCACTGTTACAGAGAAGTGTTTGTCCTCTCTCATTTGGACAATGAAATCTTTCCTTTTAGAGTTCATATCTCTACTTCCACTAAGCTCTTTGTTACCACTGGAAACCATATTTCCTACATCCCGTTCCCTACACAGCTGCAGGTTAGAATTGCCAAACTGTGAAGGCCATCGCCATTAAACTCTGAAGACCACTGATAGTTGGAGACTGGGGAAGATCACTAAGGGGTTAGATAGCGAAGATGAGATAGAAAATTCCAACTTTGCCTTTCTCCATTTCAATTGCAGTATTGATTTCTTTTTTTGAGGATTAAGTAGAATTTGTTAGAAGAGAGAAAGAATGGAACTCACAGACTCCAGACATGGAGTACCATGAGGAGCAGCACCTCCAGTACTGATTTCTGGTGGCAGACATGAAACCTCAATATGTCCACAGGATTTTTAATCCAGCCTATATGTCCTTACCACCTCCTAGGCTTGCCTAGTGCTACAGCACAACAGGTTAACAACAATTATCCTATCACTAGATTCCCCAGAACCTCTTACAATTACTTAAGGTCAAATTCCCATGATACATTTGTTTTTCATTCTCTGACTACATTACACATGGATACAATATATCTTGATCATGTTACCCCCTACTTTTCCATCCTTTGCCAACAGAACATCCTACAACAAACTGCTTTCTGTCCTCATGCCCTCAGCTTGTGATTCTTGTTCAATATAAAACATTTCTTATTCCAGAGTACCTCCTAAATAAAACCCTGACTGATACACACTATTAATGTAATGTCAGTGCTCTTGGGGTCTTCTGAGGATTCTGTGTTCTAGGCACTGTGCTCATAGTGTTCCCTTGGCCTACTATTGTTTAACCTGTGCTGGCTGTCTTCTCTGTGAGATTCCATCATTCGTCTCTATTACCTTTTCTTGCTAGTCAACACTTGGCTTTTCCTGAAATAGAATATCAATTACCATATCATATCATAACTACTTACTTGTCTCATCTCACATTGCATGAATTGTGTGATTGTCAAAGATAGGTAACTACAAATCATGGGACCAATTTTATAAATGATACATAAAATCACAGGCAGGTTAAAAAAATTGTCTAGAATTTAGATATATGTGACAAAATTCCGCTTTACTTTAAAAAATGTTGACTTCAATATTCCCAACTCACATAGGAACTCTGATAGCAAGAAGGGATCTTTTTTCAATTAGAAAATCAAGTAGAGATGGATGAATTTCTAAGTAAACACAACTTACCTAAATTGAATCAGGAAGTTGTGAATTATTTAAATAGTCCTATAACATATAAGGAAATTGAGGAAGTAATCTCGAATCTTCCCAACAAAAAATGTCCTGGACCAGATGGATTCAGCACAGAGTTCTACCAGACATTTAAGGAGTTAATAACACCAATACTCCTTAAACTGTTCCATCAAATAGCAAAGGAAGGAACACTACCAAATTCCTTCTATGAAGCTAATATTGTTTTAATCCAAAAACCTAATAAAGATTCACTTAAAAAAGAAAACTATAGGGTGATCTCTCTGATGAACACAGACACAAAGATTCTCAACAAAGTCTTAGCAAATCGGATTCAAAAACATATTAAAAAGATCATTCACAGGGACCAAGTAGGCTTCATCCCCGGCACACAAGGTTGGTTCAACATACGCAAATCAATATATGTAATTCATCATGTAAACCAGTCCAAAGTCCAAGACCACATGATACTCTCGATAGATGCAGAAAAAGCTTTTGACAAGATCCAACAGCTTTTTATGATCAAAACGCTAGAGACAGTAGGAATGGAAGGAACCTTTATCAATATAATAAAAGCTGTATACAACAAGCCCACAGCAAGGATTATACTCAATGGAGAAAACTGGAAGCATTCCCACTTCGATCAGGAACTAGACAAGGCTGTCCACTCTTACCACTTCTATTCAATATTGTACTTGAAGTCGTAGCTGAAGCCATAAGACAAGAAAAGGACATAAAAGGGATTCAAATCGGCAAGGAAGAAGTCAAGCTATCCCTATTTGCAGATGACATGATCTTATACCTGAGTGATCCCAAAAACTCCACCAGGAAGCTCCTGGAACTAATTGAGAAGTTCAGCAGGGTGGCAGGATACAAAATAAATGTGCAAAAATCAGAGGCCTTCCTATATGCCCAGAATGAAAGAAGTGAAAAAGCCTTGAGAGAAACAATCCCATTTACTATAGCCCCTAAAAAATGAAATACCTTGGTATAAACCTAACCAAGGAGGTAAAAGACCTTTACAATGAAAACTTTAAAACCCTAAAGAAAGAAATAACAGAAGATACAAGAAGGTGGAAAGATCTCCCATGTTCCTGGATTGGCAGAATCAACATCGTAAAAATGACCATCCTACCAAAGGCAATATACAGATTCAATGCTATACCAATTAAAATCCCAAAGCAATTCTTCACAGAAGTTGACCAAACAATCTCAAAATTCATATGGAGGCACAAAAGACCCAGGATAGCAAAAACAATCCTGAGTAACAAAAACACTGCTGGAGGTATTACCATACCAAACCTTAGTCTATACTACAAATCCATAGTTGTAAAAACAGCCTGGTATTGGCTCCAAAATAGACACACGGATCAATGGATAAGGATTGAAGACCCAGATATAAGCCCACAAAATTACAGCCATTTGGTCTTTGACAAAGGAGCCCAAAGAATCCAATGGAAGAAGAACAGCATCTTCAACAAATGGTGCTGGCAAAACTGGATCTCCACATGCAGAAGATTAAAGCTGGGCCTATACTTGTCACCATGTACAAAACTTAATCCAAATGGATCAAGGACCTTGATATCAGGCCAGAGACTATAAAAACCATAGTTCAAAGGATAGGGAACTCCCTCGAGCTGATTGGGCTAGGCCAACATTTCCTAAACAGACATCCAATAGCACAGTCACTGCTACCAACTCTCAACAGTTGGGATCTTGTGAAATTAAAGAACTTCTGTTCAGATAAAGAGATTGTAACACGAGCTCAAAGGCAACCCACAGAACGGGAGAAAATCTTCACTAACCACATATCTGATAGAGCTCTACTGTTCAGAGTGCACAAAGAACTTAGAAAACTAAACACCAAGGAAACCAATGGCCCAATTAAAAAATGGGCCCTGGAACTTAAAAGAAATTTTACCAGGGATGAAATTAAAATGTTTAATAAATATCTTAAAAAATGTTCCACTTCTTTAGCCATCAGGGAAATGCAAATCAAAACTTCCCTGAGATATCATCTCACCCCGGTCAGGATGGCAAAAATCCACAATACAAAGAACAACAAATGCTGGAGAGGATGTGGAGAGAGGGGAACTCTCCTACATTGCTGGTGGGAATGCAGGCTCATACAGCCACTCTGGCGAGCCGTCTGGAGATTCTTAAAGAAATTAAAGATTGAAATGCCATATGACCCTGCGATTCCACTTTTGGGAATAACCCCCCATACAGCAGAGGTTCACCTCAATAGCACAAGCACGACCATGTTCATAGCAGCACTGTTTACAGTAGCAAAGTCATGGAATCAACCTAAATGTCCAACAGTTGATGAGTGGATGAGGAAAAGGTGGTATATCTATACAATGGAGTACTACTCAGCCATCAAAAATGATGAATTACTGGAATTTGCCAGGAAATGGATGTCATTAGAAACAATTATATTAAGTGAAGTATCCCAAACTCAGAAAATTAAGCACCATATGTACTCCCTAATTGGTGGTTCCTAGTACCAAACCCACCCAGCCCACCTTGAGACACTCATAGGTAAATCTATGTATTACCTCCAGTAATTGCAAGGATTATGAACAGGAAGGATGGGGTTGGAGGGCCACACCAGAAACAAGGAGAGAAGTGACCATGTTACAGTAGAGAAAATAGGCCTTCATCAAGGACTGCAAGTAAGTAATGTGAAACCTGGTTAAGTTCACAGACGTTCGTTCCTGATCATTTACAACTAAGGGGGTATGATCTCAACAGAAGGGGAGGGCATGTAGTCTGGCAGATAAAAAGTATCCATTTTGCAAATGGGTGATTGACCCCTCCCTTACGGAGGTTTCCAACTTTTATTACATCTACCCTTGAATGTGCTCTTATAATAAGACTCCAGTTTAACAGCTTTTTGTCTCTGGCCAGGGGGTGACATACAGTGCCCATCAGGATGGAGTGAAGGGCATTGCAGGAGCAGCAAAATTGCAAAAGAAAATCAACAAACCACAATCCAGAACTTCATGACTCTATATCAACCACCTAGAACTAGGCCAGACTAATCTCTCTCCATCCTGAAGCTCAGGGAAATTTGCGGAAGAGGGGGCGGTAAGAGTGCAAGAGCAAAAGGATGGGAGGAGCAATGATTTGCAAGATACTCCACACAAGTTAGGGCCGAAGCAATCATAATTGGACTTTGCATGCCCTGCACAATGTCCAATACACTATTGACCTCACAAAGTCTAGCATCTGCTAAAGGCACCAAGATCCTTGGAGGCAAGGGATTGGCAGCCACAGTAGTGTTCCTATGCTTAAGGGGAACACAGGAAAGGGTTCAGGGAAATGCCACTGGGTCCTTGTACATCATCGGAGAGGAGGGCCCAGAGGAGAGTCAGGGATGCATATTAAAGGACTCTCTGGGAATTGGGGCGGGAGGCACTGGGGGATGGGGAGGGAGGGGGAGGGGAGGGGGAGCAGGGAGTTCGGGAGGAGGAGGAGGGAGGGAGGGAACTGGTGAACCTATTAAATTTGTATGAGTGGAAATAATAATAAAAAATGTTAAAAAAAAAGAAAATCAAGTTAAAGGTCTAAAAGACTGCTTTTAAATAGCTAATGTCTATCTAAGTCTTTAGGATCTCAGTTACTCTTTTCTTCCTGTGAAAAAATATTATGATCCACCTAATTAAGGGATAAATGTTTATTATTTGGTTTATGGCTCCAGAGGGAATTTAGTCAGTTATAATGAAGGGTGCACATAGCAAGAAGGAAGGCATGATACCAGAAACAGGAGGCAGAAAAAGAGGGAGGAGGTGAATAAGGAAAACAAAGGAGGAAGGGAAGGAAGGAAGGAAGGAAGGAAGGAAGGAAGGAAGGAAGGAAGGAAGGAAGGAAGGAAGGAAGGAAGGAAGGAAGGAAGGAAGGAAGGAAGGAAGGAAGGAGAGAGGGAGAGAGGGAGGGAGGGAGAGAGGGAGGAAAGGAGGGAAAGGAAGGGAAGGAGGGAAGGAGAAGGAGGGAGGGAGGCAGAGAAGGTGGGAGGGAGGGAACTCTGGGAGGGAGGAAGGGAAGTGAGAAACTATGGGAGACAATTCACATCCAAAACATGACATCTAGCTTGATTGGTCCCTGCCTACTATGGGTCTATATTTCACCATCTGTATCAGAGGTGTTCAATTTGTTTTGCTAAAATCCCAATGTTCTCTTGGTGGTTCCTTAGGAGAGAAGGAAGAGCTAATAAATCCTGAGAACAAAAAGAATGTGAGACATTATCTTACTACATGATACATGAGATTTCCTCGTAAGTCTTCATTTCAAACCACAACAAAGATACCTTTTAAGGAAAGCTGAAAAGCATCATTTGCAAGACAAGCTCAAAACTCCTTAGGTCTCTGGAATGAATAATCAATTCATGTACTGCCCCCTGACAGAGCTCTAAAAGTACTCTGCTATAGTCTCCCCATCTTATAATCCAGTAATGCACTACTCATTCCATACTGGCTTATGCTGTTTCAAACTTGATTCACACTATTCCCTCAGTCTGGAATATCTTCTGCTTGCCTAACTCAACTCATATGCAATCTGGAAACATTTAATAGCAATCCAGTACAAAGCAGGTTTCCCTCCTTTCCATTCTTGTATTACCAAAATATATGCCTTGTCATGACACGACATTGCACTATTATTTGAATTTACTAGGCAGTACTGTTGCGAATCTTCTAGGAAATATTCCATCACCTTTGCTTCCCAGAGCTCAAAACAGGCTTGATACAACTAGTGCTCAATGAACATGGAGACCAGAATTGTTCAACAAATTTTACTTGAAGAAGAGGAAGACAAAAGAAAATAGAGGATGAACTTGTTTATTTAGCTTCCATAATGTGCTAGCTAATTTACTAGAGTCTTACTAGAACTTTCTGACCATTAGACTGCATTCCCAAGTTTACAATTACAAGAAATTGTGGGTTACAAAAGTTAGGCCAATCACATGGAATCAAGCATTTAGGAAAAGAGTGAAAAGAATTTGACTTTGGGGTTGGCTGGCTTCACAGTCTAAGTCTTTATGCCATAATACACATGAATAACATGTGTCAATATGTATTAAATTGTGACAGCCAAGAAAGTTCTCTAAGTGTGCATTTGCTATACAGAATTACCTCCATAGTATTTCAGCTTGTTTGAATTTCCCAAATTTAACTGCCAACCAAGATTAAAAATAAAATGCACTTTTCAAAGAATGGCTGTCTATTTCTAAGTATATGCCACCTACTCTGCCAATTTAATAAACATTTATTTAGTGCCAACTAAATGCAAGTTACTGCATAGAGCCTTAGGGGACATATAAAATGAGAACGGTATGGACCTTGCCCTTCAGGAGCTCATAATCTGAAAACATACATTAACAACTCTGAACACAGGCAGATGGTGATAAGTGCCTAATAGAGGCACTTACAACGTGCTAAGGAAGCATAAAGTAGAGAGAGATTAATTCCAGCCATAGAGCAATAAAACACCCCAGCAAATGTATCTTTCACTACATATCAAGAAAAGACTTTTATGGTCCAAGCCAAAGGATGTACTTCTTTGTGAAATATCAGAGCTTATTCAAGAAACTAATAGATCCAGCTTTTGTGAGCAAGAATAGAATTGAGCTACAATAGAAACAGCCCTACCTGGATGTATTTTCCACAGCAAATTGAGGAAACCCACAGGTCTCGTTATTCAAAGAGCTTTCAGTGTATTTAGAAGGGACTGCACATAATTCTAACTACAAATCTATGTCCATCCGCTTAGAGTATTGCTTTTCAGCTCACTTGTGCACTTAAAGTAAGTTTCTCAAGCAGGAGACAGATTTCAAAGGAAACATCTCTTTCTGATCAATGAAGAATGAAGTCAAAAGAGGATATTTTTTCTTTTTTAATTTTAGCAGGGAACAACTTCAACAACTTAGCTGTTTGACACCTTGCTTCAAAGTACTTAAATGGCTGTGAACCAAGCCAATGATGTTAAATGGCTTCAGCCATGTGTCAAGTAGATTCATTAGGTTCTGGCACTGCTACATCAGCTGAAGGTTTAAAGACTGGAGATGCAGATGAAAGCTCAGGAAATTCAGACTTTTCCACCAGTAAAGGAGCAACCAGCAGCATCCCCTTGTATTCTGACTCAATAGTGTGCTGATTGCACAATGGAAAATAGATCCCTGGCCACAATATAGTTTTAAAATAAATATTACCAGGAAAAACTGAAAACAACAATAAACCATAATTCAGAACACAAAAGACCCTACATTAATCACCTGGCCAGCCAAATCTCTCCCCATCCTAAAGCTCAGGGAACCTTGCAGAAGAGAGGTGGCAAGATTGTAAACAGAGCCTAAAGATGGGGAGGATCAATGATATGCAAGATACTCCAAACAAGTTAGGGCTGCAGTAGCCATAATCAGACTTTGCATGACCTGCACAATGGCTGACATGTCAATGACTCCCCAAAGTCTAGCATGGATCACAGGGGAGAAAGGCAGTAGGATCCTTAGAGGCAAGGAATTATAATTATGAGACATAATACAGTTCCCATGCTAATGGGGAACCCAAGAAAGGGCTCCTGGGCTATGCAACTGAGTCCCTACCCCTTACTATGGTGGAGGACTCAGAGGGAGGTTTGGCATTCACACAAAAGGATATCCAGGGGGATGGGAAGGAGGAAGAGGTAGTGCTGGGAAAAGGGGAGAGAGGGAGGGGGTGAAAGGAAGGGGAAAAGGAGGAGAAAGTACAAGGGGGGGTTGGGGAGGAGAGAAAGGAGGGAAGAGGATAGGGTGCCTATTGAGCTTATATGATTTGGAAAAAAATAAAATGTAGGAGAAAAATAGTAAAAAAATAAACAAAACAAATATCACAAAAAATGTGTCAGCTTTGATAGGCCACTTTTTAAAAAATGCTTAAAACTTTCTGAAGGAGCTGTATCTGTGAGATAAAATGGTATGGGGCCTGGAGTACTTGAGGCTATTTCTCTGTGAAATAATTATTAAGAGGGAAAAGAGTTGAGATTATTTACGTCTATTGTGAAACAGAAAACAATAGAACCAGACTCTGGGAACCCAAGCAGTTAGAAAGTCTAGCAAAAGTAGCAGAAAGATTGGCAGATGACCATTTGGTGAGGAAGTTTTCAGAAAATAGCAAAACTCCTAAATATTCTATCTCCTCAGGATGCTCAGATTTCCATTTGGCAATGTCAACATACCTTGCACTTACAATATTTTTTTTTGCTTTGAGGAAGAAAGTCCATTCCTCAATAATACAGCATCATCACCATCATATCACCACAGAATTTTCCATTTTTTAGTAAACTAAGCAGTTTATATTAGCTGATGATACTCATATTTAGGAGTTTTGCTATCACAAAAAATGTGTCAGCTTTGATAGGCTAAGAGAAGTGTACTTAGGTTTTATAAATTTAGACATAGGTTCAGAAAAGAGAGAGGAGGTTTGTTCTTTTGGAGCTCATAGGTAGCTCATATGTGGGAAATCTCACATGTACTGCTGCTTCACTCTATGTCCTACTGACAGAGTGAGAAAGAAAGGAGGAAGGGACTGAATGATGATTTTTCAGGGGACAAGACAGACTTCTTCCATCACTTTGACATGTCTCCAGATAGAAGAAATTCTCTGGGAGGTGGAAATCCTGCCCATGTCATGACTTAATAGTGGAGACTGAGGTTCCAGCCTTACCAGTGAACCAGGAAGAATCCTCAATACTCTCTTCCTCCCAGAATCTGTGTATTTTAAACAGAGACAAGCTATGGTTTTCTGTGAGCTATGAAACATTTTACTTGTATGAAATCTCAAGTCCATTTCCACAGATGATACTCGTTCATGGACATTTTATCCCTTGATATATTTAATCTGGTCTTTGGGCCACTTATTGTTTCTGTACTAAAATAGTCTCAGTGGTAACCAGTTATACTCTCCAAATCTGATTGTCCCTTTCTAGTTCTTATCAAAGTAACCCATCTCTTTTATCTAATACTAGCACTGACTTTTAAGTGGAAAATGCTTCCTTCCAAATTCCATTTCCTTCCTATATAGAAGGCTCAGATATATATCTATATAGAGAGAGAGGGTTCATAAGATATATTTTTTGACTGATACTCTTTATGGAGAGGTGAAGAGACCTCTCTTGTCTCATGTCTGAGAAGAAAGCTAGACTTCTTTAGTTCCGTCTTTGGAGTGATGCTCCCTGCAGAAAGCTTGCACTCTTTTCTGCTTTCCCATATTTAGTATTGTCTATCCAGTATCTCGCTAGGCTAGTTTAATACAATATTGACTATGACCACATCAGCAAATTGCCCACATACTAAGGTCCTCTTAGCAGACAATTTGGACCTCAAGTGTTTCCTAGCAAAGGAAACTAGCAGATTGTCAATTTTTCGCTTCATTTTACTCTTTGTTTTCTTTCTTAATTTGCTCAAAACCCGAGATGCCCAGAAGGCTATTCCCTTATAGAATCAATGATATTTCATCTCTGTTCAATGGCTTCTCAGATGAACTGTTGATTTACCTCCCACTTCTCAGATTGTTGCTTCTGTTTTTCAATAATTCCTTTTTCTTTCATAGTTACTATGAAAGATACTATGTTGAATATATACTTTTGCTTTGGTTTTTCTTCCTTCTTTCTCTTCATACATATCTAGCTATATAACATAATTATACTATGTATTGTGCATGTACATACACATATATATGCACATTTGTACTCAAAAATGCTTATAAAATATACAATAAATATATAAGTACATTATATGTGTACATACTAACCCTGTCATAGTTGGCATATAAAATGTTCCTCACAAAGCTTCATGTGCTGAAGACTTGGACCCAACTGGTGATGCTGCTTTAAGAAGTTCTAGAAATGTTATGACTTGGAGGGAAGCATATAATTGGAGCATGGATCTTCTGGGTGTCTAATTACAGGACTCTTTTGTCAGTCTCTCTGTTTCTTCTCCACAATGATATTAAGAAGTTCTTCTATCGCATGCTCCCAGTACCATGATATTCTGCACAAGCATATAGGGCCAAGAAACAATGAACTGAGTCCTCTAAAACAGTGATCCAAATGAAATTCTCTCTCCCTAAGTTATTTGGGCAACATGTTTTACCCATGGTAACAATAAAAGTAACTAATTTGAGAACATACACACATACATTTTCACTGAGCACATGTGGAAATCATTTTGTTGTATCAAATAAAAATGTTCTTACCATTCCTATTACAACACCCATCCCTCACAAAAATGAAATGATCTTAGAAGTCTGTTATGCAGTTCACTATAGTCAAGCACTTGCTAAGAACTTACTCATATCACAAGTGTTGAGACCACTGTTTATTCATTTGTAATGGAGCAATTATCAAGAAATTCCCAACTATTTATAAACAATGCACTGTGGGCTTGATTTATAAACAATGCACAGTATTTTATGAACAAGGGTAGGGAACAAATAAAGCATGGAATATCTTTGCAGAAAGTTTATATTATTTCAATATCTGTGGTTATAAAATGTGACATTGCTATGAGAAAAGAAGTTATATTACAAGAAATGACAGACAGACAGGATTCACAGTGATGATAAGGGAAGTTCTCTTTAAAGACCCAACATTGGACTCAAACCCTGAAGAATTGAGAGCAATAAACTCATACCCTAGATGTTTATTTGACTATGCTTCATTAAGGATACACATATCCAGCATCTAGCATCAAGACTATCCCAATCCTTACATACCTAAGAGGCTTTAAATAAAAATGCTCCAACAAATAACATATGCCTTTTTATGATACATGCATTATAAAGCAACTCCTTTGAATATTGACTCAAAATGAGAGATTAATTTTAGATTCATTGATGACCAATCATATTGTCTTCAATGTGAAAATAACAAAGATAAAGAACATTTAGCTATATTTCACAAAGCCAGAGGCTGAACACAGTATTCAGATAGGTTCAAAACTGTATTATAGATTTCTCTTTGCTCATAAAACTGAATACTCCCTACATTTAAAGAAATGTTTGCCATGCTATGACAGCAATTTCTGGAAAATGGTCTTATTTGTTCCCTGAATAGCACATTGCAACTTAATCTTCACATCACATGACATGTGTATAACCATGGAGTCTTGTGTTAAAAGGGATTAGGGGGCTACCACAGAGTCTCTCAGTATAGCCTTTTAGTCTTAAAGTGAAAGCTTAATTGTAACATTGCCATTGTTTCCCTCCAGGACTTCCTTTTTTTATATATTTATGATGTCTTTTGACAAATTACAAAATTATTATGTTAAAACTAGTTCCAAAAACTCAAGATCATTGTTGGAGCTAAAAGTTTCAACTAACATGTTTAAATGGGGTTAGATAAATGTCAGATATATTTTCTTGCTCATTATACATCGCATAAATTTAGTGATACCAGGAATATTTGTTAGTGCTCATGCAAATGAAATAAACAGCAAATGTAGTTCTTATTTTTGCTAAAGTGATATTTCTAAACTCTCAATCCAATTGTTCTTTCGATTGATATTCAGACAACTTCCTGCTTTGTTATTTAGTTTTAGACTTTGGAAAAACAAAGCCTAGGTTCCCATCTAGATTTTGCCTGCCCTATCCCCCAACCTTGTTTGCTCAGGTTAGGACTCCATTCTGAGGAGACATGTTCAGAAAGCATGGCTCATTTTCCCTAATACTAGTTAAGGTTTTAACTACACGACTGAGGATGAAAAATGAATAAGCCAATTGAACTTGCCAGAAGTTGTATCAGCAGTCAGATAAGCAGGGGCAGAACAAAAAGGAAAAGGAAAGTGGCCTCACACCAGTGGTTCAGAAAATGTCCCTTTATCTCCATTTATCAAACACAGAAACTGGTGAGAACTATAAGAGAAACTGTAAGAACAGAGTCTCCCACACCCCTTCCTGCTGCTCCCTCTCATCTCCAAGGCAGGACTTCATGGACATTGCTGTTGAGAACACGTGCTAATTTATTCTGGGCTTTCATGGCCAGATTTGCATGGAGAGATTTGCTCTCCAGACAGAGACATAAATTCCTCAAGGGCACAAACAAAACTTCACACTCATTCCACCCATGTGCTGAAACAGATTGAAGTTGGTAGGCTGGGAGTCTTCTTTATTTCTGTTAATTTGGAAGGCATCTTTCCCTGTTCTTACTAGGAAGAAATCCTCAATATATACCAATAAAGGCAGAGGAAAGAGAAAGAAAACTTCGAGGTTTAGTTTATAAGATGCTTTGTGGGCGTCAGGTTGTTTCAGGAAACTGTACCATCCAACTGCCATATTGAATGTTGACTTTGATTTCTCTCTCTGTCTACCCAAGTATTCTTCATAAAATACCCTGTTCTCTTTCAGCCCTGAGCATCCTTCCTCCAAAGAGCAATTAAACCCCATTACCCTTCAACAGGGCCACTCAGTCACCACTGTCACTGATAGCCTGTGAAACTGTCATCAGATAATCACCATCAAGGTGGCCCAAAGCTCCTGACAAGAGCAGCCCATGGAATTCAACTGGGAGCAAGAGGACTCTATAGAAGGACAGCATTCTTCCAGTCTCAGGATCCTGACTTAATGATCAGTCCTTCCCAGAACACACTTCTGGGACTTCCCACAGGGAAAGGCAGCTCTCGACTCATTTGCCCCCAGTATTTATCTGTCATAAGACTGTTCCTTAATGTTGATGATTCGCATAATCCCAGATGGAGGAACAGTGTCACTGCTATTTACATATCATTAAAGAACACCCCAAGGCAAGGAGCAAGAAGCCCTCTCCCTAGCAAGGAAGGTGACGGTCACACACGCTCCTGTGACAAATCCCAGGGCCTTCCTCTCCCCTCCCGCTCTGAGAACACTACTTCAAGGTTCCCACAGTACAGTGCATTCTGCCCAAAGCTCTCACCAGTCCTCTGAGACTGCAGGTGCAAGGGAAGTTTTTACAAGTCACATTGGTCTATTAACCTTTAGAATATTGGCATTTTCCAGTCCTGCTGGTAAATAAATCTTAAAAGAACTCGAGGCAGACAATCCCCAGTATGCAGCTCAGAGGGCAGCATCTGAAGGCATCTGGCATGGCTTAGAAAAGGCAACTGCTACCAGTATTCCTCAGTATGCCTCTCAATGGGCAGTCACCAGGAAAAGCATAGCCATCCTACCCCTCTCCATAGCTCAGAGAGGTGTAGAGAAGACCCATGGGGTACAATTAATGAATCACAGACACTTTCTATAGGTAAACTATTAGGGAGGAAACAGAGAATCATGTAGTGATCTCCCAAAAATTAAAAAGGGGACAAAAGTAAGAAAATCAAACCATTCGTGTTCTGCTTATCTATATTTATGATTTCCATGCCAACAATAAATTAATTGGAATTAGGCTGTCTATAAAAGTTGTTTATGAATTCTCAGAAGTAGAAATAAAACTTCAAGACAAATACCATCCAGCTCCTAAAGAGCTGAAATGGACTCCAGAGGTTGTCTTGAATAATTGCCTCCACTTACTGTGTAAGTGAACAGCTCGCAGAGGTGGTATCAGGACAGCTTGTGTACGACAGGGTGGAAACTATGTACAGACTTCCTGAAGAAGCAGATGCATGGACAGGCTCAACCAAGTAAACAGGAGACCCTGGTTTCTGAAGTACATGTATTTTACCTATATTATGTGGTACAGGACCATCTTAGTACTAAAAATACTCATTTATAGATGATACAAAGATCGGTTAAGAAAGGGAGCAGCGAAAGGAGTACAAAATCTGAGTCAAACAAAATACAAGGAAGATAGACCAAAAGAAGCTACTGCACTTGAATGACAAGAATCCTCATGTGCATTAAATATTAAGTAAATCCCAATGTGCCTTTCTAGAGCTGCTTCTGGATTAGCTTCCATAAAAACAAATATACTTTGTTTTAAATGTAAATGCAACTTCTAGAATGGTGGGACGATGCATTGAAAGTCCTCAGGAAATATTTTGTCTTTTTACTGTGGATTTCCCCTTATCCTTAAGATTTTGATCCATCAGGAGCTGGACAAGAAACAATACCTAGAAGAAGGAAGAATGGAGATAGTGGTGTTTTAAATGACTCAGAGATGGGAACATGGCCACTTGTTAGGTGACTACAGATGTTGGGGAGGAATTTATGAACCTTCATTTTGTTGTTCTTGTGGGAAAACTTCCCAAAGAAGCCTTTATTCTTCACTTGGATCTTCCTCATTTATCAACTAACTCAGGGTCCCACGAGGACAGCACCCCAGGTAACTAAACCAGTTCCTGTGAAGTTTCATCTCATTCTTACACTGTTACCTTGATCAAGATCTAGACACATGACATTTCGACCTGCAAAGCTGTGACATCCATTCCTGCTGAAACCAGTTCTGTGAGGCTGAGCACTCTGGATGAAACCATACCTGAATGTCAGTGAATTGGATGAGTCACGCTAAACCTAGAACTCTCTGATCGAATAGACTGGCTTGCCAATGAGCTCCAGACTTCTTCCAGTCTCCATCCACTAGTGCTAGCACTGCTATGACACACAGATACAGTTGGACAGTTTTTATGTAGATTAAGGATCTTTGGGCCTCCTGCTTGCTCAGTAAACACTTTGCTAAGTGAGCAATCTACGCAACCCACTGTTTTATTCATACAGATAAACCACCAAAGTCTTGGAAGAGTTTCTGGAATACTGTTTTATCGACTTTAGTAAGACATTGATGAAAAGTTCATAAAGGCCTGAACCATTTCAGGTTTACCATGGCGGGCTTGGTTGTTACAGCAGCCCACAGGGTCCCAGCTCCTATACACCTCTAAGCCCAGGTAAGGAGGTGGATTCTATTCTCCATACAAGAAAAAGCCTTAAAGGGTGAAAAGGACAAATGAGGTGAGTGGACAGTCTTCCCAACTTTGCTCACATTTCCCCCAAAATATTCCAGCTCTCACTGAACAGATACTGACAGAAACTTGACCCTAATACAGGACATAATCCAATTTGAAAGATTGTAGATCACAGCCTTCTCTGCACAAGAAACTTATTTATGTGCTTGTGGGTCTCTCTGAATCTGTAGCTTTCTTTGTCTTCTTGTGATAATCACCAACTGAGAAACATAGTTATTAGCAACTTCAAGTACCCTTTTTAATAACTTCACTGAAATAATGCAAATTGCTTTGGCTCTTTATGTAAATGGACTACATGCTTTCTTTTGTTTCTGCTTTTGACTAGTTTCATGAGCAAAGAGGTACACAGTGCACAGGATTAGCTTAGCAGGTTAATTCATTTGGTGCTATCACCAAATTGTTGATGGCATTTAGACAAGAGGATTCGTATGTTCTTTTGCCTGAGTGACAAAAATTATGTGTCTAATACTGGGTCAACTAGCCACCACTATACACATATTCATAGACACACACACATACACACACACACACACACACACACACACACACACACACACACACACATCCAGACTGACAATTGTTTCTCCTCGACTTCTTTCTCAACTACAACAACATACTGCTTCCTGGTATGGTATGAATTTGCTGGGTGTGTCACCCAAGGACTAATTATGCAGAACTTGTCTATATTGCAACATAAGAAAAAAGATGCAACTTGGGAATTGGTTGGTTATTTGGGTACTGCCCTAGGAAGCGAATAAAGTAGGGTTCACAGGATCCCAAATTGCTCTCAAGTAAGGAAATTTTCATAAGAGATACTCCCTATTTTGACTTCCTCACTTGGGGATCACTCCCCAGAAACCAGGCTGAAATTTTGGTGGTGTGTCTGCCAAAAGGACTTCATCAGAGCCAAGCTAAAGCCAATGTCATACCACTGAATCTCCAGAACTGTGAGCTAAATAGTTTTTTACTTTAGAAGATCAACAAAGTACCCCTCCAGCTTTGGGTACTTTGTTGAAGTAATAAGAAACAAATTAACACACCCCTTTTTTTACTTAAAGCCCTCCCATCTGTCACAATTTGAGCTGTGAATTCCCCCCCCCCCGCCATAGGCTCATATGTTTGAATCCTTAGTTGTTTGGGAAGGTCATAGCACCTTTAAGATGTGGAGCCTTGCTGGAGGAAGGCAGTCACAGGGGGTGGGTCTTGATATGGATTAGAGCCATCCTACTAACAGGAGAGGTCTGCTTTTGCAATTGGCAATTTTGCAGTTTAGCATCTCCATGGTGGGTGTGACTTAGGTCTCCCTTAGCTTCTGCCAGCCAGCCAGTCATGCCTTTCCTGCCATAATGATCAGCATCTTCCCTCTGGAACTGCAAGCTGAATAAATCTCCCTTTCTCCCTTAAATTGCTTGATTGAGTGTAATCTAACAGCAACAGTGAAAAAAAAACTAGTGTATACCACCTATCTCAGTGTTCGCAAAGAATTCTGTCATTCAGATTATAGAGTATCCCAGATAGCTAATCTCCCACTTTTGATATCCAAGTTCTTGGCCAATATTTAGTAAGAAACTTCTTAAACATTTTTCAAGAGTGCCTACCACTCTCATTTCTTGGTAATTTCCCATTGACTGATCACCTGACTCTACTCATTAACCATAAGTCTCTACCAGTGCCTTCTGACAGACATTACTTTTTTCAGAGAGTCCAATCTGTTCTCCCTACTGGAATGAATGTAGTATCACAGTCTTCAATAAAATTAAGAATTTTTAATTCTCGAATAAGAATTTTTCTTGAGCAACACACACATACATCCATGACACAGATATGAACACACACATGCACATACGTCCTGGCCATATGTAAAGACATTCATGTCTCATGTGCATACACACAGAGACACATGCACATAGTTTTCCTTTATTGTATCCCTTGAATAATTGAAAATATAAGTAAAGTTCAATAGATTCATTCCTAACATGTGCTCATCACTATATCTACCATTTTTCATATGTCATTTAATTTGATGGTTTTTTAATAAGAAGCCTTTATTATGCCTATTGGCAGGAAGGTGAGAGAAGAAATAATCTACTAATTTTTCAAAAGATTTCAACTACCAGTTGAACCACTTGGGTGTAATTTTTATTGCTGTGTTATATCATACAAATATTATGAAGTAGACATCAGATTCCATGTTTATAAGATTGGAACCCAGCATCCAGCTCTGGTTTCTGATGTGCATCAGCATTATAATTTTGACTCGGAGTCAATGGTGTAGTTCATATTATCAGAACTATAGATAACAATAACCTTTCCTGGGTGAAACAAAGAATATATAGCTTATGGAACAGAAACAAATCTACTTCAAATTACACTGTACTAACATTCTGTGAGGCAGCTCCAGAAATGAGAATATATGCACAATATTCCTCTTAATCTTCCTAAATATCAAAATTTGACTCATCCAGTTGTTTAACATTCCAAACATAATGTTATAGAAGTTGGAGATGAATTATTAATCAGAAACTGAAAAACACATCATAATTACATATTTATAAAAGTAATCCCTATCTTTGGTTGCAAGCTTGCAGAGAAGAAAAGGCAGCTGAAGTTCTGTGAGGGGACCCAGCTGCCAGCTCTATTCATCTCACCAGAAACAATTAAGGATGCAACAGCTTTTAAAAGTGCTTAAAGTGCACATTTAAAAAATACTTTGATACTTATAAAATTACACTGAGAGGTATTAATAAGCTAAGATGTTATTAATACTAATCCTGCAGTGGGAAAAAATGCCATTGACCCATTTAAAAAAATAAACGGGTTAATTTCTGCCAAAATCTTGGTTTCGTTGCTCTTAACAAAGGGTGTATTTTTATGTCCCACTTGGGGCACTAATGTGAGACTAGATATGTGTCAATCAGAGAGGAATGGCCCCTTTGGCCTGGTTTGTACCCCTCCATGAAGGAAGCTCTTTCCCATTCTCTGTTCCCTGTCTCTCAGGGAATGAAGTATGAACGACTCAGATCATTTCCACCACAATGATTAAGAATATCCTCCTGAGCAGTGTCTTCCTTTACCATTGTCAGCAACAACAAAACTGTCTATGTATTTATCTTCAAATCATCCATGCTTCCCTCATAATCATAGGTTGCCCTATTGGAGTACTGTTTTATATTTTGAGAGCATTGTTTCCCATTCACAATTAACCACATCTTAATTATTTTGTTGTTCTGATATACCACATCACTCACACTCCTTTTTTAATATTTATTTTTTCCACTCATACAAACTTGATAGGTACCCCATTACCCTCTCTCCCTCTACCCCTCCCTGGATCCCCTTGCTCCCTCCTCACTTTCCCCTTCCTTTTCCCCCTCCCTTTTTCCCACCCCCCCAATCCCTAGAGCATCTTTTAGTGTGCATGTCAAACTTCCCTCTGGGTCCTCCTCTCTGATGAGGTATAAGCATTGCCTAGAACTCTTTCTTGTGTTCCCCTTTAGTATGGGAACACTATTGTGGCTGTTAATCCCTTGCCTCTAAGGATCCTAGTGCCTATGATCCATGCTAGAATTTGGGGGAGGTCAATATGTTGGTCACTGAGCAGGTCATGCAAAGTCCTATTATGGTTACTTCGGCCCTAACTTGTGTGGAGTATCTTGCATGTTGTAACTCCTCCCCATGTTTAGGCCCCTCCACAAATTTCCCTGAGCTTTAGAATGGGGAGAGATTAGGCTGGCCTGGTTCCAGGTGTCTCTGATGTTCTCAATTGTGATTTGTTGATTTTTTTTTTCCAGTTTTGCTGCTCCTGCACCGCCCTTAGCTCCATTCTGATGGGTATTGATGTCATCCCCTGGCCAGAGATAAAAAGCTGTTAAAATAGAATCTTATTACAAGAGTAGATTCAAAGATACATGGAATAAGAGTAGGAGACCGCGGTGGGGGGGGGGTCAGTCTCCCATTTACAAAATGGTTACCTTCTATCTGCCAGACTGTATGCCCTCTCTTTCTGGTGACATCACACCCCATCAGTTGCAAATGACCAGGAAGAAGTGTCTGTGATCATTCACACTCCTAATTCTTAGTAGCTACTTGTTCGAATCAATGGAAAATGAATCCAACTATCCAGTTTAAAAACAATAGTCTTAAGATGTTCTTCCTGTTTCTGTCCATCTGAAGTAGTCATGGTGATGATCAAATAAATGCCTCTCAGAAGCTTAACTTGAAAAACTTGTTCATATCATATATTCATGATTTCCTAATTAGATCTTTAATCACATTTGTTGTCGCCATCTAATATATGGTAATAGATGTTTGTTTTGAAATGGTAAAGAAAGCAGAAGTCTTTGGAAATTGCTATCATGTACTGTCACAATGGAAGCAATTCCAATGTAAAAATTGAACACCCTAGGAAAGGGACAACTATGGTGGGCTCATTACCTTGCAGAACTGTGGTCAAATACCTGGCAGAACAGCCTGAAGGGAGGAAAGATTCATTTGGGCCCATGATTTCAGTGGGTTCTGTCTTTGTTCACTGGGCACAATGAACCTGGATAGAACATCAGGACAAGGGGAAGGAAATACATATATATATGTATATATATACATATATATACATACACACATATGTGTCTATACATGTGTTTATATTTATGTGTGTGTAGATAGATAGATAGATAGATAGATAGATAGATAGATAGATAGATAGATAGATAGATAGATAGACAGATTTTATTTTGGACAGAAAGCAGAAATAAGGAAACAATCCCTCAACTGACTTAAAAAGTCAGGGGCCATCATAGTCACCACCTAGATAATCCTAGAAGCTTTATATAAGTGTGTCTCTCACTTCCTCCAGTTAGGTTCCACCTTCTAAGTTTCACCACAAAATTCTGTTAGGAACACTTCTTTCTAAATAGGTATCAAGGGATAACATGAGACAGGAATGCAAACTTCCTGTGACAAATACTTCACTATATTCCTTAGGACTCCAGAGGAAGAAATGGCTTCACATGTAAGTCTCCAAGCTCAAATTCCAAGGACAATGTTTTAACTTGTAGGTATTTCTCAAATATACAACTTTACAAAGATTCAAAATTTGAGCTATCAGTAGGGATGTGTTTCTTTAAAAATAAGCAACTATTCTTTAAAAATAAGCAACTATTATCCTACAATGACAATGAGACAATCAGTATAGTTCAAGTTTGAAAGATATCTAAAGACAGAAGCAAAGTAATCACAACTTCCCAAAAAGTGTAAATATAACATATATATACAGCATTAACAATTCCTTATTGAAAAGATATTTTTCTCCTTCACATTCATTAAAAATTTGGAAGAGCCTACATTTACTGCTAACTACTGTGTGAATAGTGAAATTTTATGAACTCAGGAAATTCATTTTATTTAAAGAATCTAATAATGACATTTGTATTTTACAAAATAGACAGAGAATTTAATTTAATGTGTCACCAGTTTAACCAGTGATCTAGATTCTTTTTAAGCCAATAATTCTGATAATATTTGCTCAGAATAAAAAGATATAATGCTTGTCTTTGTAGGATCTATAAACTCATTTATGTGAATAATCACCTACAGATTATAATGATGATGCAGCTTCACAAATCCCCAGAGTATAAATCTGAACTGAGAAATTAAATAAATCACAGTAGTCCAAATCAAATTAAACAAATAGATCTTCTTATTGGGTTTTATTTTAAATTCCACAAGATCATCACACTTATATAAAGCTTCTAGGATTATCTAGGTGGTGACTATGATGGTCCCTGACTTTTTAAGCAAACTTGGTGGCTCCCACTGCCCTTCCCATATGGCCAGAGATTTTGAGTTAACACCTTCTCTCCATAAGATAGCAAGATGGCCCAAGCTGAGCATCCCACTGAGTATAAGAAGACAACTCATTGACAGTTCCTGGTGGAAGTGTGGCTGTTTTCATATTCATAACATCACAGAGTCTTTCATTTGATATTTCTACTTGATCTTCAGCTTGGGTCATAAAAATAGAATTGTTATAAGCAAAAGCTATCCTACATATATAATCTAGGCAGAGGCGCCTACACTTTGGACACTGAAAAATAATATGTGTTTTATACACAGCATGATATGCTTCAAAGTGAGACTTCCGTTCCCTTTGGACTTTTTGTTACCATGTATTGCATGCTGTGGTTATGAAAGAGAATTAGTCAGGAATAATTTTGGGAGTCTGTTTCTGAAAGCTTGTTCATGATTTGTCTTAACAACAAAGCAGAAGTTCTCCTTGATTAACATACCTATCATCAGACATTAGAGCATGTCCCAGCCTTTCCTTATACAAGTCCCCTGACAATCTTACTAGACACGTGTTTTAGTTTCATAACTCATTGCTGTAAATAATACCTGATCCAAACTACTTAGGGAAACAAGGAATTTTATTCAGTTCACAGTTCCACATTACAGTCCTTGGTGGCAGGAGAGTTGCCAGCATGAGATGAGGGAACTGTATATACCGCATTCAAAGTTAACGGCAGAGTGAGGAAGAACTAATGCTTTATTCCAGCCACATCTTTATTCATACCAGGACATGGTACCCTTCACAATGAATAGGTCTTCCCATGTCAATTTAAAGCCAATAGAACAGTGTTCTACAGACTTATTCAGAGTCCTGCCCTAATACCTTATAAGTTTACCCAGATGCCTATCAAGTTCACAGCTGAATTTACAATAAATTTTGTTTATCTTAACTTTCAACTTTATAGCTCATCTACTTCGAGTTTGAGCTTTAAAGTCAACAGTTAAGACTAAAATTACCATAAGTTTTTGAATTTTCATTTTATATATTTTTCCTTTTTTTCAGAAGTTGCTCTCAAATTCTGTTTTGTCATAGGATTCCTAATCAGTGATTCAAAGACTTTTCCATGAGGTTTTTTGGACTATAGTAAACAGAACTAGCATGCAAATGATCATGTTTGACAGTTTCTAATGACCAACTCTGACAAAATTCTATGAAATTCTCACTTTAAGAAACTGTGACTACAACTAACTAGCTAATGTTTAACTAACGTTAAAACTGTCATTGCCATGTGATGAATGTAGGTTTATTTGCATTGAGAGGAATAACTCCTTAATTAAAATAAATCACTTAAAGATGAAAACCCAACACAGAAAATGTATCAAAAATGAAAGTGCATAAAGAAAGTATAATTGATTTAATCATTAAAAACATCCCACTGTACCCCATTCATTCATTCACCTATTTATTCAACAGGTCTTCACTGAGCAGCTATTTTGGATCACATTTTAGCTAAGTTCTGGGGATAAATATTGAAATATAGTAACAATCCAAATTATTTTAGAATTTCTATCCTAAAAGAAAAGAATGTAATTAACTGACTAAAAATATGCATGATTTCAGATAATAATCATTGTTTTGGTCTAAGAGAGGTGAGATAATGACATCAGGGTCAAAAATAGGAAAGACTCATCAAGTTTACAAAATAAACACACTAAAAAAAAAAAACACACCAAAGAGAACAGCATGGAATTAAATTCTTGGCAATATAAGAAACAAGTGAATGAGCATTCCAGACAGCTAAGGCTGCATGATGGAGCTGGAGCTAAGGGAAGCAAGACTATGTTAGAGGGTAGAGATGCAAAAGAGCAACAGACAAGAATGGAACAGAGATAGAGGAGTGTGATTATGCAGGAGTAGGTCTGGGCAATAGGGGTTTGCTTTTGGTGATGTGAAGTGACTCTGATGGACTTTGACCAAAGAACAACATATCTGTGCTCAGAAATGCCTGTTGATTACTGAAATGATGTAGGTAAGTTTGCAAGGACCATGACTGACACAGAAGGCTTCTTGCAGTCAAGGATGGTCAAACGAAACTTTGCATCTTTTCTTCTCTGAAGAAAATTTTCAGCATCTGTTTCCTCCTGTGGCAAAACCTAAAACATCCCTAAGACATCTTCCAGAGGGAAACTCATCCACAAATAGCAAGGCAGCTTTCTGTATGTTAAGAGTCATTCCATCAGCTTAGCCAAAGCTCCCTCTGGGCATAAATGCTTTGAGAGAGCTTCTTAATTGCATCTAATTAAAGAGCATGTAAACAATCTTAATTTGAAATGTCTGTGTGAGGATGGTTTTTAATTATTTAATATTAAATTTAAAAACTCTTCTCTGTAAGTGGATTTTTTTCCTCCCAAATGAAAGGTTGATGTAGCAGCACTCTCTGGTCTAGACATATGGTGAGGTATTTCATAACCAAGAAAATGTAAGCAATTTAAAAGCTGGTACATGCTTAGAATTCTACCACATTGAAATCAAGTTAATTCAGAATTATAACAGAATAAATTTTAAAATATTGCCATATTTATGGAGATTTCTTTAATTTACATATTAAAATCACCATATGATTGAACTATATAACTTATACATTAATATGCTGATGTTAAATGTTCCTATGACTTTTCTTTTTAATTTTAAATACATTCAATAGCCGTGTAAACTTAAAAATAATAAAAATACTTTTAAAGGAGAAGAAATGTATAAATTAGTTTAAAGAGTAGCTTTCATTAAATAATAAGATTTTTAAAGTAATATTTTATTTTATTTCTTGACAGCAGCATATATGATAAACAATCAATTTATGTCTTTAGCAGGTGACTGCTACTTGCTTTTCCAAACATGGTCATGATTGATTTGGGATTACAGGAAAACAGATTATGATTCCCAAGTGCATCCATCTGCTGTCTCCAAACTTAAGAAAACCTGCTTCTATAGATGCTTCTCTAGAGAAAGAGAACTGATATTTTCAACTTTGATTTTTAAAAATCCATTCCTGGTCTAAGAAGAGATAGTATTACGTTGTATAAGCCTGTCTCTCTGGCCACTGTCTCAGAAGTTAAGGGACACCTCTGTATTCAAAAATGGCTGCACTGCACAGGTCAGTAGCTCTCACCAACTTGTCTGTTCCAACAGTCTAACTGCCCAATGGCAAGCCTGAGTTTTATCTTTACTTTACAAAGTATCTGTGATATAATTGATGCTTATTAAATGACAGTGCTTTCACAAAACACATCTCTCTGCCAGTCTAATGCACACACTTAACACAAGATTACCCCCTTGTATGGGGCAGTCAAAAGAATAAAGGTAACCATAAACCTTCTCCCTGGGAATCTTAACATTCACGTATAAAAGTGTGTGAAAAATACCACATAGTTGATCTACACAAGAGGGATAGTCCTAAATACTTGCCACCTGAGTAAGATCAGTTCAGACCACTTAAGTAGTATAGGAACTAGATAAATGGCCCTGGCTAAGTAAGTCAAAAAGACAAAGTACCATGTGAAACCAACTATATGCCTCCAAGATGGAAAGTTCATTATCACAATGAAAAGAAAGAACAAGGAACAACTTCACCAAGTCCTGGGCTGACTTGCTGGAAATGCCTGAAGCTTGTGCAAAACTGGACAAATCAGTTGATGTCTCTCTGACTGAATCAGACAATCTGGGAGGAAGGAGGGGAGTAGTCTGTCCTTTCTTAGCCCCACTCCCCTCACCCCACCCCAACCCCAATTCCCACAAAAATGAAAGTTTATGTCTCAATGGAATCCTCTTTTTCTCTACTATCACTTTTAAAATAAACTATTAACTTTTTAGAGATTTTAAATCTTTTCCATTTTAATTCTTCTGGAACAAAATGGGGCCTGTTCTCTTCAGAACCGTAGTCAGAAAGAAACAAGACTCTTCTGTGTAACAAAATTATTTCCAGTAACAAATTTCAAAGCAGATGTTTTATAATACCAAATCCTTCAGTAAGCATTACATATTTCCATATAAAATGAAAGTCAATTTGAAGACCTCCTGATACATTTGTAATGAGTCAGAATATTCTGATTTGTATGCATTCTTCAATGCATATCATGCAATATAATCATGAACTTAAAACATAGATTTAAAATAAATTATGAAAATATGACTGTAAAGCGTGAAAGAAAAAATGAAAGGAATGTGACTTACTTAAAATATATAATTCTGTAGTTCTGTGTTCCACATTTGAAAGTATAAATAGATTGGGTAGAATGAATCACACAGTTGAAACTGAGTATAGAGGTAACTTCTTTATATTCAATGAATTATCTATGTGTATGTCACAAGCCTTCCTTTTTATACATCAGTTATTAAACACAAAGATAACTTGAACAATCATTTAGAACTTAAGCTGACAAATGGAGGTTTTTTAGAAAGGAGTATTTTTCTCACTGACACTGTTTGGAAGGGCCAGCCAGCCTATGGCAGTGAGAAAAATCAGAAAGAGATTTAGTCCTTAATTTAATACATTCTCTATAGATAATACTTTCTGGACAGATTTTTGTTCCAGCTTCTGATGCTTTACCTTGACATGACTTGTGTGAGAACAAAGCACCACCAGTGGAGCTAAAGAAGAGGCAAAGTCATTATTACACAGGACTTTAACACACTGTGAGAAAATCAGAGATGTTATCGCCCCTCCTGGGGTTCTGTTGCTTCTCTGTAGAATGCGCTCTCAGCCAAGCTCAACTTTGCAGGTCCAAATACATCTTCCCATGATCCTCAGGCTCCCTCCTATGTTCTAGGCTCCCTCCTATGTTCTAGGCAGGCCCAGCAGGAAGAATATATGTTCTCCATGGTTCTGTAACTGACTGGATCATAAGCCTATTCTAAATCAATTAGTGAGGCCCAGAACATACAAGAAATGGTTATACTTGGTGACTACATCTGCCTTAGTAGCTGAGAATCAATCAACTTAGTCCACTAGAACTGACAATGGAAGATGGTTCCATGACTACCAGAGAACAGAGAAGCTTCTGAACAGTGCCTATAACATCCCTATTCCAGTCTCTGTACTCATTTATAACATAGGAAGAGCAACATGTATTTCAATACTAAGAAAATGCATGTAAAGAATTTAAAATTGAATTCAGCCTATTTTTAATAAAGAATAATTATTATAGCTAATACCTAACTAGCTCATACTGTGGGCAATATGAAGTTTTCCCATAATTGACAGTAAGCTCTTACTAGATTCACAACAGTGTTTCCAATGGGTAAAGCTGGCAAGGCAATAAGGTTTTACTAGTTTTCCAGATATCAATTTATATGTTTTTATATTTTTATATAAACAGTATACTTAATACAATTAACAGCTCAATCCATGCACTTTTGAAATTGGTTTGTCATTTACAATAAGTATAAATTTCATTTAATTAATTTAAGGCCTTAAGAAAAAAGATTGAAGTTGGTCAAAGAGGAAGGAATTATGACCCAGCCTGCCTTGAGACAGAAAACTTCAGTGTTAATTACCAGAGTTAATTACAAGCTGTTTTATGCATTGTAGATTTACCAGTTGGCAAAACAAAAATATATATTAGTATATGTCTTACTCTTCGTGATGTATTTGATATATATATTATATATAATACATATGAACACATATGTATATTTGAACAATCATTTAGAACTTAAGCCAATAATTGATATTTTTGGAAAGGAATATTTTAACATTGACAATGCTTAGACGTGCCAGGCCATGTTGAAGTACATACATGTTTGTGTATGTGTGTGTGTGGTGTGTGTGTAAAAGAAAGAGAGGGAGCTGTTTCTTTTCTCACATGAAACCTGACTGACACAGAGTTTGATACTGACAGTGGAACTAGCAAAACAAAATCTAGAGGATGAGCTTGCTAAATTGGTTCTTCAGTCCAATTAAATTTAAATCACTAATGACCTTATTTCTGGCAACAAAGTCCTGACAGTTCATAATGCCATGCAAAATATTGCCTTCAGCTATTCCTAATCAACTGCTTGTAAAAGGTAAAATCTAGGTGACCGTATATCTGATGAATTAAAATGGTTTTGACAAAATGATTAATATTAAAGTATTGACTGGTCACACCTTATTAGAGCGAACAGAATAGAGAAGAGTTCAGAGAATCAAATTCTAGGCTTCGGTGCCAAATACATTACTGAGGAAGGTTTATGCCTGTCCTGAAAGATTCCTTTATGTCCTATGGCTGTAGAACAACAGAGGACTGAAAATGAGCAGACTCTCATCTGTGATAGGCTGAACTACAGTAAAAATGGAATGTGCATTTTCACATGGTGACATCTGTTGAAGTCAATAATTTGAGAAGGCATGGGTCACTGAAACTTAGCAGACATGGGAAGGCCCTAGAAAATCACTAACCTGAACTCCTAAGTTCCATTGCAACTTCTTTGTCAGAAGCTGCTGTTCAGAGGACTGAGAGGTGCATTGCCTGAACAAACCATATTGGTCTCCCTGAGGAATGTGTCAAACAAGACACTTCTCATGCTTCTCCCTTCACCAGCACTGCAACTCTCTGCTTTTAGATGTACACTTAAGCTACATTCCAGTCACCATAGACCCCTTAGAAGTTTCTATATCATTCCACAAAGGCTACTACATTCCAACAGAGCTTCTTAATTTTCCCAAAATTTTCAAGCATGAGTCCAGGGAATATGTACATGGAAATAGACAGGAAAGGTGTGAGAAAATACAAGAAGATCTTCAATTTGGATCAGCTAAAATTATTGCTGTGAGACTACTAGGCAGAAGTGATGGATTTAATGTTACAGGTTGCTATTTATAATGGTTGGTCAGTTTCTGAAGATGGACTGAAAGATACCCGTGATAAGTATGGCTGACATGTCAAAAGCATGTTAGTGTGATGAAAGAAGGGTTTTGAAAGCTTAAGGGGCTGAAATGATGGGGTAGATTTACTATTTCAAAACTATTTACTCATCCCAATAGTGTACAGTTGAAACTACATAATCAATAAGACTATGAGATAGAAAATTAAGAGTGGAAACCCGGCCTCCTTAAAGAGTTTTGTCATTGCTTTTCTCTTTGGGTCAGAAAATACAATTGGACCCCCTGCTATTTAATAGAAAAATCAAAATGCATTGGGGAAAAAAATCACTGATCTTTAGAGACAGAGGCCAAAGGGAAGCACTTCCTTCCCAAAGACTGTGAGGAAAGACCATTAGGAGATGATCAGGAATCAAGATAGTCTAAATTACCAAGATCTAGTGTTAGAGCATCACAATGCTTCTAGAAGTGAAGTAGCTGGGTAGTCAATTAAATCTTTCTCTATACTAGTGAAAAAGTTCTAGATAGAGTGAACAAAAGTTGTGAGTGGAATTATAAAGCTCAATCATAGCCACTCAGTTTGCTAGAGAGGCTTGATTATTACACAGTCCACTGCCTGGAAGAAGTATGTACACAAACTTATTTAGTTTTGCAGCTTTGTCACTGTATTAAATACTTGCCCCAGACAATTGAGGGGAACAAGGGGATTTCACTCATGCTCAGAATTTCAGGCTATAGTTGCTGATGGCAGGGGAGTGATAGGAGCATCGGTAGCCAGGGGAACTATCCACACCACAGTCAGGGCAGGATCAATGGGCATGGAAGCTTGTGCACACACTTGCTGCCAGCTCTCTCCATCTTATCTGCCTGCCCAAGAAATAGACCATGGACCATGTCTCCCCACATCAATTACACTAAGACAATCATCTGAAGATTTGTCCAATGGCCTGCTTTAACTAAATGATTTCCCATAGATGTACCAAGACACTCACCTCTCTCAGTAAGAACAACTGAAATTTACTGGCACGTGACCTTTATTGTACTGATAAAGAAATTGAGGGCAACACAACTGAAGTAACTTTTCCAAGCTTATGCACTATAAAATCATTCCAACCCAAGAATTAAACTTTGATCTTCAAAGAATTCTAAATCCTTGGTTACTTAACTCTAGCTTCCAGGAGACTCAGAATGTTAGAAAGAAGTTTAAAAATGATTTCTACAAATATATCTGACTTTCATTTATCACAACACAAAGACAGTTGTAAAAATGACAGCAGTGATTACATCCTGACACATGGAAGCAAGCTAGACAGAGTTGTTGAGTTGGGTTTTTATGTATAAAATTGACTTTACTATCAAATAGACAGCTAAAGGCATAAAAAAGGTAACTTTAATTAAAACCACAGAATTCTGAGATTAATGTTGTATGTTGCAATGTTGTGAGGCCCGTGTAGCTTACCATTTATTGTGCTAAAAACTAATGGTTTCTGACCTACATTGGCTTGACTTGCAACTTTCTTGACTTAATATACTTTGAGTTTTGCATTTTGAACTTTTGCCAAGCTAGCAAACATGTAGGGTAATGCTCTCTCAAGATGCTGCACAGTGACTGAGAGCTACTGCTCTAGCAGTTCACAGATCACAAGGACAACGACAGATACTTAGAGGGAGGACCAGTCACCAGCAGTTTTGGGTTATTGTGCTTTGGCATCCAACATGTCTACTAAATGCTTATCTATGTGTATATACATGATATTCAAAACTTGACTAAAAAGATGTATTTTGTAGATGATTTGTCTAAATTCATACTAATGTAAATTTTCTAAACATTTTTGAAAGTTAGGTCACGTTATGACAGATCATTGGTTAGGTGTATGTGTTGCATTTCTGACCCCATTGTTGAGCCAAAGATATATTAAAGAGGTCCTGCATAATAAAGGGGGAAAAAAAACAAAAAAAGAAAAAGAAAATCACAATTCTGAAGATGAGTTTCTTGTAGACTAGTTTTTTCTCAACCTGTTAAACTAGACCTGTGCAGATTTAACACAGGAGAAGAAAAGCCAGGTATGTATTTGAAAGCTTAAGGTCACAGACCTTTCTTTGCTTTGTCTAGAGATGTTGTGGCAACACCCCAGAGCTGTGCTTTAAATTTCTCTGTATGTGAAACTAAAACATAAACGTCAACTTTTCTTGACCAGCATTTCACCAAGTACAAAAAAATCTGTCAGAAAAACACCATGGGAAAGTACCTAGCCTATTAGCTCACCAGTAAGAGCATTAACTCTACCAAGTAAAGTCTCACTAGATACACAAGTCATATTTCCCCAACCTAAAAAGGAATTAAAATTGGCAAACACACTATTACCTGATTATAAGTAAAAGGTATAAGTTTGCCTCTAAAACGTGCTAGAATCCTAAGACTACATCTGAAAGTATTCAAACAAAAAGAAATTAATGATAATTTTCTATTCACAGGGACTGTTAATTATTTCTCTAGTTACTATTTCTGTAAACATATAAATAAATAAAAGATTTTTCTCATGCTATAAAGAACGCCTATAATTTTCAAATTAATGAATAAAGTTGAATGCAAAGGGTTTTTTTTTTTTTTCAGTCTCTTTTCTTTATTGCAGTTGTGCTATCCAGAACCTGTTTAGGCCAAATATTTATATCCCCCTAAAATTTCTACATACGTACACGATTTTGTAAAAATTATACCTGACTTAAAAGAAATATAGTTCATGTTATCAGTATTGAAGCTTATATTTTCTAGGAAAATATAGTGTTGAAACTCATAATGTTGGTATTTGAAATGTGAAATATGGAACAAATCTACTTTTATTGAAGTCTGAATGTCTCTTCCTCTAGTGACCAGGGAGTGAATTAAGAACACAGAGAGGAGCAAGAATATAGGGATGTGAAGAATATGACCAGGGAGCTGGGCAGATAGCACAATCACTAAGGATTTTGCTTTGCAAGCTTGAGGACCTGAGTTCAAGCCCCAGAGACCATGATATAAAGACCAGTGTAGTGGCATGTGTTTGTAATTCTAGTGGTGGGAAAGTAGAGGCAGGATCCCTTGGACTCTCTGACCAGTCAACCAAGCCCAATTGGCAAGCCCTGGGTCCCAGTGAGAAATAATTCTCAGAATACAAGGTGGATGGTTTCTGAAGAAAGACACCCAAGTTGACATCTGACCTCCCTATGCATACATGTGCTTCAGTGTGTTTGTGCGCACACAAACGCGCGCACACACACACACACACACATGGGGGGTGAGGAAGAGGAAAAAGGGAGGGAGAGAGGGAAGGAGGGAAAGCAGGGAGAGAGAGACAGAGCAAGAAATGTGACCAAGATGAATGGGCTACAATATCCATAAGATAGTTGCAATTTTCTGTGTGGGTACATGAGTTCAGCAATTGTCACATACTTGAAATTTCAAAATAATCCAAAAGTTAAGTGTCATGATGTTTTTCAATGTCAACAATAAGCTTCTGACATTCAAAGTGGTATAGATATGATGGGGACGGGAACTCAGATTTTCTCAATCCCTTTTGCAAAATAGTTTATTTATAAGAGAAAGGGAGAGAGGGAGAGAGGGAGAGAGGAAAGGAGGAAAAACAACTCATGCATGGAACGCCACACATAATGGCTCAGGGGATCAAACCCAAGTCACCAGGTTTGCAAGTAGACACTTTACCTCCTAAGCTATCTTACTGGATTAGATTTGTCCCACATTTAAACCTATGGCTACCAGAAATTTCTGACTTAAATAATGCAGAAAAATTTAATTTCATATAACTTTCCATAATTAATGGGAACTGAATGCTATAAACTTGATATATGCTGATATAAAAGCAAAGCTATTCTTCAGTTTAAAAAAGCTAATGTAGAAGATAAATCTAATTCCTGTTGTGAAGCTAGGCAAAATAATTGCAATGTTACCTTACACAGGGAACAAGATTAGGGTGCATTTATTTTAATGAGGCAAATGTATAGTGCTCTGACAGGCAGAACATATTCTAAGAGGAAAATACCAGGAAAAAAAACTACATAAGCAAGTTTGTCATGATCACAAACTGTTTCAAATCAACACCATCAATCTGTTTTAAATAAGCAATAAACAACTAATTAAACTGAGAATCATAACAGATTCAACAGCTAACATTCTTGCTGCCAAAACAGCTATTTTTTAATCTGCAGATAAATCTTGGTTTGACATACTCATAAGTTATAGCTTCTAGGCTTTCCTGTTCCCACCTCTCTTTCAGAATGGCCACAAAAGCATCATTTAATTATTTCATAGGAGCAAAAATGATGGAATGTAATCCAATCAAAAGTTTTGTCAGTTTCTTCAGCTAGAAATACCTAGAGGCTGGGTTGGTATCGCTGGAACTTTTGCTGCTGTGAGACAATGCTCCTACAGCCAATTTAAGGGAGAGAGAGGGAGATTTATTTGGTTCCAGAGTGAGGGATACGGTCCATTGTGGCGGAAAAAGCATAGTAGGTGGCAGAAGCTAGAGGAGGCTCCAATAAAATCTATCATCATGCAAGCCAAACAAGCAGCTGACTGCAAAAGCAGACTGCTAGAGGGTGCAGGGTAGAGATAACCACCCTCAAGGTCCACTCACCTGTACTGTGCCTTCCTCCAGCAAGGCTGCACCTCCTGAAAGTGCCACAATCCTCCCAAACATTATTAACAGCAGTTAAGGATGCAAACACATGAGTCTGTTGGGGGGAGGGGAAACAACTCACATTCAAAGCATGATGGAGAAGTCGGTTTTATTGTAAATTTGCAGTCTTGGTTCCCAATTGTCCTTGTTACTGATTACTTCACTCTGGATTAAAAAGTCTAAACAGGAAACTGATGTGACTATTAACCATATTTAAATCAGATCTTCAAAATTCAAAGGCAAAATTCAAATTCCCATTACAACATTTGTCAAGGCTTCCAAAAATATCTCCCTCCTTTTTAAAGTTCTAACTGGTGCCAAACACTCAGCTTTTTATAAAGTCCTTGAGCTACATCTTTTTGTTGACATCTCAAACACAGCATTACTGTACCACTTATTGCATGTTATTTTTAAACAATGGTGACATAAGTTTGTTGCCAGACAAATAGGTATTCAAGAGGCAATGATTCAGTCTTACTTATGTGACAATTCCTTGACAAAAGACGAATCCATCATTTGTTTGTTTTCAGGGCAGAAATGCAACAATGTCTGCAAAACAACTAAAATGGCAAAACATGGATATTCAGAAGCATGAGAGCAAAGCCAACCTTTCCCTTGTATGTTTTGTTTTTTCTTGTAACTTCTACCTAGACACAGCTGCCATCCAAAATTTAATAGCTAGATTAGTATTATCACCTTGCCATTAAGTTGAATAGACTAACTTTTGACTTGGCCATTTGCCAACAAAATAAAACTCTTAAAAATAAGAACAAGACTTATGCATCTTGATTCTTTAGTGTAAAAAGTAATAAGATGACAGTAATTACATTACATATGAAATATAACCTTCCCTTGTTCTGTAGAACAAGGGCTTCTTAGGCTTTTTTCCATTGGTCCCCCTTTTTAGTAGGAAATAGTTTTTATTCATGTAATGTTACCTACAGAACATAAATGCATTTTTAGAATATGGAAATCTACAAATACTAGATATTGTTTCTCTTGCCCAAAACTTCTTCAAGCAAGATAGCATACACAGTCACTTGAATTTAAATACCATTGTGATAAACAGTAGTCATTAATATTTTTATATCAAAATTTTATTTTTCTATTTTTACACACTTATTGAGTACTTATTCTTGCTTCCCTCCATTTTCCCTCCCTCTCTTCTCTTCAATCCATTCCACTCCCTCTCACTTCTATCCCCCTGCCTCTATGGACTCCAGTGTTCCCTCTGGCTTGTCTACTCTTGTGGGAGTTCAGGACATCAATATTTTTATCTGTGCCTTAATAATTTTTCAATAATCACATCTTTATCAAAATTAAATGAAATACATCCCCAAATTGCCTGCCACATTGTCTTGCCACATCAGAGTACTGATCACAGAGACGAGATTTCTAAAACCACATGGAAAACTACATCAACAAAAGTGGAGTTATTCATACCTCCAAAGGCTCATTTTCTCATAGAATTATTACAAAAGCAAGAATAAATGCAAGCAAGAATAAGGAATTAACATGGTAAGACTTCTGAGAAATGAAAAGCTTGCATCAGAACCAATCACATCCTGAATCAAGAAAGAAATAAGGGGGCTGGAGAGGTGGCTCAGGGGTTAAGCCTCTGCCTAGCAGGCGGAATATCCTGAGTTCAGATCCTAGACCTCACGTATAGATGCCGGGAGGAAGCGGGGTGGCCTGTGTTTCTGGTCCTGGTAGGGCGGAGCCTGTGAATCCCAGGGGCAGAGTAAACAAGGAGGAGGTGGAGGCGTCCATGGTGGTTCCCGAATTTGTCCGTGGTTCTACACACACACACACATGCACACACATACATACATACACACGCACGATTGAATAAATAATTAAAAAAATAGTAAAAAAAGAAAGAAACTGGGGCTGGAGAGGTGGCTCAGGGGTTAAGCCTCCGCCTTGCAGGCAGAAGGTCCTGAGTTCGGATCCCAGATCCCACGTATAGACGCCAGGCAGAAGCGGGGGCGGCCTGCGCTTCTGGTTCTGGTAGGGCGGAACCTGTGAATCCCGGGGCAGAAGGAGGTGGAGGCGGCCATGGTGGTTCCCAAATTCGTCCGTGGTTCTACACACACACACACACACACACACACACACACACACACACACACAGACACACACGCGCGCGTACAGTTGAATAAATAATAACAAAAAAATATTTAAAAAAAAAAGAAAGAAACTTACACTCTTACCACCCCCTCTTCCGCAAATGTCCCTGAGCTTCAGAATGGGGAGAGATTAGACTGGCCTAGTTCTAGGTGGTTGACATAGAGTCTCTGAAGTTCTGGATTGTGGTTTGTTGATTTTCTTTTGCAGTTTTGCTGCTCCAGTAATGCCCTTCACTCCATCCTGATGAGCATTGTATGTCACCCCCTGGCCAGAGACACAAAGCTGTTAATCTAGAGTCTTGATATAAGAGCACATTCAAAGGTAGATGTATTAAAAGTAGGAAACCACAGTGAGGGACGGGTCTATCACCCATTTACAAAATGGCTACTTTTTATCTGCCAGACTATATGCCCTCCTCTTCTAGTGAGATCATACCCCCTCAGTAGTAAATGATCAGGAACGAAAGTCTGTGAACTTAATCAGATGTCTCATTACTTATTTGAGTCCTTGATGGAGGCCTGTTTTCTCTGCTGTAACAAGGTCCCCTCTCTCCTTGTTTCTGGTGTGGTCCCCCTACCCCATCCCTCCTGTTCATAATCCTTGCAATTACTTTAGGTATTACAGAGATTTTTCTTTGAGTGTCTCTAGGTGGGCTGGGTGGGATTGGTACTAGGAGCCACCTATTAGGGAGTACATATGGCGCTTAATTTTCTGGGTCTGGGATACTTCACTTAATATAATTGTTTCTAATGACATCCATTTCCCGGCAAATTCCAGTAATTCATCATTTTGATGGCTGAGTAGTACTCCATTGTATAGATGTACCACCTTTTCCTTATCCACTCGTCAACTGTTGGACATTTGGGTTGATTCCATGACTTTGCTATTGTAAACAGTGCTGCTATGAACATGGTCGTGCTTGTGCTATCGAGGTGAACCTCTGCTATATGGAGGGTTATTCCCAAAAGTGGAATAGCAGGGTCATATGGCATTTAAGAGCAAAAGGATGGGAGGAGCAATGATTTGCAAGATACTCCACACAACTTAGGGCTGAAGCAATCATAATTGAACTTTACATGGCCTGAGCAATGTCCAACACACTATTGACCTCACAAAGTCTAGCATCTGCTAAAGGCACCAAGATCCTTGGAGGCAAGGGATTGGCAGCCACAGCAGTGTTCCTATACTTAAGGGGAACATGGGAAAGGGTTCAGGGAAATGCCACTGGGTCCTTGTACGTCATTGGAGAGGAGGGCTCAGAGGAGAGTCAGGCATGCACAAGAAAGGACTCTCTGGGAATTGGGGCGGGAGGCACTGGGGGATGAGGAGGGAGAGGTGAGGGGAGGGGGAGGAGGGGGTTCGGGGGGAGGAGTAGGGAGGGAGGGAACTGGTGTACCTATTAAGTTTGTATGAGCTGACATAATAATAAAAAAAAGAAAGAAAGAAACAATACAGATTGAGGAAAACTCTAAAAGCATTTTTACCTACACCTATCCTACCCACCCTCCCAGCTCAGTAATGATTTTGGCTCTATAAACAAGATTTATACAATGGAACCCTGGCTCCTGGTTCTAGAAAATTATATGTCTATTTTCAATCATTTCAGTCTGTCATAAGAAGAACCCAGGGCAGTGCTTACCTACTTCAATATGCACTTACACCAGAAAAGCAGTTATTCAGGGGACATTCATAAGGGACATCACTAAGCAAGTGAATCATTGAGGCAAAAAGATAATAGACATAAGAAAAGTTTAGAAGAAGATCTGGAAGAGAGTTCCTTTGAGCTGACAGGGCATTCCATTAAGATATCATATCCATCCCAATTTTATACAAAGATTCAACATAATCCTCAATAAAATCCCAGTAAGCTGTTTTGAGGCTTCCTAAAAATTGATTCTCAATAAGAAGAGTCAAAGACTCAAAGAAGCTAATCCAACACTGAAAGATAAGGGAAGTTGATCCAATAAGGGTACCACATACCTACAAGGTTTACTGTAAAGTGCAGTAGTCACTACAGTAATTGGTGAAAGAACAAACAAGCACATCATTTTATCAGATTAGATTTCTAGAAATAGGTATTTATGAATACAGCAAATTGATCTTTGGCAGAGGAACAAAAACAATGTAAAAGTGGAGAAGACAAATGTTGCTAGAAAATCTGGACACCTAGGAGCAGAAAATGAGTTCAAACAAAGACTGTATAGCCTTGAAAATTTCATTCAAAATTTCCTATAGATTGATATGTAAAATGTAAAACTCTAGAACACTTAGAAATTAAGAGAGGAAAAATGGCAATGAGTTCTTTTGATATGACATGGAAAGTAGGGTCCATGAAAGGAAAATTGAGCTTCATTCATTTCTGCTCTGCAAAAGATAGCAGGAGAATGAGAATGGAAAGCCACTAATGTGCAGAAACGACTGCCAAAAGCATTGCTAATGAAGAATTGTTATGCAAAACACATCAAAAACCCTAAATCAGAAATAAAGAAAATAATTAATTAATAAGTAAAGGTAAAGTTGTGGAGATGACTCAGTGATTACAGAATTGTTATATCAGCAAAAGGATTGAATTCAGATTCCCAGATTCCTTGTAAAATACTGAGTGGATGTGATGGCCCACCTGCAATTCAGAAGTCAAAGACTAGGAATCCCAATTCCTATCCTATCAGCAGCTTCTGGAATTTAATAGATATCCTGTCTAAAAAAAAAATTGGAAGAATGAAGGACTATTCTTAATATCAACCTTGGGCCTCTTGGGCTTTGCATACAGAAACAACCAGACATACGTACATGTACTCATATATACAAAAGGAAAAAGAATAGATAAGGATGAAAGATACTTTACCAAAATTAAGATACAAGAATCAAGCAGGCATAGAATAAACATATTTTCACCATGTTGCTATAGAACTTCAAGTTGAAAACATTCTATAAGAGTGACCCCGAACCAAGACATTGACAATATTGAGTGTCACTGAGCACTTGAAACAAGAAGGGCTCTCCTCTCTCACAAGTAGAAATGTAAAATCACCCAGCCACTTTGGAAGACTGCTGGCAATCTTTACTAAACATATTCTTTTCATATGTTCCAGAAATTGTTCTTCCTTGTATTTAGCCAAAGAGTTTAATCTACACTTACCACTTTTCCCCAGTAGTTTAAGTTTGCATCTTTAATAAAATCCAATTTAGAATATATAAAATATAAAAACATTGAAGAAATATGTCCATTAAATAGAGGAAAAGGAGGGGAGGAAGACAGGGAGGAAGAAGAGGAGGAAATATGGAAGAAGAGGAAGGGGAGATGACACAGAAGTTAAAGAAAAGCTGTCAGCTATTCAGATGCATCAGGTCTTCTCAGAGAGTTCCCTTTAATGACCATTTTCCAAAAATTTTGTCTTAACTCTTGTCTACACTTCTTTTTTTCAATGCTCTTACTATAATTCAAAGATTGAAAGTTTACTTTTTCCAAGACAGTTGTATTCAAACAATTTCTCAGATATCATTGATTGAGAGTTTTGAGTAAATAAATAGCTTTTTTCAAAGTTTTTATAAACAACTACACTATTCATTATTCTGTTTACATGGATTTACACTAATTTAAATTTCTATGTATTTAAATTATAGGAGAAATCATTAAAATGCTTTGATTGCTGAATGAAAGTTTATATAATTATGCTGACAATTATTGTTTTTAATTACTAACAGGAATTCAGTTTAGCTTAACTTTGCATATGCTGAAATCAATGAGGAAAACCACATACTGAGCTTGAGAAAACATTATTTATAATCAATTGTACTTTCTTAGTAAATTTATTTTTCATATTTGGCATATATCAAAAGCCTAGAAGCCTAAGAATGTAATGAAATAATCCAACAGACATTTATAAAGTGAAAGACATTTTAATTCATAAGTATGAATCGCATTGCTATCTCAAATTACATATTTTACTTAGTCAACATCCCTTTAAAGAATATAATCAATAAAGGAAGTTAAATGTTTGTAAAATCATTCTGTCCTGAATATTAAAGAACTTTGCCATTTCAAGCATCACATAGCTCTTTCGTTGATCTATTTGTAAGGGAATAGCTTATTATTTCTAGAAATCAGTATTTATCATTGGGGCTAAAGAAAACTGGTAAATTGAAAATATTGCCATTCTCTGACAGATAAATGCCTTAAAGATCCTTGAGACAAACTCAACGATCTACTGCTAAAAAAGAGAAGCAATCATTTTCAAAGTCTGATACCTCATGCACTATGTCTGACTAAAAAAAAAAAAATGTTCCATTCCTTTAAATAGATGTCTCTAGAATAAAGCTTCAAATTCAATAAGAAAGAACATGCTTGCTACCATCACCCCAACTGACCAGGAAGCCTTTCTTTATCATGCTGAGAGCCAGGAAACAAGACTTATCTTTCCCTAAACTAAAATAAATCACTCACTGCCCAGATTGACACTAACTACAAAAGATTTTACAAAAAAGGCAAAGACCTCTCCAGGTTTGCTGAAGGAAAGGAAGTGACATGTTCTTAGAAGTGCCAATTGCAATGATTAATGAATCAACATAAGCTAACAGCTACGAGAGTAAATCAGTACAGAACTCAGAGATATAAATGTCAAAAAGCCATTTGTTGTGATTTTTTTGGAGGATTTTCCCAAGGAAAGTCACCAAATCCTGTGACTGCATATATAACAGGATTGGAAATGTCCTCTGATTTCCTGAGGAAGAATTAGCATTCCTGGTGGATGCTTCCGAGAGTGTCTGTCACTATATGATTGCTGGTCTTGTTCAAGGAGATTGTCTTGAGAATGTCTTCTCTCTATCCTAGTTCACTGAGAGTTCATACAAGCAGGTCCTAAGCTGCACAGATGACTATCTAGAGAAAGATGAGGAATTGATAGACTCCAAGACATATAAGCTAGCACGAGGTGAAGAGAAGGCCATAAGAAAAATTGCATTATCTATCAAACATTGAAATCTTTGCAGTAACGTTAATAAACAAGTCAGCGTACTGTATCCCTCACTGCACATACAGAGAGAATTATTTAATCCTTACACTCTTCACATGTGAAACCCTTTTGAATAGAAGAGGATATCCTCAGACTAGTTGTCACTTATTTTTACTGGTTATCAGAATGACTCTGAGCAATACGGCTTGCTGCCCTGGTCTGTTGGCATTTTAATGTCACAAGCTGTGTTCAAAAAGCCTAAACACCCCCTCTACACGTTCAGCATGCAACTATTTTTTATTATTATTTATTATTTATTCAATTTTGCGCGTATGCGTGTGTGTGTGCATGTATGTGTATGTATGTAGAACCACAGACGAATTCGGGAACCACCATGGACCGCCTCCACCTCCCCCTTGTTTACTCTGTCCCGGGATTCACAGGCTCCGCCCTACCAGGACCAGAAACGCAGGCCGCCCCCGCTATATGTGGGATCTAGGATTCGAATTCAGGACCTTCTGCCTGCAAGGCAGAGGCTTAACCCCTGAGCCACCTCTCCAGCCCTCAGCATGCTACTATTATATTAAATTGTTCTAAAAATACTTCAGCTTACATCTAATTCTCAAAACATCCTTAAAATGTTATTAATTACCAGTTCAATACTTACAAGGACAATGGGAAGCAAAGGGTTGTAAACAAAAAGACATCATCCATTAAGCTAGGTATCCAAAAATAAGGGTATATATGTGTGTGATTGGAGAAAAATGAAACAGAAGTCAAACATATTTGTATTAAATTAACAGTATTAATAATGATCCCCATTTTAATCAATTTTATAGTAGCTAAAAGAATTCTGGAGTGTTATGCAAAAATGTAAAAAAAAACTTAAGAAAATAAGGCATTTGCTGATAAAAAAATGTCTTTAAATTGAAATTTTTATTTAGAAAACACAATGGACTAAATATTTTGCTAAGGTATACGTATTTTATATACTTTGCTGTTTCTTATTCTGATTTGACTCTAGGAAGAGTACTCAAACTCTATAATGTTTTTACACAAAATGATTGTGAGTTTCTTTGTGAGTTGAGAGACCCTTGTACCTGGTAAACAGATGATGCTACATTGAAAAGCTTCCAGGGATTCAGCATTGCTTATGAAAAGTAGTACAATATTCATTGGAAAGAAAATGCAAAAGGACTAATTTTTGCTTTTACATTTTACAAATGAATTTCAAACTGGAAAACAAGGAGTAAAGATAATTAGGAGATAAGTAAAATCAAGGATATGTGAAACCGATGATCTTTATCTTGCTCATTTTCTCTCTCTCTTTCTCTCTTTCTCTCTTCTCAAGTGAGCACTTGGGAAGAAGGTGAGCATCAGAAACCATTAAGGCAGCCCTCTTGCAACACAGTGTCCTGGTCTCACCCTCTATCCCCCAAACATGAAAAATGAAGTGTTATGGTTTAAACCATACAGTCTGTGGTTTTGTTACATCCGCCTGACCCAGCAGTAGTACTTTGAGTGCTTCCATAGTCTTTGGTGCTGTAAGATGTTTCAGGATAGTATGCCGTGCTTCTTGAGCCAATCAGAATCAGTCATTTTTCTAAATAGCTGTAGCTTTTTTTTTACTGGGGAATAATATTAGAAATCAAATTATTATTATGACCTAATAAATTATTGAACTATTGAATGCTTCTTAGGCTAGCTAGTCTGGTGTTTTCTCAGGAACAAAAGACCATGCCTTAACAAGGTGGGGAATGATACCTGAGTTGACTTCTGACCTAGCAACTCTCACTATGACATGTACACACCCCTCATACATGAACATGCACACATATGCATGTACAGTCACACAAGATTGAAAAAGGAGCATACAATTCTAGGGATACAAAAATATTTTACTACAGTCTGGGAAGACCCCTTAAAACTATGAAGCAGCAGCAGTCTGGAGACCCGAGGAGAGAATTCCGAGTATTCCTCTGGTTTCAAACAGTTAGCATGATTCAGCTACTCAAACCTCTACCTGTCCCTTCTCAAAATTCCTCATTCCCAGGAGAAAGCATGAATCATTCCAGCATCATCATATACCTTACTATTGACCTCAGTGGTTTTAGAATGAGAGTAGTAATTTGGTGGCAAACTTGTGTTCTTTTGCTTCAAATTCATCCAAAGAACAGAGTATTGTGATCCAGCTGCCTGAGCATCCATATTCCAGAGATCAAATGAGGACTATTCAAATAGAACTAGGCAGAGTTATATCAGGCACCGAAACAGGTGCAGAAAACATAGCACTAACATTTTCTTAAATGTGTCTTATTTTTTGGATGGTGTGCTAATTAAGGGATGAAACTAGAGTCAAAACTACAGCTGGGGGGACGCCTGCGCGAGATCCAGCCGGGCCTCAACGCGCGCTCTAGGACCCCCAGGTCAGCCCACGGGGACCCGGCTCCGACTCCCACCATCCAGCCGGAGCCGCGCGGGGGGCCGAGGGACGAGGAGCACCTCCCCCTGCGCCCGGGCCCCGCCCCAGCTGCCCTCGGGTTAAATAGCTCCACGCCGACGCGCCCATCCTTCCCTTCTTCGCCCCGCCCCCGCTCCGCCGGTCGGGACGCCTGCGCGAGATCCAGCCGGGCCTCAACGCGCGCTCTAGGACCCCCAGGTCAGCCCACGGGGACCCGGCTCCGACTCCCACCATCCAGCCGGAGCCGCACGTGGGGCCGAGGGACGAGGAGAACCTCCCCCTGTGCCCGGGCCCCGCCCCAGCTGCCCTCGGGTTAAATAGCTCCACGCCGACGCGCCCATCCTCCCTTTTCGCCCCACCCCGCTCCGCCGGTCAGGACACGCGCGCGGTCCACCCGGGCCTCACCCCGCGCCCTAGGTAAGTCCCCGTTCAGGCCCTGCCCACCAGTACCCCAGGCCAAATAATTCAGTTTAGTGAAATTGAGAGATCTTAAGAGTTAAAATGACAATGCCAAAGTCAAAGTGCAAATCCATGAGAAGCAACACTCAAGTAAACAAATTTCCCACTGAAGAAATTAATCCCACAATGTTAGACTCCAACAAGAACAAACCCGCGGAAAAAGGCCAAGAAAGCCCCACCCAGGATAAAGACTTTCAAAATATGATCATTACCATGTTCAATACTATGAAAGAGGAAATCCGGGAGGAATTACATAATCGAATCAATCGCTTTGAAGAGCAACACAACAGACATCTGGAGGAGTTGAGAAAAACAGTGCAAGAAACAAAAAGTGGCATAGAACAGTTAAAACAAACTCAAGCAGAGTTTAAAACTGAGCTAAAAGACAAGTTATCTTCAACCCAGAACGCCACAGAGAGTCTTATCAACAGAACTAATGAAGCAGAAAACAGAATTTCAGACCTTGAAGATAAAGTGGGAGTACTAACCAGCTCAATGGAAGAGGTTGTTAAAGCCAAAAAGATACTTGAGAGAAATATCCAAGAGATATGGGACACCCTGAAGAAGCCTAACATGCGTATTCATGGAATACCGGAGCAAGAATCTCAAAATACCACCCCTGAGGAAATTTTTCAAACGATCATCAAGGAAAACTTTCCTCATCTAAAAAAAGAGAGGCCCATTCATATACAAGAGGCATTCCGCACCCCAAACAGATACAACCAAAATAGAAGCACGCCGCGGCAAATAATAGTTAAAACACTCCACATTCAAGATAAAGAACTGGTGATGAGAGCTTCAAGGGAGAAAAAACAAGTCACTTTTAAAGGCAAACCTATTAAAATAACTAATGACTTCTCAGTCGAAACAGTAAAAGCAAGAAGAGCTTGGAGAGACATACTTCAAGTATTGAATGAGCAAAAATGTCAACCCAGGCTGATTTACCCTGCAAAACTATCAGTCATGATCGAGGGAGAAAGAAAAATTTTCCAGCACAAAGACAACTTTAAGGGATACATGGCCACCAAACCAGGCCTTCAAAAACTGCTAGAAATGATACTCAAGCGTGAAGAAAAAAACAGGCATATCCAGGAGAACAGAAGGCAAATATAACACCATTAAAAGCGAAGCAATATACTTATAAAAGCTACTAAACATAATAAATGTCTGGAATTAACAATAGTTTCTCCATTATAACACTAAATGTTAATGGACTTAATTCACTGATCAAGAGACACAGATTACAAACTTGGATTAAAAATCACAATCCATCAATCTGTTGCCTGCAGGAAACCCATCTCACCACAAAAGATAGGCACGCTCTAAAAATAAAAGGCTGGTCAACAATTCTACAAGCAAATGGAAGCAGAAAACAGGCAGGGGTAGCCATTATGCTATCAGACAAAGTGGATTTCAAACCAAAAAAAATTATAAGAGACACGGATGGATACTACATTTTAGTCAGAGGTACAATTCACCAGGAAGATTTCACAATACTGAACATATATGCACCCAATACGGGCCCCCCCACATTCATTAAGAAAACCCTACAGCGTCTAAAGCAAGAAATCAACCCCCAAACGATAATTCTTGGGGACTTCAACACCGCCCTCTCTACATGGGATAGATCAACAGGTCAAAAGCTTAACAGAGACACTTTGGAACTTAATCAAACCCTGAAAGAAATGGACCTCACAGATCTCTATCGAACTTTTCACCCACGCACCAAAGAATACACATTTTTCTCAGCAGCACATGGAACTTTCTCCAAAATAGATCACATATTGGGCCACAAAATGAATCTACACATATACAAGAAAGTTGAAATTCTAACCTGTGCCCTATCAGACCACCACGGCCTAAAGCTGGACATCCACAACACATCAAACAAGAGAAAATGCACTAACTCCTGGAAACTTAACACTATGATGCTGAATGAGAACTGGATTCAGGAAGAAATTAAAAAGGAAATTCAAGATTTCCTGAAAGTGAATGATAACGAAAATACAACTTACCAAAATCTCTGGGACACAATGAAAGCTGTTCTAAGAGGTAAGTTCATAGCTCTTAATGCCCACGTCAAAAAAATGGAAACATCAGAAATAAACAACTTAACAATGCAGCTTAAAGCTTTAGAGAAACTAGAGCAATCTGATCCTAAAAGCAGTAGAAGAGAAGAGATTAGCAAAATAAGGGGAGAAATATCTGAAATCGAGACTAAGAAAACGATAGAAAAAATCAACCAATCAAAAAGCTGGTTCTTTGAAAAAATCAACAAGATTGATACACCCCTAGCTAAACTAACCAAAAGCAAGAGAGAGAAAACCCAAATTAACAAAATTAGAAATGAACATGGAGTTATCACTACGGATACCCAAGAAATCCAGAGAATTATAACATCATATTTCAAAAACTTATACTCTGTGAAGTTTGACAACACAAAAGAGATGGATGAATTTCTAAGTAAACACAACTTACCTAAATTGAATCAGGAAGTTGTGAATTATTTAAATAGTCCTATAACATATAAGGAAATTGAGGAAGTAATCTCGAATCTTCCCACCAAAAAATGTCCTGGACCAGATGGATTCAGCACAGAGTTCTACAAGACATTTAAGGAGTTAATAACACCAATACTCCTTAAACTGTTCCATCAAATAGCAAAGGAAGGAACACTACCAAATTCCTTCTATGAAGCTAATATCGTTTTAATCCCAAAACCTAATAAAGATTCACTTAAAAAAGAAACTATAGGCCGATCTCCCTGATGAACACAGACGCAAAGATTCTCAACAAAGTCTTAGCAAATCGGATTCAAAAACATATTAAAAAGATCATTCATGGGGACCAAGTAGGCTTCATCCCCGGCACACAAGGTTGGTTCAACATACGCAAATCAATAAATGTAATTCATCATGTAAACCAGTCCAAAGTCCAAGACCACATGATACTCTCGATAGATGCAGAAAAAGCTTTTGACAAGATCCAACAGCCTTTTATGATCAAAACGCTAGAGACAGTAGGAATGGAAGGAACCTTTATCAATATAATAAAAGCTGTATACAACAAGCCCACAGCAAGGATTATGCTCAATGGGGAACAATTGGAAGCATTCCCACTTCGATCAGGAACAAGACAAGGCTGTCCACTCTCACCACTTCTATTCAATATTGTACTTGAAGTCTTAGCCGAAGCCATAAGACAAGAAAGGGACATAAGAGGGATTCAAATTGGCAAGGAAGAAGTCAAGCTATCTCTATTTGCAGATGACATGATCTTATACCTGAGTGATCCCAAAAACTCCACCAGGAAGCTCCTGGAACTAATTGAGAAGTTCAGCAGGGTGGCGGGTTACAAAATAAATGTGCAAAAATCAGAGGCCTTCCTATATGCCCAGAATGAAAGAAGTGAAAAAGCCTTGAGAGAAACCATGCCATTTACTATAACCCCTAAAAAAATGAAATACCTTGGTATAAACCTAACTAAGGAGGTAAAAGACCTTTACAATGAAAACTTTAAAACCCTAAAGAAAGAAATTGCAGAAGACACCAGAAGGTGGAAAGACCTCCCTTGTTCCTGGATTGGCAGAATCAACATTGTAAAAATGACCATCCTACCAAAGGCAATATACAGATTCAATGCTATACCAATCAAAATCCCAAAGCAATTATTCAAAGAAGTTGACCAAACAATCTCAAAGTTCATTTGGAGGCACAAAAGACCCAGGATAGCAAAAACAATCCTGAGTAACAAAAACACAGCTGGAGGTATTACCATACCAAACCTAAGTCTATACTACAAATCCATAGTTATAAAGACAGCCTGGTACTGGCTCCAAAATAGACACACAGATCAATGGATAAGGATTGAAGACCCAGATATAAGCCCACAAAGTTACAGCCATTTGGTCTTTGACAAAGGGGCCCAAAGAATCCAATGGAAAAAGAACAGCATCTTCAACAAATGGTGCTGGCAAAACTGGATCTCCACATGCAGAAGATTAAAGCTGGACCCGTACTTGTCACCATGTACAAGACTTAATTCCAAATGGATCAAGGACCTTGATATCAGGCCAGAGACTTTAAAAACCATAGTTGAAAGGATAGGGAACTCCCTCGAGCTGGTTGGGCTAGGCCAACAGTTCCTAAACAGACATCCAATGGCACAGTCACTGCTACCAACTCTCAACAGTTGGGATCTTGTGAAATTAAAGAGCTTCTGTTCAGATAAAGAGATTGTAACACGAGCTCAAAGGCAACCCACAGAATGGGAGAAAATCTTCACTAACCACATATTTGACAGAGCTCTACTGTCCAGAGTGCACAAAGAACTTAGAAAATTAAACTCCAAGGAAAACACTGGCCCAATTAAAAAATGGGCCCTGGAACTTCAAAGAAACTTTACCAGGGATGAAATTAAAATGTCTAACAATTATCTTAAAAAATGCTCCACTTCCTTCGCCATCAGGGAAATGCAAATCAAAACTTCCCTGAGATATCATCTCACCCCGGTCAGGATGGCAAAAATCCACAATACAAACAACGACAAATGCTGGAGAGGATGTGGAGAGAGGGGAACTCTCCTACATTGTTGGTGGGAATGCAGGCTCATACAGCCACTCTGGCGAGCCGTCTGGAGATTCTTAAAGAAATTAAAGATTGAAATGCCATATGACCCTGCTATCCCACTTTTGGGAATAACCCCCCAAGCAGCAAAGGTTCGCCTCGATAGCACAAGCTCGACCATGTTCATAGCAGCACTGTTTACAATAGCAAAGTCATGGAATCAACCTAAATGTCCAACAGTTGACGAGTGGATAAGGAAACTGTGGTACATCTATACAATGGAGTACTACTCAGCCATCAAAAATGATGAATTACTGGAATTTGCTGGGAAATGGATGTCATTAGAAAGAATTATATTAAGTGAAGTATCCCAAACCCAGAAAATTAAGCGCCGTATGTACTCCCTAATAGGTGGCTCCTAGTACCAAACTCACCCAGCCCACATTGGGACACTCAAAAGTAAACCTATGTAACACAGTAATTGCAAGGATTATGAACAAGAGAGATGGGTTAGGAGGGCCACACCAGAAACAAAGAGAGAGGAGACCATGTTACAGCAGAGAAAATAGGCCTCCATGAAGGTCTGCAAGGGGTGACATACAGTGCCCAGCAGAATGGAGTGAAGGGAATTGCAGGAGCAGCAAAACTGCAAAAGAAAATCAACAAACCACAATCCAGAACTTCAGAGACTCTATATCAATCACATAGAACTAGGACAGCCTAATCTCTCCCCATCCTGGAGCTCAGGGACATTTGCGGAAGAGGGGGCGGTAAGATTGTAAGAGCAAAAGGATGGGAGGAGCAACGATTTGCAAGATTCTCAATAATAGTTGGGGCCAAAGCAATCATAATGGAACTTTGCATGCCCTGCGCAATGTCCAGCGCACTGTTGCCCTCATAAAGTCTAGCATCTGATAAGGGCACCGAGACCCCTGGAGGCAAGGGATTGACAGCCATAGTAGTGATCTTATGCTTAAGGGGAACAAGAGAAAGGGCTTATGGAAATGCCACTGGGTCCTTATATGTCATCGGAGAGGAGGACACAGTGGAGAGTTAGGCACACACAATAAAGGACTCTCTGGGAATTGGGGGGAGGCACTGGGGGAAGGGGAGGGGGAAGAGGGGGGAGGGAGGGAACTGGTAAAAAATTTTTAAAATGTATAATTAAATTTTTAATAAAAAAAAAAAAAAAAAAAAAAAAAACTACAGCTGGGTCAGAAAGCAGCTTATTTTACTCATAGGTAGCAATTCAAATGAAAGCAGCCCAAGCTAGGTGTACTTCTGCCACCCATAATACTGGGTTTGCCATCTGAGACCAGGGCAGTTAATTTTGCTGCCTCCATTTCACAGTCTCCAGGTAAAGGTTAAATAGAGGGGAAGGCAAGAAGCATTCCTATGTTTTAAAAAAAGTGATAAAGTACACACCCCATTTTATTCACATCCCCTTTCACCTCACCCCTCAACCCAAACATTTTTCCCACCTATGATAGGCCTCCTATAATTTCCAGTGAAGACGACAAAGTATAACCTCTTGTCAGGTGCTCATGAACAGGCTATAAATTGTAGAATTCTATTGCAGAAAGAGAAAAACTCATCCTGGAAACCATTAGTCATCTTTGCCAAAGCCGATAAGCCTTAACCTTTTGCTACCAAAGATAATATTTTTCTTGCTGATTAATTTGCCTTGCTAATATGCATGATTCTCCACTTCCTGTATTTAATCATCTCTAATAATAACTTGAAGATTCTTTTTATCCTGGGAGTTTTTCCTAGGTATTATTTATTGGTCTTTTACCATTTAATTAGAGTTGGCATACTTTAATGTAATCTTGGTGTGACTCAAATGCCACATCTATTATCATTTCAGCACCTTAACCATTTTCTGAAGTTAGGAACCAGCAACGACACCACCCAACCTCTTGAGAGATGACCAATTCCTCTTCCTGGCCTCCTTCGGTTCTTACTTTTGAGAGAATATGCTCATCCAGTGTCCTGAAGATATCATAAACTTTTGTTCTGTTATGTACTTTTAATATTTCTGTCAACCCATTTCCTTATAACAATAAGAGCATTCATACTGATGGATATGCTTTTCACCCTCTTTATCAAATGAATCTAGACTTTGAGTACAATATCCCTGATTTGGAGGTCCTCGTTGTCCAATTTTTTTCAAATCCTAGTTGGTTGGTTAGTATTAATATTTGAAATACTGGAAAACAAAGGATAAGCTGCCTGGAGAACACCCAAGAAGTGCCAAAGAGAGATGCTCATTAAGTCGAAAACCAAATCAAATCTTACATCTTTTAAACCGAAGGTCACCCTGCCTGCAATGCAATGGGTGCTATAAGGAAATGATCAGAAGTTATACCAGGAACAGATCACTGCAAGTGTGTAACATGTGCTTAGAGATGGCCCAAACATTCTTGGGAGAAGTTACTCATTTGTGGTGCACTTTAAAGGTTATCACTTCTTCCTACTCCATGTTGCCAACATTTTTCCCAAAGTCAATAGAGCGTTCTGAGATTTTTAAATCAAACTGATCTCCTACACTATAATGTCCAACTTCAAAGAGGACATGTCTAGTGTCTTCAGTGTAAAGTGAGAGTGAATTGAATAGGCTTTAAAATCAAGAAGTAGCAAGTTGAAGCTAAACAAACAACAGAAAAATACAGAACTGTATGGCAGGTCATGAAAAAGTAGGGTGAGGAGGACAGGAGAGGGCAAAAGAGGAAACTGGAGATAGGGAAGAAAAGGGAAGAATGGGAGGGAAGGAAAGGGATAAGGGAAGGGAAGGAGCCAAAATATCTGGGAATAACTTAAATAACCCTTCATGTTATGTACAGTGGAAGTATGGTCACTGCCCGGAAAATTTAATTTTTATTCATTATTGAAATTTGAAGATTCCATAAAAATATATGCCACAATTTTATATTTCTCTTCAGTACTTCAACATCTTCCCTGTTGTGCTAAGTCTCCATATTTCTCATATAAAAGCTACTTACTGATGGACAGTCTTCAGCTTAGAAAATCCAAAACCAAAACTTCTCTTGTCATAGTGACTGCACAATGGCTTATTTTCATTTCATTTCTGTTTTTCAATCATTGGTGAGTTGTAATAGGCATGCATCCAAAGCAATGAATGAAAATACAATGTGTAAACAGTTAAAATCTACATAAATGAAAGAAGTTAAAAGCAAAGTCACCAATGAATCAAATCTAGCTAGCTTAGGTTGAGCAGACTGCTTCATTATGGAGCCCTTGAGCCTGAGGGGATGAAAATTCATGGAACGTTTTGTCATGTTTCTGTGATGCTAAATGATATTGTACTTCATCTCATAAAGCAGGTCTAAACCAGAACTGATAGGGATATTTCAGGAAGAGGAAGAGCATATCTTTCAAATTGGCATAAGGAGCTGGGAGAGGTACATGCTTTCCCTCTTTGGCACATAGAAAATGCTATAGTCAGAGAGAAAAGTTTAGAGTAGAAAAAGATAAAATATGACATTTTCCCCTCAGGCTTCTTCTGCATCCAGAATGTGGAGAGAGGTCAAGCATAGTTGTGCGGTTCGGCAGGGTGGATATTGTTATTTTGGAATAAGCAACAAAGTCAGTTTGGACCACATTAAGAAAAATGAGTTAATGTCTGACTATATATTAGAAAGCTCCTAGTACCCAAGAAAAAGCTAAAAAAGAAAAAAAATCAGGCTTAAGAATTGGCAGAATTCAGAGCTATTTATGATCTAGAGATCAGCCGCAGTTCCCTACAGACATCTCAAAATATGTGCTATAAACATTTTCTTTATTTACTCAAGAAATTTAAGTTCTAGAGAGAAAGGTCCCATGAATAGCTTACCTCTATTTGCTAGAAGGGCAGGACACCTTGGGAAATAACTAGACTACACCATATACAAAGACAGAAAAATTAATACAGCACGGACATTTAGGATTCCACTATAGAAAGAAAAACTTTCAGATTTTTTTTTTAAAAAGTGATAAATATCTACTGACAAATGAGAAATCAAACAATGGGTAGCTGGTACATTCTACATGTACACTTGAATGCTGTTTGAATTTATCACAGTGGGTACAAATCTCATTCTTGTCTTTCCTCTGCAGACCAATGTTGTTGAGCTCTCTATTGGGATTAGCCAAACTTAATCCTAACTCTGTAAATACCATCTGATTTATGGTCAATGGCAAATGCTTCCCCAAATAAGGTAACTGATCTAGAATAAGCATAAACTCTAAATAAGACCGATTGGTATCCTTTATAGTCAGTATACATTTATTTCTACTAATTGAGGAGCTGTTTAAATGATAATCTGTAACACTTTTGCAGTCTCTCCAATTCTCTGACCACACAAGGAGACTTCCTATCATATAAGAAAATGATAATACAGAGAATACAAAATTAGACAATAAAGTTGTATAAAAGAGTATGCTAGTCAGCTAACTCTTGTCCATTATTGTAACAAACATCTGAGATTAATCCATGTATAATAAGGAAAGATATTTAGAGCAATGATTCTGGAAGTCTCAGCACATGCCCTTTGGCACCACTGTTTTGAGCCTGAGGTAGTGTAGTACATAAGGAATGTGTGGTAAAAAGAAGCCCTTTCAGATCATAAGCAAGAAATCAAAAGGGAAAAAACAGAAAACCAGAAACCCACAATCCCTTTCAAGGATTGTTAGCTAATCTTCCCAATTGTTCCCCCCACCTGAAGGTTCACTGTCTCCCAGTAGTGCCATCCTTTAACTCACAGGCCTTTGGGGCATTCTTATTAAAACAACAGAAAAGACAGATATCACATGAATTTCTGACTGCAACTCTATCCATAGATTTACTGAATCTTTGAGGTGCCTATCAAGAGAGGGAAGAGAGACAACAGGATTAATATACTTTCAGTGACAGTCTCACCTAACACTACCATTTTATAAAATAGTTGTCGAAGTACCAGGCGTTTAAGGTTCCCAGTCTACTTTTAGTTCTGAGCTTTGCAAATGTTCTCATGAACAAAGTTACAGTGAGGAGGAAATTGAATAAAAAATAAAATACAGCAGGCAGGGGATATGGTCTTTCCCTTACAAGCAAAAGGATCTGAGTTCAGATCACACTTTCAAAATGGCAGGCAGAAAATAGTGACAACCTTTCAGCCCTGGAAGGTGGAGTCTGGGAAAACCCAAAGCAAAGCAATAAAGTAGAACAATCCAGAATGACTCCTGATTTTACCTTTGGACTCCACAGGCACATACACTCAAGTGTCTCTTGTACAAACACACACACACACACACACATCCATGTGCAAAAAACTAAAATGAAGTACAGACTGCTATGGCAATCTGGATCCATATAATAACAGTAACACACACCTGTTCTTTCCAGTTATGCCTCACCACTTTGAATCACTCGTAAAGGGGAAGTTCCTAGTATTTATCCCAAAACTAATAGCCAACCTCTCCTATCCTTCATTGAACACACTGAGCATCTGCAGTAACTGGGCACAGGGTACTGTGCTAGGCTCTGGGGGCATAAATAAGTTTAAGACTTAGCACCTAGTGTTAGAAATCTCAGAGCTTAGTAGAGGACACAGAAAAAACAATTGATCATGATCATGTTAAGCAGTAAGGAGGGATTATGTCACATTTCTTAAGCAAAGAAGACTTTCTCTGGTCAAGCGTGCAAGTGAAGAGAACAAAATGAGCATGTTGCAGTATCTAGAGAGGTCTAACTAACTGGAGATCATACTGAAAGGTACAGAAAGTGGGGGAAAAGATAATCTAGGCAGAGGCTACTCTTCTAGTGGATGTAGAAGCAAATGGCAGCAAGGCATGTGCAGCAAAACAAACAGCCTCCAGTGGGGGCAAAGTGGAATCCAACTGCCAAGGAAGGAGGCCTATTAGACTCAATGTAGTTAGTACAAGGATTTGGAATATGAAAAGCAGGACTGGAGGATTCTCAGCAAAACCCAACCAAAACTCATGTATGAGTGGTCTGGATGTATGAAATGTGGTCTGGATGTTTTGTATCAAAAAGATAGGAGTCAAATAACTTGGGAAGTTATGTCAAGATCCCAGGTGTAAAAGTTTAGGGTTGTAGTGAGTAGAATGTAGGTTGCCACATAGGTGAGTGTGAGAAATATCTCCAGAACTGGGTCTAGAAGATTGGCTCCTGGAAACGAGAAGGACAGCATGTTCAGGGATCTGGCAAATGGAAATCTAGCTTATTAAAAAGGAGGATGCTGGTAGTGACACAGTTCTAGAAGAATACAAGGAGGTCACTTAATAGCAGGGTAAGAAAGAGAGGACAACTGGGCAATCAAGCATAGATGTGAGGTTGTAAATTAGAGAAAAAAGCAGTCAGAACTAGTGTTATAAGTGGAGACAGAGAGTGAGCGAGAGACACACAGAGAGAGAGAGAGAGAGAGAGAGAGAGAGAGAGAGAGATTTCATGCATGTGTCTGGATGACATCATTTAGAGCTGAGTATAAAGGGAAAAGTATCTGAGCACAGAATGGCAAGGTGTTCAGTACCAGAGCCTGGGGATGGTGACTTAGGAATAAAGACTGGGGAGAAGGTGCCACCAATGATATTAGAGGGGCCTTAGAAAGGAGACGGTCTCAAAGGGGAAAAAAAAAAAAAAATGTGTCAATAGTCATTAGAATAACTAAGTGCTGCTGAGCACTTTATTACAAAATTTAGGGTTGAAAAGTATTCCCAGCAATATGCCCCAGCCTGACCCCCAGCTTTCTAGTTATTACATTTTGACACCTGACAACACACAGTTCACTCTCAGCAACAGGCAGAATATTGCTTTAATTCTTAGCATCTCTTCTAAGAGATTGACTAACTAAATCACATTTAATATGTATCGGGGGCAATAGCTTAATAGTGCAAGAGATAGCAGAAGCAAAGCAGAGCAGACTCACAAAGCAATTATCTTGGATATAAAATTAGATGTCGTTTAAATCAGGTGAAAAACTTGGCCGTCCTTTAGACTTTTCTAATCTTCTCGCCTCTGTTACTCACCATGCCAGTATCATATACGCTCAGGGATTATCCCAATTTGGGAGCTTCTGATTTCTCCATTTTGAAAGTAATTCTGATTGATAGTATTAATATTATATTACTGCATTGGAAAAGCTATCAAATATTCATTCTGAGAATTTGTAAAACCAATTTTCATCACATGGAAGGATAATAAAAATTACCGGGATGATTCAGGCAATTTTCTAAACAAATTTTAAAGTCCTATCAAATCAATTCTGGAAGCAGAAACCAGTGTTCTTATCAGTTAAGGAAGGGATAAAAATTGGAGGGTTAGAGGAGAAAAGACAATGAGAAAGAAAAGCAAGAAGACCAAGGATGGAGAAACTGAAGAACAGAAAGAAGGACAAAAATCAAGAGAGTCAGGGAAAGATAAAGACAGAACAAAAAGGAGAATGTATAAGTTTGATGAGCGATTAATTATCTACCAAGTAAAAGAACACCATAATGACTTTGCAGAATTTTTAGGAGTCACACAAATTAAACACTTTTTAATAGTCCCGTCATCTGATAATGGTGAGATCTGTATAAAATTATTGACAAAACAGTTTGAAATTAAATTATCACAAAACTTCCATTTAATCCTTATTTTGTTCCATGATTAGCAATTGTTACCGGGATTTGAATCATGTTTGTCCCTTTGGAAATTAGATTAGAGTTTAATCCCATTATATGGTGTTAAGAATGTAGAAACATAACCTAAGTGGAAAAACAGAAGGGTGGAAGCTTTGTAAAGAAGATTAAAATCCCCAGAGTGGGAGCCCCTGACTGAATATTTAATGGTTTTGTAAGGGGGTGGGGAGCACTGACCATGAATTTTTTTCTTTGCCATCTGGATACTTCATACTACCTCAACACTATTCCAACAGGAAGGCCAATACCAGATGAGGACCTCAGATAGGAACCATGGGCCAAATCAAATCTCTTTGCATAATAATTTGCTTGGTTGGTGATACTGCATTATTCAGAAGAGATTTAAATGAACTATGACAATTATTCTCATTTGTTTTTCTTCTGGAATTCTCATTCTCTATATAATTAGACTTCCTTGAAGCTCTCTTCAGCTTACATTTTAGCTCATCCAGCTAATTTACAAGTAACAGAAAAAAGTTGAAAGAAGTACCACCAGAGAAGAGATGAATACATGCCATGCTGTAAGAGTCAACACCACCCTGTGATCCTGACAGAGAACAGCAGATGACACTGATAGTCATTCAAATTTAAAGAATATTTTCCACTTAAAAAAGAGTGGAAGACAAGCAAAGCCAAATGTTCAGAATCATTTGGTTTCCTTTGGAGACTTGAAGATTTCCTGGAGTTTTATTACTCATGGAAAGCACCAGTGAGGCCAACTAATTCCAACGATTCAGCTCTTCTTCATTGTTTAATAAAAACCATAAAATGCACCTGAGTAGGAAATTTAAAGATTTAAAAAAAAACAACTAATTAAATTTAATTGGGTCAGTCTGGGCAGGCTGATTATCCTGCTGGATTGGCCTCCAGAGGATCTCATCTTGGCTTTACCAAGTACAACTGCGAAGGAAAGCCTGATGTAAGACATGCACTGTGTTTTATCTCACCAGGAACATATCGTTTATTAAGAAATACAAGAAAAAAAAGTAGAAAAGGAAGCCATGTACCCTACACTGGCACACAGCACCCATCCTGTGTTCTCAGAACAGAGCAAAGGTATCATTTGAAAACTTCATACAGCAGCCTTATTTCATAAGAGGCCTTTCATTTCCTTCACTTGAATTAGCCAGATGTATTTTAGCAGTTTTTCTTCATGAGTTCTTTCTCACCTGCAACCCAGAAGACAGGAAGAGCAATACCAACAATGAAATCAGACACAGCACAGAAGGTAAAATTGGCCTAAGGAGTCCAAATACCAGTATCCTATAAATAAGAGTTTGTGGAAATGGAGGAAAGGAAAAAAAAAGGACTCTTCTGAACCCTGAAATTCTTTGGAATGTGATCTGATTAATACTAGTTTTGAGCATATCAAAATAAAGGTGTGTCTGTCTATGGGAAATGACCGTGACACTTAGAAAATCATTTTAGAATCTCAGTCCACATTTCACCCTGTAGAAAATTGCAAGAAAGCAATGGAATTTTATTTAAGGATATATAGATACCACGTTTGTAAAAGTGGCCTACAGAGCAACTGCCTTAGAATCATGGGTTAAAAATAAACTGTTAAGCCACACACAGGCTACTTAATAAGAACCTCTGATAATTGGTCCATGCAAATGGCATTTAAAAAAATAATGCTTCCCAGGTGACTCTATTTTACTCTAAAACCTGGGAAATGTACTTCTGCAATCCTGCTGAGTGGCATAGTAGTTAAGATTTTAAACACCAGCTCTTTTACACCTGTGACCAGGGTCAAGTTATTTTACTTATTTGGACCTTGTTACTAAAATGAGGATATCAAGAGCTCCTTCCCAAAATGTTATTGGCATAAGGATTTATTTGTGGGCAGTGTGTAGCATAATGCTTGACTGAATCAATCTTGGCGCCTTAACATTAACAGAAACATCATCTCAATCAATGGGGTCAATAAACTGTGTAGCAATTCAATGAAATACAAGTGACAACCTGCTGGTCCTTCTACTTCTGCTGTAACATACTAAAATCTTCATTGAATTATTAATGTGTGGGGTTTAATCCAACCTCCTTGTATCTTTTACCATACATATAATATAACCACAAATGGAAAAGGGAAGGAGAGAAGAAGGAAGGGAGGGGAAGAGGCAAAGAAATAGACCTAGCTTTTGTGACATCACATGTCATAAATGGATCTAGGACTGCAGAAGGAAGCCTTGTGTAAATATTAAGATCCGACAATTATATACAACGTAAAGGTTGATTAAACATGTAGACATTAGTGAAACCTCTCAAATGTGAATTCAATTAGTTACATATGTTCTGAAATATGAGAGATGATTCTCAAACCTTCTTTCTGAGTAATAAGAAACCTTTTAGAATCAGGCTGGTAAATGTTCTATAGATGAACTATCAGGAAAATACACATAAAGAAAGAAAGGTGATAAGACCATGAGACCCATATTGTACAAAGACCATACGCAAGCTACCTGGGCTTCAGCAAGTAGCTTGGATAATTCCTAATCATTGAATGTACATCTTTCCTTTTAATTTCATACCAGAAAAACTGGCAATGAATACATCATACCTTTTCTTATTGAAGGAAACAAGGTTTGATGAGATAGTGACTTGTCCATGGTTGTTGTCCACTCTCAATGATTACTTCTTTGGCGCTCCACAGTCTCAGTCTTCTCTTCATCACTCAACCTGACAAGTCTTCATAGATACATAAGAACCTGCTCAAAGCCTGTTTAAATTTCATCTTCCCCTTGCTGAAGGAATACAGACCCAAACACCTGAGGGGAACAAGGACATTTTTCTTGGCTTACAGTTTCTAGTTACAGTTCATCAGCATGGCAGGAGAACTCATACCAGCAGCAGGAGCAGAGGGAACTGACCATACTATATCTGCAGAGGCACTAGGAGAGTAGCAAATTTTCTAGCTTGCCGATCCTCCAGAGTAGTGAACCAATTCCCTTGCTCTTGCTCTCTCTGTGTATTATCTACCTGCCCAGGGGATGGGCTGGGTCTTCCCACAGCAATTAAATAACCTCCCACAGGCATATTTGGGATTATCTTAACTAAATAATTCTTTGTAGTCTCAATTGTCAAGTTGGCACATACATCTAATTGCGATAATGGCCAACACTGAACCTCAGGGTGTGGGCAGAGCAGTGTTGTGTCCTCACAGACCTTTCAATCTAGCTTGGAGGGAAAAAAAATGAAGCATACTAAGAAACACTGATCATTGCTATAGAACACTGGAAGAATAAGGAGTTCTGAGACCCATAAGGGAAATAAAATTTACTGTGAGGGTAAGGAAGCACCCCTCCAGGAAATCCCATTCAACCTGAGCCAGGTACTAAAAGTAGGGTTGAGAAAAGAAGAGTATCAGGAGTGAAGGAAGCCACATGTGTAAAACCTGAATCTGAGAAGTGTCAGACACTCAAAGGAAAATAACATCCAGGAAAGCTGCTGCTTGCAAAGCAAGGACTGGAAAGTGGGCAAGGGAAAAAGAGTGGAAGGACTTTAGAAATTCCAAAAACCAAGAAAAAAATTCAACAAGATGTTTCAGCAGATGATGTGCATGGGCAGATTTTTCATTTTGTAATTCACTCCTTTGTCTGTGACCTGCACAGGTTAGAAGATTGGCTGGAGAAGGCGCTTCAGCCACTACTTTCCATGATTTTGGGCTTTATATTTCCATGGCTCCCTCAATATTATCCTCTTGCCCTTTCAGCACATGCACCAAAGATATAATGAACGCTATAAGTTCTCTGTAATATCTCCTAAACTGGAGCTCCAAGTGTTACCTCTTATCTTAATCTCAAGATTGCATCAGCCATTCGTCTCTTGGCTTATTGTCTACAGCTGTGTAATAACAACACCCTAAACACCCATTAGAGTCAATTTTACTGGTAACTCCTGCTTGCTTAGGAAAACCACCATCAGTCAGCATGTAGAAATCAGAGCCAACAGCAGTTCCTGTGCCAACAGGCGTGAATCCTAGAACTACAGGAAAAATAGATAGAACCATTGTTTTGGAAAGATCAGCAAAAAGAAATGCCCAGTCTTTATCAGACTGTTAGTCATGAAGTAATAATATCCAGGTAGCATCACAGTTGATGGTGTGGCAGTTAAGCTGTTGCTTGATTGTGGAGTTTTAAATTTTAGCGTTCAACTTTTCATGGACTTAGCTGCACATTAAAAACTTGGCATTAGGATGGAGTGAAGGGCATTGCAGAAGCAGCAAAACCGCAAAAGAAAATCAACAAACCACACTGCAGAACTTCAGAGACTCTATATCAACCACATAGAACTAGGCCAGACTAATCTCTCCCCATCCCGAAGCTCAGGGAAATCTGCGGAAGAGGGGGCGGTAAGAGTGTAAGAGCAAAAGGATGGGAGGAGCAATGATTTGCAAGATACTCCACACAAGTTAGGGCCGAAGCAATCATAATTGGACTTTGCATGCCCTGCGCAATGTCCAACACACTATTGATCTCACAAAGTTTAGCATCTGCTAAAGGCACCAAGATCCTTGGAGGCAAGGGATAGACGGCCACAGTAGGGTTCCTATGGTTAACGGGAATATGGGAAAGGGTTCAGGGAAATGCCACTGGGTCCTTGTACGTCATCAGAGAGGAGGGCTCAGAAGAGAGTCAGGCATGCACAAGAAAGGACTCTCTGGGAATTGGGGCGGGAGGCACTGGGGGATGGGGAGGGAAGGGTGAGGGGAGGAGGACCAGGGGGTTCGGGGGGAGGAGGAGGGAGGGAGGAAACTGGTGTACCTGTTAAGTTTGTATGAGCTGAAATAATAATAAAAATGTATTAAAAATAAAAATTAAAAAAAAATAAAATAAATAAAAAGTTGGCATTGATTAAGGAACCAAGCTAACCTAATTCCCCACTTAATTTGCCCATAGACCACACAGAGGAAAAAGTCTGCCATTTTGTTCCTTTGTTCCTCTTCTCCTCCTTCATCATAGGCTGATATCTGCCTCCTTACAAACTCCCCTTGGCTGACCCAGTCCTGTTTCCCTTTCTTTTTTCCGCCAAAGGTTCCACTTCTAAAGCTGCTCCGAATAGTATATTTAGAACTAAAAGTTCTTAAGGTTGAACCAAGCTCCTTGAAGGAAGAAGACATCTGAATGTAAAGTAGAAATGGAAAATAAATAATGTATGTTGTAATTTGATGTTATGATTCCCATCAGAGACCACAGAGCAAATGCATAAAGATGGAGAAGCTGCAGTGAGAAAAGAGATTCCACATGCAGAGGTGTGGAAGCAAATGTTCAGCAAACTGTTCTACCTGAACTGATTGTTCTAATGGTAGCCAAATAACCTTGTCTACTGACATTGAGTTTGACCTCCTCTCCATTTCAGGGAGAATTTGCGTGGGTTTTTGCATGATTGATTATGGCTAAGGTCATAGGATACATTGAACTTCATCCAGTTGCCTTAGATAGCAAAGGTGGCACCATGGCCCTTGGACCATCATGTTCCATAGATGCCATTCTAGCTGGAAAAATTGAAAAGATAAATCTCCTCCAGATCTTCAAGTAAGCAGTCACATTGTGAGCAGAATTGACAAGGAAATTCATATAGCAATGAACTGCGGATGGTTGCCATAACTGAGTGCAGACCCAGAGGCCCTGACAACAGAAAATAATCAATTAAGGACACCATGTCTACATTGCCATGGAGGTGATCTCTGCAACAACTGGCGAGAACATAGGAGCAGAAAAAATAAAGCATCCTCCTTCAAGACTCCAATGAGAACAGAGATCTCCATCACCCAGCACCCATAGTGCCCCCTATGAAACCCTGAGCAGAAACCCCAGGTAACTGAGACTTTAATCCTGGTCCATGAGCCAAGATAACAAATAGTTATTTCTTTCCTTTCCTGCAACACTTCAGTAATAGTATATTGCAGCCAGGTTTCTGTTGCAAAAAAATAAATAAATAAATAACACGAAATTGATTTTTTATTCTTTGTAGGTATTCTGTTCTTGTACACTTGTAGTTCTTAGAATTTCTCTTTGTCCTAACCAAATTGATATGTACACCAATCATACTTGCTCCTCAAGAGATTGTATGTAGAGACAGTTTAGAAGTGTCAACACGAGAATTGTGGACACATTCGCCCGTGAAATAGTCATGACTGGTGAAATTATTTAAGAGGAGAAATGAAATGCTTAAAATCACTGGGCTTCCCTAAAAGCATTCTGCAAATAAAAAAAAAAATATTAAGACTATCTAAGAACTCTTGGTGAGAATGATGAGAGTCTGATATCATCAATCATTATTTCTTCCAGCTCACTGTGGCCACAGAAAGGTAGAGACAAGAACAGAGATATTGCTTTATTCTTTCTTTCAGTAAACAACTGAAGCACCATCACTAGCTTAACAAACCATTAGGTCTTCTATTCCTAGAGGTCTTTATTGCAGGAACCTCAAGTGGCTGACCAGTTTAGGAGTCCCTTATTCCTCCAAGCCCTCACTCAAATAGAAACAGTTCTACTAAAGCATCAGAAGGCTCATCAAAAAGCAGCTGGGGTTCTGATTTAGCTTTGTTCCACATTTCTCATAAGGATGGCTTGACTGAACCCCAAACCAAAGCACTAGAGGCAATGCCTCACACTTCAGAAAGGGGATGTGACTTACAAAGCAGGTCACTGTTTTTCTCTGTCTGCTATCCTCCCCCACAGCTCAGTAATGATGTTACAAAGGGTTTGAGGGAAGCAACTGAAGGAGAGCAGAAGTTCCACCAAAGTATAAGTCATCCATGCACCAGATAGAAAGTTAAAGAAAAAGACCCAGCTAAGATGGCCCTTTCTGAGCAGAAGACACACCTCAAACACTAGCTTCAAATAGACTCCACTTTAATTGATTCACTCTTTGGAATAATTGATCCCTCAGGATACTGCTAAAAACAAGAGATGGATTAACCAGTGGTGGTTAGTTGCTGAAAAGAAGTTATCAGAGGCAGACACTTGAGAAGAGATAGGAGAAAAGGCAGGAACCAGAGAGCCCTGAGAAAAGCATCATCATATCAAAAAAGGTAACTATGCTGTGTGGTAGGTGTTCCCTCTGAACCAGGACCATGATAGGCAGGTGGGGGACTGAGTGGGAGGTGTTGACCTTACTAACAATAGTCCAGGTTAGCAGCTGTGGATTCATACCAGACAAATATTAGCAGCAGCAATGAGCACTGGAAAAGAATGGCTTGCAATATCCATAGCTAATGGGAACGAAAAGGTGTCGCTGCTTTGGAAAACATTGGCTGTACTTACAAAGAAATACAAAAAAAGGTTAAATGGACAGTCAGGAACTTCTCATTCCTCCTTCATGTCTCCTCAAAATGAAAGCAAACCTTTAGACAAACCCATGTACACAGATGTTCCTAATGGTAATACGTAGCAATTGAAAAGTACAAGCAATGTAAAAGGCGACCAAATTCTGAATGGATAAATAGGATGTGGTATGTTCACAGAATAGAATAGAATCGGCAATAGAAAGAATAAGTATGAACACATGCTTGAATGAATTTTGAAGAAATATGAAGAAATATACTTCAAAAGGCCACATTGTGTCCAAAAAGACAGAATTAAAGAAATGACTTATTAATAAGTGGTCAAAAAGCTGAAGATGTTGAGAGGAAGATGGAAATTGATTGTTGATATTTACAAGACTTCTTTCAGGGACCGTGAAAACATCCTAAAATTGATGGTAATTTGTTAATTGGATTTGTAAACTAGAGACACATCTCCAGATAGTCCCAATATATCAGGTCTATCCACTCACCTGAAAAGAAACAAACAGCAAAGAAATAAGTTTCAGAGAAGCAGAAAGGGAATCTATTTCAGTATGTCCAACAATCAAGAAAACAGAGAAAGGAGCATCATCAACCTTGCCTTGGGAAGACTGATAATGACTGCTGTGTGCTCTACAGTGAGAACAGGGGCAGAGGGCAGGGAGTGCTCATAGGCAGACAGGCTTGGTCGCCTTGAGGTCGTTTGATCATTATGGTGGCTTTGGTGGAGCACAGCCCTGCAGGCACCAGAGAAGTGGGTACTGCTTAAGCGCCAGTTTCCCTTCCCATCACCAGATAGTGTCTATCAGGTTCTTCATTTCTGAAGTTGAAATTAGCTGAGGGAGTAAAAAAAAAAAACTGAAAGATAGCACAGATGATAGGATTAGAGTGGAGTCAGGACAAGAACTGCATCCCCCTTTGGAGAGATCAAAAGGCAATTTCAAAGAAACTCCTGTTGCATGCTAATTGTGGCTGAATTCTAAATCCACCAGACATGGCTGAATTGTGCACTCAAATGAGCTAACTGTACAGTTGTTAAGCTGAATTTCCATAAGAGTGATTTTTAGATCAGAGATGTGGCTCTGGGGTTAAGACTCTGCCTCTGCAAGCAGAAGGGTCTGAGTTCAGATCCCAGATCCCAGATAAAAATACCATGCAGAAAGGAGACAGCCTGCACTTCTGGCTCTGGTGGGAAGAGCCTAGGAAATTCCAGAGCAAAGGAAAAAGGAAGTAGAAGCAATCCAGGATGAATTCTGAAGTCACCCTTGGTCCTCCACAGGGACACAGTGCCCTTTCTCTCTCTCTCTCTCTCTCTCTCTCTCTCTCTCTCTCTCTCACACACACACACACACACACACACAAACACACAAATAAAGTTAAATTAAAAAATAATGTTTTTCTAATCTGTGTTACAACTAGTTACTTTCTTAACTAATATATTTACTCTAAGATTTCTTCTCAAACTTAGTGTTTGCCTGAGAAAGCTTAGGGCAATCCTTCAGTTGCATGGTGTAAAGGGAGAAAAAAAATTAATTTCTTGATTCCTTTGGTTTTTAAGAACAGATTATGTATTGCAGTAGCTTAACACACAATCAGGCAGTTAGAGATTCAATGTTGCTCAGTAATGCATAGCTTGCTTCAAAGGATTCTTGGACTCAGTAAATAGAGCCCACACTATTCCTTCTGTTCCCAAATCAATGGTTTGCTTAATTTATCATTTAGTGAGTGTATTCAGGCATGCATACAACCTGCTTTGATGCTTAGTTTTCAGTTATAGATATCCAACCTTTAAAATGAGGCTTATTCACTACACTGATAACACTGGACCTGTAATTTTGGATCATTGCACCACACCTGTGCTTTTTGAAAAAGATAGTTTAATCTCTTGCAAAAATATATCTTTTGATATTGAAGCTTAAGTTTTTATTAAAGCAAATACATACAAATAATATCAGCCAAGGTAAAATTCTTTCTGAAAAAAAAATTCCTTTAAGAAATGAAGGCCTACAGTATATTTCTTAATAATTACTTCAAGTAAGAAAGGAAGTCTAAGCTTTATTTAGAATCCTTCCTTGAAGTTCTTTCTACATATAGCATCCCGATTACTGCCAACACCGGTTTTGGAAATCTCAGCTGGTGACACTACAGTGATGGTACGTACATACCATACAATGATGCTTGACAGGAGAACTTATACCAATACCAGGAACTGAGGAAACAGCTACATCACATCCACAGGACTACTGAAGAGAGGGACAATCTTCACAGGCCTGACCAGCATATCTGGCCATGTGTCCTGAAAAATGAAAACTTCCTTAAACAGCTCCCTCCATCTTATTCACCTGCCTAAGGACTAGTCCCACCCAACATGGGCTGGGAGTTATCTAGCAATGAAACAATTTCCTGCAGGATTGTTTAGAGCTCAACTCAACTACAAATTCTTTATAATGTGTCCAGAACTGGAGCTTTCAATTGTCAAGTTGACACCTATATCTAACTATGACAGCAGTCTCAAATGTATTATCTATCTCTTTTAGGATAAAATTGATAATCTAATTCTGATGCTTTTATTTTGTTGTTAAGTGGTAAAAGATGTAAAGCTGTGTATTGATTTGGAAGAATTATTCATTGTGAACAAGTCTCTGAGGGCTTCAGTTATCACTAAAAGAAAAAATATTACTGTTACATCATTTTTGATATGCTTCTCCTATGAATAAAGAATATCATGTATGTTTTCTATTTACATGACTGGGAGAAAAATATTCTACATATTAGATAATACTTCCAGCAGTTTAATATCTGTAAAAGAAATACATTGGAAATAATAACAGATATACTCCCAAAGAATTTCTATATGCCTAAGAATGAAGCAACAAGTAGTTCAACCACCTGTGCAATAAAAAAATAAAAGTGACTTCTACACATAAAAAAAAGAAAAAGAGATCCATATTTCTTTTAATTGTTGCTATAGCTGACTACCCAAGGTTGGGTAATTTATAAACAAATTTGTTTCTTATAATTCCATAGGCTGAGAAATTCAGGATAAGGTACTGATGTCTCCTTGACTTCCAACGACTGCCTTATTGCAGAAGAGATATGGCAGAAGGCATAACCAGGAAGAAGGTAGCACAGAGCAATCATGCTGGCTCGAATTTCTCTCCCATGATGTTAATCAATCTTAATGCTCTTCAAATGTTCCCACTTCCTAAAAATATTAACATATACCAATATTGACATATACCAACATATACCAATGTTTCTACTACAGGTGAAGTTTTGGGGAACACATTTACACCACAGCAATCTAAGACATTGTGCCTTTAATATATATTAAGACCCTAACTTCAGTTTGATATATATTTAATATATATTAAGTTTATATATTAAACTTAATTCTTAATATATAATTTATATATAATATATAATAATTCTTTTTTTATTATTATTATTTATTCAACTGTGTGCATATGCATGTGTATGTGCGTGCATGTGTGTGTCTGTGTATGTGTAGTGGGATCTGGGATCCGAACTCAGGAACTTCCGCCTATAAGGCAGAGGCTTAACCCCTGAGCCACCTCTCCAGCCCAATAATTCTTAATATGTATTAAGAATCGAACTTGGTCCCCTTTCGCCACACCCCCCCGCTCCGCCGGTCTGGACACGTACGCGAGATCCAGCCGGGCTCTCACCGCGCGCTCTAGGACCCCCCCCCAGGTCAGCCCACAGGGACCCGGCTCCGACTCCCGCCATCCAGCCGGAGCCGCGCGGGAGCCGAGGGACGAGGAGGACCTCCCCCTGCGCCCGGGCCCCGCCCCAGCTGCCATCGGGTTAAATAGCTCCATGCCTACGCGCCCATGGTCCCTTTTCACCCCACCCCGCTCCGCCGGTCGGGACACGCGCGCGGTCCACCCGGGCCTCACCCGACGCCCTAGGTGAGTCCCCGTTCGGGCCCCGCCCACCAGTACCCCAGGCCAAATAATTCAGTTTAGTGAAATTGAGAGATCTTAAGAGTTAAAATGACAATGCCAAAGTCAAAGTGCAAATCCATGAGAAGCAACACTCAAGTAAACAAATTTCCCACTGAAGAAATTAATCCCATAATGTTAGACTCCAACAAGAACAAACCCGCGGAAAAAGGCCAAGAAAGCCTGACCCAGGATAACGACTTTCAAAATATGATCATTACCATGTTCAATACTATGAAAGAGGAAATCCGGGAGGAATTACATAATCGAATCAATCCCTTTGAAGAGGAACACAACAGACATCTGGAGGAGTTGAGAAAAACAGTACAAGAAACAAAAAGTGGCATAGAGCAGTTAAAACAAACTCAAGCAGAGTTTAAAACTGAGCTAAAAGACAAGTTATCTTCAACCCAGATCGCCACAGAGAGTCTTATCAACAGAACTAACTAACAAAGCAGAAAACAGAATTTCAGACCTTGAAGATAAAGTGGGAGTACTAACCAGCTCAATGGAAGAGGTTGTTAAAGCCAAAAAGATACCTGAGAGAAATATCCAAGAGATATGGGACACCCTGAAGAAGCCTAACATGCGTATTCATGGAATACCGGAGCAAGAATCTCAAAATACCACCCCTGAGGAAATTTTTCAAACGATCATCAAGGAAAACTTTCCTCATCTAAAAAAAGAGAGGCCCATTCATATACAAGAGGCATTCCGCACCCCAAACAGATACAACCAAAATAGAAGCACGCCACGGTAAATAATAGTTAAAACACTCCACATTCAAGATAAAGAACTGGTGCTGAGAGCTTCAAGGGAGAAAAAACAAGTCACTTTTAAAGGCAAACCTATTAAAATAACAAATGACTTCTCAGTCGAAACAGTAAAAGCAAGAAGAGCTTTGAGAGACATACTTCAAGTATTGAATGAGCAAAAATGTCAACCCAGGCTGATTTACCCTGCAAAACTATCAGTCATGATCGAGGGAGAAAGAAAAATTTTCCAGCACAAAGACAACTTTAAGGGATACATGGCCACCAAACCAGGCCTTCAAAAACTGCTAGAAATGATACTCAAGCGTGAAGAAAAAAACAGGCATATCCAGGAGAACAGAAGGCAAATATAACACCATTAAAAGCGAAGCAATATACTTATAAAAGCTACTAAACATAATAAATGTCTGGAATTAACAATAGTTTCTCCATTATAACACTAAATGTTAATGGACTTAATTCACTGATCAAGAGACACAGATTACAAACTTGGATTAAAAATCACAATCCATCAATCTGTTGCCTGCAGGAAACCCATCTCACCACAAAAGATAGGCACGCTCTAAAAATAAAAGGCTGGTCAACAATTCTACAAGCAAATGGAAGCAGAAAACAGGCAGGGGTAGCCATTATGCTATCAGACAAAGTGGATTTCAAACCAAAAAAAATTATAAGAGACACGGATGGATACTACATTTTAGTCACAGGTACAATTCACCAGGAAGATTTCACAATACTGAACATATATGCACCCAATACGGGCCCCTCCACATTCATTAAGAAAACCCTACAGCGTCCAAAGCATGAAATCAACCCCCAAACGATAATTCTTGGGGACTTCAACACCGCCCTCTCTACATGGGATAGATCAACAGGTCAAAAGCTTAACAGAGACACTTTGGAACTTAATCAAACCCTGAAAGAAATGGACCTCACAGATCTCTATCGAACTTTTCACCCACGCACCAAAGAATACACATTTTTCTCAGCAGCACACGGAACTTTCTCCAAAATAGATCACATACTGGGCCACAAAATGAATCTACACATATACAAGAAAGTTGAAATTCTAACCTGTGCCCTATCAGACCACCACGGCCTAAAGCTGGACATCCACAACACATCAAACAAGAGAAAATACACTAACTCCTGGAAACTTAACACTATGATGCTGAATGAGAACTGGATTCAGGAAGAAATTAAAAAGGAAATTCAAGATTTCCTGAAAGTGAATGATAATGAAAATACAACTTACCAAAATCTCTGGGACACAATGAAAGCTGTTCTAAGAGGTAAGTTCATAGCTCTTAATGCCCACGTCAAAAAAATGGAAACATCAGAAATAAACAACTTAACAATGCAGCTTAAAGCTTTAGAGAAACTAGAGCAATCTGATCCCAAAAGCAGTAGAAGAGAAGAGATTAGCAAAATAAGGGGAGAAATATCTGAAATTGAGACTAAGAAAACGATAGAAAAAATCAACCAATCAAAAAGCTGGTTCTTTGAAAAAATCAACAAGATTGATACACCCCTAGCTAAACTAACCAGAAGCAAGACAGAGAAAACCCAAATTAACAAAATTAGAAATGAACATGGAGTTATCACTACTGATACCCAAGAAATCCAGAGAATTATAACATCATATTTCAAAAACTTATACTCTGTGAAGTTTGACAACACAAAAGAGATGGATGAATTTCTAAGTAAACACAACTTACCTAAATTGAATCAGGAAGTTGTGAATTATTTAAATAGTCCTATAACATATAAGGTAATTGAGGAAGTAATCTCGAATCTTCCCACCAAAAAATGTCCTGGACCAGATGGATTCAGCACAGAGTTCTACCAGACATTTAAGGAGTTAATAACACCAATACTCCTTAAACTGTTCCATCAAATAGCAAAGGAAGGAACACTACCAAATTCCTTCTATGAAGCTAATATCGTTTTAATCCCAAAACCTAATAAAGATTCACGTAAAAAAGAAAACTATAGGCCGATCTCCCTGATGAACACAGACGCAAAGATTCTCAACAAAGTCTTAGCAAATCGGATACAAAAACATATTAAAAAGATCATTCATGGGGACCAAGTAGGCTTCATCCCCGGCACACAAGGTTGGTTCAACATACGCAAATCAATAAATGTAATTCATCATGTAAACTAGTCCAAAGTCCAAGACCACATGATACTCTCGATAGATGCAGAAAAAGCTTTTGACAAGATCCAACAGCCTTTTATGATCAAAACGCTAGAGACAGTAGGAATGGAAGGAACCTTTATCAATATAATAAAAGCTGTATACAACAAGCCCACAGCAAGGATTATGCTCAATGGGGAACAATTGGAAGCATTCCCACTTCGATCAGGAACTAGACAAGGCTGTCCACTCTCACCACTTCTATTCAATATTGTACTTGAAGTCTTAGCTGAAGCCATAAGACAAGAAAGGGACATAAGAGGGATTCAAATCGGCAAGGAAGAAGTCAAGCTATCCCTATTTGCAGATGACATGATCTTATACCTGAGTGATCCCAAAAACTCCACCAGGAAGCTCCTGCAACTAATTGAGAAGTTCAGCAGGGTGGCAGGATACAAAATAAAAGTGCAAAAATCAGAGGCCTTCCTATATGCCCAGAATGAAAGAAGTGAAAAAGCCTTGAGAGAAACAATCCCATTTACTATAGCCCCTAAAAAAATGAAATACCTTGGTATAAACCTAACTAAGGAGGTAAAAGACCTTTACAATGAAAACTTTAAAACCCTAAAGAAAGAAATTGCAGAAGACACCAGAAGGTGGAAAGACCTCCCTTGTTCCTGGATTGGCAGAATCAACATTGTAAAAATGACCATCCTACCAAAGGCAATATACAGATTCAATGCTATACCAATCAAAATCCCAAAGCAATTCTTCAAAGAAGTTGACCAAATAATCTCAAAGTTCATATGGAGACACAAAAGACCCAGGATAGCAAAAACAATCCTGAGTAACAAAAACACAGCTGGAGGTATTACCATACCAAACCTAAGTCTATACTACAAATCCATAGTTATAAAGACAGCCTGGTACTGGCTCCAAAATAGACACACAGATCAATGGATAAGGATTGAAGACCCAGATATAAGCCCACAAAGTTACAGCCATTTGGTCTTTGACAAAGGGGCCCAAAGAATCCAATGGAAAAAGAACAGCATCTTCAACAAATGGTGCTGGCAAAACTGGATCTCCACATGCAGAAGATTAAAGCTGGACCCGTACTTGTCACCATGTACAAGACTTAATTCCAAATGGATCAAGGACCTTGATATCAGGCCAGAGACTTTAAAAACCATAGTCGAAAGGATAGGGAACTCCCTCTAGCTGATTGGGCTAGGCCAACATTTCCTAAACAGACATCCAATGGCACAGTCACTGCTACCAACTCTCAACAGTTGGGATCTTGTGAAATTAAAGAGCTTCTGTTCAGATAAAGAGATTGTCACACGAGCTCAAAGGCAACCCACAGAATGGGAGAAAATCTTCACTAACCACATATCTGACAGAGCTCTACTGTCCAGAGTGCACAAAGAACTTAGAAAATTAAACTCCAAGGAAAACACTGGCCCAATTAAAAAATGGGCCCTGGAACTTCAAAGAAACTTTACCAGGGATGAAATTAAAATGTCTAACAATTATCTTAAAAAATGCTCCACTTCCTTCGCCATCAGGGAAATGCAAATCAAAACTTCCCTGAGATATCATCTCACCCCGGTCAGGATGGCAAAAATCCACAATACAAACAACGACAAATGCTGGAGAGGATGTGGAGAGAGGGGAACTCTCCTACATTGTTGGTGGGAATGCAGGCTCATACAGCCACTCTGGCGAGCTGTCTGGAGATTCTTAAAGAAATTAAAGATTGAAATGCCATATGACCCTGCTATCCCACTTTTGGGAATAACCCCCCATGCAGCAGAGGTTCGCCTCGATAGCACAAGCTCGACCATGTTCATAGCAGCACTGTTTACAATAGCAAAGTCATGGAATCAACCTAAATGTCCAACAGTTGACGAGTGGATAAGGAAACTGTGGTACATCTATACAATGGAGTACTACTCAGCCATCAAAAATGATGAATTACTGGAATTTGCTGGGAAATGGATGTCATTAGAAAGAATTATATTAAGTGAAGTATCCCAAACCCAGAAAATTAAGCGCCGTATGTACTCCCTAATAGGTGGCTCCTAGTACCAAACTCACCCAGCCCACATTGAGACACTCAAAAGTAAACCTATGAAACACAGTAATTGCAAGGATTATGAACAAGAGAGATGGGTTAGGAGGGCCACACCAGAAACAAGGAGAGAGGAGACCATGTTACAGCAGAGAAAATAGGCCTCCATCAAGGTCTGCAAGGGGTGACATACAGTGCCCAGCAGAATGGAGTGAAGGGAATTGCAGGAGCAGCAAAACTGCAAAAGAAAATCAACAAACCACAATCCAGAACTTCAGAGACTATATCAATCACATAGAACTAGGCCAGCCTAATCTCTCCCCATCCTGGAGCTCAGGGACATTTGCGGAAGAGGGGGCGGTAAGATTGTAAGAGCAAAAGGAGGGGAGGAGCAACGATTTGCAAGATTCTCAACAATAGTTGGGGCCAAAGCAATCATAATGGGACTTTGCATGCCCTGCGCAATGTCCAGCGCACTGTTGCCCTCATAAAGTCTAGCATCTGTTAAGGGCACCGAGACCCCTGGAGGCAAGGGATTGACAGCCATAGTAGTGATCTTATGCTTAAGGGGAACAAGAGAAAGGGCTTATGGAAATGCCACTGGGTCCTTATATGTCATCGGAGAGGAGGACCCAATGGAGAGTTAGGCGTATACAATAAAGGACTCTCTGGGAATTGGGGGGGGGCCCCTGGGGGAAGGGGAGGGGGAGGAGGGGGGAGGGAGGGAACTGGTAAAAAATTTTAAAATGTATAATTAAATTTTTAATAAAAAAAAAAAAGAATCGAACTTCACTGCTCTTATACTAACCTAGGCTGCATCCTACCAGGGTATTGAGATTCTCCACCTCTCTTAAAGAAGGATTTCTAGGCTGAGTGCTAAGTGCTCTTCAAATCTCTGAGTATAAAATACCTATTTACAGAACAGTCTTCCCATCTATAGGCTCATTGGCTGTTTTTCCCTATTCATCTACTTCCTTCCCTTTTTTAGGTTCTTGTTCTAGTTAAAAGTAACAGGAATGTGTTGCATTTTGACAACCAGGTGTTGAATTTAATCAGAAAGCTGTTGGTTGTCTCCTTGATATTCATACCACCTGTTGCCATGGTGATTTTTATTGCAACTTGCAGATCTCCTGTGTTGATGAAGCCTGCATTTATTTCTCGACCCCAGAATCTTCTACAGAATTCCTTGGTACTGTGCAAGCCATCCAGCAAGGAGGAAGTTCTCATATCAGTTCCATTTGAAGTATTTTGCCCATGTTCTGTAATCCATTTGTGTTGCACCTTCAGTAATATGGTCTTACTGATGGTTTTTGGAGAGGAACCAAGAAAAATGGCAAAAGCCTATATTGTTTGGGGGTCTTTGAGACCTCTCTGATCAAGATTTTATCAGGAAGTGTCATGTTCCTGTTATTTCTAATACATTTTTAATTGTCACTGAGTACTAAATGGATTAGCTCTGGACTTTTTGTCTTGTTTTGTTTTGCCCTGTTTTCCTCATTCTGTATCCTCTGCATAGGGGCTGCCCACTCTTGTTCCTTTCTTTGAAAGACATTTTTGACATTTTATTAGCATATGAGGTTCCTAGGAGTTATCTCCCGCAATCTTAGGGTATTTCTTTAAATCCATCTCTCCCTCCTAAATGTCATCCCCTCATATCCCTCTAAGTATTTTTACCAATTATTCCCTCACTCATTCTACTTAATCTCCCCTTTTAAAAGGTTTCACCCTATTCTCTCCTTCCCACTTTCACATTCATTGATACCTTTAGAATTTTCTGCTCATATAATAATTCTAAACCAAATATATTGAGAAGGATATGAGTACTAGCATCCACATATAAGAGAGAACATGCAGCGCTTATTGTTCTGTATCTAAGATACATCACTCAATATTAAATTTTTGAGTTCCATCCATTTACCAGCAAATTCCATAATTTCATCCTTTCTAATGGCTGAATAGCATTCCATTGTGTATATGTACCACATTTTCATTACCCATTTCTCTGTTGATGGGCATGTTGGCTGATTCCATTTTCTTGCTATTGTGAATAGGACTGCAATGAACACAGACAAGCACATGTCTTTTTTTTTTTAAACAATCCAAATTTATTTTTAGAAAGCATTTCTCAATTCTTAGTGTAAAAATAATATAAACATTTTATATTAAGTTAATTTAAATGTGCATCTGTCCAAGGCACCAAAACATTCACATCACCAACTGGAGTTGTCCGTATAAATAAATATATATGTTCGACAGGCTGCTACAGTTCGGTGGACCGCTCCTTGAGCAGAACCGTGGGTTTGATGTGCTGCAGAGTGGAGTGGGAAGAACTGGCGTTGATGGTGGCTGTGTGGGTGGCCTGCGGATCCTGAACACTGAATGACATCACGGGACAGCCTTTCACGTTGTTGCGATGAGAGACTGGATGGAGGCCGTGTGGATGATCTGCAAGCCCACGTATCCGCCAAAGGTGCTTGGCTTCCAGTAGCCAGGGGAACATATAGGGTTACCCATAAGTCCTTTCAAGGAGAAGGGTGCTCCCAGCTCTACAATGGTCTCCCCGAAGATGGCTTTTCCACCAGAAGGGCGGGATACAGCTCCATGGCATCGATTTCCCGTAGAGGGCTTCCAGCTCCTTCTCTCCTTCTCTCGTCTTCAAAGGACGCGTAGGGCTTCTTGGAGAAGCGCTCGCGGTGTTCGTTCAGAGGCTGTAATTTCATCTGTCTGCTCTGCTCCATGGAGGCCTTTGCCACTGCTCGCACTGCAACAGGAACGTTCCTGCCGCCGGACACCCTGCCAGCAGACTGCCTGGTGAATGAGTACACAACCTGAGTGAGCCGGTGACCGATGAGGATGGAGTTGTCCTAGAGAAACTGGTCCTAGATGTGAAAGATGTCGGGCAGCAGCAGATGCCAGTGATAAAGTACGTTGAACTCTGCAGAGATGTGGTTCTGGTACTGGAACTGTTTGCTGAAGAGCAGCAGCTCAGGTGCTGCACATAGTCTTCAATCACAATCTTGATGGTCTCTCCTGTCAGGATGAGCCTGGTGGTCTGAAATAAGCGCTCATCATCCCACTCGGGATGCTCCTGCTTGAGGATATCGCACACTCGGTCATGTTCCCACAGCCAGATGGTGGCGTACATCATCAGCCCAGGCACCAGACCTCCTGCCCCACAGCAAAGCTCAGATGCTCAGGAATGTGGCTGGGTGCATCATGTCCACCTGAGTGTCTCTGACCGTGGGAGGATAGACCTCTCCATCGATGACCTGATATATCAACTTTCCCTCCTTGAAAAGATGCAGTTTATGCTGTCTGTCTAGAGTTTTTCCATACACGTGGCTTAAATCCACCCCATGGCCCAGTGCCCTGGTGAAAGCAGGTCCTCGTTTATGGTCTGTCTTGAAAAACTGATTGGTGAAGTGCTGGGCGACGAACGCGAACATCAGGTTTGTGCCTTGGGGATCGGGGATGAACTTCCTTCTCAGCAGAACTTTTTCCAGAACTACATTTGAGTCGGGAAGCTCCTTCTTTCCTGAAAAAGGAGAACTCAAAAATGAACAGCCACCTATCTAATCAAGAAGAAACAGACTGTGTGAAATGTGTGAAGAGATCCATTACTTATGCAAATAAAAACATTGCAATAAGAACTGTAATATACAGGTACATTTTTCTGTTCTGACTATTGTTTCTGCAAGAGGGTTTCACTCTGGAGCCTAGACTGGCCTCAAAGTCACGGTGTAACTCAGGCTGGATTGAAAGTCACTATGTAATTCAGCTTGCCTTGAATTTATGGTCATCCTTCAACCTCCCCATGCTGGGATTCCAGGAATAAGCTACCTCCCCCAGCCTGTAAGTGAAAGTAACAAGGATCTTGGGAATCAACCATTGAACAGGTTTTTTTTTTTTATTTCCACTCATACAAACTTAACAGGTACACCGGTGCCCCCTCCCGCCAACCCACTATCCCCTTGTGTCCTCCTCCCCTCCTCCTTCCCTCCCCATCCTCCAGTGCCTCCCCCACCCATCCCAGGAGCATCCTTTAATGTGCATGCCAAACTTTCCTCTGGGTCCTCCTCTCTGATGAGGTGCAAGGACCCAGTGGCATTTCCCAGAACCCTTTCCTGTGTTTCCCTTAAGCATAGGAACACTACTGTGGCTGTCAATCCCTTGCCTCCCAGGATCCTAGTGCCTTTAGCAAATGCTAGACTTTGTGAGGTCAATAGTGTGTTGGACATTGCGCAGGGCATGCAAAGTCCAATTATGATTGCTTCGGCCCTAACTTGTGTGGAGTATCTTGTATATCATTGCTCCTCCCATCTTTGTGTTCTTACAATCTTACCACCCCCTCTTCCGCAAATTTCCCTGAACATCAGGATGGGGACAGATTAGGCTGGCCTAGTTCCAGGTGATTGATATAGAGTCTCCGATGTTCTGAATTATGGTTTGTTGATTTTTTTTTTTCAGTTTTACTGCTCCTGCAATGCCCTTGGCTCTACCCTGATGGGTATTGGATGTCACCCCCTGGCCAAATATAAAAACCTGTTAAATTAGAGTCTTGTTATAAGAGTATATTCAAAGGTAGATGTAATAAAAGTAGGAAACTGCGGTGAGAGAGGGGTCAATCACCCATCTGCGAAATGGTTACTTTCTATCTGCCAGACTATATGCCCTCCCCTTCTGGTAGGATCATACCCCACCAGTTGTAAATGATCAGGAAGGAAAGTCTGTGAACTTAACCAGATGTCTCATTACTTATTTGCAGTCCTTGATGGTGGCCTATTTTCTCTGCTGTACCATGGTCCCCTCTCCTTGTTACTGATGTGGCCCTCCTTCCCCATCCCTCCTGTTCATAATCTTAGCAATTACTGTAGTTATTACAGAGATTTATCTTTGAGTGTCTCTAAATGGGTTTCATACTAGGAGCCACCTATTAGGGAGTACATACGGCGCTTAATTTCTGAAGCACATGTCTTTATAGTAAAATGCAGAGACTTTTCTCAGGGATGGTATAACTGAGTCATATGATAATTCCATTTTTAACTTTCTGAGGAACCATCACACTGATCTCAAAGAGACTGTACTAGCTTATACTCCCACCAGCAGTGAATAAATGTCCTCTTATCTCCGTATCCTCACTGGCATTCTCTATTCATTGTGTTTTTTATCTTTGCCATTTTGACTCGGTAAGATCGTATTACAGGGTAGTTTTAATTTGCATTTCTCAGATGACCAAGGAAGGTGAGTATCTTTTAAGATATTTTTTTGACATTTCAGTTTCTTTTTGAGTGAAGTTTCTGTTTAATTCCAGGGTCCATTTTTTAATTAGAATGTTTGCTGACTTAGTGTTTAGTTATTTTGAACTCTCTGTATACTCTGGAAATTAATCCCTTATCAGATTCATAGCTAGCAAAGATTTTCTTCCATTCCGTTGGTTGTCTTTTTGCATAATTGACAGTTTCTTTTGCAGAACAGAAGCTTTTTAATTTCATTAAGTCCCATTTATTGATTATTGGTCTTAATTCCTGGACATTTGCATTTCTGTTTAGGAAGTCTTTACATAGGCCTATCAATTCATTTGTAATCCAGACTCTTTCTTCTAACAGTTTCAGGGTTTCAGGTTTAATATCGAGGACTCTGATCCATTTGGAGTCGATTTTTGTGTAAGGAGAAAGGCAACAATCAATTTTTATTCTTCTACATGTGAACGTCCAATTTTCTAAACACCACTTGTTGAAGATGCTGTCATTTCCCCAGTGTACATGATGGGTACTTCACCCAAAAGTCAAGTGGTTATATGTATAGAAGCTAATATCTGGGTTCTATGTTCTAATCCATTGGTCGATGTATCTGTGCCAGTACCAAGCTGTTTTTATTACTATTATTACTCTGTAGCATAGTTTGAAATCAGTTGGTGATACCTCCAGAAGTCATTATATTGCTCAAAACTGTTTTGGCTAATCATGGTCTTTTGTGCTTACAGGTGAATTTTGAAATTGTTTTTCCCAGTTCTGTGAAGAATTTTATTGAGATTTTTATTGGAATTGCATTTAATCTGTATATTGCTTGTGTAGGATGGTCATTTTCACAAAATTTATCCTACCAATCCATGAGCAAAGAAGGTCCTTCCACTTTCTACTATACTCTTTAAATTCTTTCAGCAATATTTTCTAGTTGTCATTATACAGGTCTTTTACTTCCTAGATTAAATTTATTCCAAAGATTTTATTTTTTCTACCACATTTTATTTTTCCCAGTCATACAAGCTCAATAGGTACCCCTGTCCTCTCCCTCCTTCCTCCCCTCCTCAGTCCCCCTTGCACTCTACCTCCTTTACCCCTTCCTTTCACACCCCTCCCTCCCCTTCTCCCAGTGCCTCCCCCTTCTTCCCTCCCATCCCCTAGAGCATCCTTTTGTGTGAATACCAAACCTCCCTCTGAGTCCTCCACCCTTTCTTGGGCTCTCTGTTAATATGGGAACTCAATTATGTCTCTTAATCCCTTGCCTTTAAGGATCCTACTCCTGGAGCCTTCTCACCATGATCCATGCTAGACTTGGGGAATCATTGACATGTCAACCATTGTGCACGTCATGCAAAGTCCTTTTATGGTTACTGCATCCCTAACTTGTGTGGAGTATCTTGCAAATCATTGGTCCACCCCATCTTTAGGCTCTTAAAATCTTGCCACCCCCTCTTCTACAAGGTTCCCTAAGTTTTAGAATGGGGAGTGATTTGGCTAGTATGGTTCTAGGTGATTAATGTAGGGTCTTTGGTGTTCTGAATTGTTGTTATTTTCAATTTTACTTTTCCTGCACCATCCTTGGCTCCATCCTGATTAGTACTGAAGGTCACCTAATAACCAAAGATAAAAGGCTCTTTACATGAAGATCTTAATATAAGAGGAGACTCAAAGGTGGGGGGATGTTACCATTTATCTGCCAGTCCCTATACCCTCCCTGATTGTTGAGATCAAACCTCTTCAGACACAAGTGACCAGGAAGGGAAATAAGAGTGAGCTTCACCAGATGTCTTACTACTTACATGCAATACTTGACAGTGACCTATTTTCTCTACTGAAGCATGATACCCTCTCTCCTATTTTTCTGTGAAGGGCCTCCTTCCCCTTTCCTCCTGTTTATAATCTTTGCAATTACTGTAGGTATTACAAACATTTACCTTTGAATATGTCATTAAGTGGGTTTGGTACTAGAATCCACCTATTTGGGAGTACATGCGGTGCTTAATTTTCTGTATCTGGAATAGTTCACTCAATATAATTTTTTTCTAATTCTATCCATTTCCCAGCAAATTTCATTAATTCATCTTCTTTGATGGCTGAGTATTCCATTGTATAAATGTACCACATTTTCCATATCGATTTGGGTTGATTCCATGATTTTGCTATTGCAAATAGTGCTGCAATTAACATGGTTATGCTTGTGTCACTGCAGTGAATTTTTACATTATGAAGGATTATTCCTAGAAATGGTTTTTTTCAACATTATCCACTTTTTTAAAGTTATTTTATTCTTCTAGTTTTACAAGCATAATGAGTACTCATCCCCACTTCCCTCCATTCCCCCCTACTACCCATTCTCCTTCTCCTCCCTTTTTCTATCCATCTCACTCCCTCCCATCCTCCTACTGGTCAGCCTCATGGACCCCAGGGCTCCCTCTGGCCTGTCTACTCTTTTTTTTCTACTTTCTACTTTTTTAAAATTTTCTACTTTTTTTTTATTTCTGCTCATACAAACTTAACAGGTACACCGGTCCCCTTAACCTGTGCATTTTGATTAGTGAGTTAATTCCACTGACATTTAGTGTTATAATGGAGAAATTACTTTTAATTTATGACATTTCTTGTGTTTAGTGGCTTTCATAAGTAGGTTTTGGTGGTCTTATACTTCCCTTTTGTCCTCCTGGATATGCTTGTTGTTTTCTTCAAGCTTGAGTATCTTTGCTAGCATTTTTGAAGGCCTGCTTTGGTGGTCATGTAAGCCTTCAAGTTGTCTTTATGGTGGAAAATTTTTCTTTTACCCTTGATCATTACTGATAGTTTTGCTGGGCCTTTAAAAGTGACTTCTTTTTCTCTTGAAATTCTCAGCACATTTCCTCCATCTTGTTTGTGTAGTGTTTTGACTGTTATTTGCCATGGCAAGTTTCTATTTTTGTCATATGTTTGGGGTGAGGAATGCCTCTTGTATTTGGATGGGCCTCTTTCTCTTTAGATGTGGAAAGTTTTCCTTTATGATAATTTGAAAAATTTCCTGAGGTGTGCTAATTTGGGAATCTTCTTCTGGTATTCCATAAATGTGCATGTTAGACTTCTTCAAGGTGACCTATAACTCTTGAATATTCTTCTCAAGCATCTTCTTGGCTTTAACAACTTCTTTGATGAACTGGTGAGTTCTTCCACTTTGTCTTCAAGATCTAATATTCTATTTTCTACTTCACTAGTTCTGCTAATAAGACTCTGTGTTGAGTTCTGGGTTGATGATAGCTTGTCTTTTAGTTTGAGTTTAAACTTTACCTGCGATTGTTTTAACTGCTCTATGCTCATTTTTGTTTCTTCAGCTGCTTCTCTCATCTCCTTCAAGTGCCTGATGAATTTCCATTCAAAGTGGTTGATGCGGTTATTTAACTCCTCCCAGATTTCCTCTTTCATTGTTTTGATCATAGAAAAGATCAGGCTTTGAAAATAAATGTATCTTGGGTATGGCTTTCTTGGCTATTTTCTGTGAGTTTGTTCTGGTTGGATTCCATAATTATGGGGTTGATTCTTTTTGTAGAAGATTTGTTGTCTTGGTACTTTGTTTCTTATGGATTTGTGCTGTGACTTGGGCACTTTTGTTTTATTTCTTATAACCTTTTTTTCTGCGTGTTTTTGACTGAACTGAATTAGACAGTATTACTACATTTGAGCAGTTATTGTTAGTGTTTGCCTTGGAGTTGTGTATACTTGTCTGGTGTTGGTGTTATTTCCTAGATGTGGCTATTGGACCATTAATACATCAAATCAGGTTTAGTAGACAGGGAGTGAAAATTAGCATGGTAGTGCACTTTTTAGGTTTACTTCCTTGGTGACATGTGAAGATGGATGGTATAGTCCCTGAAGTTGTATGGGTTTTTGAGTGACTATATGGAAATGTTAAACTACAGTGACTAATAATTGAGAACAAGATGGTAAAAAGGGTTTACTTATCTTAGAGCTGGATGTGAAGATTCTCTTCCAGGTGATGGGATGATTTTACAGGACCTCATATGAATGGTGTTTGTCCCCTAGAGCTTTGGTTGGGTTTTTATTGGACTCTATTGAATTCTGAGGAGCAGGGAATCCACCTGGGTCAGGGTTCTGGGCAGAAAAGACAAGGATTTTGTTATCTTTGTATGTGTGGTGAATTGGGATTGTTTCTCTCATTTCTTTCTCAGATTGGTTGTCTCCAGTATTTAGGAGGGCTACTGATTTCTGTATGTTGATATGTAGCTGCCACTTTACTGAACTTGTTTATTAATTCAAGTAGTTTCTTGGTGCAGTCATGTGGACCTCTGAAATATAGAATCATATCATCTGCAAATAGGGATACTTTAACTTCTTCCTTATCTATCCGTATCCATTTTATCTCCTTATTACTTCTCTTGCCTTATTACTCTAGCTAGGACTTCAAACCCAATATTTAAGAGGACTTGTGACAGTAGATAGCCTTGTCTCATTCCTGATTCCTGATAAGGTGGAATGCTTCAGGTTTTTTTCCCAAATTAAGAATGATGCTTGCTTTGAGCATGTCATATATAGCCTTTATCAAGCATTCCTGGTTTTCCAAAGTTTTTATCATGAAGTATGTTCAATTTTATCAAAGGTCTTTTCTTTGTCTATTAAGAGGATCATATGATTTTTGTTTTTGAGTCTATTGATATGATGAATCACACTATTGACTTATAAATGTTAAACCATCCTTGAATACCTGATATGAACCTGACATGATCATGGTGTATTATCTTTTGGATAGACTTTTAAATTTGATTTGCTAGTATTTTATTATTTTTGCATCTGTGTTCATTATTAAGATTGGCCTAGAATTTTCTTTCTTTGAGGTGTCTTTATTTGGCTTTGGAATCAGAGTTATTTCTTCTTTCTCTATTATTAAGGAGTAGTGGTGTTTGTTCTCTGAAGGCCTGGTAGAATTCTGCACTAACATCTGGTCCTGAGATTTTTTTAGTTGGAAGACTAGTAATTAGTGATTCAACTTAGTCTCTTGTTATTGACCTGTTTAATGTATCTTTTTCATCTTGAGTCAATTTTATTAGGATGTTTGTATTTAGGAATTTTCATTTCCTTTAGATTGTCCAATTCAAGAGAATATAAAATTTTAAAATATGTTCTTATGATTCTCTGGATTTCTCCAGTATCTATTTCAATTTCCCCCTTTCCATTCTGATTTTGTGTATTTGCATGTTCTCTCTTCTTCTTTTGGTTAGTGAATCTAAAGGCTTGTAAATATTGTTTATCTTTTCAAAAAACAGCTCTTTTTGTATTGTCTTTTTCAGTTACAATTCATTGATTTCTGTTCAAATCTTAGATATTTCTTCCCATGTGCTATTTTTAGGACTTTTTTCTAATGCTTTCAAGTGTAAAATTAAGCCATTTACTTGGGATAATTCCTTTTTGTGGCAGAGGCATTTAAGCTATAAACTTTCCTTTTAGAACATTTTCAGTGTGTCCTATAGATATTGTAGGTGTATCTTCATTTTCATTGGCTTCAAGGATGTTTTTAATTTCCTGTTTTATTTCATTTTTGACCCATTCCTCATTCAAAAATGTGTTATTTAGATTCCATGAGTTTGTGTTGTTTCTATCTGTTTCCTATTTGTAGAGACCTAACTTTATTCCATTATGGTCATATAGTATGCAGTGAATTATTTCAATTTTTCTGTATATATGGAGGTTTGATTGGTGTCCTATTTTTAAGAACATCCCATGAGCTGCTGAGTAGAATATGTATTCTTTAGCTGAAATTTCCTATACATATCTGTAAGGTCCATTTGATTTGTGGTTTCTTTTTTTTTTTTTTTTTTTTATTCAACTGTGTGCATGTGCGTGTGTGCGTCTGTGTGTGTGTGTGTAGAACCACGGACGAATTCGCGAACCACCATGGACGCTTCCACCTCCTTCTGCCCCGGGATTCACAGGCTCCGCCCTACCAGGACCAGAAGCGCCAGCCGCCTCCGCTTCCGCCTGGCGTCTATACGTGGGATCTGGGATCCGAACTCAGGACCTTCCGCCTCCAAGGCGGAGTCTTAACCCCTGAGCCACCTCATTTAATTCCAATGTGTGTCTACTTACTTTTTGACCCATTTAAATATCTAATGGTATAAGTGGGATATTGAAGTCTCCTACTATCACTGTGTTTGAGTTAATTAATTGTTTTGCATCTGGTAGTGTGTGATTGATGAATTTGGGTACATCCATGTTTGGTGCATATATGTTTAAGACTGTAAGATCTTCTTGCTGGAATTTTCCTTCAACTAAGATGTAGTATCCATTTGTATCTCTTATGGTTTGCTTTAATTTGAAGTCTATTTTGTCTGATATTAAGATGGCAACTTGTAATAGTTACGCTTAACTATTGCTGTGAGAGAACACCCAAAGTCAAGCAACTTAAGGGGAAAAGGAAGATCTCTTGTGGTTCCAGAGGAGAGATACAGTCTCTCATGGTAGAGGTGGCGTGGCTGGCTGGCTGAAGCTGGAGGAACCAATGTCACTGCAGACATCTTAGAGTCTGAGAGCTGCCCAACTTCTTGCCACAAAGGCAGTTTTCTCCTTGAGGTAGGGTGGGACTAATCCACCTCAAGACTCACCCCTTGTGACTGCCTTCTTCCAGCAAGGCTCAACCTCTCAAGGTGCCATGACCTTTCCAAACACATGAGACTGTGAAGGGCACATTTCAAACCATGACACAACTCCTGCTTGTTTCTTCTTTCCATTTGCTTGGCATACTTTCAATAATCCTTTCACCCTGAGAAAGTGTTTGTCTTTCATAGTGAGTTGTGTTTCTTGGAGGCAGAAAATTGATGGGTCGTGGTGTTTGATTCAAGTTATAAGTCTGTGTCTCTTGATTGGGGAGTTGGTTCATTAACATTTAAAGTTATTATTGAAAGTTGTTTAACGGTTCCTGACATTTTGTTGATCTTGTGGTGTTTGCATTGTGTAGTCCCTCATTCAACTCTTATGCTGGTGTTATTTATTCCCTTTAGCTGCTTTGATGTGTTTATCATTTTCTTCAATCTTATGCATTTCTTCCATTATTCTCTGTAACCCTGGCATAGTGGCATGTAGTCTTTTAGTTTGTTTCTGTCATGGAATATTTTTCTTTCACCTTCTATTATGACTGACAGTTTTTCTGGATATAATAATCTGTGTTGGAATTTGTGTTCATTCAGAACTTGTGTTTCTCCAATTTTACTTGGACTCTATATATTGAAAAGTTAGTTGTTATTTTTCTTTCTGTCTCTGAATGTGATTTGTTCTTTTTGTCTTGCAGCCCTTAAGATTTTGTCTTTAATGTATATATTTGGTGTTGTGCTCTATCATAAGCCATTAGGTGATTTTTTTTTATCCTGGGCATTTGGTATTTTGAATGCCTCTTAAATCAGGATGGGTATCTCTTTTTTTGGTGAGGAAAATTTCCTCTATTATCTCATTGTGGTGTTTGCATTGTGTAGTCCCTCATTCAACTCTTGTGCTGGTGTTATTTGTTCCCTTTAGCTACTTTGATGTGTTTATCATTTTCTTCAATCTTGTGCATTTCTTCCATTATTCTCTGTAACCCTGGCATAGTGGCCATGTAGTCTTTTAGTTTGTTTCTGTCATGGAATATTTTTCTTTCATCTTCTATTATGATCCGTATGTTGGGCCTTTCAATGGTGTCCCAGAGTTCCTATATATTCCTTTCAAGTGTATTTTTCAGTTTATCAGTTTCTCTCACTTATGAACCTCTTTTATCTTATCATCCAGTTCTGAGACTCTGTCTTCTACACTATCTATATTTGAAACTCTCTGTTGAATTTTTTGTCATAGTATTTAGATATTTTAGTTCCAATGTTATTTCAATCTGGCTTTTTTTCAGTGTTTCTATATTTGTTTGCAGATCACTTCAGGTTTTTTTCTGGTATTTCTAGATCTTTTTTCAGACTTTATTTTCATCCTAGTTGTGTCTTGTTTGCTTGTGTTTTCCTGGTTTTCTTTCCTGATTTTGTTGTGTACTTCTTCAAATTTTTGGAGCTGGTTGAACATGTTTATAATCAATCTTTGAAATCCATTGCCTTGGTTATTGTTGTCTTGAGTATCTCCCAGTGGGCTATCCTCTGTGGAATCTGAAGCATCAGGATTGGTGATCTTGAGGGTAGACATGTTTTCTTGGATTCTTGTGTTTTTTCTGTTTTTCCTGTGAGATCTCAGCATATGGAATTAGGATGTTGCTTATTTTCTTTGATTTATATTGCTCTCTTGCTTATGTCTACTGTTTAAGTTAGGTTTTCTATTTGTTTATACTCTTTTAGGATGAGTTGATGCTGAATGTAGCTTTATTTGAAGTCACTGGATCCGGATGTTTGGTGCAGCGGTGGTATTCTATCTGGGGTGCTGTTCTTCAGCACTTAGGTGATACTACTAGCATCTATGTTTTTGTGTTAGGAACCAAATGTTTGGGCGTTCACTTATAAAAAGAGGTAAATGTTCTAGTGTTCTCTTACTGTAGTATCATGTTGATGCTCCTCAGATGGGTTTTCAGCAGTGACTATTCTGGGGTTTTTCAAAGGTCCTTTCTCTCTTTATTCTTTGAAGTTTGGTGTTATACAAAATCTTCTATTTGGACTTAAATTTCCTGTATGTATGTGATTAGCGGGGGTGGGGTGAACAGTGTGAAGAAGATACAGGACATACCAGCAGGCCAGAAGTCTCCCACTTAAAACTCAGACAGGCTCAGAAACCAGTTCACCTGACCCAAACTGCAGATACACACACACAACCCAGAAGATACTGGCAGGCCAGAAGCCTCCCATTCAAAACACAGGTTAAAATGTCTTTTGTTGGTAAGTACTTAAGCACTAGTTGGATAATTTTTAATTTATATTTTACAAAGGACATTTGAAAATAAAATATGATATGAGGTGATAAGTGTACCAAATCAGTGAATTGAATCTCTTTTAAGCACTGAGTGTCATGTTGGCCTTGATGTTATCACAGATTGGCTGTTCACACTGGCTACTTAACAATTTATTACACTCAGTCTTAGAAATAAGAATATCGTTATTTCCTCTAAAATTGAAATTTTCAACATAGCTCAATTTCTAGTGGCAAAGGTCATTTTTGTTTTGACTTGGCATTTTAAAGTATTGGCTTTTAAATTATTCATGTAAATATTGCTTAAAATATTTTATAACCAATTGTAGCTTTCCATATTAAGCTGTCATTTTTATTAGTGCATATCATAACAACTATAATACAGCCATGACTTCAACCTGATAAATCATCTGCTGTACAAATCACAAAGTGGTCCCTACTATCCATGTGAGGGAAGCAAGATGATGACAATTTGAGCAAGATCCCTAGAGACATAATAAGCAAAGCACTGAAGGTATATTTGTGGTTTTATTTTGTTTGTTATTTGATAAGGGAATGAGGGCAGAAATCATCACACCAGAGTCTATGCTTGTTGATGGATGGGTGGCCATGTGTCCATTTGAGACCATAGTTGTCCCCAGTGACAGGAATTGCTCCTATCATAGAGCTTGCATACCTCCAGGAATGGAAGCCCTGACCTAGAGCCCTGGCACCAGTTTCATTTCTGCAAGGTGTTGTACCACTGTTTCTTCTTCCATCTCCTTTTAAATTTGATTAAATAATGAACAAATATGCTACTGCTGAGCAAGGGTGACACATGCATTAATCACAATATACTTCACAATTATGAGCTACATTTGTTTATTGTGCTAAAATAATAGCTGCCACACGAGTAACTAATCTGATAATAATATTCCATTAGGAGAATTAAGCAGTGCATTATAAATCTGAACTACTGTGGATTTTCAGGGAAGGGAGATTATGCAGCTTTATAGCAGAATATATTCAAGTGGACTATTTTCATAAGATGGTCTTTAGAAAAACATGTAAGGCACTGAGTATATTGTGAAAATTCATATACATAAACACATGAAAGAAATTCTGCCATTTATCCTTAGCACATCTTTATTTTGGTTACAGAAAGATGTTGTTTAATGAGTGCATGAAGGCTAGGGTTACTAAAGCATATGTTTTATGATACATGCACGAAGATAAAAGTTACTACAATTGCCTGATTTCTAAACTCATGCTGATAGTTAGAAATTTTCCTTCTCACAAATTCATGTTCCTTGTAGATAACAAGCTTCCCTGGGGAAAAAGGCCCTGGAAAGAGGAGGGTGCTAATGATTACTGAGAGTTTACAGAGTGCTAGACTTTATTAGCATTTTCCATTCCCTTGGAGTCTGTTTCTGACAACTCTGTAGGCTCAGCACTAGCACACTGGCCCAGCAGAGGAGGATGGCAGGTTATAGAAGAAGTGTTACCATCTAGAAATAATGCATTTAAACTCAGAAAGATCAGGGTTCAAATCATGACTCTACTTCCTACTGTACATGGGCCTCTGATAGATGGCAACCTGCTGGACTGGAAATACCTTGTGTGTGAAATAAACAGAGCAATTGTCTACTATTAATATAAAATGATATTTCGTATGTCAATACATGCTAAGTCATAAGTTTTATAATTAATTATAGCTCATATTTACTTGAATTATTTAAAAGTTAGCATATGGCAGCCATATGAAGAGAGATAGTTATGAATAATACAGACAGAACACATTAAGTTGACCAACTGTCCCAATTGCTCAGAACATTGCTAGTTTTAGCACAAAAAGTATCATATCCCAATCACCAGGAAAACCAGGACAACTGCACAACCTACTGGGGTTTTTCTATCTAACAGACATTAGCTAGTTGCCCACAAGAATATAATCACAGTATGAAAGTAGTTTCAGAGAACAGACTAAAGAGACAGCAAATTATCATCTTCACTCCCTAAGCTGATGTGAATATGAAAAGTACATAGGGATCAGAGAAGAGAAGAGTTGCTCCATGGCCTCACATGTTTGCACCTTTAGCTGATGTTAATATTTGGGAAGGTCATGGCAATTTTAGGAGGTGTAGCATGGCAGGTCTTGAAGTTGTATAGTCTCACTTTGCTTCTGCTAGTAAATGGGCTAGCAGCCTGCTCTTAACAGTTTATAGCCTGTTCTCTCTGCCTTCATGATGTATGTGACCTAAGCCAACTCCAGCCTCTGCCATCCACCATACCTTTTCTACCATAGAGAACTATAGTTCCCATTTGAAACCATAAACCAAATAAATCTTCCTTTCTCTCCAAAGTTATATGTGAGTGTTGTTTCACAGTAGCAAAGAAGAGCAACAACAAGAGTAACAACAAGATTAAGGACTAGATTATTACTGAGATACTAAGAAAACCAGGAGAGCAAACGGCAAGAAAAGCCCCATAGAAGACACTTAGGAAACCTTCTACAGTGTACATGTGACATTCTACAGACAATATATGAAGGAAGAAATCCATGAGCAGCCCATGAAGTGGAACCATTGCAAGACCCTGTTGTGCTAATGTTTTCAATGGACAAAACCTGACCAGACCACAGATTACAAGTCTCATGCAGTTTTGAGAAATGTTTCCAGAGCCCCTGCACTTAGAAGTTAATTAAAATTAAAGCTACCGTTAAAATGAAAGCTACAGAAATTGCCATAAGCTTCAGATTTCTTAGCCATTACTCCAAATACCAGGTCTATCTTTCTCCTTCCTTGGCTAGAACTAGCCTTGTACTACTCCAGACTTTCTTGTTATATTGTTTCCTCCTCTGCCTACTCACCCTATCAAAGTTTCCCATGGTCTCATCAAGGTAGTCTGTATTAAGGGGTTTTTTTAACTCTCCATTCCACTGCTACTATTTCAGTTCAGGTTCACATCAGGCTCTGAAAGGCCACAGTAGCTCCTGGTCTTTCTGCCTTCATTTTGCTTCTGGTTTACAGCTCCTCCAAAGCTGACAATGCTGACATCCACTCAAATTGATGGAGAGAGGGCTGAATGGAAATCTGATCATGTATGCCTGCTTTAAATTCATACCAGTTTGTCATAAGTTTGTTTAATACAAAGTTCAAAATTGTTTTTTGCCTGTGTTACATTTGTGCTTTCCAAAGTGTGCAACATGGACAGCCATTTCTTGTACTGAGACAGCTGTACTAAAACCATATATTCTTAGAACTTGTGACTATAATAAGAGTCAGCCTGGAAAGATGTGCCTATGGGTGCAATAGTGATATGAATATTATGAGGTTAACCACCCACTTTCCAAATGGATTCACGACCTTTCCAATGAGAAAGGGTTTAATACTGTAATTTGGCTGAAACCTATTAATGAGGTTGCAGTGCCTAAGGAAGAATTCACTAGTATTACTTTGCTGTCATAGTTAGGCACAGGTATCACCTTGACTGTTGAGGGTTTGAGCTCTAGGCACATTTGTAGAGAATTAATGGTTGAATTAAGCCCAGAGCAAACCTGCAAGAGATTGTCTAGCTGATGGGGAAGGTCCAGCCATGGTGGGTGGGACTAGGCTCTGGAATAAAATACTGAGAACTGGTTGAGAAAGTTGGCATCCTTCTGTTCACTTGGCCAGACATGCTACTCTGGCAAGTAAGGATTGTCCATCTCTCAGCTGTTATGTGGTGATGGTGTGGCCAGTTCCCTTGGCCCTGGTGTTGGTGCATGCTCTCCCATCAAGCTTGACTATGGAACTGTAACCAGTAATCGTAAGACAATAAATCCCTTGTTATCTTAAGCCGTTTGATTTATCAGCAACCATGCAAGTGAACTGCAACACTAAGTGTACATGACAATCAACTGTCTTCTAAATACTTTATAATTTAAATACAAAGACAGTACAGCTCTCAGACCTCAGCCAATGCTTTTTTTCCCAATGCATGGTGGTTAATACAGAGAAATTCAACTGGACAAAATGCATAGAGTAAGTTACCATGGAGTTATTTGATCTGAAACAGAACATCTTAAATTCCCCTATCCTAGGCTAAGAGAATATCAAGGAACTAGGGCAGTAAGAGGTATAGACGCCAGGTGGAAGCGGGGGCGGCCTGCATTTCTGGTCCTGGTAGGGCAGAGCCTGTGAATCCCGGGGCGGAGGAAGTGGAGACGTCCATGGTGGTTCCCGAATTCGTCCGTGGTTCTACACACACAGACGTGTGCGCACACATACATGTGCACACACGCACAATTGAATAAATAAAAAAAATTTAAAAAAAGAATGTACAAGCTTGAGAAGGAAAAAGTATGAAGTCACAGTCAGACAGGATCTTTTATCTGCTAGACATGACAGAGTCATTGCATGCATGAACTCATTCTATCTATATTTTCACAATACCTGCACAGTATTTGACCTGTGAATTTTACTGTGGAAAGGGAAATACCTCAAGAGCTTCTATACTTCCCGGAGAGACTACTGAGAGCTAATAAGGGATGTGGGGAGGGGAAGAGCTGATTTCCTCCATGGTATACCAACTGATACATGATTCATGCTCTAGGAAGCGCTCAGGCACTTGATAACTGTGGCAACCCAGATGAAAATCAGTGACCCATACATACAAAAAGACATGAAAGTAGGAGGAAGACTGGTAAGAAAGAAGAAGTTTTGTAGTGAGAAAAAGGATGAGGGGTAGAATCAGATAATAAGGAGTGAAAATAGCACAAATTCACTGTTTTGTGTATGAAACTCTAAAAGAACAAAAATAAGTTTAAAAATATACAAGCAAATAAATCAGTTTAAATCATCTACTTTAGATGCCCCTTTCAACTCCCAGATGATGTAGTTCTTTACACTCAGCACTCTGTTTCCCTGGAAAGAGGATAGTTTACTTACAATGACAAGTCAGGCATTTAGCATCTGAAAAAAAAATGTTTGACAATCATTAAATAAATCGGATGCTGAAGTTGATAGAACAGAAACCATAGAACCCAACTGTAATGACAGAGGCTAGACTAATAGTATAGCCACTGCCTATCTGTAAAATCCCTAAGAAACAAGGCTACTTTTCTAGAGAGTCCTAAGTGCAGGAAAATGAACTGTCCATCCTCTGGAGTCTTCCAGCTGCCTTTAGAATTTGAAAGTTCTAGGAGAATAATACATAATCTGTATGAGTTTGATCTAGCCCTTTCAAATGTATTTATTATTCTTTATTTAAATAATGTATGACTTACCTTTCTAGCTGAATATCAATGGGGAAAGAAAACAAATCCAATGTTAGGTCTCCTAATATCTCCAAGTTAGAGCACATTCAAACTCAATAAAATTATAAATCTTGGATTAAAATTATTGGAGATTTCTCCCCACTGTTCTTGTGTTGTTTGCATAGTCTGCCTTTTGAATGTTTACTTTGACTTTTTAAAATCCTCTTACTGAGACTCCAAATTTTCTTTTCTTAGCATGTTTAGTGAAAACATTTGAATCTACAGATACATTTGTATCTGTCCTTGGCAGACACTTTTTTTCCTTGTTCTTTTATGCCATCTTGGCTCACTAATCCACTCTGCCAGGGATTTTGACAGATGGAACATGTGATTAGTGCCATTTTATATCTCAATGTATGGACTTAAATTTAGTTCAGTACTCCTACTTGAAGTTTTGATTTGTCAAAATATTTTAGTCTTAAATGAAAGCTACCCACGCAATGCTATTCACAAAAAAAGTCTTGCATACACAAAGAGTTGCAAATTTCTGCATTTTAGTAATTCTGAACAGGTCACCTAAAGCAAGTGAAAATGACAGGTTTACTTTCATTCTCTGTATTTTTAGGTTTAGACATGCACAGTGAAAGTTTCTGTGCATACTGGTACTTAAGATTCAGCCAAGGAGCTAACTTTCTGGCCTCCTAGAAAGACCTGTCTTCTGGCTTTTCTTTTCCTTTTCACTTTTCGACATGTCCCAGAAAGGCCTCTGCTCCATCGCTGCTTGAGAACACCCTTCTAAATGCATGCTAACCTTTGCAACACTCCTCAGCACTGAATGGTTGAAAAGAAAGAAAAGAAAGAGTAATTTCGGGTACAAACAAAAAAAAGGACACATTTTTTCCGACAGTTAAGCAAAAAAAAAATCAAAATACCAACCCTTTACCATGTCTATTAATTTTTATCGTTGCAGAGAACATGAATACTGACTGTTACTCTTTTAAAGAGAAATGTTATTAGAATGCCAGCAATGCCAGAAATTTCTAAGTATATTTGTTAGAGACTACGACTTAAAAAGAATATTGACATAGAATCACTCCATATTTCTAGATATGAACATAATATTTAATTATTTGAACATATTTTGAAAGTTTTCATGGAAATATTTTTAAAACATTTAAAGCTAATCTTTGAATATTCACATTTTCTAAAGGAAAAATATGTTCAATATTTTACTATATTATGCTATCATTTAGTCATATTTTAATATTTGTAAGGTACATTGAATTGATCCTAAAGTTGAGCTCTTATGCTGATGAAAGGATAATTATGAAAGGCACATATTAATTTCCTCAAATCCCAGCTACTAACTTTTCCAATAGTTGATATAGAGGAGATTTTCGAGAAAACATCTAAGGAGCACACCCCAGAATATCTCTGTACTCAAACTCTGAAAGCAGCTGAGAAATCTGCAGACATCAGCTAGTCTTCCTACAGCCAGGTGTTAAATACAAGATGCTGTTATTTTTCCATTGGATTTTTTGGGCCCCTTTGTCAAAACTCAAATGACTGTAATTGCATGGGCATTGCAGGAACAGCAAAACTGAAAACAACAACAAATCATAATTCAGAACACCATAGACCCTACATTAATCACCTGAAACCAGACCAACCAAATCTCTCCCCATCCTAAAGCTCAGGGAAACTTGCTGAAGAGGGGGCGGCAAGATTGTAAGAGCCTAAAGATGAGGAGGACCAACGATATGCAAGATACTCCACACAAGTTTGGGCCGCAGTAGCCATAATCGGACTTTGCATGACCTGTGAAGCAACTGACATGACAACGACCCCCTAAAGTCTCGCATGGATCACAAGCACTAGGATCCTTAAAGGCAAGGGATTAACAGTCATAAGAATGTTCCCATACCAAAGGGGAACCCAAGAAAGGGCTCTGAGCAATGCCAGAATGCTAGAATGGAGGACTCAGAGGGAAGTTGGGCATTCACACAAAAGGATGCTCCAATGAATGGGAGGGGGGAAGGAGAAGACACTGGGGAAAAGGGGAGGGTAGGGGGTGAAAGAAAGGGAAAAAGGGGAAAGGGTGCAAGGGGGACTGGGGAGGAGAGAAAGGAGGGAGGGGAACAGGGTACCTATTAAACTTGTATGATTGGGGGAAAATAAATAAATATAAAAAATATATCTTCAATCTAACAAAGAATCTGTCCCCAGAGAATGAAAGAAAGGAGAGTTAACCTGGTTGATAAGAGCCATATGAACTATAGAATAAATTACTATATGTAAAAAAAATAAAGTAAATTATTTCTATTTATTCATGAGAAAGAGAGAAAAAGAAAGGCAGAGAGAGATGTTCACATACATGCCATATGGGTGAAGGTCAGTCTCCTTCAACCTTGTGGGCTATAAGGGATCAAATTCAGGTTGCCAGATTTGCAAGCAGGCACTCTGCCCACTGAGCTATCTTGATGACTCAGTTACTCTATTTATATGAGCCACTTGCTTCTCATTGGAATTCTGAATGATATCCATGGTTAGAGATAGAGTGCAAGTCGGGGCTGGAGAGGTGGCTCAGGGGTTAAGCCTCTGCCTTGCAGGCGGAAGGTCCTGAGTTCGGATCCCAGATCCCACATATAGACGCCAGGCGGAAGCGGGGGCGGCCTGGGTTTCTGGTCCTGGTAGGGCGGAGCCTGTGAATCCCGGGGCGGAGGAAGTGGAGGTGTCCATGGTGGTTCCCGAATTCGTCCGTGGTTCTACACACACACAGACACACACGCACGCACACACATACACACACACACACGCACAATTGAATAAATAAAAAAAATTAAAAAGAAATAGAGTGCAAGTGAATTGGGGGTCTTGACTTGCTGAGGTAAGAATTTGGCCCCACAAAATGGCCCTTCAAAGAAAGTAGCCTGCAGGTGACTTTAGAAAGAAACTAAATCATAATCATGTTTGGCAGCTGAAAAGTTAGTGGTTTATGTAGATCCAAGAGGGCAAATAAAGGCTAAATAACTCAGAGTCAAATAAATATTTCTCAGGCACTGCCTCTCATAGCATTGTGAATATCATTGACCCAAATGTAATTCATCATCTTGATCAGCAATGTGTTATAATCAAAAAGAATATATCATAGAATCATGCTAAATGCATTTAAGAAAGAATCAGGAAAATAAATAACACAGCAAAAACATAAGTAGAAGGAAATATTGCCACCAAGCAGATGAAAATCTTAGCTAAGGACATTGCCATGCATTCAAAGTAACAAAGAGAATTAATCAAAGAATTCAAAGAACTATAAGAACTCAGTAAGAAAATACAGTGAGACAGCAGAAGAGGAAATATAATTCTATGTGGCTCAAAAAAAATAGGAAAAATCATAAAAATGAAACCACCACAGCCACAACACAAATGAAACAATACAGCTCAAGCATAGAAACGGATATGAAGAGGTGCAGAGAGATCAAAGTGAACGGGAAAATCAAAGTGAATAGAGAGCATTAGAAACTATAGATAGATAAAGAGGAAGAAGTACAGAACACTGACATTCTCCAATTTCATAGGCAGAATATGATATATGTTATATGAACATAGTAAGAATGTAAATTAATTCAAATGAGGTAATCCATAGAACCCTAAGAAAACAATGCAATTTATTGGAAATATTTTAGTGTAAGAAAAGGAAAACAGAATAGAAAACATGGGCCTGCAAGACAGCTCATCAGCCAAAGGCATCTACACATAAACCTGGTGACCTGAGTTAGGTCTCAAGAGCCCACAAGGTGAAAGCGCAGAATTGACTTTCTGACTTCCTAAAGTTTTCCTCTGATCTCACATTTTCACACAAACGTTATAGCACTCACATGCTCTTTTTCGTCTAAATAAATAAATAAAATATTATAAAAGAACAAAATACATACTCTTTTCATTATTATTAGGAAATGTGAACAGATATAAAAGAAAGAGGATGAACTGTGTTTCCCTGTGATACAAACATATTGATGATCATTTCTACATATACATTAAGGTGTATATGAACTATTATATAATGTATTAATATATATTTCTTCAAAGGAAATGGTGGGGGTGAATCCAACCAATAGAAACTGACAAACTGAAAGAAAAACAAAAATGAATAATGTAGAGGAAACAGAGCATCCAATACTATGAACCAATTTCAAAGATATAGCATGCATAAATTAATGCTAACTAATAAGGCTCAGATCCAGGAAGTTCAGAGATCACCAAGAAGGTAAATAGAAAAACAAATCTAGATCTATATTCATGTGTTAGGAACCAATATACCAGAGAACATTTTAAAGAAAGAACAAAGGAAAAGTATTACCAGTAGAAGGAAAAGAATAGGAACTACAGTAATGTACCATTCAAAATCATTCAAGTAAGGAATGTAATATGTAATATAGAATCAACAATTTACTTTAAGGATTAATAGCTTAATAGAGTTGCAGAAGAATGCATACAAAAAATGTTACAGGATGCAGACATGGTTCAGTAGTTAAAATACTTGCTGTACAAGCAAAGACCAGAGTTCAGATCCCTAGATCACACATAAACTGTCAGATGCATATAGTATCAGAGTTTGGGAAATCCAGAACAAGGTGGCTAAGTAGACTAGCCCTACTGATGAACCCTTGATCTGACTAGAGACCATATCTTAAAAGAATAAAGTAGAAGAGTATTTAAGGATGATTGTTGATATCAGCCTCAGGCATGCACATGAATGCACACACTTCCACACACACTTGTACCCACACACATGAAAATATGCATGCACTCCACATACACGCAAATGGAAATGTTGAAAAATATTTAAATATGCTCATAGAGTAGCTGATGCATAGCTATTACCCTATTATGACACTTGCCATGGCCAGGAATTAATAGCAAGTCATTAGTATTGATCATACTTAGCACCCAAATTTGAAGGATTTAAGTGATTTCTTGCTTTCAGTATTAACATGAATATTATACAAAGTGTCATGCTTTGAATGTTCACTCAACAATTTATGATTTTTTTTGAAACTCATAGAATTTTCACAAGGTAAGACCTGGCTATTGGAAATAGATCACTTGGAACAGGACCTTAAATGTTCTACACATCCTTGATTCTAGCCGACTTTCTCTACTTCCCCTTTTGTCACAATAAGTCACAGCTAAATGTTCCTATTTTGACACTTGAAACTAAAAGCCCTTTGAAACTGTGGTCTAAAATAAATCTTTCCCCGAAGAGCAGGGTGCATTTAGGGGGGTCTTGCTTGCATGTAGGTATTGTACTTTGAAGGCAATGACAACTGAATGTTTACCTTTGTGACCTAAGTGGTAGCTTTCTCTCTATCACCACTGACATACCTTCTGTGTGAGTTATCATGTAAATCCTTATCAAGATCTGAGCATTAAGTGGCTCAATCTGCCCTGGAATCCTTTCTTCCTGAGACTTCTGTCTAGATATACTGCCCAGAGTTTATCTTTCTTGCTCTCCCTACCATCTCTGTTTTTAAGCTATCTTGCTTATTCCAATACTTTTCCACAAGGGCCCGTACTACAATAAAACTGGTATTTCTTAAGTCTGTCCCTTAGTTAGATTTTCTTTACTCACAAACCTTTATATGAAGTCCTACTATACATTGTTGGGATCACTCATGATTTTCCTTTCCCCTTTTAACCTAACATACTTAATTGACTACAAATTTTAAAGCTTAAATTAGGTGGGTTATTTATCTAGAAAATATATTACCAAAACTATGACAAATACTCTAATCAGAAAAATAATTTAGGTAAATTAAGTTTTCACAAGTCTTCTCTAACAGAAAATCTCTAGGCTAGATGACTTTGCAAAATAGTCATAACTCTTTTAATTTTGAAACTCCTATATTTCATAGATATTAAGTGTTAAGAGTAAAAAAGAACAGAATAGAAAGGTCTTGTCTATGATTGCATAAAAATTCAAAATATGATTTAAAAACTAATGGACAAATTCTATCCTGACAGGATAGGATTTAATGAAAGAGCCTAGAAATGTCCTTTGAAGATCAAAAAACATTAGTTGTATCACTAATTTCTCTTAACTTGCTAAAAGAAAAAAAGTAAGTAAAAATTTCAGCAGATAGAGGTAATATACTTTTGCACATGCCAAGTTAGAAATTTCTGAAGAAGGAAACATAAAGGTTTCAATGAAATAAAAATACTGGCTATGAATCAATATATAAATGATAAGTCAATATATACAAAATTGTATTAGAGTACATATTAGAAAAATATGTCATTTAACAGATGATTTTGAAAAGAACTACTAGAAAATAACTAGAAAACACAAGATTTTATGTAGGAAATATTAAAGTGGTGGAGAAAATCCCAAAGAAGACTGCAGAGAATAGAAAAACAAAGCTTGATTGTGATGCTGAAGCTCCTTGAATTAATTTATAAATTTTAAGTGACTCCAATAAATTATAAATGAGCAAGACAGTGGAGAAAAGCAGTCTTTTCTATTCACAGATCTGCGATAGCAATCAATCTCACTGTTTACTTCACACCATGTGCAAAAATAAATTCTAGATGGATTGCAAATGTAAACGTGAAAGGGAAAACTGTGAAGTTGTTAAATTAAAAGCACTGGCAAGCACATTGTGACATCTGCACAGACAGGCAAAAGAATCTTGACATGTATACAAACCATGCAACCCAAGAAATCAAACATTGTTCAGTTTAACAGCTCAAACTTCAGGTAAATCTATCAAAATACACCGTAAAAATTCTGAAAAAAAGAAAAACCATAGAATAGAAGGAATTTACACATGAATATTCAGTTACAACCAACAAAAGACCCAAATGCAGAATGTAGAATGCATTCTGATCAGTAAGAAATAAGAGGATAACCTAGGGGAAGCTCAAAGGATTGAGTAAGTAGTTCATGGTGGCTGATGTCCAAATAGCCACTAAGCATCTGAAAAGGAGCTCAGCTTCGTCAGTTACTACAGAAAAGGCAAACTAAACCTTATTTCTATAACATCACAAATCTACCACAATAGTTAAAATACCAAAACAGAAAAAATAAAAATAAAAAGACAGATCAAGTATAAGCAAAAGTATGGGACAGATGAAATTCACTTATTACTGGTGAGAAAGGACATGGTTGAAACAATTTTGAGAACCTGGCAGCACAGTCTAAAGCTGTGGTCAGGTACACTCTGTGACTGGGAAACTTTTCCAGATCACTGGTCCATATTCACCAAGAGCTGATTATGAAGATATTAACAGCAGCCCTACGAAGAAGAGTAAATCATAGTTGTAACACAATCTCTATCATTAGAAGGATGGATTTTGAAAGGTAATATATTTATACAGTGTACTATGACACACAAATGAGAATAAATGATATACAGCTATACCAAACAATATGAATAAAATTTTTATCCAAATGAGCCAGACACCAGTGAGTATGTGATACAGAATACTTAGCATATAGAGGAGGGATAGTGATTTCTCTGGAAGGAGTTGAGAACAAGCAATATTTTCTACAGTTTATAATTTTGCCTCTTTATCTATGTAATGATTTCCATAGGATGTTTACCTTTGTGAAAATCCATCCATCTGTATATTTATGATATATGCACATCTCTGCACATACTTTTACTTCAAACACAGTTTGTTGAAGCATGTTTTTAAACAAAATAGCAAGCTAACATTAAATTAGTCAACTGAGAGAGATTGAACATGTTAGTGCACTTGTTCTCAGCAATTGGAAAACCTAGGTACAAAGACCATGAATCCCAGGCCAACCTGGAATGAGAATTTATCTCACAAGTGAAAAAAAGAAAAAAAAAAAACAGTGACTATAAAAGCTGATGAATAACAGGGAAGCAATCATATTTAATAAATACAATACTTTAAGTTGGTCATTGCTTTTCCCTCTAGATCCATCATCTGGCTTTTTTCCTAATCTCCTAGTATTCTGAGCAGATTGAAGCTCTGAGATTTATGACCAGATTAGCAATGCAGTCACCAGCAAGAGAATGGAGAAAGACAGGAGGAAGCAGTCGGGCATGTGAGCCCTTGACCCAGGCTGCTCTGTGCTGAGCCAGTAATGAGTGATTGACCTCTTTTCTGATCACAAATCCTTTCATTCAGCATCTTCTCTGACTGCAAGCAGTGGCATCTCTCTTGCCTCCTTAGGAGTATGGATACTATAGACTTCCCATGATTGCTCCTGTCTAGCTGCTTCACCATTTATTCCTTTAAGTTCGCCTAGACCTGAGTGGATACATACTCAGTTCCATCTTGACAATACTGAAATGGAACCTGAGTTTTAGGTCCAGCTGGACCTATCAGTGACCTGACCAGGATTCTTTCCCTCTAGAGAATGGGATTCACCTGGAGGAGTTCCAGACAGATGGAAGAAGTCTATCTTGCCCACCAAAGTCATTTCTCAGTTCTTTGCCTTCTTTCAGCAGGGCAAAAGTAGAAACTGAAAACGTGATTGTACACCATTTGCTCTGTATTAGCTTTTAAACATGCTTACCCTAATATTTGGGTTTTTTAAAATTATTTGTCCTAAGATTCTAATTTCCTCACCATATGGCTGCTTGTCAATCTCTAAGTATGCTTCCTCCTCTTCCTGCAAACTGCCAGGATTCTAAGCTTGTATCTACAGAGTCCTTCATCCTATCATTTTAGGTATTAAAATAAGCATAAAAATTCCTCTACTCTTTTCCCATTTAATAATTCATTATTTCATGAAGGAAACAAACCCTGAAACTCCTAAACTTGTATTTTCTTCAAATAACTCAAAAGATCCTTTGCTGATACCTGCACCCAAGCAAAAAGACACAGAGGTCTCATGAATGCTCAAATAGATGGTAGGAGCACGTAAGAAAATTCAAAAATCCTAAAACATTGATTACATGATAATCCATTTGTAAGTCTCAATTTTCCCATTTCTAAACAATAATTCTGTGAAGCACTTCAACCCAGACTCCCTGCTTCAGAACTGCACAAATCTGAAGACGACTGCTTTGCAGGATTGTGCTTCATTGGAACATGAGTGTGTTGCACTGTCACATTATTGCTTTTTTTGTTAGAAACGTGTCCAGATTTTCACAAAACAAATACAAAACCCAAACATGGAATGCCCTAGATTGTCTCTTTGGACATAGGTAATTAATATTTTGCTCTCTTGGTGAGAAGGTTAAGCAATTTTATTTTTCAGAAAGGTGTCTTTTGTGTTTTTCCCATACTTCTTGACATGGACCCCCAATATTCATACATTCTTTTAAAATAAATTTATTAATTAAATTAACGTTTTTATATACATGCCCCTTGTCTCCCTCATTCCCCCTCCATTCTTTTTCCCCTCTTTCCCACTCCGATCCCATTCCATTATCCCTCCCATCTCTATGTGGGCCCATTCTACTCCCTTCTATTCTCCTGTCCCTTGGCTCTATGGGTCCTGAATTTCCCTCTATATCATTTTTTTTCTCATGGGGGTTCAGACCTCTGTGGCAGACAGAGAAGCCCTTCCTTGGGTGGCCTGCTGACATAGGCACTCCCCTACCTCTGTCTGACCCCTTGTCCCTAAGGCTCCTATTGCCTGAAATTATTTCTCCGGAGTTCCACGCCTGTTTATGGGGGTATGTTGACATGTCCACCACTGTGCAGGTCTGATGAGATAAATTCCCATTGCCATGAGTTCCTGGTTGTGGCTGCCCTATCTGGAGTGGAGTAACCTGTCCAGCAATGGAACTCTCCATCTTTAGATTAAGTATTTTAATTCCTTTCATTTGTTAGTAACTATGCCCAAGGATGCACACCACAATGACTATCCAAAGAAAACCAACTTATGGTACAAAGCTGTTCTTCTGGATGTTTGACAGGTGAGGAGATAGTCTCCTCCTGTACCCAAGGAATAGACCAAAGAGCAAATTGGGTAGTTACTGCTTAATCACTGTCACAGAGTCTGGCTCAGTAACACCCCCATTAAAGTCTTCCTAATCACCTTGGCAAACCTCCAAAGCTTAATTGGCTTTTAGTTAACAACTTTATATCATAGGTCAATGCGTTTAGTTTCCTGGGAGTATGTTTTTATAACCAGTTTATCTTGGAGGAATAACAGGAAATGTCTTTGAGGAATATGAGAAATTCTTTTTGCCTTGCTAATATTTTTAATGTTTCCATGAGCAACTAGGATTACCTGTTTGGAATTTTTCTCACAGAAAATATCACAAGCATGTAACTTAAATTTTATGCAAAATTCTACTTGGTAAAATATAATTTTGAAAGTTTTAGTATCCTTTTGTTAATTTGTTGAAATAGACTTGACTCTAGATGTACTTTAAAATCAAATGGCTTATCAAACATTTTACACACATTTAGGTAAGGATTTTAGGTGAGCAAAAAACCTTGAACTTATCCAAGTTTCTCATTTAGGGGATTTTTTTCCAGAGAAGATAGTTTCAAATTATCTTATGTTCAGTATTTTATAATTTCTAGGCAAGGGATAAAAGTCAAAGTTTTCAGTTATTCATATTCAAAATCATGCCATCTGTTTTCCATATCCCTTAGAGGTGAATCTGTATATCTTACCTGAGATTGCTTGGTCTACTTCTCATGTTTCCACTTTTCTTTTATTCACATTGCTCCAGCTATAACACTCATACCAATAGTTTCTTCCCCTCAGGCTTTGAAAAAAAATCAATGTTCTCCAAGCTTAGAAACCTTTTTTCCTAATCTTGTCAGCATTACTTCCTTCGACTTATTAAAAATATCTCATCTTCCAGAGGTGCTTTGCTCATCTCTCCAATTCTTCTTTCACAAAATCTGGTTGTGTCATCTCCAGAACATTCCTCATTCCTTACAAGGAGCTTATTAATTTATGGATACCCTATTTTCCAAACAGGCTGTCATTTCTGAAACATTAGTCATTATTTACCAGTTTACCTCTAGGGCCTAGAACAGCATCCAGCACATAATTCATTCTCAAACAGTAAATATTTCTTAATTAAATGCATCAATACATGACGCAAAATGGTCAAAGTAGTGCCCTCTATTGAAAGAAAAGCAACCAGAAAGTCTACCTTCTTTGTTATATAAATAATTTGAGGGGGTAGCATATTATATCCTACCTTACTATTTGACAAGATTATCGGAGTTTCTTGAATATTTACACACATGCCATTGCTCTTATCTAGGGTCATGTGTCTCTCACATGCAATTTTTTTTATTTAGTGATATAGTCTCTTCACCCTGAAATTTTTATACATTTTTAATTATTATTTCCGCTCATACAAACTTAATAGGTACACCAGTTCTCTCCCTCCCTACTCCTCCCTCCCCCCGAACCCCCTGCTCCCCCTCCCCTCACCCCTCCTTTCCCATCCCCCAGTGCCTCCCAGAGAGTCCTTTATTGTGCGTGCCAGACTCTGGGCCCTCCTCTCCGATGATGTACAAGGACCCAGTGGCATTTCCCTGAACCCTTTCCCGTGTTCCCCTTAAGCACAGGAACACTGCTGTGGCTGTTAATCTCTTGCCTCCAAGGATCTTGGTGCCTTTAGCAGATGCTAGACTTTGTGAGGTCAATAGTGTGTTGGACATTGTGCAGGGCATGCAAAGTCCAATTATGATTGCTTCGGCCCTAACTTGTGTGGAGTATCTTGCAAATCATTGCTCCTCCCATCCTTTTGCTCTTACAATCTTAATTTTTTTTATTTTTTTACCTAGTTATATAAGTTCAGTGAGTAGGGATCCTCGTCTTCCTCCTTCCCTCTTCTCCTCCTATCCCTCCCTTCCTCTCTTTTGTTTACCCATCCCCTCTCTCCTCCTATCCCTCCCTTTCCCCCTTTCCTACCAGCCCCCCCCTTAGTATTTTCATATGCTTCCTCCCACCCTCCAGTCCATCAGTTTATATGGGACCTGAAGTTTCCTCTGAATTGCCTACTCTAACAGGGGTTCAGGACTTTGTGGTACACATTGGGGCCCCTTCTTGGGCAGCCCACTAATATGGAAATTCCACTATATCTGTCTAACCCTTTGCCTCTAATGATTCTACTCTTTGAAGCCATCTCCCCTGATAGCCGCATGAGTCTTTGGGGGCTATTTGACATGTCAGTCATTGTGCAGGTCACATAACGTCCAATCACACTGCAGCAAGTTCCTGGCTGCCACAGCCCAGTCTTAAGTGGAGTTATCCTATCCAGCATTGGACCTTCCCATCTTTAGGCTCTTATAGTCTTGATGCCCCCTCTTCCACAAGATTCCCTGAGCTTTAGGGGAGGGATTTGGCTGGTCTCATTCTGGGTGAACATTGTAGGCCCATTGGTGTTCTGAATTATGGTGAATTGTTTTCAGTATTGCCGTTCTTGCAACTGGGCTGCATCCTATTTGGGTGCTGAGGTCTTATTCTAACCAAAGATAAAAAGACTGTTTCAAAAAAGATCATAATATAAGAAGAGGCTTAAAAGTAGAGGGAAGAATACCAGTAGGACACTGTAGTGAGTGGGGTCAGCCTCCCAGTTGCCAGCCAGCTAACATCTATCTGCCAACCCTATCCCTTCCATGACTGGGGAGATGCCCAGCACTTCAAATGCATCCAATCCCAAGTGAACAGGAAGGGAAGAGAGAGTGAGCAGTGTCAGATGTTTCACTACTTACAGGCCATTCATGACCATGGCCTAATTTCTCTACTGAACTGTCTCACACACAATTTTATTTCTGTTCACAGCGACCAAGAAACCAAGGATCCAATTTAAGGTCTATCTCCAAAATACAGATGTTAATGGTGTCCATTGTACTCGTGCTTTGAGTCATTTACATTTACTTATCAATGTGCTTATATGTTGTTTTATGGTGTGATTTTATAGTTCTTTATGGAAATACTCTCAAATCACATCTGGAATGAACTAGAAAAGTAACAACTACATGGATATGTCCATTTAATAAAAGAAAGCAGGATAGTTCAGGATTCCCTCCTTATGAACCCTTCAGGTATTTATATCTTTCTTAGGACCAAGGGTAACTTTTAAACTAATTGGTTGCAGTTTATCATTTAATGAAATATTCTATGATATGTTCTAGTCTGATGAAATAAATATTCATCATAAATCTGATGAAAGTTTAAGCCATGATATATTTATATATGCTTTCCATGGTATCTAGAACAGTGTTTGTCTGTTAACTGCATTGACGAACATATAACAATATGTCTTGTGACTCAATGAAAAGGTAAAACTTTATAAAACTCTTGCAAAAACAAAATCAGTTCAATCTTCTTTATAGTTTCTATACTTATAAAAGCAATGGGAATTAAAGAATTTTTTATCTCAAAGACTTTTCTTTTTTTTGCAAGAACAAAGAAAGCAACAATGATGTTCAACTATATAAATATCAAGAGACAGTCTATGCCATGTTTCCAAGATGCACAATTTTACTGGGCACAGATTCGTCAACTGTGCAATGCTTTTGTATTGATTCTAAAGTGCTTTTTGGATGAACTTTGAAAGCCATTTGCTGAGTGTGGGATTTTGCAGGCTTGGAGTTGTCAATAAATGTGTTTTGCTGCAATTAATAACTCTATGCTCTTGCACCTGTGGAGAAGATGAAGCATCTTTCTAATTTCATGTTCAGTGATAAACATGAGCAACTGTCTGCATGATTCCTCTTTTGAGTCCAGCTGCCAACAGCTTGGAATGCTTTGAGTCCAGCTAACTCTACATTCCCTCATTAACTGGTGTCCCCATTTATTTTTTTCTGCCTAAATGGGTAGAGAAGTCATTTTGTTTAGCTCATTCGGGTCTGTTGCGAAGGACACCAGCAAATCAACACCTGTCACTTCTCAGCAAATCCCTAGAGGAAATGGGTTTTGTAGCAGATTTGCCTTGGCAGCAAACAGAATGCTCAAGGATCATAGTGAATGACTGGATCCTATGACACAGCCATCTCCCTCTTTAAAGTGGGGGATGAGTGCAAGCCTATTATGGGTATAATTAATCCAAATCACTTATAAGACAATAAAATTTAATTATGGGTTCTTAGTTTCTGAGAACCCGCCAATTATTGTTAATAGGTTATTTTTTCTCAATCATAGCTAGTGAGTTAAATTTGTTGAGGCTATTTTTCCAACAGCTATTTTTTTTTAACCTCTTTCTTTAGTTAAGTACATTTAGTATAGCATTGCTTTTGGAACTACCCCAAATACTCTACTAACCTTAGTATAGTTCCTGTATTTTGGAAAATAATTTAAGTCCTAAATTTTTGGATGGCTTTTCTATAATTGTCATTCCATCCATTTAGAGAACTTGGAGCTCCATTATGTGTTAAAAGTATTTCTTTCTCAGATCTGAACTGTTAGATATGTTTCTACATTGATTTTTAGATAACTTTATATTTGAGGTGGCAAAAATGACAAAATATTTCTAAGTTAATTCTGATTTTATCAGATCCTATAATGGTTTGAGTATTGTTTACTCCCTTGAATATATATTAACAAGGAAGTCATGAATCTAATGATCCTTTTATTTACAAATTTAAGATGCCCCCAGAAGTCAGCATTTTATTTTTAAATGTATATTTAAGAATAGTTACTGAGGGATTTGGACTGCATATTAGTGGGAAAATGCTTGCCCATCATGCAAGAGGCTCTGAGTTCAACTCTACTGCTGCCAGAATTTTTTAAATATTTTTACTTTTTATTTAAATATTCAAGTAACATTCCTTAGGCTTATTAACACTGAACCTGAAAGTTCTTCATTAATTTAGCCTTGTGTGGTAAATACAGCTGAACTTAGAAGCAAATAATAAAAAGATTAAAAGAACAGCTAGCTTGTGTTGACCACCAATGCTCAAAAGATGAAAACAAGAAACAATATTTTCTCTCCAGACTCTTGCCTCAACCTTTAGTCTGCCAGTCTGCAGTGCCCATTTCTGGACAGCATCTCTGGCTACATCATAATAGCTAGCCACCTTCAGCAGTCAGAATCTTCTTGCTTACCCTATGAGCCTCAATTGTAGTCTATTCCCAACACAAATGGGAATCTTGTCTCCAGTTTAAATGTGCCAGAATTTTGAAAATATTTTTATTTATTAGAGAGAGAGAATTCATATTTTGGTTCATGAGTATAAGTCAAAGGACAACTTTCAGAAGACAGCTCTCTCCTTCCATATGGGATTCTGGGGCTCAAACTCATTTTATCAGGTTTTCAAATGGGTGTCTTATCCACTTAGCTATCTCACCAGCTCCAGAAAAACAAGTTTATAAAGAATATTTGCTGAGTTTTTATACCTGTCCCTCATGGAACTCCAGTTGTGGATCCCATGAGTTCTTTTCCAACTCCTTTTGCAGTCCATGAGTTCTCCAGGGTGCCCCTCATGGGGCCTATGAGTTCCATTCTTTCTCTCTCCTAATAAACTCTACCTTAATCCTCAAAAAATAAATATTTATTGAGTTTTTTACTACAAGTACATTTCTATAATAGTCTGCATGACTGTGTTCCTTGATACCTACTATTTTTCTATTATTATTATTTCCACTCATACAAACTTAACAGAAATACCGGTCCTCTCCCTCCCTCCACCTTTTCCCCACCCCCTCGCTCCCCCTCCCCTCCCCTTCTCTCCCCATCCCCCAGTTCCTCCCCCCCAATCCCAGGAGCATTCTTTAATGTGCATGCCAAACTCTCCTCTGGGTCCTCCTCTCTGATGAGGTGCAAGGATCCAAGGGCATTTCCCAGAACCCTTTCCTGTGTTCCCCTTAAGCTTAGGAACACTACTGTGACTGTCAGTCCCTAGCTACCAAGGATCCTAGTGCCTTTAGTCCATGCTAGACTTTGTGGGGTCAATAATGTGTTGGACATAGCGCAAGTCATGCCAAGTCCTATTATGATTGCTTTGGCCCTAACTTGTGTGGCGTATCTTGCATATCATTAGTCTTCCCATCCTTGTGCTCTTACAATCTTACTGCCCCCTCTTCCACAAATTTCCCTGAGCTTCAGGATGGGGAGAGATTAGGCTGGCCTAGTTCCAGGTGGTTGATATAGAGTCTCTGATGTTCTGAATTATAGTTTGTTGATTTTTTTTCAGTTTTGCTGTTCCTGCAATGCCCTTGACTTCATCCTGATGGGTATTGGATATCACCTCCTGGCCAGAGATAAAAACCTGTTAAATTAGAGTCTTATTATAAGAGTATATTCAAAGGTAGATGTAATAAAAGTAGGATACCCCGGTGAGAGAGGGGTCAATCACCCATTTGCAAAGTGGTTACTTTCTATCTAGTAGCCTATATGCCCTCCCCTTTGGTGAGATCATACCCCATCAGTTGCAAATGATCAGGAAGGAAAGTCTGTGAACTTAACCAAAGGTCTCATTACTTACTTGCAGTCCTTGATGGTGGCCTATTTTCTCTGCTGTAACATGGCCCCCTCTCTCCTTGTTTCTGGTGTGGCCCTCCTTCTCTATCCCTCCTGTTTATAATCTTTATAATTACTGTAGTTATTACAGCGATTTGTCTTTGAGTGTCTCTAAGTGGGTTTGGTACTTGGATCCACCTATTAGGGAGTACATACAGTGCTTAATTTTCCTACTATTAACAAGACTGGACTTCAAAGGCTTTAGATAGTTTGGTGAAAGCTATGGAGTAAGCCATGTTTGGAAATAGTCTTTAAATTCTAGGAGTCTAGATTCTAACCATCATATTACAGACCTCTCTCTTGACTAGAAAGTGAAAAAATTTATATATATATATATATATATATATATATATATATATACTCATTTCTTTAAAGTATAATATGGTCTTTCTGTTGCAAAGCAGTGTGATTGATAGCATAAAATATTAGTTGTGCTCAAGCAATGAATAGGTGCCTCTTTGAGAGAGTATATCTAAAATAACTGCTTCCCTGAGATAGTGATACACTATCAGAAATTTCTGCCTCTCTTTCTTTGAAAGTTCATGCAGACACATATTCCTAGAATGATTCTATTTTGCTTTAGAGTCACTCAAAATACTATCATCATAGTCCTTGATCCCAACTGTCTTGAAAGTATCAACTAGACTCTGAGAGCAAAAACATCACTTGGTATGAGAGAGTAAATGGATGTATCTTCAGATGACAAGAAAACCACTGTCCACTGGTGATGTGATTTGCACTGTGAATGGGGTTTATTACAGCTGGTAACTGAACAAGATGTTTAACTCCTGGAGCAAATGAAATTATTTGTGCATTATCTAGCTGGAGTTAGAGCATGTGATTAATTAATCATACTGTTTTTTTTAATTTATTTCCTTAGTAGTTTTGTCTGTGTGGAGTTGCCGTGGTCCTCTGTCAATAACCAATGGGGATTATAATACAGATTGCAGAAGAGGACCCTCTGCATTCAGCTCATGCATTTTGTGATCCCCCCAATGTGTTATAGCAATCCTAATTCCCTTTCATGTAAATTATTGTATGCTTCTCTCATTGAGAAGAGAATCTTAATTCTTTACTTGAATCTAAACTTCCCTTAGCAATTGATGCATTTATATTACAGAATGCAGAAGAAGTAACATTCTGGATGTTTTAAGATAGGATTATAAGAAGATGCTGCTGCTTCCTGGAACATGAAATGCTTACTCTGGGCAGAATCCAATTTTCCTGTCTTGATCTTGAAAGTGACATACTGGAGAATTCATGTGAAGGCAATCTGGGTAAGTACTGACTGGGGTCTATTATTCCAGCCAGCACTTCTAAGAGTCACACATGGATGTGAACCTATTTTGGAATTTCAAGACCAGTCTATCTACCAACATATACCACAAAATGACTTCAAATATGTCACAGATAAGAACCATGCAAACAATTCTGTTCAAAAATACAGCACGAAATGGCTATTTTAAGGCACTAAAGTCTGGGGTAGTTTATTATACAGCAACATAACAATGTCCGAGTGTGATATATGGTTCTGACATAGGGACACCAGACCAGACCTTGCACTCTGATTCTATTTTCACACAGCTTCGAGATTCCAGGCTTTAACGAAGTCAAACTCACAGCCAAATTCTACTTCTTTTTTTTTTAATTTTTTTTATTATTAATTCAACTGTGTGCATATGCGTGTGTATATGTGCGTGTGCGTGTGTGTGTGTGTGTGTGTGTAGAACCACGGACGAATTCGTGAACCACCATGGACGCTTCCACCTCCTTCTGCCCCGGGATTCACAGGCTCCGCCCTACCAGGACCAGAAGCGCAGGCCGCCCCCGCTTCCTGCCTGGCGTCTATACGTGGGATCTGGGATCCGAACTCAGGACCTTCCGCCTGCAAGGCAGAGGCTTAACCCCTGAGCCACCTCTCCAGCCCCCCAAATTCTACTTCTATAAAATCCATCTGAGTAAGAGAAGATATCTGGTGCTCTCCTTTCCTGGATCCTCAGAATACATCTCCATTTTCAAGCATGGATCTGGATAACTGGATACTCCACTGAAAAATTTAATCTGTTCTTCATTATCAGTGAAAAGAGCTGTGGGTCCCAAAACTTCTACTACAACTCAGCCTTTCAAGATCATCATGAACATTTCAAAAGTCAGTTCATAGAACTGAGTATCTAGTCATCTTTTCCCTTCATCTCTTGATTCACATCCTCCTTTCTTAACTTCTCCAATCAGCCTCTGATTATACTTTATCCATTCTGGTGCTGCTCTTTCTCCCTCCAACATTCCTTTCTTCAGTTCTGTATGATCTCAGGCAACCACTTTTTCTGCCTAAGGGTTGACCTCACTTTTGAAGGAATGAAATAGTATAGAAGCTAAAGTGAGACCAATTAATCAAAGTGTTATCATGACATGGAATAAATTGTTCAAGACATGTTCCATATGGCCAAAAAGAAAGCTCAATGGGTAAGGTGCCTGCTCGCAAACCTGGTACCTGAAATGTACCTCCAGATGTTCACATGGTACAAAGAAAGATTGTTGCACATTGTCATCATGTTGCTGACATGGCTACATAGCCAAATAATGGAAGAGAGCAAGAGGTTTATTTCAGCTTATGATTCTCCGTTACAGTGCATGGTTCAGCTCAGCAGAGGAGTTCACAACAACATCAGGAATCATGGGGACTAGCTGAGAGAGGGACAAACCTCACTTTCAAGGCCACAAGTATGCCAATGTATGCTAAAGTATGCCAAACTCACTGAACCAACTCACTCCATCTTCTACAACTACCCAGGGAATGTTCATACCAGCTGGGTTTTCCTACATCAATTAGACAATCTCCCACAGGCTTGCTTAGGGATTGCCTTAACTACTAATATTTCACATAAGTGCCTAGAGCTCAGCCTTTAATTGTCAAATTGACACCTGTGTCTAACTAACACAAGAACTGAATTAGGAAAGTCATCTATCTACCAAACACCATGTATTTGCCATGGTTTGCATGAGCACTCTCTCTTTCTTTCTCTAACACACACACATACATACAACACACCACACACACACACACACATACACACAAACACATCCTACCCTCAGTACTTTCTCGCAAAAAGATAAATAATTAATAAACCGAAAGGAAGAAAATCATTTCACTTTTGCTGACATTTTCTTATCTTTCAACCTGTACCAATGTAATAGTTACTTTTAACTGTTGCTGTGAAAGAGCATTCAAAATCAAGAAACTTAAGGGAGAAAAGGAGATTTATTCAACTTACAGTTTCAGAGGGGAGAAACAGTCTTTCATGGCAGTGGCAACATAACTGGTGGCTGAAGATACAGACACACTAAGTCACTGCAAAATCTTGGAGAGTCCAAGAAGTAGAGAGTACTTTTTAAAGTCTTCTGTTCCAGGGTTCCATTTATCTGGTCTCCTACTGGGAGGTTCCAATCAGATCTAGGGCTGGTCTTTGTATTGTAAGGTATTGACCTGGATAATATCTTCAAGTAGTCTGACAACTGATTTTAGTTAATGCCAGGTGTGGTCAAGTTGACACCCAAGATTAACTATCACAACAGTCAACTTACACCTAAAAGCACTTGGCTGAAAACTCCAATGAGTAATCACCCCTTTGCATACAAATCTGCATTTCTCTTTGGAACCATTTCTGTCACAGTGATAATGCTAATAAAAGCAACAACAGAGCCCAGGGAAATCACACTATGTCACAGTATTAAAGCATGCAATGTCTAGTTCCATCATGTGCAAACATTCTGTTACAGTTATTCTTCCTGCTGCTGTGAGATAACACTCAAACACAACTTAAGGAAAGGAAGATTTATTGAGCTTACCATTCCTGAGAGGATATCATACAGTTTGGCAGGAATCACGTGGCTGAAAGAAGAAGCAATAGGCCCATTCAGGTCATTATAGTCATCATGGAGGCAGAGCAAGCAACAGCACATTGGAGGGAAAGAAGGGCTGGGACAACAAGCCTCAACCTCTCACCCATCTTCTCAAATTCCCCTCTGATGCAACTTCTTCCAGCAAGGCTCCAATTCTCAAAGTTGCCATAACATTCCCAAGCATTAGCATCATCTAAGGATTGAAATCCATGAGTCTGTGAAGAGCAACTCACATTCAAACCATGACAAATTGCCTTACCAAACTCCCACCAGAGCCATTCCAAAAATTCAAGTAAATTATTTATGCATTGTAAACTACTTTTCATAACCTTATGGTTTTGTGTAAAGACCCATATAATTCTTAATGGACATGCAAGGCTATTTAGTCTGCTATTGGAGAATATTAAAACTCTAGTTAGTGTGATACCTATGAAGATGTTTTCATATGTACTCAGTTGAGAATACTGTTGCCTTCACAAATACTTGTGAGTAGATATTACTATAATCCCAGATGTAGAGAAACTGAAATATAGTAATTTGAACAATCTACCTACGATCAAGCAACTACACATTGTGGGTCAGAGCTTAGATTCAAGCTCAATAAAACTACTTTTAATACCTGGTTCTTTTTTCCCCTATCATTCCAGCCTTTTATTTGTGATAAGGGGCAACACATTCATTCTTTTTTTTTATTTAATATTTTTTATTAAAAATTTAATTATACATTTTAAAATTTTTTTACCAGTTCCCTCCCTCCCCCCTCCTCCCCCCGAACCCCCTCATCTCCCTCCTCTCCCTCCCCATCCCCCAGTGCCTCCCCCCCAATTCCCAGAGAGTCCTTTATTGTGTACGCCTAACTCTCCACTGGGTCCTCCTCTCCGATGACATAAAAGGACCCAGTGGCATTTCCATAAGCCCTTTCTCTTGTTCCCCTTAAGCATAGGATCACTACTATGGCTGTCAATCCCTTGCCTCCAGGGGTCTCGGTGCCCTTAACAGATGCTAGACTTTATGGGGGCAACAGTGCATTGGACATTGCGCAGGGCATGCAAAGTCCCATTATGATTGCTTTGGCCCCAAGTATTGTTGAGAATCTTGCAAATCGTTGCTCCTCCCATCCTTTTGCTCTTACAATCTTACCGCCCCCTCTTCCGCAAATGTCCCTAAGCTCCAGGATGGGGAGAGATTAGGCTGGCCTAAGTTCTAGGTGATTGATATAGAGTCTCTGAAGTTCTGGATTGTGGTTGGTTGATTTTCTTTTGCAGTTTTGCTGCTCCTGCAATGCCCTTCACTCCATTCTGCTGGGCACTGTATGTCACCCCCTGGCCAGAGACAAAAGCTGTTAAACTGGAGTCTTGTTATAATAGCACATTCAAGGGTAGATGTAATAAGAGTAGGAAACCTCAGTGAGGGAGGGGTCCATCACCCATTTGCAAAATGATTACTTTTTATCTGCTAGACTATATGCCCCCCCTTCTGGTGAAATCAGGAAAGAACGTCTGTGAACTTAACCAGGTTTCTCATTACTTACTTGCAAACCTTGATGGAGGCCTATTTTCTCTGCTGTAACATGGTCCCCTCTCTCCTTGTTTCTGGTTTGGCCCTCCTACCCCATCTCTCTTGTTCATAATCCTTGCAATTACTGTGTTACATAGGTTTACTTTTAAGTGTCTCAATGTGGGCTGGGTGAGTTTGGTACTAGGAGCCACCTATTAAGGAGTACATACGGCGCTTAATTTTCTGGGTTTGGGATACTTCACTTAATATAATTCTTTCTAATGACATCCATTTCCCAGCAAATTCCAGTAATTCATCATTTTTGATGGCTGAGTAGTACTCCATTGTATAGATGTACCACAGTTTCCTTATCCACTCGTCAACTGTTGGACATTTAGGTTGATTCCATGACTTTGCTATTGTAAACAGTGCTGCTATGAACATGGTCGAGCTTGTGCTATCAAGGCGAACCTCTGCTGCGTGGGGGGTTATTCCCAAAAGTGGGATAGCAGGGTCATATGGCATTTCAATCTTTAATTTCTTTAAGAATCTCCAGACAGCTCGCCAGAGTGGCTGTATGAGACTGCATTCCCACCAACAATGTAGGAGAGTTCCCCTCTCTCCACATCCTCTCCAGCATTTGTCATTGTTTGTATTGTGGATTTTTGCCATCCTGACCGGGGTGAGATGATATCTCAGGGAAGTTTTGATTTGCATTTCCCTGATGGTGAAGGAAGTGGAGCATTTTTTAAGATATTTGTTAGATATTTTAATTTCAACACATTCATTCTTAACTACTTCCTGCTGGATCCAATCAGCATAGGAAAGGTTTCAGGCAGGAGTAATGGAGTTCAGTTCCTGAGTCCTCCGGTGAGGGTGATGACTGTCATAGAGCTGGATCCAGCAGGATGCCAACCTCTCTTAAGAAGTAGATGGATAAGTGGTCAGGACCATTTGGTTGAAAATGGCAAGTGAGTTCCCTGATCCTGCCTGGAAACATCTGTGGTGAATTCAGAGATAAGCAAAGGTCCAAAGTCCCTGAGGGACTGCGGATGGCAGTTAAGTTGAGGTTTGGACCTAATCAAGGTCCAGGAACCTGACAGAGGGACAGACAGGAGGAGAAGAGGGGAGGGAAGGACGAAGGAAGTGGCTTAGTCTAAGGAGTTGTAAGTACCCCATTGTTGGGAGTCACAGTATCATAAATGTAAGGTATTTACTCCCCCCTCCCAAATGTGCCACACCATGGACTAGATGAAAATGGATTTGCAGAGCCACTAGGCTAATCACAGGAAAAGGGAGAGAAACAGCTAATACCTGCTTCTTGAGATTAACTGTGTATCATTTCCATTCCTGCTTGTAATGGGCAGCAAAGCTCACATGTCTAACATGTAACATCTTTTTGAGCCCACCCTCAAGGCTAAGCATCCAGCAAAATGTGACTTCACAATTGTTTTTCTAGGATACAATGTGCAGCTTTAATCTAAGTGACATAGTCAATCATGCAAATGTATCCTGACTTTTTTCTTTCTACCAAATACATTCCTTAAATTTATTTCTCAAAGGACCAAAGAAATATTGCCGCCTTCAAAACATTTTAACAGCTCCTTATTACTCTGAGAATGTGTTCAAATCCTTAGCAGGGCCTATAAGACTCTTGTGAGTTGGTTCTGTTTCCTTAGCCTCACCATCAACCCTTTGAACTCAAAACTCTGGTAATACTGTCATGCTCACCTTGCTTTAGATCTTCAAACAGAGCATCTCTGGATCTTTGTACATACTGTTTTTGCTGTGCAGAATTTCCACACAATTTTACCTAATGATTTTTTCATGTGTATGTGTATGTTTGTGTATGTATGTTTGTGTGTTGTCTGTTTTGTGTGTGTGTGTGTGTGTGTGTGTGTGTGTACAAATCAAAGGTCACTTTGTGTGCCTTGGAAACCCAAGGGAAAATTCAGGGATCATCCTGGATGTCATAGTTAGGCACATGTGTCAACTTGACAGCTGAGGGTTTGAACTCTGGGCACATTTGTGGACAATCAGTGGTTAAGTTAAACCCAGAGCAAATCTGCAGGAGATTGTCTAGCTGATAGGGAAGGCCAGGGTGGGTGGGATTAGGCCCAGGAATAAAATACAGAGAACTGGTTGAGAGAGTCAGCATCCTTGTATACACTTGGCCAGACATGCTGGTCTGGCAAGTAAGGATCATTCCTCTCGGCCTTATGTAGAGATGGTGCGGCCAGTTCTCTCAGCCTTGGTATTGGTGCATACTCTTCCATCAAGCTGGACTACAGACTGTAATCAGACAATTGTAAAAAAACAAAATCCTTGGTCCCTTAAGCCATTTGATGGTGATTTGTCAGCAACCATGCAAATGAACTGCAACACTAGATTTCTATACTCCTTTTTACTTTTTGCTTTGCTCTTGAATTTCCCTTTCTACATTTTCCAGGGCTAAAAGTGCAGGCCACCACCATTTCACATCTGGCATTTTTACATAGGATCTGGGATCTGAACTCAGGTTTTTCTGTTTTTGAGGCAGTCTCAACTCCTGAGTCATCTATTCAGCCCTTGCCTGACAAATTCTTATTCATCATGCAGTTCACATCTTGGAAGTTACTTTCTCATGGATGCCTGTCCTGTTATCTTGTGCATTCCTTAAATATCCCTGACTACAGGATTAATCAATAGTCAGACAAATTATTATTCAAACTAATGTTCCTTCATTGTGTAATTATCCAATAAATTTTTATTCTAAAAATATTCAATAGTTCATTCATGTTTATCCAATAATATATCAGTTGCTAATTATTATTTCTGTGCACACAAATTTATGTGTGATCTGTAAATGATTGTGTGCATATGTATGTATTATGTGTGTGAATATGTGTACAATATGTGAGCCTGCGTATATACTTATGTATGTGTGATATGCATGCATATGTATATATGTGAATTTGTGAGGGGTGTGTGTTGTACATATGCATGTGTTTGTCATTCACACTTGTGTATGAGAGTGAGTGCAGCCTTGTGCATGGACCACCCACTTCTGGATTTAGAGGACAACCTTTAAGTTCATCTTTAACACCAACTTTCTTCACCATGCTGTGTAAGCCAAGCTGGCTTGCTCAAGAGTTTCTGGAGATGCTCAAGTCTTTGCCTTACATTTCCCAGATGCATGCAGGGATTACAGATGCTTACATCATTGTGTAAAGCTTGGAATTCTGAGATCTGAATGCTAATGTTCATTCTTACATACTAAGCCATTACCTGCCAAGACATCTCTCCAGCCTGGTCACATACAATTTAGAACTAACTACTTATCTGCACTTCATCTGACAGCCCCACTTTGTAGCTGAGCATATGTAGCACACATATTCAGCCTTTCTCACCTCAGCAAAGTGATGAGTATTGGCCATATCAACATCTCTAAAAAAGAGCTGTTTTTGTTTTGTTTTGGTTTTGGTTTTTGAGGGAGGGGTGGAAAAGCTTTTGATAGGAATCTTCCAAGCCATGAAATATCTGACATTCTCTTTAGGAATGTTTTATTAATCTATAGTGATATGACTTTTATTATTTTATTTTTCTAGTTTTACAAGCATATTGAATGAGTATCCCTGCTTCCATCTCCCCTCTCTCCTATTCTTCTCCCTTCCCTTCATCAATGCATTCCACTCCCTCCCACCCTCCTACCGGTCTACTTCTATGGACCCCAAGGTTCCCTCTGACTTGTCTACTATTGTAGGGTTCAAGCCTCTTGTGGCATCAAAGTTGCCTCTCTTCAAGCCACCCCACTGATAGGAGCATTTCCCTTCACTGATTCAACTTTAGTCTCTAAGATTTCCACTGTATGTTCTTATTTCTCTTGAGTTCCTCTGTAATCTATGGAGGCATGTTGGTATGTCAGTCATTATACATGCCTATAAGGACAAGTCTCACTGCATTGAGTTCCTAGATTCAGTAGTCCTGCTTTGAATGTAATGTCTTGTCTAAAGGTGAACCTTCCCATCATTATGGCTGGCTGCTGCTGTTCATTTCACTGTTCTTCTATTGACCTAGGCTACATTCTGTCAGTGTGTTGAGATCCTCTACCTCTGCTGTAAAGATTTCTAGGCTGAATGTTTAAGTGTTCTTCCAATCTATGGGTATAATAGCAACTATTTACAGAGCAGTTTTGTGTACTGTCTCCCTTCCTATAAGTTCATTGACTGATTTTCCCTATTAATCTATTTCCTTCCCTCTTTTTTCTAGTAACAGTAACAGGAATGTGTTCCATTCTGACAAGCAGGTCTTGAGTTCAATCAGAAAGTAGTTGGTTGTCTCCTTGACACTCACGCCACTATTACACTGGTGGTTATTTGTTGCTATGTCGATTTTATTGTAACTTGCAGATCTCATAAATTGAGGCCTGGGATTATTTCTCTCCCACAGTAACTTCTACAGATTTCCTTGGCACTGTGTAAGCTATCCAATAAGGAGGAAGTTCTAGATCAGTTCTAGTTAATAGGGTCTTACTGACAGTTTTTTTGGAGAGCAACCAAAATCAATGGCAAAACCTATACTATTTGGGTGTTTTTGAGACCTCTATGACCAACATTTTATCAGGAAGTATTATAATCCTGTTATTTCTAGTATATTTTTGTCACTGGGTTCCAAATGGATCAGCTCAGGGTTTTTATTTACATATTACTAGCATAGGAGTTCCTTTGGGGTTACATCCCATAATCTTACAGTTTTTTTGTGTGCCCCTCCATCTCTCCTATTTCTCATCCCCTCATTTCCCACTATGTATTTTTGCTAAATATTTCTTCCCTTTCTCTTCTTGTCATGGCATCCTAAATCTCCACTTTAATCTCTTCCCACCTTCCCACTCATTAGTCCCTTTATAATTTTCTAGCTCTTATAGTGATTTAAAACATACAAAATACATTGACAAGGATATCAATGCTAGCATCCACATATAAGAGAGAACATGCAGTACTTAACTTTCTGTGTCCGATATATCTCCCTCAATATTATATTTTCTAGTTCCATCCATTTACCAGCAAATTCCATAATCTCATCCTTTCTGATGGCTGAATAATATTGCATTGTGTATATGTATCACATTTTCATTATCTGTTCCTGTTGATCAGCATGTTGGCTGATTCCATTTTCTCATGACTGTGTCTAATAAATATTTTGAAATTAAAAACAATGAATAAGGCACAAAGAAGCTAGGGGGATGTGATGCAGAGATAATATACTCCTTAAATTCCATTCTCCTAAATCATGTATTTTCTACCAAAATTGATTTGTATGAATATTCTTTATAAAAAAATCTATAATTGGAAGTCAGAATTAAGTAAAAGTAGTAGCAAGTGGCTAAGATCAATCCACAAAGAGAAAGATTAAGTGAATCTATAGATACATTTCTGGAGAACTATGAATATGTAATTATTTAGTATCACTGACATAGAGATTTACACTAACGTGAAAGAACATCTACATATTTTAAATAACATATAGAGTGAATATTTGGAATAATTAATGTTTATGTTTCCTTTATATGTACCCACAAACCTCTTAACTATATAAACAACAAAACTGAAACTGAAGCCCCAGCAAAAACTGTGAGCCAGATCCCTATAGTTAAGAGAAAAAAACAAGAACCAGCAACTAAAAGAGAAGAGAGAACTATGATATTTCTAATCAAACCCATTGCAACATGATCATTTTTAGCATCAAAATTTTAAGGAATGAGTAACTCTAAACAAAAACCTTAAATTCTACAAATAAACAGTAAATAAGATAAAATGGGGCTGGGGAGATGACTCAGGGGTTAAAGCCTTTGCCATGCAAGCAAAAGAACCTGTGTTCAGATCCCCAGATCCCAGTAAAAAGGCCAAGCAGATATGGCCATGGTCTATGTTTCCAGTACTGGAAATGGGAGCTTGGGATACTACAAAGCACAGCAATCCAGGATGATTCTCTATGTTATGCTTGGGTTTACATAGGTATACATGTGTGCTCACACATACACAAACACACAAAAATACATACATGCTGTGACAAAATGTCTTCATCATCCATAAACTTGTATAGTTGCCATGCTTACCTAATGTTTTTCTCAACTCTAAGATCAGGATGAGGGATAAAACGTTTAAAAGATCTGTAATTGTTTTTAGAAACCACCTGAGTGGGTCAAAGAATACTGTTGCTAACTAAAACAATCTGTCATATTATCCTTAGTACAATGCAAACAGTAACCAAAGGTCTTTTGAGTTCTTACATTTCTGAGAATACTCCCATCCAAATAACCTTTCCAGAGATTAGCACAGAAAAATGAATACGATTAGCCAGGGACCATTCCAGAGGAGACAGCCTGTTTCCATTAAGTCCCTGGAGATCCACAGATTCCCCAGACTTCAGCAGGTCTGGGCACTGCAATTAGTGAGGTACCTCTGAACCCAACAGTACTTTGAACAGGGCCCAAGGCAGGCAATGAAAAATTTAGCACAAAATGATTGTTTGCTCTGAAAGACGTCTCCAGTGCTGAGAAAGTCAAGTCCTTGCTGCTCATCTCAATCTGTCCAGTACATAAAATGTGAGTCTAATTTATATGAAACACAATTTATGGTTTTTTAAAACCTCTACAAACTCCCACTTATTTTTTGCCTGGATGAACATCATTTTCCCTGCAACTCCTTATATGTTTTTTTTATTTTTGAATGGATAAGCATATGTGTCAGATCTGTTGAGAATGTATGACTTTGTCTCTCCATAATTGAAGTATGTTTTTAAAAGGGTCTTTATGTAATTTCCCTTAAATCATGAGATTAGTAAATATTACAGTCTAGGCTGTCCCATGTAAGCTTTATTTATGTCTCACTACACAGAAATTTGCATTGAGTTTTGGAAAACACCTAAGTCAAATATTCCTTTTACATTGAAAGAGTCAAAAGTTCTCTGCTGCATTTCAACTTTTAAGGTATTGCATAAAAAGGCAAGAGGGGGAAAAACTATGAATGAGATCACTGAATGTCCTTAAATTTCAGAAAACAAGATGTAGTTAGTTTTCTGGGCACTGGATAGTAAAATATATCCTTTGATAAAAATTCCCTCCTTCCGCATGATATTTTAAGCTTGGATTCTCTCTTCTTTCTGCATGTTGAGGACAAACCTGTTTCATTTTGACTGCCTAGCAGCAGAGAGCTTAGTGTAGGAAATTGTCTTTAGGAGTCTAGCTGGGATCCTTTTCGGTGAGGTAGGTTGTGTTGCTTTCTTTAATGAGCCAAAGCTCCTCTTGGTGGTTTGTGGATCTCTTCTTGAAAAATACCTTTAAAGTGCAAGTTTAGCGGAAATGGACTTTTACTATTTCTAGAAATGCCTTATTTGTTTGTTTTGGTTTGGGGGGGGATTCATAATGTTCCTTGTGGACATAAATCCTTTATAGACTGAAAGTTATAAAGACTGAAGGAAAGTTCTTTAAGCTTGCACAAATGGTACTAATTTTGACTTGCTGAATTTTCTCTTTTTCATCGCTGCCTTGATCTCAACAGCTGTAGGTACTTAAAGGCTTTCTGGAGCCCTCACACCCTCCATTATGCACAAGAGAAGAAGTCAAGACAATTATTACAAATTTTTCCCAGAGCCTAGGGAGCCACTCAGAGGAGCACACACAGTCTTCCTCCTGCTACATTACCTTTACGCTCTGCTCACCAATTGCAGCAGCTTCTCATAAAACATCACAGTAATATTCGCTGGGAAAAATAGAAATGTTATATTTAGGAACAAAGGGGAAAGAAATGGTAAGAGAAAGGAAAGGAAAGAAATAAAGTTGAGCTACTCTTTTTCAAACTAAGCATGCCTGGAACAATGTGTAATGAAAGGTCTTTGTGGATTTGATTGGGTGTGTGTGAGCATTTATGGCACCTGTGCCCACAGGGGGCTGCACCAGCAGCCAAATGGTAACGCTGGTGTGTAATTACAGAGCACTTAACTACATTCAGACAAGGTTTGTTTCTCTGATAATTTCCACTTTCATTGTTGAAGAGGCTGTGGGCACTGTAGAAGCCGAGGTTCAAGTACCTGCAGCTGTTGAGATAAATGAATGTTGTAGCTTTTTTTTTAGGTTTCCTGTAAGAATGCAGCTTCAGAGGAAAGTTTGACAGAAGTATTTTTAAAATATTCTTCTTGCCTTCCCAAAGTTTCACAATCTCAAATCTATAAATGTATTGCTCTTCATTCCTCCTCTTCATAAAGCTGGCTGAGGTGCTTTTCTCCTTACCCAATAAGGTCCATCCTTGCATGTTATTAAATTCTCAATATGGAAAAAAAATCCTTTCATTTACTGCTCAGTCCTGCAAACACCATCATTGTGTTGTCTGCACTCGTGATAGATAGGAAATGTAGACCTTTAAGAATGTGTTAATCTGTGTATATGAAAGAATAAATTTGTCCTAAAGGACTAAGACTTAATAATTCCGAGCACAAGTGTTCCATTCTCTCCTCCAGCTCAAGGTCTTCAATGTCATATTTATTTATATGTAATTCTTTTAAAAGTTTGGAACATTAGAAAACAAAAAGACAACAAACAGATAATTTAATGACATTTCATTTTCAGCATTGGCGAGAGGACACAAAACACTTATTCATCATGTTCCTTAATCATATTTATTACTCTTCTCATTTTACTACATTTTATAAAGAAATGTATAAATTAATATAAAAATATTGGGTAACTTTATTGTATTGTATTCCAATAATGCAAAAACTAGAGTTTCAAATTTCAAGTAATTAATTCTTTTAAATATTTCCAAATGTGAATATTACACTAGGTTGTTGCACATACCTATACTCCACAGAGGTGAAAGGAGAATGTTGGATGTCCTCCTCTATTGCTTTGTGATTTGTTCCTTTGAGGCAGAATCTCTAACTGAACCTGAGCTTACTTTTTGTGGCTAGGCTGATAGCCAGCAAGTTCCAGAGATCCTGATATATTGTAGTTCACCCACACAGTTGCTGATAAATGACCATTAAAAGGCTTAAGGGAACAAGGAATTTATTTTCTTACTGGTAGTTCGGTTACAGTCTGCAGTCCAGCTTGAAGGGAGAACATGCACCAACACCAGGCCAAGGGAACTGGCCGTAACATCTCTACACGATGGTTGAGAGAGGGATGATCCTTATGCAGACAAGCATGTCTGGCCAAGTGTACAAAAGGATGGCAATTCTCTCAACCAGCTCTCTGTATTTTATTCCAGGGCCTAGTCCCACCCACCATGGGCTGGGTCTTCCCCATCAGCTAGACCATCTCCTGCAGGTCTGCTCTGGCCTAACTCAACCACCAATTCTCCACAAATGTGCCCAGAGCTCAAACACTCAACTATCAAGTTGACACCTGTGCCCATCTATGACATGATGTCTCTGCCAGTGCTGGGGTCTCAAGTGTGCATTGCCTCACCCAATATTTTAACTCAGGTCCTTCTGCTCACGTAGTGAGTGCTCTTACCTACTGGGCATCTCCATCTCCATAACCCTTTGAATAGTTATTTCAAACTATTATTTACATTTTTAATATTTTACATTGTGTGTGTGTGTGTGTGTGTGTGTGTGTGTGTGTAATGGCACACAAGTAGACATCAGAGGACAACATGCAAGAGTTAGTCCTCTCCTGGAAGTAATCTTGAATCTTCCTACCAAAAAATATCCTGGACCAGATGGATTCAGCACAGAAATCTACCAGACATTTAAGGAGTTAATAATACCAATACTCCTTAAACTGTTCCATCAAATAGCAAAGGAAGGAACACTACCAAATTCCTTCTATGAAGCTAATATCATTTTAATCCCAAAACCTAATAAAGACTCACTTAAAAAAGAAAACTATAGGCCGATCTCTCTGATGAACACAGACGCAAAGATTCTCAACAAAGTTTTAGCAAATCGGATTCAAAAACATATTAAAAAGATCATTCACGGGGACCAAGTAGGCTTCATCCCCGGCACACAAGGTTGGTTCAACATACGCAAATCAATAAATGTAATTCATCATGTAAACCAGTCCAAAGTCCAAGACCACATGATACTCTCGATAGATGCAGAAAAAGCTTTTGACAAGATCCAACAGCCTTTTATGATCAAAACGCTAGAGACAGTAGGAATGGAAGGAACCTTTATCAATATAATAAAAGCTGTATATACAACAAGCCCACAGCAAGGATTATGCTCAATGGGGAACAATTGGAAGCATTCCCACTTCGATCAGGAACTAGACAAGGCTGTCCACTCTCACCGCTTCTATTCAATATTGTACTTGAAGTCTTAGCTGAAGCCATAAGACAAGAAAGGGACATAAGAGGGATTCAAATCGGCAAGGAAGAAGTCAAGCTATCCCTATTTGCAGATGACATGATCTTATACCTGAGGGATCCCAAAAACTCCACCAGGAAGCTTCTGGAACTAATTGAGAAGTTCAGCAGGGTGGCAGGATACAAAATAAATGTGTAAAAATCAGAGGCATCCTATATGCCCAGAATGAAAGAAGTGAAAAAGCCTTGAGAGAAACAATCCCATTTACTATAGCCCCTAAAAAAATGAAATACCTTGGTATAAACCTACCCAAGGAGGTAAAAGACCTTTACAATGAAAACTTTGAAACCCTAAAGAAAGAAATTGCAGAAGACACCAGAAGGTGGAAAGACCTCCCATGTTCCTGGATTGGCAGAATCAACATCGTAAAAATGACCATCCTACCAAAGGCAATATACAAATTCAATGCTATACCAATTAAAATCCCAAAGCACTTCTTCAAAGAAGTTGACCAAACAATATCAAAGCTCATATGGAGGCACAAAAGACCCAGGATAGCAAAGACAATCCTGAGTAACAAAAACACTGCTGGAGGTATTACCATACCGACCCTTAGTCTATATTACAAATCCATAGTTATAAAAACAGCCTGGTACTGGCTCCGAAATGGACACACAGATCAATGGATAAGTATTGAAGACCCAGATATAAGCCCACAAAATTACAGCAATTTGGTCTTTGACAAAGGGGCCCAAAGAATCCAATGGAAAAAGAACAGCATCTTCAACAAATGGTGCTGGCAAAACTGGATCTCCACATGCAGAAGATTAAAGCTGGGCCCGTACTTGTCACCATGTACAAGACTTAATTCCAAATGGATCAAGGACCTTGATATAAGGCCAGAGACTATAAAAACCATAGTTGAAAGGATAGGGAACTCCCTTGAGCTGATTGGGCTAGGCCAACATTTCCTAAACAGACATCCACTACTACCAACTCTCAACAGCTGGGATCTTGTGAAATTAAAGAACTTCTGTTCAGTTAAGAGATTGTAACACGAGCTCAAAGGCAACCCACAGAATGGGAGAAAATCTTCACTAACCACATATCTTATAGAGCTCTACTGTCCAGAGTGCACAAAGAACTTAGAAAACTAAACATCAAGGAAACCAATGGCCCAATTAAAAAATAGGCCCTGGAACTTAACAGAAATTTTACCAGGGATGAAATTAAAATGTCTAACAAATATCTTAAAAAATGCACCACTTCTTTAGCCATCAGGGAAATGCAAATCAAAACTTCCCTGAGATATCATCTCACCCGGTCAGGATGGCAAAAATCCACAATACAAACAACAACAAATGCTGGAGAGGATGTGGAGAGAGGGGAACTCTCCTACATTGCTGGTGGGAGTGCAGGCTCATACAGCCACTCTGGCAAGCTGTCTGGAGATTCTTAAAGAAATTAAAGATTGAAATGCCATATGACCCTGCGATTCCACTTTTGGGTATAACCCCCCCATACAGCAGAGGTTCACCTCAATAGCACAAGCACGACCATATTCATAGCAGCACTGTTTACAATAGCAAAGACATGGAATCAACCCAAATGCCCAACAGTTGACGAGTGGATAAGGAAAAGGTGGTACATCTATACAATGGAGTACTACTCAGCCATCAAAAATGATGAATTACTGGAATTTGCCGGGAAATGGATGTCATTAGAAACAATTATATTAAGTGAAGTATCCCAGACCCAGAAAATTAAGTGCCGTATGTACTCCCTAATAGGTGGCTCCTAATACCAAACCCACCCAGCCCATCTTGAGACACTCATAGGTAAATCTATGTATTACCTACAGTAATTGCAAGGATTATGAACAGGAGGGATGGGGTTAGAGGGCCACACCAGAAACAAGGAGAGAAGTGATCATGTTACAGTAGAGAAAATAAACCTCCATCAAGGACTGCAAGAAAGTAATGTGAAACCTAGTTAAGTTCACAGACATTCGTTCCTGATCATTTACAACTAAGGGGGTATGAACTCACCAGAAGGGGAGGGCATATAGTCCGGCAGATTAAAAAATAACCATTTTGCAAATGGGTGATTGACCCCTCCCATTGCCAAGTGCCATATGACCCTGCGATTCCACTTTTGGGTATAAGTATTACATTTACCCTTGAATGTGCTCCTACTATAAGACTCCAGTTTAACAGCTTTTTGTCTCTGGCCAGGGGGTAACATACAGTGCCCATCACGATAGAGTGAAGGGCATTGCAGGAGCAACAAAAGTGCAAAAGAAAATCAACAAACCACTATCCAGAACTTCAGAGACTCTATATCAACCACCTAGAACTAGGCCAGACTAATCTCTCCCCATACTGAAGCTCAGGGACATTTGCGGAAGAGGGGGCGGTAAGAGTGTAAGAGCAAAAGGATGGGAGGAGCAATGATTTGCAAGATACTCCACACAAGTTAGGGCCGAAGCAATCATAATTGGACATTGCATGCCCGGCGCAAAGTCCAACACACTATTGACCTCACAAAGTCTAGCATCTGCTAAAGGCACCAAGATCCTTGGAGGCAAGGGATAGACAGCCACAGTAGTGTTCCTATACTTAAGGGGAACACAGGAAAGGGTTCAGGGAAAAGCCGCTGGGTCCTTGTACGTCATCGGAGAGGAGGGCCCAGAGGAGAGTCAGGCATGCACAAGAAAGGACTCTGGGAATTGGGGCGGGAGGCACGGGGGGATGGGTACGGAGGGGTGAGGAGAGGGGGAGCAGGGGGTTCGGGGGGAGGAAGAGGGAGGGAGGGAACTGGTGTACTTATTAAGTTTGTATGAGCTGAAATAATAATAAAAAATGTATTATAAAAAAAAAGAGTTAGTCCTCTCCTTTCACTACATAGATGTCCAAGATCAAATGCAGGTCATTCAGATTAGTGGTGAATACCTTTATCTTACTGGTCCCTGACGTGGATTTTTTTTTAATTGATCACGGGCAGCCTGTTAACTTTTTGTCAAACTATAGTGTACGTCTGTGATTGTGTGATTTTTCTGCATGTATGTGAATGTGAACACATACTAGAGATATGGCTTAGATATAGTTAAAAGTTTGTATTGGCGGTTCCATCCTCACTATGGCATTAGGAGGTAGTGTGGTCCTTTAAAAAATAGGGTCCAGTAAGGAGTTAGTGTGACATACCTTCAGAAGAAGGATGGATTTCTATATTTTTTTTTCATGAGAGTAAGTTGTAATAACAACCTGAAACTCACTCCTGGGTCTCTCTTTGGCTTCCTACTTGGCTACCTGAACTCATGTGCTACATACCTTCCTACACTGATATAATTCTGTCTCCCCAAGAGGCAAGATGTTTCAAACCGTATAACCTGGAACCTCCTGAACTGTAAGCTAAATAAGTCTCTTTTGTTTATAGAGTTAATCTGCTTTCTGTATTTTGATCCAGTAGATGAACATACTGGAAATAGATACATGATAATAGGTAATTAGCTAAACATACATAGATAGACAGACAGACAGACAGACAGATAAGATAGATAGTGTGTGTGAGAGAGAGAAGCCTGTTAGAGAATAGCCAAACATGCAGACAAATGGAATCTTATTTATTTATTTAATGTTATATATTTGAATATAGTGGCTTTATAATATTTTAAACCAAATCCCAAATCCCATACCCTCCTCCTTTTCCCCTTACAACGCTTTATCTTCCCTGCCAGACTCTCTCCTGTTTTTAAATCTTTTCACTTGTGTGGCCCACTGTGTTTCATCTAGGTTGTGATGACTTATGCCTGACCTGATTCATGCTCCAGCAAGCATCCTAGATCAGTGGATGTACCATTGAGGAAAGCATCCTCCTTTACTCCCCATCAGCATTAGTCCTCATCAGTCTCTCAGAGAGGTGTGGAGCTTCTTGAGATCTTTCTGATAGTGAGATGTTGATAAGACAGTCCCCATGGAATTCATATGTAAGTATACATCTCTTCCTGATTTTATATATATTTCTTAACCTGTGTATTTCATGTACCTTTGAGAATGTTACTTGTCTCACATACTGACTCAGAGGGATATTGTAAGGATCCATTGGTTAATTCACACACACTATTTGGAAGTGTCTAAAACAGGAGCCAGTGAGATGGCTCAGCAGGTAACTAAGTGAATACTGTGCCTTTATTATGTTCATTATTATGGCAGTGATAACAATACTGGCAACAAGAAACATATGGATAGAAAAACATTAGAAAAATTCGAATCCAGAGATAGTGAATATCCTGCACAAAGCACTGTAAACTTCACTGAACATCTTCAGATAAATGTTTATTTTTTTCAGTCAAATAAAATTTTAAAGGTATTTTATGAGTATTTTATTTTTCCAGTTTTATAAGCATATTGAGTACTTGTCCCTGCTTCCCTCCATTCCCCCCTCCCTCCCATCAGATAAATGTTTAAACAACCGAGGATCTCAATTACGAGATTGCAGGAGAGAAGTGCTGAAGGTCTCATGCACAGTGGCAACAGGGAGTAGAAGAAAAATGAATTTAAAACGTTTTCATATAGATCTCTGTATAGTGATAACCAATTTACTCTAGTGGAAAGAAAACTATTCCATTATGTATCTTTATCTCAGGACCTCCAGCAAGCTACATCTTGGATAGGAAAAATCATACCTGACATTACTGTGTCCACTGGCACTGTCTCCATCAGACAACATGGGTCAGTCTCCAAGTGTGTTCAGTTACTATTCTTTCTGTTTTGCAAGATATTTGTTTAAACGTTTCCCACAGGGCTTGGGTTGCTGCTCAGTGATAGAGCACTTGCTTAGCATGCATGAGGCTTGGGATTCAAGCTGAACATTGAAAAAACTAAAGAAGGGATGATTCTTCTGCAACTGTGGCACTGTTTAGTCAGTATCAGGTGATAACCACATACTTGAAAGGACCAGATTAAATGTAGTATGCAATCACATAAACATGTTATACGTGTCTAAATGAGACATATAACCATGGTACAGAAAATAGGAAAAAAAGAAAATGTGCAGCTATGCTTGTTTTAAGTAATGGGATCCTGGCCTCAAGCCCTGTTTCAACATAGAAATAAACTGATTTTTGTATATCAATGTTGAGTTAATAAATACATTCAAGAAATTAATCACTTCATTCTCTTAATAGTATTTTATTTAAAAGTTCACAATTAGAGCACTTGTAATAACACAAACATTTAAAAGCAACAAAGGCTACCCTGAAAAAAAAGAACTTTTGTATGTGGAAGGAATGAGGGTCCTGTGTCTAACATGTATTGTGTGGAACTCAGGAAATCAACAGAATTCCTCACACAAAGGGAAAGGAGAAGGCTCCCAATTATTCCAAAGTATGGGCAGTATGCATGAATATTTCAGTTGGCTTGGGTTAAAATCCAATGAAAAAAACAAGAACACACCACTTCAGTGTTTTCTGCCATCTGCTAACAGCAAAATTGCAAGTGTCATTTAGAGAAATTTATCATCTCACATTAGGTATCTTATAAAGAAAAGTGATATTCCTGGAACAACTGATAAACAAGCATCAAAAGACCAATACACAAGCATGATAAAGAAGTTCATATGCTTTTCATTTTACCAAAGTTTTATGGTGTTCTGTCCTATTGATGGGGCTTCTATGTGGGAGATAGTACTTTAAAACAAAGACCACAGTGTGCTTGAAGTATTGAGTTCAAATGTTAGAGCAACAACTCTTTCTGCTTTAATCATTATTAATCAGCACCATAAAAATGGTGCTAAAAATGTTATTTAGGAAGGACTGTAAGGTTTCGAAAAAGTGACTGATAACCATTGAAACAACAATCTGAAAGATGCAGACAGGAGGCATGACAGAAGAACCCAAAATGAACTTTAACATCAACAGCAAGCTCCAGAGAGAGGCTGGGAACAGTTCCTTTGGGCAAGTGTGGCTCATGCTGATCGAAGATGGGACTGTCCATCTGCCTCTCTACGCTGCTTTCCCCGCGATGTTCTGCCTGTAGTGGAACAGACTCTTGGAGTCCACATTGCGAGATTTCTGAATTGCTTCAGCGAAAAGTTTGGTCACCTGAAAATAAAATGACAAGACTATTACCAACCCACACAAGAGGAAAGTAAATGTTGAATGAGAAAAGAATAAAAAGGCACAAGTGTCTGCTTCCCAAGTTGAAATAAAAGGCAGGATGTGGGTTTCTTTTTTGTTTCACAGGAACTTTCCCCGTTGTCTCAAATTTCACCATGCATAAACTGATTATGCACATACATATGCATACACATAAACACACACACACACACACATGCACATGCATATATATAGCATACAGATTAAAGGTGTGTAGAAAAAAAATCTGAGTTTCAGAACATTGATGAGTCTCAGATCTGGCCCTTCCTGTGGTAAGTTTTGTGGGCCCTGTTCAGGTGAAATTGGACATGCCTCATGCAATCATTCTCTATGAAGCATTTAAGCATGCGCATTTCATCCACACCTTTGAACACTAACTATTGCTTTCATGTGTGGTTTTCCCTTACAAACAATGCAACAGTATTTACATCGTTATTCCAAACGATCTGATCACTTCACATTCAAAGTACAATCAAATGGGCAATGCAAGAGCCATCGCTCTGCCTGGTTTTTGATCATCTCAATTGTTCAGTCACCAACTCTTCAATTAGGCCATGACCTAACATGTTAACATTGTTTTAGATTCTATTAAAAATTCCTCTTTATTCTGAATATTACAAGAAGATGGAAAGAAAGAAATGCATAGAATGATCGACATTCATAAAAGAAGCCTAGAGATGAAACATACAAATGGCCAGAGCTAAGGAAAAGAGCATACCTGGAAATTAGTGAGGAGAGCAATCCCACTGTCCACAGCTGTTCTCCGAATCACATAATTATCATGGACAAACTTAGTGTTGTTGTTGGGGAGGTTAATGACTAGGTCAATGCTGCCATCTCTTATCAATCTAGAAGAATAAGTAAAATAAAAAAAACTTGAGATTGACCATGTATTTATAATTAGCTTCGAAATTGCTAACGTAAATTGCTCTCAACTATTCCAATCAATGTCACATTGAGTTGACTATTACCTGTTCTCTTCTACTTCTAAACATACTTTCAAATTATATTCATTTGTGAATTATAATTTTTCATTATATTCTTGAAAGAACTTTAGTGCAAGTCTAACTAGCAGGATGAAAAATTTGTTTTCTCTTGAAAATGCCACTTGACCACACAAAAATTGGGTGATTTGATAGACAGCCATTTGTTTTCACAGCATCTATACCCCTTCAGGCCTTAGGCTCCCACCACCACATTGATTCCACTTCACTGCCTGCTGCCCAGTGCCTCACAGGATTCAGGGTAAGAATAAGAGGCAGCTGACTTTGAATTAACCTGTATCACATGATGATGCTGAACTGAGACACTTAATGTCAATAGCATGAAACAGAGCTGTTCTCAATTTTGCAGAACTCTAATCAAGGGACTTAACAGTACCCTTGAAAAATTTCTAAGGTCTGTACACAATGACATTCTTTTATCTATTTGATAACTCTTTCTTAAGGATCCTTACCAAATACTTCATTGAATAAAATTTGATATGGGGTAGTTGCTGAGTAGACTGCAACATACTGGAGCAATCAAGAAAGCTCCATCATATACTTACACCACGTTGTTTTGTATCTGATGACACAATTGTGTTTACATAATGGTCTGAAATGATGTATCCTACAAAATTTCATGATGGCATAGCTTAAGGCTTCACAGTCTACTTGATCAAGGAATAACCACTTAATCAATCCAATGGATGGACGACATTACCAAAGTGCTCACTCCTGTTTTTTATATACAGTGAGTACACAATAAATTAACTGAGCAATGGATATATACCCTCAGTGAAATGTAGATCAGTTGTGTATATACCATAACATGTAAAGCGCTGCATTAAACTCTTCATATTTCTACTTGTGGCTGCCCAAAGAGAACCTCCCATTTTCAACTGCTGTCCTCTGAGTCACATAATTACCATAGACAAACTCAATGCCCAACTTTAGGATATAATATAGAGTAATTCAAAGTCAGGAGACTAATATTATTATACTGTTTCTTGGGAGGCACTGGGAAGTAGGCAGTGGAGTGATTGTAATCTGCAGGTGGCACCTAGATATAAAAGGTCCATTGATGCTACAGGGATCAGTTCTTTATAAAACACATCCTTACTACAAGTATGGAAAAGATATTCCCTAACACTATGTCTTCAGGTGGCTTTGTGTTCTATGACAACTATTTCCTAAGAACAAAATGTAACTGCCCATAAATTCATCATTTTATAATTTGCTAACTCAGAAGATGTCTGAAAAACCTAAAGCATTTAGACTTCACTAATTCCCACTGTTACTGATCTATCATGTTAGCGATTCCGAGAAAAGTGTGTGCAGTTCTTACTTCCTGATGGAAGAGAGGCTGGGGTTCTGTCCTTCCTGGGATGGCCAAGCCACTGGGGTGGCCGGAACATTGTTGGCATTCAGCCAATCTGACGTGGCTTCTGTGGCAAAAAGCTGCGTTGTAAACAGAAAACTCAGTTACTACATCTGATGGAGGCTTTTGTGGATGGAGGAATCTAGACCTCGGGCATCATTTGAAAGAATACAACAGATAAACATGAAAAGCAACATGGCGCTAAGGAGAACCACTGAAACTCAGAATCTGAGGGCCACGAATGCTTTACATACCTTTACAATATTTTTAGTGAGGAAAATTTTTAGAAGCTTCACAATAAGTGTTTTTGCAGAACAGAAAAAGGAATTCTCATGCCCTAGAATTTATTGTCATGAGGTCAGCAAAGCCTATGACCACAAGCTCAACCTGAGCCATGGGAATAACTTTTGCTTTATTGAGCCAGGCTGCTGCGTGCAGAGTTGTCACTGCAAAGCAGCTCAGCCTGTAACTGCGGCAACTGAAAACTGTGACGTCACATGGAAGCGGAAATGGGAAAATATGTGGAAGTTCCCTGGAATGCATCCCAATTATGCACTTAAAGTTTCTTAGGTTTTAGTTGACAACCTTATTGAGTTTGTGGTAATTTCATTAAATAATAGTCTTCCTGGTTATTTTATTTCTGTGGAAGCTTTGAAACCACATAATTAGTTAAATGCATCAAATTGAAAGAACATGATTTGAGTTGTTTATTTTCCTGCTGGTGCACTGTTTTATTTGGTGGATGAATTTCAAAACTGACAGGAAGATGCTTGAAAAGTATCATGATTAAATGATGCATACCTTGAAGCCTTCATTGTGCAACTGCTCGGCCACACCAAGGAATCGGGGACGGAATGATTGCTGAAAAACAAGTAACAGAACTCACTTTCTAGGTGCACTTGTCCTTCATTCAGACACATGCATATTATGCTCCCTCCATTGCAGAAAATAATCCCATGTGCTGCTTTTACATTTTATTCCCTATACTGAGCATGAGTTCTTATTTAATCTTCAGTATTAGTGTAATTCCATCTTATTATCTCATTCTCTGCATTCCACCTTGTCTGCACAGACTTTCACTTCCATGGAGTCTATACCATCTTTATTAGAATGTTTCAGTTTGTGATGTTCTGCACAGATCCTTTGTCTGGTTGTGGAAATTAAGTCTGGGATCAAAGCATGGTGTCTGCCTGGTGAGGAGATGCTGCTTTTATTTGACCTAATGGCATCTTCTAATTGCTGAGTTCTGGTTTTGTATTGCCTTTAACAACTTAATCATTGTCCTAGAAGCAGTGACAGTTCCCAGCAGAGATACAATGACATAACCATTTGGAACTCAATTTGCATTTGCTCTGAGTTAACAAAAGGTTGTGGTTAAAGAACAAGCTTTAGAGTCACCCACCTTCACTCCAAAGCCTGTCTTTCCCTTTTAGTAGCAGTGTGTGCTCAGAACCTGCAGCTCTTCATTTACAAGACAGTGCTGATATTTTTGTTTCTTGAGGTTCCCTGACACACTAAATTGGGTTTCCTTTAGCAACTTCAGCTCTCACTGATGCAGTCACCTCATTTCTTCAATGGGAAGAATAGCTGGCAGAGCTTAGGAATGTGACTATCCAGTAAACTAATTTTGAAGTAAGCACTACTGAAATGTAAGCACTACAACTCAGCAATTTCTGGGCCAATGCCAGTTCTCAAGTATTGACCATTCTCATTGAAATAGCTTTCTTTTCAGATTCCCAAAGTTTAGATACCTATCCCCCTGTAACGTAGTTTCCAAGACCATCTGTTATAGCCAAAACCAACATCTCTACTGTGTGTGTGTGTGTAAAATATACAAGAACTGTATGAAGTGTAACATGTATGCAGTATACATCCACACAGATATTTCCTATAGTTCCCACTGATTTATCAGTTATTTTCTAACAGTGCATTGCTGTGTCCTTCACAGGACCCAGCTGGACCTGCCTTCCCAGGATTCCTGACCACTTCCATCATGGGATTCATCACTTTTGAAGTAATCTACCTATGACCTAGAACAAATGTTTTCAAAACAGTGGAGAGGATGATATAAAACAAATCTGAGCAACCTACATAATAAAATTCAAATCTTGGTCTTATTAAGAGTGCTTCAGTAACAGAGCTAAAGAGAGATTGTAAAAGCATGTATGCTTTAAAGTATGTTCTTCCTTCTTTAAATGAGATCCTGTCTGCTGATTTTTCCTTGAAAGGCTTTTAAAGCTGTCATTTGACTGTTTCAGTAAATATCTTGTAAGATATTTTGAAATTGTAATAGTGATGGCTGAGGAAAAAAATCATGATATGATCCTATCTCTAATCCCAAACTAAGAATTGAAATAAAAACATAACAAGTTCCTTACATAATTGTGATAATGTTCAGTCCATAAAACCTCCTAATATTTACATGCAGAGGTTTTCTGAGAACAGACTTAAATCCTAGGAAATAACTCCAAATTCTATGTTCAAATATAAAGTTCTTTTTGATTGTGGCCCACTCAATCCCGGAACTACAGTTTTATGAGAAGAACTCATTAACAAATAGAAAGGATAAATGCAATGGGATGAGTCTCAGCTGAAGATGGTTCAGAGATTAGTTAAGAAATTCTTCTAGAACATGAATTGTAATCATGCCCAGGCTTGTAGCTTTCTGCTTTCACTAGGACCAAGCAGGGATACATGAGCTTAGATATATGCAGGCGATAACTAAACATAAAGCAAAAATGCAGAATTGAGAACATAAAGAATAATTCTCAGTGACATTGGGACAATTTAATGAGGTATGTAGCAGTCTCTTAATTAAAGGGTTTAATTAATTAATTAAGTAAAACAGATCATTTCTGTGTTCAAACTTGATCCTACTTAGAAAGCAAGGGATTGAAGTACAGCAGACAATTCATTAAGCTGCCTAGTAGTTCAAGGTTCCTTGATGAATGGAATACATGAGAGGCATGGAAAATGGACCTCTGGTCTTTATTCCTCTTATACGTAATATTTGATCTTCTGGAAAATGCAGAAAAACTTAAGTTTGCACCAAATCATATGAGAGGGCTCAATTAAAAAAGTTTAGCAAACATGAATTTTTGACTAAGCATCAATCACTCACTTAACTTAATCCTAGCAAAATATCACTGAAAACATGCTAATAATAATAGTAATAATAAGTGATAATGTAGTAAAGCAGTTCTCCAATATTATCTCCAAACCAACAGTATCTACATCACCTAAACTTATTTAAAGTACACAAATTCAGGCTTCATCAAGGTCTATTCATTCTGGAAGTCTAAGAATGAATCCCAGCAATCTACAGTTTTAGAAGCTCACTGGGTAGTTCCTGTGGACTGCCAACTTAAGGAATTAGAATGAATGGGTGCAAAGAGGGCTGGCCTTTGCCTGTTTTGGAGTTTAAGGTCAAGATACATTCACCTTGGTCAAAGTCAAGATGACAAATGTTGAGGGAGGAACACAATAATGTGATATTTTTCTTTGCCATTTTAAAGTAAAATAAGTCAGCAAGTCATCTAGGAGCTGCAAATACTGGACAGAAGCTCATTATGGAGCCGTTTTTCCCCTGTCCCCCAAGTGGAAAAGATAAATATCCAACATGACAGTATTGGCAGTTGCCAGCCAGGGAACCGCTTTGCCTTCTAGTGTGGGGTGCTGGCTTCCATAGACACATTATAAACTTCTATCAAACATGTATTGAACACTTGTGACACATAAAACAGCCTCTCTACAAAAAGAAATTATAGCTGTCAGCTTGCATCTGAGTAGCCTCAGATTTAAAAGCTGATTGAAAATACCTGTGTAAGAAACCATTCGTTTCTAAAGGTGGAAAGTACAAGATGATTTATTTTCCTGGAAATGTTTATGAGGAAGAAAGTCCTTTAAAAGTGAAATACATATATGTTTCCTCCCACAATCATTTTCCCATTAATCCAACTTCCAGCCACACAAAAGAAAGCCAAGTTAACACTAAGTGGTGCCCATGGATGGAAGCTGCAGTGTAGCTTGGATTGACAATGGTACAGTCGTCCCTAATGATGCCTTTCTGAAGACAGAAGGTTATTCATGTCACTTGGAGTTGTCTTTTCAGAGAAAATGCTTGCTTTGTGTTTCTGAACAACGCTGAGGCACAGATGTCAGATCCGTGCTTGCTCTTCACCAGCATCACTGAATAGCCCAATCAGAGGGGAAAACACAGAGAGTGCTCTTCATCTACTCTAGAGTAAATCACTCATTGTTAAAGGGTGTTCTAGAAAACCTCAAAACAAGGCAGATTGCCTGCTCAAAGCAACAAAAATTAAATGGTGATGGCGTGAAAGGTGGCTGGAACTATCACAGGAAAATCATGGATGATTTTGTTGCCACATAAACCTGCATCATCCCTTCTCTTTTACAAACACCTTGGGATAGGGAAGGCTCTTGGTATAGACTCTCGGCTCATGGTAAACTGGGCTGACAAAGATCCTTTCAGAAAAATCTACATCCAGATTCCCTCCCCATATCCTAATGAAACAAGATTGATGTCATAAAAAATATCAAACTTCCTGGGTAATTTTCCCATAGGATTTAACTTTAGAATGACAGGGAAAAGTGTACATGTGAAGGAGTAGGGTGGGAAAGAGAAAAGAAACGAGTACTCATCATCACCCTTCTGGCACCTTTATAAAACAGAATCCCAACTTACTCTGCAAAAACCTGGAAGCAACTACCTGTCTAGTCCCCTGAATCTGATTTGCTAATATTAAGTCACCCTGGTTTAAAAGGAATGCTCAGGGATGCAAAAAGGGGGACATCTGCTTTCTAAATACTAAAGAGGGACAGAAGCACTAAGCTTCTGAGGCTAAGAAACTCTTTCTTGGTTGAAGGTCAACTTCTTTCAACTTCATATTTCTTTCTCATCTATTGTAGCAAATGAATGAGCTCAAAGTGTCTTCATTAAATCATTCTATTCACACGTGCATTTCAGTAAGGAATTGTTATGATCTGAATGTGAGTGGTTCCCCCCCCCCGAGGCTCATGCGTCTGAATCTTTAGCTGATGTTGATATTTGGGAAGTTTATAGCACCTTTGAGAGGAGGAGTTTTGCTGGAGGAAGGAGCATTTCAGGGCAGGTAGGGGGATGGAGGCTCAAAGTTTGGTGGCTCAGTTCTACTCCTGCAGTTCATTCTTACTCTCTACCTTCCTGATGGTTGCAGTGACCCAAACCATCCTCCAGATTTTGTCTTCAGACCATGAATTCTGCTATGCAATTCCCACCATAATAGAATATATCCCCTCTGGAACAGTAAGCCAAATAAATATCCCTTTCTCCCTTAAGATGGTTGTATTAGAATATTTCCTCACAGTAGCAGAAAGAATAACTTCAAAAGGTGGTAGGAGAAAAAGATCTCTACTTCAAATGGGACAGATGCTGACCATCCTCCCCACTGATGAAATAAGAAAACAAATTCCCCGCAACAGTATTGGTTTCCAGTTTTCTGTAAGTGAACTCCTCTCTGACATCATGCTGTATGAATGGTTACTTTAAGAAATCGAGATGCAAATGTGGGCTTTCTCAGAACTTAACTAAATGATGCAATGAATCATGTGTTTTTTTTTAATGTATTTCCTAGTCCTAACTTTCATTTACAGATTAGTAGTTCAATATCAGGCCTTTTTGTTTGGATGGTATGTTTGCAAGAGTTAAAATAAATTCTTATAAAACAGTGAGATCATGTTAAAATACTTTTATACCAAGGCAGTGAATTCACAAATATGGAGCCTGGATGACTTTATCTACACCTGATGGAAAGTTGTGTGAAAAGCTGAGATAATATTTGATCCCAACCCAAGTGAGATGTTATCTATTGAGTTTAAAAGCTATTAACTATGTAGCAAATGTATTATCTCATTTTTAAGCTTGTTATTAGACTAAGCATTCTTTTAAAAAATTGACATGAATGGACACTCTGCTGTGGAAATGAAGAGACTGTTGGAGATGGCAGGTGTTTCTTGCCTCACACATAGGATATCAGGAAATTATTAGGTTTTTTTCTCTCTCTAGAGGATTACAGTCCTGCTAATCAATTTCCCCAGCTGCAGATGTATAATTAAGTATAATTTTATTAAATAGTCCTTTAAAATACAAAGTTTTTTAATTTTATACTTAAAAATATATTTTTAAAACATTTTTATTCAGATATGGAAAGAATATTCTTTGCAACAACTCATATAGCTACTGCAATGTTTTAAACTGAATGCACAGAAAGGTAGAATTTCAATGGACAAAACTTCATCACTTTAAGCAAACTTTGATTTTTCCCCCTAGAAAGTACCCTTTTCTCCTATGACACAAAATTCTGTTCACTGATGACAAAGTCACACCACCAACATTTTATAGGGATCAATTTAATTTTTGCTGCCTTCCTAAACTGCCTTCCTAAACTGGTATTTTAAAATGTTAGCACTATTATGATTAGTTGTGAAGATGAGGGCTAAGGGCATGCTCTCCCCTGAATGCCCCCAAGTCTCACATTAAACTTTAAGCCATCACTGGAAGTTGGGCAAATATTCTCTTACTTGGGACTTAATAATACTTAATGCCCATCTGTAATGTGATGAGTCACTCTTATGATGAGCTTTGTCTCTAAACTGCCATTAAGCCTCACTATTGCAAGTCATCTTGTTAGCCATTGCTCTAACTGTTCACCATCGTCCTTCTGGCACCTTTAGAAAGCAGAATCCAAGTTACTCTGCAGAAACTTTTCAGAAGCAACTACCTGTCCAGTCCCCAGAGACTAATTTGCTAATATTAAGACACCCTAATGATACAACATTTTACAATAATCACCCACTGGCTTGAGAATACCTGCTTCTGTTCTAATTATGTTTTTATTGACTTTTGTGTAACCATGCCGGGTTTAAGCTTATTAAAAGCACAGCAGGGATGATATATATATATCATTGTTTTTATAGGATGCAAGAATTACTATTCTCAAACAAATGTGAGTGACCAGTTGAGAAGCATTTATTATTTTCAGAGAATTTTTTGAGAATTTATAAGCAGAACATTTATACACTGTTACAATCACCATTCCAAGAGGTAACAGACATCTTTTTGCAATAATAGGCCAATAAATCTTTTATCATATTAAAATATTTATTTATAATTATCTTACCCTACTTTGACCTATGAGACTTACTCAAAATAATATCTCAAGAACCTCCATAGTATTCTATAGAATATTTCTCTGCGTGTGTGTGTGTGTGTGTGTGTGTGTGTGTGTGTGTGTGTGTGTGTGTCCATGTGTTTCAGAGGGCAGTGTGTGTGCCTATGAAGGTTCAGGGTGTTTTGGGGAATCATCCTGGATTGTTCTACCTCCTTTTTGCTTTATTCTGTAGTTTCCCATGTTCTGACTTCCAGGGCCAGAAATTCAGGCCTCTGACATTTCTGCCTGATGTTTTTATGTGGGATCTGGGATCTGAACCCAAGTCCTTCTGCTTAGAGGCAAAAGCTTAGCCTTTGAGCCATCTCTGCAGTCATGGAATATTTCTTAAGATCATTAAGTCACTGCCCTTCAAGAACACTTAGCCTGGAATGTGAGTTGAAAATTTCTCAACTAATTTCCATATTTGTAACTTCAATCTTTTGACATTTAGTAGAAAGAAGGGAGGGAGGGAGAAAGGGAGAGAAGAAAGGAAGAAAAGGAGGGAGGGAGAAGGGAGAAAGGATGGAAAGGAAGGAGGGAGGGAAAGAGACAGAAAGGAGTGTTTAGGAGAGGATAAATTCCTCAGTTTGAGAAATGTAGTCAGAAACAAGAGGTAGCTGAGGATTTAAGGGCAGTAAGCATGGATGAAGAGTAGACACTGTACACATGGAATTATTGGAAAAGGGGAAAGTTGAGAAGAGAGAAGGGAAGTGAGATATGTGTTATTAAAAGACTATGTCAGGGACTAAAGGGGAAAAGCTCAGAGCAAATGCTACAGAAAACAGCTGATCAATAAACAGGGAATATTCCTTTTCTAAGATAGTCTCTCTCTTGAGATATTTCTTCCTTTCACTAATCTTATTTTGTATTAGTTGCTGGAAAAAATCAGAAGCAAATAGAAAAATATGCTCATTCTCCTAATCGGCTATTTTCGTTAGGCAAACATGAAACACCATCCCCCCAATTACTCTCTCTCTCTCTCTCTCTCTCTCTCTCTCTCTCTCTCTCTCCTCTATAGCACAGCTATATGGGGCCACTCAAGTGTGTTTACTCAGGAATTCATACAGTCAAGTACCACTTACCTGTATTCCAATCAGAATGCCTTTCTGAGGTATCTTAAACCCTGTAGAAAGCATCGCCTTCAGGAAGGCTGTGTGTATACCTTCACCAAAGCAAGCCACCTGTTTCAGAATAAATGAAAGAAATAAAATAAAGGCACCATCACCACACTTACCAAGAAACAAAAAAACATGCAATGTACTAGAGACTCCTTTCCTAGCTTTATCAATGCTGCCCAAAGACCAAGCACTCTGAATCTGAGGATTAAATGGTTGGCCAGGGCAGATGTATCTTGTGTTTTTAATTAAGCATAATGAATGAATAAGCAATTCTTTCTCTGTCCAACAACACTCAGTGGAGCAACATTCTGGATTTTACTGTGAGTTATTTGGATACAAATCACATTTTTTGGTCCTTAATGTAGTGAGTTTCCAAATGTTAATATGACTTAATGTTTAAATAACAGTATATGTCATGCATAGTATTCAGTGGTGCATGAAACTCACAGGTCAGTAGCAGAAATGACTGCTAATCAATTGGTTAAGAGTCATTTCACATACTTTATGAGAAAGTCCCCTGAGAAATATAATAACTACATGAACATCTCAAAAGAGCTTATTCCTTTATCCGTTTTGTTAACTGAACCAAAATACAGATTCTGAATACCCCAGTCACATGCAAAAGGTGACTCCAAGCTAGGATACAACATTAGGATACACAGAGGTTACATCTAGGGTAACCGCACTACATTGTAATTACAAGTCAAATGGCCATTACAGCTAGAGGACAAGTGATGGGTTTTAACACGATGGGAGTCAATGCTGCCGTGCCCATCATCATTTGGCTCAAGTTCAGAATCGCCATTATAGTAAATAACACTGAGGGATGAATTTGTTCTTTAAGCAAATTACTCTCTCTCTCTCTCACACACTCACTCACTCAAGCTAGGCAAGGAAAGTTCTCATGACTCTAACCTTCAGCTGACCACAAGTATGTGATTGCTTTTCATTCCACAGTGGACATTTTAATCAGTCCAAAACTGGCCGACTAACTGAAGGAATCTTAACCTCAGTTAATAGATCTTCCATTCTATTCAAAGGAGTTATACAGTCCTATCAGAAGGACATACCCAAAAGAGGCTTTAATAGTTTTCTGCCTAACATAGAAAATAGTTAAATGGTCATGTAAAGATAAAGACTTACACCCTCACTTCTCCACTACAAATATTAATGCCCATTAATTAGAACAAAAGCTGAAAGCCTATGCAATCCTGCCCCTTTTCCAAGAATTCAACCATAAGTGGGATAGTATCTAGTCCTTGCCACCTGCCTGCTGGTCTCACTCTGCTTCTTATCAAAGATTTTGCTTGTAACCAAGCAACCATTTAAAGCATCATGTATTTATTGCAATTAAATATTCTCCTCTTTCAGATTTTCTTAATACCAAGAGAAACAATGCTGCCTCCCAATCTGATGTTGCCACTCCGGTGTGCACTGATGAGGATCGGAAGGTTGTATCCAGTACATCTGTCAGGGGCTAGGTGATTCGTAAAATGTCCTGACAGTGACATGTAGAGAACTTTCTAGAATCTGACAGCTCTCTATGAGAAAATACATTTTGCATTCTTAAAGAAACCTTCACATGACACAATCTCAACATAAGTGAAGAGGGACATCCAGTGGCCAGTCCCATTATAGGTTTAAGATAGTCCCCAAGTTGAAGATGTTTTCAAAGTGAATCCGGAGCTTTGTGGCTGTTACCCACTTGCCTAGTATGGAAGAGGCCCTGGGGAGGAACATGAAAGCACTTGGTTCAATCCCTAGTGGTGCCAGAAAAAAAGTAAAAATAATCAAATAAATAAATATGGATATTTACTTTTCTGCCGATTTTATGCTGAATATAATATGCTCTTTTTGATGCTGCTATTTAAAAAAACAGTGATCTGATTTCAAGGTAGCAAGTAGAAAGCAAACATTACTAACATACTAAGATACCTCGAGAACCTTAAAAAGATTGTCATAGAACATACTTATTTGGATGTCTAGAGAAATGTACGAAAGTTGTTCTCAATGGTATTGTGAACATGAATTAAGAACATATGTGCTCTACTCCCAGAATGAAATATAAGTATGAATCTAGACTCTGTTCCAAAAATTGTCAAATATTATTCTTTAGTTCAAACTTTGTAATTCCCTCTGAACGGAGAAGTGTGAGTTGCTTATGTTCCACTTATTCCCTTACTGACTTTACTATGTTCAGAACATAAAGCTCTAGATTTCCAAGAGAGTTTAATGAAGGCACTAATGGATCATTAACTAGTTACCTCTCCTGTAGACGCCATCTCACATCTCAGAATGGGGTCAGCATCCCTCAACCGAGGCCAGGAAAACATTGGAGCCTGTCAGATATCAGAGGGAAGAAAAAAATCCATGAGATAAAGATCCAAAAGGATACAATAAGTCAATATACTTAGTGAATCATCTCTCATAGGATCCACTGAAGATATAGTAGATAGACAAAAAAAAACTCATTTTGTTCCAAAACGCTAACTTGAAAAACAGCTCTAAAATTCTGTTCCAAAGATTTCTTGCTCTCTTGGACCAAAACCTGGGTTAAATAGTCACAAATTATTTCTGTAAATAGGTCCCATGTGACCAGTCTAGACCAGTGCTTCTGATCTGGCCTACACACAGTCTTATTGGAGTGATTTCAAACAATATCTACTTGGCATAGGTCTCCACAAACACATTCAAACACATTTTTCCTCCTTGATAGGCTTTTGGAACATTCTTCTTGTTTTATTCATTTGAACTTGCAGCAAGCCACCTTGCCAGAAATGACTGTCTGTAAGCTGACCTCTGAGACATTAAAGTGTTGTTGACACCTCTTAAAAGCTTTGAAAAACATTCTACTTGGAAACACTTCTTTCAAGTACTTTCATATGAACTGGAACATAGCAGTGCCTCTTGCCCAATCCTTTTATCAACACATTTCTAAGAACCAAGTTCTTGTTTTTTGCATGGTCTGTTTATCTGGTCTAGACTATTCTTCTGTTGATTCTGGCATCCTGTATAAGTTATGAAGAGAAATCTAGCCTGAAATCATTTCTCTGGGTTATCTCAATGAAGTTATATACCCCTATATTTCCACATTCCCTATTTCTACATCAGTTCATTACCAAGACTATTAGCATTGACAATCAATAGCTAATTTAAGAAAATTAATATTCACTTTCAGTGGCAACTAGGAAAGAATTAAGCTGGAAAATAAAGTATATTGTGAGAAACGCATGTATTCACAAATGCATCCATATACACAAATATATCCATAAATCAACTATCAATTTATACAAATAAGTTTATCTTCCTATACCTATGCATAAAGAAGAATATAAAATTCATAGATAGCATCTACATTTAAGCAAATATTTTCATGACCTACTATCTATCTCAAACAAAAAAATGTGTGTGTGTATGTGTGTGTGTGTTTGTGTCTGTAACAAAAAAAGTGTCATCCCACTTCACACCCTTAAAATCTAAAGAATCCTAGATTATTAGCTTAATAAAAGCTTCTGATTTATAACTACGACTCAAAGCTCCCACTTTAAAAGTCAGAAGCCTGAGACTCGGTCCCAGAACAATTATGGGTGAAGTTACTATCACATTCAGGAACAGAAACCATCCACAATAAGGCAATGTCACACAACTGTACCACACCATATAAATTCATTTCATTGTGTACCACACCATATGAATTCATTTCATTCAAATTCATTTCAATTCATTCATTACATTCAAATAATGTGTGTATCTCCCTGTTTCTCATGATGGTTAACAAAATAGTTAAAGGTTATAATTATTAGTATGTTGTTTATAGATATAATGAGGCAGCTAGAGGAAAACAAGGGCATTGTTATTAAGATAGTAAGATAGGTAAATATTAAAATAGATAAATAAGTTATAGATGGATGGATGGATAGATAGATAGATAGATAGATAGATAGATAGATAGATAGATAGATAATTATTTCCATTCCATTATTCTCATAACACCACTATGACATAACACAACTGTCATCTCAATTTTCCAAAGGGAAAACTTGGACCACTGACGACAATACAAACTAAGCAAAGGCTACCAAGGTGATAAGAATTTAACCAGTCCCTGAGGGTAACCACTATTATGAGATTCATGTATTCCTGAAGACTTGGCACAATTGAAGAAGTCTTATCCTAATGAAATATTTCTAGAATTTCTACTTGCCAACTAAACTGGAATCTTATATGGCAATTACATTAACATAGGCCAGAATTCATGTGGCTCATTGATTTCAAAGTTCTGTCATTCTACATCACTGGTAATGTTTCTGGAAATAAAAAACAATTTGCAGGGAGCTAACTACAGTGCAACTTTATGAAAAGGAGATATCAATCCTCAGTTCAGTACTTTAATTGGAAGATGCACAAAGTCATGAGATTTCTGTCTGCAAACTTTTCCTTGCATGTCATTGTCGTCCATAAAATACTTAATCAGTGTGTGGAAATATTACCTTAATTGCCACATAGTCAGCAGGGATAATGGGACGTTCCAGTGTTGGAAGACGTTGCTCATCAATATTCTCTCCAATCATCACCTTGGTGGCCACATCAATGAAGTCCACCCCAAGAGTCTTGGAAACAAAGGGGAAGGATCGAGAAGCTCTCAGGTTGCATTCAATCACCTGAAGAGATGATAAGATTCAAAAGGGAAGAGATGATGAAAGTCAGTAACAAAGATTCCAATACTCTTTTTGACACTTGGCTTCCCACTGTTAATTTGTTTTGCATATCCTGTCCCTTCTGACCTCACTGCTTAGTTCCTTTTCTAACTTTTATAACTGATTTCTTTGAGGTCAGTGTCCTTGAACTCTCATTTTCTTCCATTCCATCTGCCCAGTTAAAGCTCTACACACTGCTGGCATATTTAATATTGAACTGAGAGAGAGCCGCATCCCTATCAAGCTTTACACTAGAATTCCTTTGGCCTCAGAGTCAGGTATGGCTGCAGAATGCTTTCTGTCTTCTTCCCTCAACAGATATTTCTTTTTAATCTTATACCATTTTCCTGGCCCAAGTCCTACTTTCAAAAATCACCTTCTACTATTTATTTAAAAAAAAAAATGCCCTCTTGAAAATTGACTATTTGTGAGTTAATGTCTCTTAAAATGGCTGGGTTTTTTTTTTTTCACTGTTGTGGATCATCTTATAGGTGTAGTAGCATCTCTGTCTTCAACCTGCCAAACCTGAACTATTCTGTAAGCTGCATCTTACAATATAAAATCTTCCTTGAAGCTTTTTATGGCTTACTCTAGACAGACATCTGATATTCAAATACATGCGTATGTGCACAACTGTATGGCCACTGGTGAAGGAGATCTCTCTTTTCAACTTCACAATCATTTTTACAACACTCCCCAGTAACTTCTAGATATCTGAATTAATTTTCTTCCCATTCTTTATCAAGGTACAAAATATTAGAAATCAGAAAATGTGCTTAATATATCTTTGTAACTACCATTTGACCACATAGCTATAGTGAACATACATTGGTTACTGATAAGCTAAATAAAATAGAAATCGTTAGATAAAACCTAGGTGGTCTAAATTTTATTTGTTTTTCTTTGCCAAGTGGTATCCAAAACAACTTTGTTCTCTAGGTAAGGAGAAAGCAGAACTTCAGTAAAGTGACAGGAAAACTCTACATGTGCTGATCACTTTAATGTATGCATACACTCATCTACTCCACACTGTGAGTGGAATGCAGTGATCTTTGCATGTTTCACAAACCATGAGTGACAATCCCGTGCCACCAGGAGCCCGTGTTTCCAAACAAGACAGGCACTGCATGCTGTGCAATGTCCCTGTGAGCCAGGAACAGCTTCAGGGGTCACAGAGATTACTAGGGGGACTCACATTGGCATGACCTAACACAGTGGCAAAGTCCCCCAAGAACATTATTGTTTCTTACCAAGACATCATTGCCTTTGACAAGAAATTGGACATTGAATGGTCCAGAGATGGCAAAAGCCTTGGCGATCTTTCGGGTAGCATCCTTTACCTAGAATGAAAAACAATAATAAACAGCACAGCCGAAAATTTAAAACAAACAGAAAGGTGAAGAAATCTACATTTAGATTGCCTTCATTTTTCTTTATACAGATCAATATCTACATTAATATTGACAACTAGTAATAATGGGCATTTGTAGGCTTTTATTAACAGGGAAAGAACAAATAATTTACCAGAGCCTCTGACACAAACTAAAAAAGATCTCTAACAATTATATACTCTGTTCTTATACTGGGGGTTAAACGAAATCCTCTCATTCTACCTGCTTCATCACCAAAAACTGCAGTCCAAACGGTCTAATGATTACCTGCTGAGAGGTACAGGCCCTGAAATTACATGCTACTGAGAAGAGACCAGGGAGACTTCTTTTATGTTGCTTTTCTGTTATCCTAAACCCTACAAGGGTAGATATTATGGTCCAAAGGAAATAGTGTTTGCCTGCAGGGAGGCCCTGTTTGTCTGTATAACACATGTAAGAATTCCTACTTCCAACCAAAGGCAAAAAGTTTCCATGCTAAGAGCTGGCAATAATAACGAGGGGTGGGGGGGAGTGTCCCATTCATTATAGTTAAGGAGTTGGGTCAGCAAATTAATTGGGTATGAAAGGAATACAGTCTATGACACACTGTGCTCTGAGAAATTTAGAGTAATCTGATTTTGAGGTCATTTATCCTGACAAGAGATGCTGAAGCTCATTTGGAATCTGGGGACTTTTTAATTACATGTTAGCTGCTATTCTGCTATCTTCATATTCTACTTCAAGGTTAGATCAGCAGAATGTGCCTGCTATATAAGCAGATATTCAGACCAGCATGAACTCTTAAGGCAGGATCACTGGAAAAGCTCAATAAAAAAAAAAAAAAACCCAGCTGAGTCCTGAAGTCCTTCAGAGTGACTTGAGCTGACAGGCCCTGTATGGACACCTCATCACACAAGTTGAGTACTGAAGCCATCATCTTGAAAAGTTCCTTAAAGGAGTGGCTCTCAAAGAGGGGTCAAGGGGCATATCAGAAGTGCAGGCTTGAAGCGAGGGTCCGAGTGGAAAGTGAAATCTCACGTCCCAGAAGGTTCCTAAGTGGCTGATGCACACCTGCTTCACCAGCCCTGAAAAGTATCACTTTCTTAGCTGCTCACCTCTAAGTGCCTCTCAAAAGCAGAATCCACTGTAGCACCCATTTGCTCAATAAAATGTAGATAGAGGGATTTCAAAATTATAGAGTCAGAAACTCTGGCAAGGGTGAGGTTGGCAACCAGTCAGGCTGTTTGTTTGTTTGTTTGTTTGTTTGCTTGCTTGCTTGCTTGCTGTTTGTCTTTTGCAATCTCCTTGGTGGTCTGGATTCATATAAAAGTTTGGACTAGCATATAACACAGGTTCTATGGGACAGTGAAATAAATCAGCTCTAAAATACTCAGCTGACTAAAGGCAAGGAAATCCCTCTCATTAAATTTAACCAGGAGCATATCTTATATCACTACCTAGTTCTACAAATAGAAAATAATTTTTGGGTGGTGCTACTAGTGGTGGTTTATCATCATTTTCTGTTCCTTTTCATTTTTTCATTTATAAGTGATACCTTTTCAATGGCTCCTTGGCTGATGGTTTGTGTGGGCAGCATCAGAGTGGCATCTCCTGAATGGACGCCTGCATCTTCCACGTGTTCAGAGATGGCATGGGAGATGACCTGTCAGCAGATTTCAGGAAGAGTTAGTCGTCAGGCACCTACTTCAAGTCTGCAACTCTATCCTACCTACCCCTTTGACTCTGACCATTTCTGGGAGCACTGGCCTGCCCCTCTGATGAGCAGCTGGCAAGAGCAGAGGAAAGAGTGGCACACATTGTTCAGACCTCCTCATATGGTGACACATGACCCTTGGAGGCAGCTGGGAGGAATGAAGAGCTCATCTTCCTTCTCTCCTGACTCCCATGAGTGTAAATCACAGGAGAAAATGAAGCTAAACCAATTAATATTGACTTGTAAAATAGGGTAGTAGACTACAGCATGAGGGAGGCAATGGAAATACATTTATCTTTCAAACATTGGAAAGAAGACAAGAGAGGTGAATATTTGGTGAGGCAAATGGTGCAACACAGATGGACTAGAAGGAAAGACTGAGAATCTAACCAAGAGATACCTAAAGTGAGCTTTGAGAGAAGAGACAAAAGTGGAGAAACATCCTTGCCCTGTTTATACAGAAGGAAAACATCAGCTATGTAGGAATTAATGACCAATTTCACGTGACTAATTAGGATTTTGACTCCTATCATGTTCCAAAGTCCATGGCCTGAATCACTTTAACTTACATGTTAACAGCATGTACATGCTTAGAAAAAAATGAGACCTGATATGAAGGATAACAATTGCGCAGCTGTACAAGATGTATAAATGTGTTAAGCAGGAATTGCAGCAAGTCTCCACAGTCCATGTTTGAGCTCTAAGATCTGTACAAGCCTGTTTAGCATTGATTTCTAATGGCACTTGTCTCACAGAATGTTTATAGAATAGATGAGAATACAAATAAATTAGAGACATAGATAGAGAGATGATAGATAGATAGATAGATAGATAGATAGATAGATAGATAGATAGATAGATAGATAGATACAGTGCACATGTGGATAAAATCTAGAAAATGGGAGGTCAGCACCCACTAAGCTATGATACAGTCATGATATATCCCAAACATTATGCTAAGTATGACAGGAGAAAGAGAGAGAGAGACAGAGACAGAGACAGAGACAGAGACGGAGCGAGCAATATGCAAGGCAATGTCTAAAGATACAAGGGCAAATCCATCACAGAAACCCCCATCAAAACCAGGCTAACAGAACACAGAGCAGCTGAAGATCTGAGCAAGTGTGTAAGTTTCCAGGCCAGTACACATTCTCCACAGATATGGATGCTCTATCACATTCTTTGTGCTATTTATCTCTGTCTCCAAATATTTAAAAAGTTGAAAGAAGAAATTGAATCCATCATCTGAAACATGGAGGTTTGGAAGGAGAGGTCCAAAAGAGCAAAGCTTCACTCAAGGTAGCAAGCACCATAGAAGACTTTGGTATATAATCTTACTGTACTGGGAGACCATGATATAGCTCAGTGGTACAACACATGGTTATGTTTGCAAGATCCTGTGATCCATCCTAGTACTGACTAAAAACAAAAGCTAAGGGCACAGTATAATCTCATAGTAATTTGTCCATGTATCCACAAAAAGGTTAAAGTAAACCAGATAAGTATTTTCTGAAGATTAATGAGAGAAAATTCTTGTCCATGGGGACATGAACTGAAAAAAATGATCTCAAAGTGCTCCAAATCCAGAGTACAAGGCTCTGTAGTTAATAGAAGCTCTTATGATTACCAAAAAAGAGAAGAAAATCCTACTTGGGACTTCTAATCTGCTAGAAAAAAAAGAAAAAAGATTTAACCTATTGGAGATGACTTTTGAAATATTTGCAAAACAAAGATGAAGGCTTTTGTCATGAGGCACATAAAACGACATGGACACTACGAAACATAGCTTCCTTCCCATCTCTAGAAATCTTCTCCTTGAAGTGGGTGGCATTCACTGCCCTAACTATGCGAGATTGTGATGTAGTAAGATAATTTCATGTTATTATCCTATCTATCTGACTCTATTTGACTTTGCCTTTACTAACCCAATGAAAAAGGGGGAGGGTGGGAAATTAGGGGAGAAACTCAAGGATTCAATTAGAAACTTCAGAAGGGAAAGTTCTGGATGGTTTTATAATACTCACTAAAACATAAAAGGGAAACAACAGACAAAAGAAAATGAGAGAGGGAATCTATTCAAAAAGAAAGATGAGTCCAGGATGATAATTGATTTTGAATAGCTTCAAAGAGAAATGTTCGAAGTCTGAAATAGAGGAAACAGGATGTCCATAACACTTTTACTGAATGTCAGAGAATTTGAGGTGGGGGATATTTTTAATGTTTTGGGGGGAAGACTTTTATTTTTATCTAATAACTCCACTGTTATCAAATGCTTATTTTGTAGTAATTGGGAGTTTTAACAAGTGCATGTTACATAAATTTTAAGGGGAAAAATAAACAACAGGAAAGCAGGGATGCTGAAGATAGGCTTAAACACATACCCTTCCATCTTTGCCGACAGCATCCATCTCTACTTCACGGGCCCCCTCGACAAATTTTGTCAGTACCACTGGATGCTCCTGTCAACCAAGAAAAGAACCTTTAGGAGAAATTACATGTAAGATGTCAAGTTAAGTTATGAGCCATAAATAAATACCAAACGATGTTGAGAAAACTAAAAAACAAACATATAACATAAATTCATTAGCTGACTCTATTCTATCTGGTAAGAATAAGGTCATGTTTTGCTCAATTTTGAGAACATGGGCTTTTCTATAACTCCAAGCACTCAGCAACCTGAAAATGAGTCTGAAATCTCAAGTACTGGCTTCTGAGCCAGTATGAGGAAAGAGGTGCTAAGGATGAAGTGGAATGCAGCTCCTTTCTGTGGTATCATAAATATGATATACCTTACTTCATTTGTAATTGTAAGGTTGCCAGGTCAGCTTCTCTCCCACTCTCTACTTCAATCTTTTCCAATTGATGCGGTTTCCTAAGAGTCCTATGGAACTGTGAATGAGCTTAGGAAAATGTAGCATTCATTTTTGAGTTTTGTCAGTCTGAAGATAAAATCCATTGTCAAAAATCTGCTTTTAGAGTGTGGTATTGGTGATGGGAATACCAAACCCATTTTTTCATCAACCTTAACAAGTGCTTCTTATTGTAGTGTTTTATACCAGTTATAAAAGTTGTCAGTTCAGCCAAAATAGTGTTCCTATGCTTAAGGGGTACAAAGGAAAGGGTTCAGGGAAATGCCGCTGGGTCCTTGTACGTCATCGGAGAGGAGGACCCAGAGGAGAGTTTGGCATGCACATTAAAAGATTCTCCAGGGGTTGGGGGAGATTAAAGGATTCTCTGGGGGGTGAGGAAGGAGGGGTGAGGGGAGGGTGAGCAGAGGGGTCGGGGGGAGGAGGAGGGAGGGAGGGAACTGGTGTACCTAATAAGTTTGTATGAGCAAAGATAATAAAAAATATTTTAAAATAAATAAATTTTAAAAAATAAAATAAAAGTTGTCAGTTGAAGCAATATTCAGATGTCTCTCCATTCCCTAACTGTCATAACTTGTTTCCCACTAAGTGAAGAGACTGACTGGTGGTTTCATGACCTATGATGTCTACTCCCTATGTGCTAGGTTCCACCTTAATGCTTCTCACCAGGCCCTGCATTTACCTCTCTCTGTGTGTATCCTCCTGCATGCCCTTTACCTGGGTTCCTCGGCATCGCTTTAGAAGTTAAGCTTCACCTTCAAGATCTAGCTCAGATGCTACTTTATTCTTGAAAATTTCTCTAAGCCCTTCTGGACATCGTGCCGAAATGTGCCATGTTATGCATGTGTTAAATTTGACATAACTTTTTGAATTGAACACTTAATAGAATTGAATTTGTGGGAAAAATGTGTTAGGGCATAAAATTTATTATTCAGTGTGGCATATTTATCTGCTTACTTGTCTTTCAAGGTCTACTGTACAGAGGCTATGGAGATGGTCAGGTAGTTAAATGCTTACCATGAAAGTATGAGGACCTGAGTTTAGATTCCCACCACCCACATGAAAGTCAGGTACTGGCACATCTGTCATCCTACACAAAGATGGGCCACCCCTTTGAGCTCACCGGTTTAGCTGAATCATTAAGCTCCATTTTTGGTGAAGACATCTTTGTCTCCAAAATAAGATGCAAAGCAATACAGGAAGATGCTCAATATCTTATCTACACCACACACACACACACACACACACACACACACACACACACACACACACATGTGCACATGCCTATTAAACAAATAAGGGTTTATTAGCTAATTTTTGTATCTCCATGCCTGCCTCTCTTTTTAAAAATATTGGATGCTTTCTATAACTGAATGGTGCTTTATTGGTACACGATAATAGTAGTCCAAGTTATAAAATGGATTTGGCCATCAGTAATAACCACTCAAGCTGGACAAAGTATGCTTGAGCAGGACAAAATATGCTTGAGGTCTCAGTGAAGTCTGGCTTAAGGCTTGTCCCACAAGGAGCTGTGGAGCAAGGATTATAACAGAGTTAAATTGCATGCTGAAGCAAAGCACAATCAGTGTCAGGGGCTCAGAGGTTAGACATGAGATTAGGTGTCTGGATTCATTGTTAACAGTGAATAGAGAAGAGTGAGAAACAGTTTTCCAAAAAGGAATGTGACTGAGAGGTATTATCAGCCATAACACAATTGGGGGATAGGTGCTCCCGCAGATCAAGGATTTGGGAGCATGGTGGCAATAACAGCATCCACCATCCTGGGAAATGGATCAACTTTGTAAATAGCCCTATGCTGTAATTTCCATCTTTCAGGAACATTGCTTTCTGCTGGCCTCCTTACAATACTTTCTTCCTTTGGTATCTGAAAACTACATAATAATGCTTCTTTCTCTGGGCTCTTCTTTTCTATTCAGCCCTAAAATACTGCCTTAGCTGATCCTGCTTTCAGGAATCTCCCCTTTTGTGATGAAATCCATTTCTAAAGACGTAATTGCAAGTAGAAACTATTGATTTTAAAGTTGATATTCAGATCTCTATGTCTAGCCATCTTCCTGGTCCTCAATTCTAAATTTAATGTGCCTTCAAATCACCTCTACTTAGGTTCCTTACAGGCAGCTCCCATTCAAAAGGTCTAACATAAAACTCATTTCCTCCTCCTTCAAAAACGTCATTCTGACATAAGTTCATCTCCTCCTGTAACACTTTCTCCTCGTCCAGGATCCCCTACATCAGCAATGTGTTTATCCCATGTCAAGGTCAGAAACTGAATTGATCCTCAACACCTTTCACTCTCACCCTCACTAATCCCCTTCAATGAACGTTTTAAACATGCCTCTACACCTTAGCTGCAATCACTACATTCCAAGAAATTATCATCTCTTCTATGAACTGAAGTGATAGCCCTATTTCTGTTCACTCTCTCTATACTACAACACACGGATGAAAAGACTCAGGATCATATTTAGCATCCTACCCACACAATGAATGCCCTATCAGTTTCTAGAAACTCTACTACTTCTTACCTTTGGGTTTTTATTTATTATGTTTCTTTATATTCATACTCACAATAAAGACTTCTACCCAATTAGCTCATTCAGGATCCTTTTTTGCTCCATTTCAATGTTTATTGCTAATGATATTTAATTGAAATTTTGAATGTGTCTAATAAAGAAAGCCTCCCGTGAAAGCAGATTGTAGATCATGTGTGTTTACCACACATACATACAGATAGATAGGTAGATAGATAGATAGATAGATAGATAGATAGATAGATAGATGATAGATAGATGGATGGATAGATAGATAGATAGATAGATGATAGATAGATAGATAGATGGATAGATAGATAGATAGATGGATAGATAGATGGATGGATGATAGATAGATAAATGGATAGATATAGATAGATAGGTAGGTAGATAGATGATGGATGGATGGATGGATAGATAGATCTTCTATGAATATATTCCAGAGTAATGAAATCCAAATGATATTTAGCAATTACTGCATATAAATGAGTACACAGAGGACAGAGTTATCAGTGGTTTTACTCTAGATATTCTAAGTATTACAGGTTCAGCTATAATTTGACAAGAAGATTTGAACTATAAAATAATCAAAACATCTGTATTATAAAAACTTTTGCTAAATATTTGTTCAAACCACATGCTAACAGGAAAAAAAAGTCTTTTGCTGATTAAAAGTTCTCTTGAGAGTCAATATTCCTGGCAGAAAAGGGAACTTTGTCTCATCACTTAGCTGGTGGGTATAGCCACTGGCCTTTCAAAACAGGAACATAGCGGGTCTCAGTTAGAGATAAGACAGTTCACTGACCCCTTCCAAGAATCCCCTTCTATTGCAAACTTCCACACAGATTTGCATTCTAACCCCACTTGTCTTTCTTGCTTCTCTCACTCCCTGTCCTTATTCACTCCCTTCATGGACAGACATCCTCACTGGGCAGATATATAGGAGAAGAGTCCAGCTTCATGTGTGCAGAACAATCCAGAACAATCACCCCCCTCTCTGAAATGCCTGATTTCATGCTTCAACCCCTTCCAAATTCTTCTTACCAAACATCAAACTTTTCTCAGAATTGTTCTTTTTTTTAACTCCAACAAGTTTTTGAAAGCTTTTAAAAGGAAACATTACTTTCATCCATTACAGCACAAGGTCTTCAAATCAATAACCCCACTGGGTAAATCTTAAATGGATCACACTGAGGTAGCTCCAAAGGAGAAACTAAGTGCTGGGGGCAGTGGAGGAAGGTGTGTAAGTCACTACAAAATTATCAACATTTTTATTAACTCACAAGTGCAATGTTTCAGAATAGAAAAATAATCAATAGGTGAACAAGGTCTTACTAATAAGGTTGCATGGTTGATTAAGGCAAAGTCCCAAAGTGTGAGATTTAAAAGTTGGGAAAGCTTTTACTTGCTAATGATGAACATAGTCGGGTAGTTCTTGAGACTGGGAGTCTCAGAAACAACTTGCCAGTATCTAACTCCTGAGAAGAAGAGAGTACTTATTCAGCACCAAACATAGGTGTTTATTATTTTAGACTCCTGAAATTTTAAGACACATAACTCTGCTCTTTTAAATATGCATATTCCTCCTCTTCCCTTAACATTTTTTTGAGTTTTTTCTTGTTTGCATGTAAAAAAAAAAGTAGTACACAGAAAAGAGGGAAATCATCCTAACAGCTTTGTGTAAATAAAGCAGAATAGCAAATAAGATGTCAATTGATAGAAGGGTTGAAAGTTACATTACCTGAGAGACACGAGTGGCCTCCTCAAGGAATCTTTTCATCTCATCCTCAGAGAAAACCACATTCATGGCAGACCCACTGGAAAAGAAGGAAAGAAAATCAGATGAGTTTCTTTACAACATTGACATTGAGGATTTGCAGAACAAATTCAGGCAATTTCTACTTCCCATTAGAGCTAGGTAAGAAAGTATCTTTTTCTAACCTGAGTTTTGACTTCACTTCCTCAAAAGGAAAATCAAACCAAAGTAGAAAGTCACCAGACTTGAGCATGAGCCCAAAGGAAACCATGCTTCCTAGAGACTGTGCAGCCCCAACTCTTTTCTGTTGAACACAGTCTCAATGCTTTGCTGGTTCCAAGAACATCATAAAGGTTAACAGGATCCAGCCAACAACCTATTTTTCTCTCATCCTGTTTCTTCAGTATTTATTTCCAACCCCTAATCTTATTTTTAAGGGAACAAAGGGTTTATTTCCTTACGACAGTTAGGTTACAGTTCTCAGTCCAGCTTAATGGAAGAGCATGCACTAACATCAGGCTGAGGGAACTGGCTACACCATCTCTACATAAGAGCTGACAGAGGGACGATCCTTACTTGCCAGACCAGCATGTCTGGCCAAGTGTACACAAGGATGCCAACTCTCAACCAGCTCTCCGTGATTTATTCTTAGGTCCATAGGCTGGACCTTTCCAATCGCTAGACAATCTCCTTCAGGTTTGCTCTGAGCTTAACTACTAATTCTCCACAAATGTGCCCAGAGCTCAAACCCTCAACAGTGCCTAACTATGACATTCGTTTTGTATGTGATGAACTGCTGGTTCATGTGAGTCTTCATCTGTCCTTTGCGGTTACTTGGATTTGAATGTGTGTGTGTGTGTGTGTGTGTGTGTGTGTGTGTGTGTGTGCGTGTGTGATATGCATGCACGCAGGTGGACCCTCGAGTGTGTGTGCCTTTGGAGGCCCAAGGTTGATATCAAGACCATCCTGGATTGCTCTACTTCTTTATTGCTTGGCTTTGGGGTTTTCCAGGCTCTGCCTTCCAAGACCAGAATTATAGACTGCCACCATTTCTTTTTTTGCTTTTGTAAATATAGTGGCTATTTTTTTTTAATTTATAGTGTACTTTTTTCCACTCACACAAACTTGATAGGGACCCCATTCCCCTCCCTCTCTCCATCCCTCCCTGAATCCCCTTGCTCCTTTTCCCCTTCCTTTTCCCCCTCCCTCCCTTTCTTCCAGTCCTCCCCCCCCATTCCTGGAGCATCCTTTACTGTGCATGTCAAACCTCCCTCTGTGTCCTCCTCTCTGATGAGGTGTAAGGACTCAGTAGCATTGCCTAGAGCTCTTTCTTGTGTTCCCCTTTGGTATAGGAACACTATTGTGGCTGTTAATCCCTTGCCTCTAAGGATCCTAGTGCCTGTGATCCAGTCTCCTAGTGCCTGTGATCCAGTCTCCTAGTGCTTGTGATCCATTCTAGACTTTGGGGGCCGATGATATGTTGGTCATTGTGCAGGTCATGCAAAGTCCTATTATGAGTACTTCGGCCCTAACTTGTGTGGAGTATCTTGCATATCATTGCTCCTCCACATCTTTAGGCTCGTACAAGCTTGCTGCCCCCTCTTCCACAAATTTCCCTGAGCTTTATAATGGGGAAAGATTAAGCTGGCCTGGTTCCTGGTGATTAATATAGGGTCTCTGATGTTCTGAATTATGGTTTGTCCAACTCCTAATCTTGACCCACTCACTAGCAGACTGCCAAAGCAGGTCACCCTATGGCCTCTATTACAAAAGAACCAATTATTTAGTAATGTTTGCAAATATAATATGCAATGCCTAATTGAAACATATTCAACTATGTCCTTTCTTCTAAATATTTAAGAAATAGTGGTATCGTAAATCAATTTACTCAAAATTTTGACAATTTCTAAATGAAATGAGAAGGATTAGGAAAGAGGAACCGAGCAAGAGGGAGAAAATATACTTTCCATTTCCTTTTAAAAAGTGATGTTTTACTTCTAGCATGGATCACAGGCACTAGGATATTTAGAGGCAAGGGATTAACAGTCATAATAGTGTTCCCATACTAAAGGAGAGCCCAAAAAAGGACTCTGGGCAATGTCACTGAGTCCTTACACCTCACTAGAGTGGAGGACTCAGAGGGAAGTTTGACATTCACACTAAAGGATGCTCTAGGGAATGGGAGGGAGAAAGGGGGGCACTGGAATAAAGGGAGAGAGGGGGATGAAAGGAAGGGGAAAAGGGGGGAGGGTGCAAGGAGGACTGGGGAGGGGTGGAAGGAGGGAGGGGACAGGGTACCTATTAAGCTTGTATGATTGGGAAAAATGAATAAATATAATAAAAATAAAAAGTGATGCTTTCTTTATCTTTTCCTCTCTATTACAACATTCTGCATAAAGCAATTGCTTAATTAGCTGGTGAAAGGATGGCTAGAGCAATTAACAGTGACGATATAGAGTTTTAGGAAATAGGAAAAAAGACATAGCTCTAATAGCTCTAATAATCAAAGATGCTATTCAAACCCTCTTTAAATATGGTGTTTAAATTTACTTACGCTAATTCCTCAAAATCACATTACTTTGGATTACATAAAACGTCATTTCAAAAGGAGGAACGTTTTCTACCTCATTTGAAATTTTTCATTAATTTAAAGGATCGAGTCTCAAATTCCATTTACACTTTCAAATTGTACACAGCAAATCATGTGTCTCTTATTATCCCCTGTTCAGTGAATTGGTTCTTTACATGTGGCAACATCTGAAGTGACTAAGTGATAATTCACAACTTCACCTTTGATGACAGGATTTGTTTTCGATGCTTAATATTCAAAAAAAAAAACTGCTTGGGCCCATGGCCGTCATCATTCATCTGTCCAGAATCTGATCTCAAAAGCTCAACATTTCCAAGCAAAGACACTACGGAAGATGCTGAAAGCAGTCAAAGAGAAGCTGTCACTTCTGACTACCAGAAAACAGAGAATGCCAAGAGACGTGCCAGCTTTTGTTATAATTCTCTATTCTGGGTGGAAAATTGTCCTGCAGCTAAGCTCTGCTTCTCCTAGATGCGGGACTGTAGTGTCTCCCTGTTGCCACTTCCTGAAGCAAAGGCACCAAGCTGAGAGACAGCACGCTGGCTCTCCAGCTTCCTGTGATGAGTTGGAGATGGTGAATAGACTGAGAAACTATCCACAGGACAGCCTAGTGCTGTTCACATACAGAGTTGCTCCTCTCTGCTTCTCCAATTGCTGAAGTGTTGCTGGAAAACAATACATTACCTCAAAACATAGGACGGTCTCAACAAGCAGGGGTAGCCCACAGAGTTGGCAAATTCCAGTGCTTCATTCTAATTAATAGAAACAAAAACAACAATGCACTCTGAGTCTGAAATATGCAATAAAAATGCACACTGGTATCCTGAGATCAAGGGATAACCTAACTATTTTTATTCTTCCTCTCAAAAGACTCCATTAAAATGTAAATTGGACACTGAAATACATAAAATTCCTAGTTTCTCATTCTAAATATCAAATCTAGTTCAAAAATAGTTTGAACTCCTTTTCATTGTCTGAATCTTAATGAGAACCCTGCTCTCTGTTTATAATCAGCTGTTAAGTGCAATCATGGGGATGCAGCAGCCTTGGAGTAAATTCACTGAGCCTGTGTACATTCCGTCTGCCCTCTAGTTAACATCTCCAGTAGTTAACATTCAGGTGACAGCGCTTCAAAGCAGAACATTCAAAAGAGACACATGTTTCTCTCCTTACCAAGGTATTAACAGCTTTCCATGGAGCCTGAGCTACCTGCAGCTCATCCAAGACAGCTGAGAAGATGGAGCGATCCTCGGCCCTATCGATCTGCAGAGGGCTGGTGCCCATGATCTTGACACCATTCTTGTACAGAGGGACAGCCAGGTTGTTTGGAATCTGGCCCCCGACTGATATGATGCAGCCATTGCATGCCTGAAAGAGAAAATCTGCTATATGAGCCACAAGAGTTTTGCAGCATGGATGGATGAGTAGATTAATGTTGTCTTGATGTCCTCACTGAAAATACATACCCTAGTTGTGATATTTCCATCCCTCTTATCAAGGGATACTAATAGGTTGTACCACAAATAGATAAACATATGTAGTTCTGGCTTTGCAGGCAACTGAAGCCTAGACCCAGTACCACAGAGCTACGTGTAAGTATCACTTGAGAAATCACTGACATGGAAAGAAATTTGAAAAAAAAAATCAAGTGGGTGAATTTGTGCCACATAATTGTTACTATTATCAATGACTCCCTGAACCGTTCTTGTTATTTCTTAAATACTTAGCTTTCCTCCAGACGCACCTCTCTACTGCTCCATCCAGTTCTTCTCTTTCCCACTAAGTAGCCTATGAGAACCACCACCATGTTACTCCTTAGAGTCCTCCCAAGTTTCTCATTGCCTAAAGAACAATGGACCCATTCTTACCATTAAGACTTCTCAGTCTTATCAGTCGCTGTATTTCTCAGTCCAATGAGACTTTTGTTATCTATTGCTATGCATGTTCCCACTAACAAAGCCTTTACACCATATAAGCCTCTTTGGCTGTTGTTTCCTTCCTCTTCTGCCATTGATATTATTCCACTCTATGTTCTAATCCATGCTATCCCACATATTTAGTCTGACAATGTAACTATCATATCCTCCCCTTTACTGATATCATAAGATCCTTCCCTATTGCCCAGTAATGTATTTAAGTCCTATTCCCTTCTTACCTATTTTATAAGCGGTGCTTGAGTCTTTAGCCTTCATTTGGATATTTGAGTAATATGTATTCTTACTTAAAAACACCTGTTCTCAAAGATTCCTAAGATTGGGGTGGGAGAAGTGAGGATGAACTGACATGTGGTATCAGGAACTGAGTTGCACCAGGAAAGCCCTCCCCACATTGATTCATTCTGTGCACTGCCCTCTCATGCTGAGGTACAATCCTCTTGCTATAAAATTAGCATAATACCACCTCCCTGCTTCCCAAGGTTGGTAATTCAGATAATGAATACTGTATATTTTACAAACACTATAAATTTATACATAAACAATATTATGAAAATATGATATCCAGTAGACCACAGAGTTTAGTATGATTAGTATTTGCCCTAATAACCTAATAAATGTTAGTGAACTCACCAAATTATTTTTATCATGATTTGAAACCATTCTGAAATACTCTTGTAAGAAATGATGCTAATTTCTCTCTGATGACAGCAATGACATCTTTGCCTTAGCAAACTCTCTGCAGCTGATGCCACCAGGGGCTGCAAATTTCATGCAGCTGAATTCCGCCAGGAGCGGCAAACACCATGCAGCTGAATTCCGCCAGGAGCGGCAAACACCATGCAGCTAATACTGCCAGGCGCTGCAAACACCATGCAGCTAATACTGCCAGGCGCTGCAAACACCATGCAGCTAATACTACCAGGCGCTGCAAACACCATGCAGCTAATACTGCCAGGCGCTGCAAACACCATGCAGCTAATACTGCCAGGCGCTGCAAACACCATGCAGCTAATACTGCCAGGCGCTGCAAACACCATGCAGCTGAATTCCACCAGGAGTGACAAACACCATGCAGCTAATACTGCCAGGAGCTGCAAACATCATGCAGCTAATGCTGCCAGACACTGCAAACACCATGCAGCTGATGTTGCCAGGAGCGGCAAACACCATGCAGCTAATACTGCCAGGAGCTGCAAACATCATGGAGCTGATGCTCCAGGTGCTGCAAACTCCTTTAGCTGAGTGCTGCTAGACATTGCAAACTCTTTGCAATAATAACCCCATGGATCCACACAGAAATACATGTTCTCCACTTTTATCAACATCTTGAAATATATTCAGCATAGATCTTTGTGAAGCCTTTGGAAGGAATTATTCTCTTCCTAATAATAATCCCTTTTCATACTATTTTTGGTTTATTAGCAGTATTGTTAAGATTCAAGAGCTTAAAAATAAATCCTTCAATTAGAGGAATACAAAAAGGGTTCTATGTTGAAAAACTTCAGAATAATTTTCAAAAAATTAGGGAGAAGTAGCAAAAGCTGGAGTCAGTTTGACAAAAAAAAAGCCTTAGTGTTAACAAATAGGCTGTAAAAATATATCAATGCTTTAAAAGTAGCTATCTCTACTAAGCTGATTTCTATTTTTCAAGAAATTAACAGCTATCAAGGCAAGAATAACAATAGCTATCACTCTTTGAGAACTTTCCTATGCTGGAACATCTGTTTGGATCTTTACAGTATCCTTTTGAGCTGATTTTTGCTGACACTTTTTTCCAGATAAAGAATTGAGGCTCCGTAAGTGTGAGGTGCTTGTCTGTTCTCTCATACAACTGATTCAGAGCTGCCCTGGGATTCAGTTGTATAAAGAGTTCTATATAGGTGCAATGTCCAGGACGTACACCAAATGCTTAATGTTGGACTAACTCTAGCTGTTTTTAGAAGTGCTTAACAATGCTAGAGGATAAGAGGCTGACTATTTCTAGCATAACTTTTTGAGAAAGTTGTAGACAAAAAAAAAAATCAGTGCAATACCAAATTGTCCTCACTGGCCTCCAGCTCCATAGATCATCATTGGGATGTTCACTCACATCTACATGAATGATATAGAGAGATGTGAAGCCTTATTGCTTTTGTCCAGGCAACAAGAGGAATTCAGGATGAGAACACCTTTGTTGGGTGCAACTAATATGACCCAATTTCACAGATGTATCCAGTCTTAAATTGTCCCTGACTCTGAGTACAGAATTGTGTGAATGTAGACTCAGCATCCCAGCACCCTCCACAGGCCAACCATCATCATTATCATAATCACATAGGCCTAAATAGCTCCAAGTAATCTACTGGAATAAAATGTTTTAAAGATAAGACAGTACTTCATACATTTCTAGAAATATTTTGGCCTAAAATAGTCCAATGGACTACCCATGTTCCATTTATTTTATCTGATATTTTGTCCTGAGGATTGAAGCTGGGAAGGAAAGCAAGTGAGGCAGCACTCTGCAGTGAGCTGCTGCCTCTCTAGCCCTCAAACTTGTTCTCACTCAGCTTAGTTTCTGACTTTTAAGCCTGATATAACTGTTAAGGTAACGCAAAAATGTTCTAAGACGATACTCAAGCTATAATCACTGCCAAAATTTATTTTAAAATCCTAATGAATGAAAAGAAAATGCTTGAAATTTATTTGAAAACATTAATTTCTCCTTGCTATTAATCACTTCAGTCAGTACTGATTAAATGCTGTAATTTGGGCAGAATGGAATTTGAGAAAATGTATCTTATCTTACTAATAGAAATAGCATTTGCCTTATTAAAATGGCCCTAGTTTTTACAACTTTATGGGGGCTCTTCAATTTACAAAATGCCTCCATTTACACATCTACCAATGAGAAGCACCATGATTATTATTTTGATAATTTGCATTTTAGGTAACACATTTGACATTTTAGGCAGAACTTCAGGATCATATTTAATTAAAATTAAGCAAAATGCTAGAAATGAAACCTAATTCTAGTTAAAATCTCTCAATCCTTAATGTGTTTTGCTTATCACTAACGAATGTTGGAAATGCATTTGCTTAACTCCTTCTGTTACAGAAGTAGCATTGTCTACCTAGACATACAATATTGAAACTAACGTAATGCATCCTTAGGCTGAGCACATTTTAACAGCTTATAGGCAAGTAACGTATGCATTTTAAAGCTCAAGAACAAATTATTTAAGGAGTTCTCACTCAGGGATATCAAAACATGTTAGAGATATTGCCTAACATTTTTGTACCAAATCTTCCAAATTTACCATGAATTCAAGTCATGAATTCAAATGATCTTCCTATCTCAGCTTCCTAAGTAGCTATAGACTCATGACTCCACACTTAGCATAAATCTGCATTTTAACAAACAAATATGAAAAGAACTAAGAAAAAAGAATCCCAAATGAAGTTGGAAAACAGGAAAATTAATGTTGTTTATTCATATAACTTTTCTAGGAATAAAGGGAAGGGTGAATTTAAAACCAATTCATTATGACCCTTGCTTCTCGTTGCCTGTGCAGAATTTAAATAGTAACTAATTCCCAGAAAACAGATGTAGTAAAGAAGAGCATTATTGTGAACTCTGTGAAATCACAAGTCATTTACTTCAAAACAGTCCAAACACAGTTTTTCCCCTTAATTCAAAGTATCCTAAGCAGTTGTGAATAAGCACAAAATCATCTATCAAACCTTGGAGACAGCAAAGACTAGCTTATTTTCTTGACCCTTCCCCATACTTCTGATAGCTAGCAAACAAGCAAAGAAATTCAAATCTCTTCTCAGAACCCAGAACCTCAGCCCATAATTACAAGGAATAAATGACTGAGATTCTGGGTCACTCTGCTTTATTCAGTATAGCAAGAGCTCCCAAAAGATGAGCAGTGTGTCCATGACTGATGCCAACAGTCAAAGGAATATTTCACAGGAATACTTCAGAGTAAAAATATAAAAATGCAAACAAGTGAGTTGACATTGATCCTTCCCTTCAACCCAGTAATAAAGATGCCTTCCACTGCAGCCTGCTTTACCCCTTGGGCAAGTTGCTTCTCTGATTTTCCCTTTCTTATTTTTTTGCGAGGTCCTTGGAGTCACTGAAGCAGCCTTGGTCCAGAGCTAGACTGGAGACCTACCATACTTTCTATAATCCTGTGGAGCTCTGCATCCCTGGGTAAACCTATGGTCCTTTGAAATAACTCCAATGTGTATATTTCAAGAGTAGAGACATGTTTCCAATTTTCTCAAAATTTGTTACACGGTACCCCAGGGTATCCGTCATGTCAGGGATCCCTCCTACAGGTGGAGGCACACCTTATCAGAGAAAATGCAGCAGTGTTACAGAGTCCATCACAAGGAGAAACAATAATATCTTCAAAAGAAAGACACACATATGTACAAATTAGTATACCATACGGTGCTAAGATACACATACGCATATTTTAGATTATATGGGGTCTGAGATTTACTGTGGGATAATCTAAATATGTCAAAAGAATATTGTTGATATATTCTCCAACTTAACATTATAATCATATACACTAACATTATATTTGACATGAATTTTAGTCAAAGACCAAATTTTTGTGTGTGTGTGTGTGTGTGTATGTGTGTGTATATAAGGGTGAACTTCAGTGTGTGTCCTGTGTGTCCCTATGGAGATCCAAGGATGACATCGGGAATCATCCTAAATTGTTCTACCTCATTATTGCTTTGATCGGGGGTTGCCTAGATTCTGCCTTCTAGGCAGGAATTGAAGGCCACAGTCATATCTTCCCAAAATTTTTACATGATATCTGGAAATCTAAACTCAGTTCCTTTTGCTTGTGAGAAAGAAACTTTAAACTTTGAACCATTAATCTAGCCCCCAACCTATTCTTTGTTATGATATTTTTGTTAAAGTAAGAGTTTTATTAAAAGCCCTGTACAACTACATGTGAAAGCAATATAGCACAAGGGAGTAATAAATAAACTGCCTGCTGCTATAACCCATGATGCTTTTAATGTCTTTAAAAAGAAATATTTGATTTTTCATGGATGATCATGGATGCCATTTTTATTATTAATATCTTTTAGTTAGTAGGTAGTCATTTTCTTGCTGAATCTCATATTTAAAAAACGTCCAAAAATGTAATAATTGTAGAATGTACTTGTTTGATACCCAACTCTGTATATGAGAAGAATATTTTTTTAAATTTCTTAGAAAATATATCATCACATGTGGATTAAAAATATTATCTATTGAAACTAATGTATCAACTTCATTATATTGCACTAAGATGGTAGGTCAAGTCTAAATGATATATGTGATTGTACATATATTCTAAATTTGTCTATTATTCTTTATAATGATAGAAATGATCAAGTGGCTAGAGCTCTATATATTACATTTCATGATGCTGGTTCAGCTCCAAATTTCACATTACTCTCATAGTACCTATATACAATGTTATTTATGCTTTTATCATTTAATAACAGCAAGATGGAGCACAGAGAATTTAAGTAGCTTACAAAAGTTAGTGGGATTACTAGTTAAGACTAGAATTCAAGCCTGGTGGCTTCAATTCAGTCATTTTTTCTAAGCAATTACATTTTATACATGGTACTAATTTTTGATAGGAGCAAAGTACTTAGTATGACATCAAAGTCACCATTGCATGATATCACTATGGAATTATTTAGTAGGTACTTACATCATAACCAGATATCCAGTTCTACAATGGTAGCCTGTAAATCCACAGTAACTATACACTCATGAAGTGTAATATATAGAGCTCTAGCAACTTGACATACAATAGAGCACAACTGTAAAAGAAGGCCATATGGAAACCAAAACCTTCCAAAATAGACGCACGGATCTCAAGCTGAAACCTAATGCCATGACCTAAGGAATGACCTAATCCTTGCAGAATGATTGACTCCTCTCTTTTGAGATCTGTTATACTAAACTGCATCTCTATCACATGTCTAGTTTTCCAATTACATCATTCTGCAAACATAACTTGTGCTAGTTAATACATGATTGCGACATGTTACCAAACTAAGTTTCCAATGTAATTGGAATGGTTAGAAGTAAAAAGAGGAAATTTATGTAAAAATGATCATTCTGTGCCAACACTTCTAAAAGCACTAAACTGGGTAACTGAGTTCTTTTTAAGAATTTAATTATAAAATTAGGCAAGAGGGAAACTGAAAATTCTCTCTCTCTCTCTCTCTCTCTCTCTCTCTCTCTCTCTCTCTCTCTCTCTCTCTCTCTCCCCTCTACCTCACTCTCTCACCTCCTGTTGGTAGATGTCTAGGATTCTTTCCAAAGACAACTCCTCAAAGTACAGTTTGTCGCACTCATCAAAGTCAGTGCTCACAGTCTCAGGGTTGCAATTCACCACAACTGTCTTCTTGCCAAGTTGGCGCAGTGTGCGGATACTGGAGACAGCACACCAATCAAATTCCACACTACTGCCTGCAGAGACATGGAGAATGAAGAAAGCAGTAAGAGAAGCAGAAATATATTGCCAGTAAGTTCAGGCTCAGGAAGCCAATGCCCTTCAATCAATTTTTAAAACAAAATTTCAGATCAGTGATACACATTCTCTTCAGGGTAAGAAAATCTAGGACTTACTAAACTCCTCCATCTACCCTACCTGATTAATTAAACAGTAACAAAATTTTGACTTATGTTATCTAATTTCTTCAATAGATGATCTACATACTTGAAGCATTCAGGACCTCAGTGTTAATGGGAAACCTTTTTAACTATAAAGATACATTTATTGAAAGAAATTTAAAGTGAACACACTGACCTCAGTATACTAATAGATAAGCCAGTGAAGAAAGTGTGTAAGTTCTTGTTCTATTCCTACTTAATCTTAATCTACTTGTCTGAGGGCTAAACACAAGATCTCTGAGATGCCTTGCAACTCTGACATATCTTAACTAAGAGTTCTACCTTTTCTAAGCATGCTCTTGTAAGCATGGCAATCCTCTCCCACCCCAAGCAGAGTGACTGATTTTCTCTAAACAAATTTGAAGTATTACAAGAGCCTAAATGATTAAAAACACTCTTCTGAGATGTCACAGAACTCAAAGTCCTTTTGCAACAGAAGGTTTTTGATACACAGAATCATAACTGACCAAAGTACAGAGACAAAGAAACTACTTGGCCCTAAACAAGCTATCCAAGCCGCTCCCCAACACAGGACTCAGAAGCTGTGAAAGGTAGCTGAAGGTAGAGAAAGGTTTGGTCAAATAGTATCTTCTGTACATGACAGCACTATTGCATCTATGAAGTCTGTATCAATGTGTACTTCCATGATATCTGCTTAAGACTGGAAAAACCTCAAGAGGATCCAGACCCCCCTAAGAGACTGATGATGGTTAATACTGGATGGGGTAGGGAGGAAAAAGAAGCTACTTTTCCTCAAACATTGCAACTGATATATCATCCTTGATCCAGCAAGTGCACAGACCCATGTCATTAATGGCAACCCAAATGAAAATTAGTGGAACACACACACACACACACACACACACACACACACACACACACACACACACACACACACACACACACACAAGGAGATAAGAGCAGGAGAGAAACAGATGAGGAAGAAGAAAATTAGTAGTGAGAAAAGAAGGGACTGAGTTTGGGTAAGAAGGGGGTAAAAATGACATGAGTTCATTATGTTCATGTATAAACACTAAAAGAATATAAGCACAATCTAAAAATAAATTAGAGACTGGTAAGGAGGAAGAAGGTTTGCAATAGAAAAAGGAAAGGGGATTGATTTGGGTAATACAGGACAAAAATGACATAAGTTCACTATAATCATGTATGAAATTATTAAATAAAAAAGACAAGAATGAAAATAATAATGAACTCAAAGTCCTAGTGCATATATTAATTCTTTGTGTTAGGATATTATCTCCTTAAAAAAATCTGATCAAAATATGTTTATTTAAATGTAGTAGCACATTCTCATTATCAAATAAGTATACACTTAATGATCAAATCAGCTATTCTTCCCTGAATTGTAAAGTAATGAAGTGTTATTATAAAAATTTGATAAAGTTTGATATTAAGAATAAAAGCTCAAGAAAGGAAAAGGGTAGATGCTGGTGAAAATATTTAGTTCATTTAGCCATAAGACAGAAGATGAATGAATGAGTCAAGTTTCAGATTCATGTGCTGGAACCTTTATCCCTAAGCCAAGAGTTTTGGAGGTGGGGACTTTGAAAAGGTGCTTCAACAATCATAATTGGACTTTGCATGCCCTGCGCATTGTCCAACACACTGTTGACCTCACAAAGTCTAGCATCTGCTAAAGGCACCAAGAGCCTTGGAGGCAAAGGATTGGCAGCCACAGCAGTGTTCCTATACCTAAGGGGAACACGGGAAAGGGTTCAGGGAAAGGCCACTGGGTCCTTGTATGTCATCGGAGAGGAGGGCCCAGAGGAAAATCAGACATGCACAAGAAAGGACTCTCTGGGAATTGGGGTGGGAGGCACTGGGGGATGGGGAGGGAGAAGGGTGGGGAGGGGAAGCAGGGGGTACGGGGGGGGAGGAGGAGGGAGGGAGGGAACTGGTATATCTAATAAGTTTGTATGAGCTGAAATAAAAAAAAAAAGAAAAGGTGCTTCAAGGTCATTCTTATTAATAGGTTAATGCTGCTATGTTCGACCTTTCAGAGGAGTTTAATTCCTCTGTGCTCTTCTATTTGGTACAGTGAAATAAACAAAAATGGAATTTATAGTTGAGATGTGTGCTTGGATCTTACTTTTCTATCACTGAATCATTTTATGAGCTTAGATTTATTTCTCTGATTCTTAGCTTCCTAAAATGAAAAACATTTTACATAGCCCTTAGAATAATGGAAGCAATAATTATGAAGAGTACTCTATAAACTGTCCTTTGTAAACAAAAGTCACTGCATTACCAATGTGATATGGACCACAGCCCAACACCATCAGTCCATGCTCATCAAATTTGATATCATGCTCCTAGGAAAAAATGGAAAAATATAAATCATTACATTTTATTCTTCCATTAATTGGATTATTTGCCCTGACTTTAAAATTCTCTTTCTCATATTCCTCTGGTTCACAAGCATCCTCTATCAGTCTCAGAAAATCCATAATTGTGGTGTTTTACAAGATGTACTTATTTATTTAAAAATATAGATTAAGTTCAAAATTTGCAAGCTATGCAGTCATGAGAACATTACATCTACGTCTCTCACACGATTTCATTATCTTAAGGCAGTTCCTAACAGAGTGCAGACCACAGCACTGAGTCTGGTTCACCTGATGCTGTATTTACTTCTTAGATCAGTAGATAGTCCAGACTGAAAAATAAGCATTTTCCAATGTGGAATACTACCACAGAGCTCTGTGCTTATTACATTTGGGTTTTCCTACCTGACCATTGTAGGTAACATACAGGTAGTTTGTTACTGATGGGTATTCTGCAGCCAGTGTGTCAATCTGCAAGAGAAAATTCATTGGTTAATATATACATTACTCTTTCTATTTGCTTCATTCAAGAATAGATTTTGAAAGAAAGAATAGATTTTTGTTATGCATTCATATTTCTTTAATGGCTACTACTATTAAATGTAAAAATAAGAAAACTTATGTACAATATAATAGCTTTCAAATTCTGAAAATGAAAAAGACAAAAGCAATGATGGTATGATCTAATGAGCAAGATAGAATGAGCAAGAAATAGACATCCCCAGAGCATCACTGAGTGGTTGGTCACTATCCCATAAATGTGATAAAATGGTTCTATATCCACTAATTCTGGGATACTTACCCAATCAGCTTTCTCAAGCAGCTATGAACAAAATCTAAATCGGGCAAAAATGACCTATGTATTAGGATGTCTTTAGTTTGCAAATTCATGCATAGCATTTATGTTACAGACAATACTAATGGGTTGACACAAATACCACAAAGCACCGAGCTGGCAGTAGGGAATCAGGATCTCATTGGACATAATTGGAAAAAGTAAATCAATTCCACTCTCAAGGGCCACTAGCTCAGCTTAGTGAGCAAGAATTTGGGGCTGACAGGGCAAGCTGGTGCAAGGCAGGTGAGATGGAAAAAATATAATAATTGCTGAGTAGAAAATATTTAACATCCAGCTTGAGACCTAAGGGCATACATGAGCCCCGAAAGCACACAGAGAAAAGTCAATGCTTTTAAAGGACAAAAACCAGCTGGTGGTACTTTAAAACAAGACGTCCCTTCCATTAAAAGCAAAAAAAAGAAAAAAAGAAAGAGGCACACCTATGAATGTTCATGTGTGATTGTCATGAATACTGGATGAGCTCATTATGCCTAGACCTATCACAATGAATACTAAATGAACCATAATGATGGTGCGCTTAAAATAAAGTATTGCCCTGTAAAAAGTTAGTGCCCAAAGAGACAACTATTTTTTTGAAGAGGGTCATCCACCATGCTAGTATTACACTATCGATTATTGCACTTAGAGTTTATGTGGTGTGTGATGTGTGTGTGTGTGTGTGTGTGTGTGTGTGTGTGTGTGTACATAGTTCAAAAGCAAAGGCGAGATTATTTTGATTATTAAGATCCTGGAAATCACTCTTATCTTTGTTTCTCAGTGCCTCCTCATCTTCGTCCTTTTATTCATCAGTCAATCTTATGTTGAATAGACCTATGACGTCATGGGCATCATTTTAAGCACTCCCCTCTCACTGTTGAAATGAAGCATTTCACTGTGGGAATTCTGGATAGAAAGGGATGCTCCCTTACCTGTTTAACCCAAGGGTGGATGTTTTTCTTTAATCTCAGCTCCCTTGTTTGGGCTTCTGTCAGTCCTAGGCATTTTGAAATCTGCTTGTCTGAGAACCCAATCTCCTTGGACTTTCTCAGGGTTTCTTCTGTAATGGAATCACTGGGATTGAACAGTAAAGAAAGTTTCAAGTTTAGGTTGAACCAGTTAGAAACAGGTGAACTGTTGCATTTCAAAAACACCAAAGACCCCCCCCCTTACTTACCATCTCCGAACATGCTTGAACTTCCATATCTTTCAAAAATACATAAATAACTACCTTTCAGCCCTGCCAAGGTAACGGTGGCATCTCAGAGATGCCGTCCTTTACCTCCCATGAGCTTTCTTTCCTGTTTGTTTCCTAAAAAAATCCTCCTGTGCTTACTGTTCTAAAACCTTTTCTTGCTCACAAACAATCAAGGACTTCCATTTCTACCAGAACCATTTCCTCATGGTCCCATTGCCCCAGTTTTGCATCTATCTAGCACCCTGCCTGTGCTCCACTCTGTACAAAGATGTAGCCTGGCCTCTGCTAAGCTACTTCTTACCTGCTTCCTTATTCAGAAGAATTGGTTGTTCTCAAGGTTCTGACTCGACCTCAACAGACACTTTCATCAGAATGCCTTCTCTTCCTCTCTGCACTTACACACTGGCACGGGCTCCAACAGTCTAGTTGGCTGATGATTCCCAGTCTGAAGCTTTTTCTCCAATGCCCGACTTCTGCTCTAATTCTTCAAGTGTCTTCATATGAAAACTGTGGTTCCTGTGATGGTTGTCCCATCCATACATTGGCCTAAGTGTTCTCTCCATAAATGACCTCTATTTACTAATCGCACACATCCACCTAGGATGATCCTCTTAAGATCATCCCTCTTTTTTCCCATGTTGATTTCCATCGTGAGCAGATTTCATGTGTTCTGTCATTTGTGATGACTTTGGCAGACAGCTTACCTTCCCAGATTCTCCACAACATACAGCCACTTTTCAAAACTTAATGAAGCCACACCTTCAAGTCCCTAGCTTGTGTCTCACCTACTGCCTAAGCTATTCATTAATTCACTAATTCAGTTGTCACCATAATCAGTACTGTCTTTTAGCATGTCAGTATTACCTGATAATTTTTTTTATTCATTCAATTGTGCGTGTGTGTGTGCATGTGTGTGTACGTATGTGTGTTTGTGTAGAACCACGGGCAAATTCAGGAACCACCATGGACGCCTCCACCTCCTCTTGGTTTACTCTGCCCCGGGATTCACAGGCTTTGCCCTACCAGGACCAGAAACGCAGGCTGCCCCCACTTCCGCCTGGCGTCTATAAGTGGCGTCTAGGATCCGAAGTCAGGAACTTCCGCCTACAAGGCGGAGGCTTAACCTCTGAGCCACCTCTCCAGCCCCCTGATAAATATTTTTAATATTCTCTCACTAATCAATTTTTCGTCTAGATTTAAGTTCCAGGTATATTTGACTCATTTATTATGCTATTCCCAAAGCCTAGTACACTATCTGTCCCAAAGAGAATAGTCGACAAATACCTATGAAATGAGTAAAAGAAATTATAACTGTAATTTTTTTGCTTTACAGAATAGCCATAGGAATGATTGAAATCAGTTTGTAACTAGATTTTAAAACCTGTACAAAAATAATTTGTAAAGAGCCAAGGTACATAAAAATAAAATGTTTCTGTAAAACATCTCTAACCCAATACCTCTGGGCTATTTCAAGCAATAGCCACTGAAATAAAATTCAATTACAGCAGTTTGGTAGTCAATACAATGAAATTGAAGTACAACACTATGTTATCAGGAGATCTACTAATACTAAGTAAAACATTCTCAAAAGACCCCATTAATAGAATACAATGAGTCAAATTGCTTGCATTTTGCTCATGCCAATCTTCAATCTTCTCTGTTTAATGAATTCATCATCTGCATTTGGAGAAAAAACCTGTAGCTCTGGACTTTACTAGTTGACTTGCTCTCTTGTCACACACAAGTTCCCTTCTCTGTGTCTTAAGTTCATTCTGATTGTTATTTCATTGCTCACTTAATGTCATTTTGAGTTTTAATATTCATAAGCTATTACCTGAGAACAATGTACTTTTCTAGCCAATACTTGCCAACAGCCTAATACCTTATTATTCAAGGAGATGTGCCAAGTGTCATGTCATATGTTCAATGAATGGTCTGTCCAAGATGTAGCCACTGTCATATGACTATTTAAATATCAATGTTAATGTTAGCATTTTTAAAAACTAAGAATTTAGATCTGAAGTCACTCCAGTCATATTCCAAGTACTTAATAGCCACACTGGTAGCTACCAGATCAGACAGTACAATGTACAGAAATGTTTCATCCCAGAAATTTCTACTTTAGGGACTGGAGAGGTGGCTCAGGGGTTAAGCCTCCACCTTGCAGGTGGAAGGTCCTGAGTTCGGATCCCAGATCCCACGTATAGACGCCAGGCAGAAGTGGGGGCGGCCTGCGCTTCTGGTCCTGGTAGGGAGGAGCCTGTGAATCCCAGGGCAGAAGGAGGTGGAGGTGTCCATGGTGGTTCGCGAATTCGTCCGTGGTTCTACACACACACACACATACACACACACACACACGTGCGTGCACATGCGCACAGTTGAATAAATAATAATAAAAAATTTAAAAAAAAAGAAATTTCTACTTGATAGCATTACTCAAGAAAATAAAAAAAATTTGAAGGAAAGGAATGTTAGAGAGTGATTCAAAATAACTTATGGAGGGATCAGCTATGTGATGTGATTCAATATGAAGTCAAAGAAAAGAAATAATCTTGTGAGTAGTTTGTATGAGAAGCACTATGTCAGCAAAGGGGTGGGAAGGGAACTAGAAAGGAAGATCAGCTATGCACAGATCAAGGAGTGGACAGATGGTGCTGTACAGGCAGGGGTGTTGGTGTGGGTAGTGAATGAGGGTGGCAATGCACCTGGTAGGAATAGGAATGCACTGAGGAATGGACTTGCCATGCAAGTGGAAAACTAATGGGACAGAGAAGCCACCCTCCATATATCTTTTCATGCTGGATACATAGGGAACTTGTGCATGTTTCAGGACTTGCAGCACCTTGGTAAACACTGAGAGACCAAATATCCAGTTCTTACATCTGAAGAGATCAGGATGTGGTGGGAGACTGACAAGAGCATTGTGGTATGCACTGTAGGCTGAGCTGTGAGAGAGATGTAATAAAGCAAAGATGGGGCTTGAGAAAGGACTCAGGCTTGGGGTCTGGAATTTGCTTTTCCCTAGAGGTGATTAATGAGCTTCTGGCAGACTTTCAGACACCTAAGTTTAAGGAGACTTTCAGCTTTGAAAACAAGAATATTAAGAGAAAAGAAAATAGAGAGAGTATTTTTGTTCCTGTTATTGTTTTGTCGATGTTTGTTTCAGAAATGAGTCATTCTCTGTGCCAAGAAGATATTACTGAGCCAATTGCCCATTTATGCCTGTGTGCAAAGTGGAACTGCACATGAAGTAAGCTGTTTTTCTAAATTAAAACTTTGAATGGCAACCATTTTTAAAGGAAATAAAAGAGCAACTTGTGAGTTTTACAGATCTTGAATCATATTGTTTAAATGCATGAAGAAAACACTACGTATTTTCCCTATGTATTTCATTAACTTATGGATATGATACTCAGGTGAGGTGGGAGAAGGAAGTAGTATAGATAACAGAGCCAGTTCTTACACAGAGCATTTTCTAGCTAAGACATTTTTCCAATCATTGCCAGATAGCAATGAAGAAAACATAAAGAATAAATGCATGCTCATTATTATACTTTATTCATGCCAAAACTCCCTGGTATAAAATCAATACTATTTTATTATATAGACAGTCAGCCTGAAAACAGTGGTCCAGACATGCTTAAGAAGCCCCCGTAATTGTGAGGATGGATCAGCTGCACCACAAATGCAAGTTTTCAAGTTCAAAACCAAGCAGAATTCGGGATTTAGCTTTAAGTTTGGAGGAAAAGGTTCTTTTTTTTTATTTCCTTGTGGTTCTGATATTTCCATTTGAGTTTTAGTTAGTTTGGGATCTTTAATATTTTATTTTTTAGTCCTTTACAAGGAATACCAATGAAGCCATTGAAGACTGACACGTTGTTTTAAATGTAATTATAAATCATGTTATTAAGTAAACATAAAAAGAAACCATCAAGATACCCACATTTCTATTAGGGATACAGCAATTTTATTCTTTAATGTCATCTGCTGCATTGCTGAAATATATGCAATTCCTCTTACTCTTTTGTACAGCAAGAGTTCTTTAGACTAAGTATACACACACAGGAACACATATGCACATTCAAGGAGAGGTTTCAAAAATGTGCAGTCTTCTCTAACCACAAAATAAAACATGACAGAAATAAAGGAAGAAAGGACAAGAAGGAGGAAAGGAGGGAAAAGCGAAGGGAAGCCAATGGAAGGCATCGGCCTTAGGCATGCAAGCAACTTACCTGATTCTTAAAATGTTTAGAGCAAAAAAACTACGCTAACTATGACTGATTTTCAAATACCTAGATCAATAGCCTGACATGATAGTTTGGACTGTCTCGAAAATTACAGTGTCTTGAATGAGAATAACAGATTACTATATTCGTGTTCATGCCATAGCTTGAATACAAACACTCGGCAGGTGTGTTCACTTGCAGCTCAAAGTGACAGATTTGTATAGCACTTCACTCACAGCCTCTCTGGTTATTAATTTCTGTTCTGCAGACATATTCCTAAAATAGCATGAAGCACATTGTAGTCCTCTTCATTTTGAGAAACAGAAACTGACTGATCCACCACAGCAATTACACCAACAGTCAAATTAGATCCTTCCCATACTGAAGCGCACTGCCTAATTTTGGCAGCACACACACACACACACACGCACACACACACACATACACGCACACACACACACACACACACACACATGCACACGCACACGCACACGACCAGAAGAGTGGGTGGACTGTTTCTCTCCCTCTTCCTCACTTCTGTATCACACAACACAAAGTTGGTCGGCCGGCTATCACACACAGAAGAAAACTGACTTTATACCCAACTTGTTCAGACACAAAATTTTGTGTCCCATTGTTATAAAACAAAAGAAGAGACAGTTTGAAGACATGATTCATTAGCTTTGGGCCAGTGAGTTAGATAAGGTCAAAGTCAAATTCAAGATGAATAATTGTAAGTGAACATAAAGCTTGTTGAACCAGCGAAAAGCTCCAAAGGCAGGTGCTTCTTCGTTTGCTGCTAAACAAAATTTCTATCATAGTAAGTTGGATTTCTTTTCATTTTTTTGGTTCTGTAGCTAGATAGAATTGTACTTTAGCAAAAGAACTATAGCCCTTTTGCTTTCCCAAAGGAAAATGTACATCTTCATTTGGAAAAATACCCTAAACAGAAAAGTTACTAAAATAAATGTAAATGCTTAATTTGCAACTCAAAGCTAGCTGCCTGTGGAAACCTCAATAGGGAATGCTATATTTATGCTATATCATAAATTGAGGGAACATTATGCCAAGCTAGAAAAGCGGTAACTGAAGGGGACATGTTGCACTCAAGCACAGTTTTAAATGTGATAATAAATGACCCTTCTGTTATCCGATAAGCATTTGAGTGTGTTCATCTTTTGCTTATTTTTACTCTTTTAAACATATACCTATTAAATCTCTAAACCAGAGAATCTGCCTCTAAAATGCACTGCACTTCCAACTTGCCTCTGCTCTGCCCACTTTTCTTGCTGCCAGAGTTCAAGGGCAAAGTCTTTGAAGGGTACACTTTCATCATCTCTTAATAAACTCTAAACAATAATGCCCCAACACCCGCCACGCTGGTCCTCTTATAATCTCCAGCTTCTCTCTACTCAGCAGCACAAAATTACAGAGCAAAATTTTAGAAGGTGATAAAACATCTTAAACCAAACCATTGGAGTTTTACACCCTCTGCCGTAGTCTTTTCAGGGTTGGACAGCACGGCTCGGCTTCTACAGCAGGAAGCCTTTCCTGTGTTCTCTAATTCTCAGACTCGCCATGTGAATAGTATTGTTGTTTAAAATTCCACCCTGTCATTTCGAGACTTCCTCCACTCACACTTAGTCTTCAATAATAAATGATAAAAGGAAATGGAATAAATTCCCTTTAATGAGGAAATTTTCACCTGGCACAGAGGAGTTGGGGGGGAGGGAGTCTATTAACAGGCTGTAGAAGTGCCTGAAGCATCACGATTATCAGGGGACCAGCCCGCTTACAGGGTCATCTCTGCCACTTGATCAGATGCACACTCTGCATCTGCTCCACCAACTCGCAAGTCACAACACACAAATTTCCTTCCAGATTGTTCAATCTCTAGTATGAAAATGAGCTTTCAATTTGGCCTACCGTTATGGGAGGGGCTTACAGCTCATTTCCATCCTGTTGCTTTTAGAAAAGCAAAAAAGCAGATGCTGAACACTTACTAGGTATGATGCTGAGTGAGGGCGCCTACTTTAATAAGGAAAGGGGGCTGAGTAAAATGCAAGTCTCTCGCCTGTGAGCCTCACTGCTTCGGCTCCGCAGAGCACAGCTGTTCTTGGGTACCAAAGTGTTCAAAGGAATTGAAGATCCTGATGGTTCTGTCTCATCTATAGCATGAGCATGGCCTCCATCAATGATCATGGGAAAGCATGGGAAGCTGACAATGAATGATCTGATGAGAACTGGGTGCACTTAGTTTCATCACAGAGATGTGACAGTGTCATAAGGATGCTCTTCAAGAGCTGGCAATATGCAAAACTGTATTTTTGCTTGCTGTTGGTGGTGTGTACTTTTTTCTTTTCTTTTTTTTAATTTATTTTTGTTTGGAAGACACTAACAAGGGTAAGAATGAGATCAAGACGAAACCAAAATCTCAAAAGAAATTAATACAGTAGATATTTTAAATAGTCATTTTCTAATTTCTTTATTCTACCTCTTCTCTTATATTTTCTTCCTCTTCTCTTATATTATTTTTGTGGTGCTTTGGGATTAAACATGCTATGCAAGTGCTCTACCACTAAGTTGGAGCTCCAACCCTACATTTTACTTTTAAATAAATTTTATTGACCCTGGCTGTTCAGAAATATTGAGATACTGTTTTCATTTTGTTAAGGACATTCATGTTATATTGATTATACTATTTTTTCTGTGACTACAAAGGAGTAATTATTATAGAAATAGACTAGGATTGACTATTATAAATTTGAACCTTAATACATAATATTTTAGCTATCAGAAATTCTTTACCCATGGTCAGTAAACAGCAAATGGGACCCACCTGACCAAAATACTTCATCCTGTGTCTTAGTGTGCATTAATATTTCCTATTGCATTCACTAAAACAAACTTACAAGCAAACAGGTTGCACCCAACTTTATGGACTCAAAAGGCAATGTATATACTATGAAATAGTGATTTGGTCCTGATTTCACACCTGAGAAATTTTGAATCCAAAATAAAGAGAATGCACCCAATAAATACTATCCTAGGCTTTCCAGGAACATAAGTCTACAACTTAAATCTCACAGATTAAAAGAACTTTTCATGCAAATCCTTAACAGAAAACCCAGACTGAGCATTCTTTGACATTACAGTCTAACATTTCATTAATAAATATAAATGTTAAAAATCTCTCCATTCCTTTATGCACAGCAAGTCATGTCAAGTCACAGAAAACTTTCTTAAACATCACATATGTTCTCACAAGTAATAAAATATAACTTTCAACTCTGCCTTCTAGAAAGTGGTCAAACCCAAGAGTTAGATCCATGAGATTAGGGAAATTTTAAGGGACAGTTCAACAGATGAAACAATAAATGTGTGAATTCTTAGCACCAGACAGATACTTTGGGCCTGTCTAATGCAAATGCCTCAGGACAAAATGATGGGGAACAAAGAACTGATGGGGGAAGATGAAGAGGAGAAGAGGAAGAGTGGCTAAGCAGAAGGAAACAAGAAAGTCATGTGACTCAGCTCCACTCTCTTGTTCTCTGTGTTTCTTCCTACTTGGACCACAACTCCCATTCCTTGAAAATGAAGACCGAGTTGGAGAGAATGAACCCTTACTTATTTGGGGCACCCACAGGAGGCAGGGCCCTGCCTCAGGCTCCTAAGATGCAATCTCACACCTCATCACCATGGCTTTGTGTTCCCATGATGACACCTTAGATATTAATTAGCAAGTGAGACCATCACTTCGGGTCAACAACCCATTACCTAGTTTCTCTAATTACAGCTGTAGCAGCTTATTTTGTCTGTTTAATTTCCATCTACCCTCCACTCTATTACTCAAAGGTCAGCATGGGAAACAGAGCACGTGCACTATTTTTTAAAGGAAAAAAATATATGTATACGTACACGTGAGTACATTAGAACTTAATAAAGCAAGCCTTTTCAAAGGCTATCCTCTGAGATCTCCGTGTCTTTGAAAATTCTGTTTACATCTTCTGGAGGTGACCTTTTGGGCTTTCTCCCTGCCAGGCTCACTGTGTGTGCCCCACAAGAGTTCTGGAAAAGGGCACATTGCTCACAGTACTTCTACTCTAAGTGGGGTCAACAATTCAGACAGGAAAACATGCTGTTCGCAATGTGACAGCCGAGGAGAACTGATCTCCAGCTGTCTGATTTAAAAGTCATATCTCAAAAAAGAAGCTTTTGAAAGGGTTAGTGACTAAAACGGAAGGTGGAGGTGCTGAGCTAGATTCCCTGACTTCCTCAGGCTGGCATGACATGACAGATGACACATACTTCCTTCTGTATAACTCAGTTTACCATCTATAAAAAATAGGAGTTCATTATTCTCCACCTGCATTATAATAGAAATGTACTTTAAGGTCACTAGGTAAAGTAACAGAGGTCTGTATTATAAATACTCCCTGGTTTTTACGTTAACTTTTGTTCCTGATTAAATACCCATTTGTGTGTAAGAATCATAGTGTGCCTTAGAATGGTGAACAACACTTTGTACTCTCAATCCAACAGACTTTACTATGAAAGACATAGCATCAAAGTACACTAAGACATTAAGGCATTAGATTATTCCCAGTGGAATTTATAATTTCATTGGAGGATGATGCTACCACACGTACAATAATTACAGAACAATAAAGTAAACTCATAACTTCTGCTGTTACAACAATAATCAGACAAATAGTGTTTTTTAAATGCTCTTAAACTCATTCTTATTTTGTAACAAGACTTTCACTTTCAGACATCATATAAAGAAAACCAAATGAAAGCAATCACAATTTGTCAGTTCCTAAGTACAAGTCACAGAACTTACTCCTACTATTACTATTGTATTTGGTCTACCTATATTCAAGTTTGTTAGACTTACTCCATTCTCTTCCCTATCTAAGCCATATAAAACTGCTGAAAGTGTCTTCCTACTTACTTATCTGCATTAAATTCTCTATTCAGTTGCTGCACCACACTGTCCTTGGACTCAGAAAATCATGATCTCAAATCCTGACTCCAACAGTCACTGCTTAGGAAGCTATAGATAATTACTTAACTTTTCTTGACCTTTGTTTCTGAAATATATAATTTTCTCATGCTCTTACATTCAGATTCACGTTGAAAACATTCAGAGTAAAACATACATCTTGTCTGTACCAGAATTATAAATAAACTTTTATACTTTTTAAAATGGACAAATACATTCAAATAATAACTGAAGTTTCTCAGGACATTAAATATTCTATGTAAAATGTTATGCCATATATAATTCAGCGAATTATTAATTAAATTAATGTACTTCTGCTTACTCTAATTTACCACTTAAAATTTCCTATCATTACAATAGCAACCACACTGGCAAAAGGTGACCATTGATGCAACAGTGTCATCAATGTCATGAGGGAAATCAGCTGGTTGGATTTAGGCCATCTTATCACTGCCTGGTACTTCAAATCAGGCCCAAAACTTGTAGATGGGGAGGCCGTAGGCTCTAGGGAAGGAACAAACTACTAAGGTTAAATTTAAGGACATGATATGAAACTGTCATCTAAATAAACACTTATCATTGCACCTAGAAATTAGAGCAGCTCTCAGTCCTCAACTATGAAGCTTCTTTTTACAATGCAAAGTGTTCAATACAGAGAATCACAACTGGCCAAAGTGCAAAAAATAAGTACTAAACCAGACATCTAAATCATCCCTCCATCTGAAGGCTCAAGGAACATTCTGGAAGAGACAGCACACAGACTTTAGGAGCCAGAAGGTAGGGAAGGTGCTGCCAGACAGTATCTTCTGGACATAATAGATCTACTGCATCCACGAACTCACTGCAGCTACATTCGCCTTCATGAGACCTGAACAAGATGTGGCCTATCGACACCTCGCCATGGAAAAAGCAAGATCTCAAGAGGATCCACACCACCCTCAGAGACTACAAAGGGCTAATATACTAGATGGGACAGGGAAACTACTTTCTTCAATATTGCATCTATTGTCATGCTATCTATGTATTAGCAAGTGCTCAGATACACGCCAATACAGAAAACTCAAATTAAACTCAGTGTGGCACATACACAAAGACTGGAAAGTAGGAGGGGGTCTGACTGGGAAGTAGAAAAGGAAGGGGAATGTGACTGAGTAAAACGGGGAAAAGCTATAAATTCATTACATACATGTATGAAATTAACAAATAATAAAAATAAACAAATATTAAAATGTTCTATGATGTCATATTAAAAAGAGGAGCAAATTAACATTACATTCATGCTAGTTCGTAATACTCCTTTTTTAATAGAAAAACAAGCTTGTATATGCATGCTTCTGTTCTTAGTTTATTTAAAGAATTTCATTATAGCCAGATGTGGTGGCACACACCCGTAATCCCAGTATCTGGGAGGTGGAGGCAGGAGGTTTAGGTGTTCAATGTTATCATGTTCTACATGCCAAGTTCAGGATCAGCCTGGTCTTCATGATACATTGTCTTAAAAAAGCAAAAAAGCAAAAGAAATAGATAAAAAATGCATATGAAGACTAAAGTAATAGAATGATATGTCCTTATTGTTAAAAACGAGTTTTTCTCTAATGTGAAACACTTCACTTGTAGTCTATGATGTATTCAGCTGGTTATCTGTCTCCCCAGTAAAACAGGAAGGTTGGCTGTGCTAAAAATGCAAATAAGACCATTTTCTGCAAATCAAATCATGGGCTGCATGAAAGAGTCCTTTGACCTTCATTTCTATCTGTACATTCAAAAGAATAAATGGTATCATAAGTATGTCCTTCTAAAATATTAAATTACAATATGGAGGCATGTTACAATTATGCATATATTTCCCTAAGTTATTTCTGTGTGTAATATTTTAAAGCCGAAATCACTGAAGTTATTTCTCTACCAGAAATTGTAAATTTTTCCCAGGAAATAAAATACTGACCATGGGCTTTCTTGCACCTAAATTCTAACAATTCTCAAGTGACACTTTCACCTTGCACACTTCCATCAAGTATAAGCACAAAGTGTTCTTGTCTGATTTTTCCATGCCTTGTGAGCAAGTTAAATAAAAAGTCAATAGAAACTAGCCTGTGTAGAAGAGGACATTCAGAGGGAGTGTTCCCACTAAGGTGACACCTGCATTATTACATCTGCCAGAAGTTTGTGACTGCAGGGAAATGGCCAACTTTACTGAGCTCAATTTAGCACTTGAATGCCCAAGCAGAACTCACCAGGTTTGCCCTAGATTGTTTTCCTAAGCAGTTGGGCATGCAACTGCTTAGGACACAGTGGTGTTCAGATGGAAACTGAATCCTTTCAAACCGCACTTTCCCCATCTTTACTGCATTGACTATAGCAGTGAGTAGCAATGGAAGAAAAGAATATTAATATTATCAGAATTAGTGCAGCATGAAAAGCACTAGAAGATAACAAGAAAGTAGGAGGGGATCTTGGGAAGAAGGGTTTACCGGGAGAGGGAGGGTAATAAGAGAGGGGAACTGTGGAGATGAAAGCATTTAAATCATTATATAAATATGTGAAACTGCCAAGAAATTAAATAAATTAAAATCCATATGAAGCACTTTGAATATCAAATGAAGATAAGTTACATGCTTTCCATAAATGACAGTAAATTTATAGCAACCATTAATAGAGAAACAAATGCAAATCTTAGTCTAAAATTTACATGGTCTAAACTGTACCTCACCAGTCATGTGCTCTACTTTGAATATCTAAATAGCAAAAAAGAGATTCCTTTAAATAGTCATCATAGTGAATAAAAACCAAAGTACAAAATGGGCCATTCCAGGAAAATTGCCCAAACTTTTATTTCAATGCAAAAGAACAAGAATCATCTCAAATGATGGGAAATCTTCCATCTGGTACTATACATGGAGAAGTTGTCTGTCTTTTTTAAAATAACGATTTGAAGGAAAAGTGTAAGACTTTATGGAACTTTGTTGTAACCAATTTTAAAAAAAAAATCAGTATACCAGTCCAGTAAGGATAATCATATTTCTAACTGGATATGTTAGAAAAACTCAACAACCCCAAGAAACAAAAGAAGTAAATGAAAAAGTAATTTTAGAGCAATAGGCAGAAGATAGACAAGTATTTATTGTTTCTGCTCTACTCATTTCTTCAAGTATCATAATTTGCCTTTCAATCTAAAATCACTAAATCTAATTTGATATCATAAGTAAAAAAGGTTTCGGTATAAAATCTTGTTCACAAACAAGCCATATTACTTTTCTATTTCCTTCCTTAGTTATAGCAATAGTATCCAGCAAAAAGAGTCTCTGTAACTATGTTTATGTATTTGTTACTAATGTACTTAATATAGCTGTCATATGGGCTGATTCGGCTGTGAACTATCATACTGATTCACCTACATGTGTATGCATGAGTGTGTATTTGTGTATATGTGTGTCCATATACATATGTGTGTACACATGCTGAATTACATTAAAAACTCAAAAAAATTGCCTTTTTCAAACTCCTTGAATGGTGATCTGTCAATATGAAAATAATATATCTTTAGTATCCATTGAACATCTAAATTTCAATGCATATGTATACCAGGCATCGGAGTTCTACATAATAAAACTCAAATCACATTAAGCAGAGGAACTTCTCAAATCCAAAAGAAATAACACACTGTAAATATTGTCACCTTGTATTGATTAATGTCAGTATTTTATTGCATAACTTTGCAGAACTACCTAGAATGATCAACTTCCCTAGCATGTCCTTGGGCACCAATAAACAATTTAAGACGAAAAGGAAAAAAGCAATGAACTGTAATGGAAAAGAGAAATTTTTTTCTGAAACTTTCTGAATAATAGCTCTCAAGTAAGTTGGTAAAAGTGGATATGGTTATTGAAATCTCAGTCATTTTGCCAGATCTATGCTTATAGGCTAGAGACTAACATGATCAGAACTGACTTCTAATGAGGATAAGTATTCAGCCAGATGTTGAACTGAGTATTCAAATACCTTTGAAATGAACTCATCATGCTGTGGAAGGCTGGGATTTCAAATTACAAACCTCCTTCCTCCTTTCAGAGAAAGGGGTCTCTTACTATAATTTCCACTTTTTCATGGCCATGGAAAACTCAATTCTTGCTTCCAAAGAGCCCACATTGTTGTAACAATTTTTCCCTCATCCCTGTATATGATCATTCACAAGTATTCTGAAAGTTATTCTAGACTATGCAAGAATAAAGTCCAGACTGATCATGAATTTGAGTTACATTATCCTATCTTAGTGAATGCTGAATTTTAGGAGAACATTATAGGATAGCTAACTGTAGAGCTAGAATTTCAGTTCATTAACATAATAATGCAGTGCTACTGACCTTTTGATAAGAATGGTGTTTGTATCACTAGCAGAGAACTTATTAAAATAGGTGATGCTACTTCATAAATAAAATTAAAGAACAATACATTGCAAAAGCCACAAGCAGATTCAACATGTGTCTCTTCAAAATGGACCTTTGTATGCATATTTCTAAAATTTTGACTGTAATAAGAACAGTTTTTATTGCAGAGGAAGAAAACCCCACAGGGCCACTCATCACAAACTAGGAAAACTTGATTCTTATATCATTAAGCATCAAAACAAAACTTTGAAGTATATATCATTAGGAAGAATATGGGGCTAGAGGTATGTAATGGTCCCATAATTCCACAGTGAACAGAAAGGGAATCTCATCTATATGGCTCCCTAGTCCATGCATCACCAGTGTATGTGGAAGAACTAGGTGAAACTGACCCCATGCCTCATATTACACACTTATCCCAAGAAAAGTTTCTCCTCTTCTTCCAAATGAGATCCCTGTTATCCATTTTCCCAGGACTCTATATAAAAGTTGCAAAATATTTTGGGCACATTGGCACCGGAAATATGCCAAATCAGGATAACTTTGTAATCTTCTCAATACATCAAATAAATAACTTCCTCTTGGGCCCATACCGAAGGACAGATTTTCAACATAGGAGCAACTGAGATTTTAATTTTTTAAAAAAATCATAAATATATGTGATTTTTAAAAGAAAATATTTTCAACCTTTCTCCAAATTGGCAATGCAAAAGCCCACTTGCTCCTATCTACTGGAGATAAGGAGATAATATAACTTTATGAATAGTATATGATCTTGATAACTGAGTCTCTCTGAACATTTAAAGCTTCTGAGGAAGTCACAGAAAAGACTTTGCAGTCCAGGTTCATGATAAGGGCAATCAAAAATTAACCAGAAAGCTTAAGTCTGTCAGAATCAGCCATCTTTGATATCCTTCTGACTTGAGACCCTTGTGTGCTACAGAATGACTGGATCTGCCTTGGTGTAACATTACTACTCTTTTTAGTTCTGTAACATTTCTAGTTAACCCATCATGATCATATTGTTGCATGCTTGAAGACAAAGGGGGTAAACAGTAAAATTTCTCTCAGAAAATTACTTCAGATTATTATAGGTTTACCACATCAATTCCTATCCCAGATTTTTAGATTTTTGCACTGCAATAAACATCAAAGCAAATTTATACAGAAGACAGATAATATTTAGAACCTTTAAAATTATGAAAAGCACTAAGTACAATGGCTTTGTGATGATCACTATGAACAAGAGAAAGAATCTTTAATTATAGATATGCTTATGTCAGAAAATGGAAACTGAAAATGTCAAGATATCAGCAAGTAAAGACAATGGAATGTGAGAAGATATTTTAAGTCATCTGTAATGTGAGTTGTTCTAATCCTCGAGGGACCTTTTTAACTATCCATATACACTTATTTCTGCTTAGTTAGAATTTCAACCTGCCTTCTGGCTGTAACAAAAACTATTCAATTAAAACGTTAAATTTGTCCAAAAAATCAAAACGTGTATCAAGTGAGAAGCTTGAATCAAAATAACATCTGCTAGTTTCCACCCAAGGTCTCCTCCACCACTACAGTCACATTCCGCATACTTAAGTTTCTAGCGCCTCCATGTGGTTTAACACAAGCAGCTACACAGGCTTTTGAAAGCAGTTGCCTGAAACAGGATAGTGGAATAGACTATAATAATTCAAAATGGAAGTTCTGCTGGCACATAAACCAAGAACGGAAGCCTTAAGTCAGCAAAACTCTAAGATGAATGTGTAGGCTGAATCCCTAACTTATTTTCTACCTATGGTTCGTTTTATGGGAACCCTAGAAAGAATGATTTACAAGCAACTAGAGCCAGCTTCACCTTTTTTTTTTTTTTTTGATAGAACCCTAATGTTCCAAATCAAGCATTTAGCACAGGCAACTATTGAACAGACAAAGAAGAATTTAATTTTGCTAGACAAGAAAAGCAAATGCTTTAATTTCCCACTTTGCACACATACCACTTAGGAAATACAGCAACCCAATTATACATTAGAGTTGCTAAACACATGAGCAATTCACCTTTCAGATCTTCCTCTGTCCTCAACAACATTTTAAGTAATTAAATGTTCTACATATTCCCAAATCATATGAGAGTTTATTTCCCAATTTTTTTCTTTCTCAAAAAATCATTTGTTTTGTAGATGTAATATTCCCAGCAATATATTTTGAGCACAATTATAGTCAACAAGCTAAAGCTGACTATAAAGTCCATGCTGTCTTTTTAAAATTAAATATTCTTCTTTTCAAAGACAAATATTTAAACCTATCTATGATTCCACAAGCCAGAGATACCCCAACAGACAATCTTCCTTCAAAAAGTATAAAAGGTAGATATTAAAGCACTGATATTATCAGGATATTCCCACCGTGAAATCAAATTTAGAAATAATTGGCCATGACAGAGATAAAAAATGTAAATTAAGAGTCTATTAACAGAAACACGAGTGTGGCTTATTTGTATGTTGAGCTGAAAGTCTCCATATTAAAATATCAATAGGATAAAAAGGGAATGCATTTTCTCATCAACCTTCAGCAATTTCTAGACTTACCTTATAATCAGAGATAAGATTCAGAACTTCAAGTAAAATGTATAGAAAATAGGAATAGTATTCGATGGATCTCTGTTTTAATATTTAAGCCTATGTAGATTCATAAGTATTCATTAATTTTAATAAACTCAAAAGACATAGCAAAAACATCAGTGTTTGATGGGAAAAACAAAAGTACATGATACCATCTATATATATAATAGATACCTTTCAAAAGATGATACCATAGAAACTTTAATCAATAGTTACTTTGTCCTTATTTGGTTACCAAATAAACAGTCTAAAAACATACTTTAGTCCAAGTGCTTAAGGGGGAAGAAAACGACAATTTAGAATGGCATCGATAGCATGTGGAACGGCTCAGAGCAACCTAGCTCACCTGTTGAGTCCTTTCAGGGTCTTCTCCATGTTCAGGATGTCACGCATCTTGTACAGAAACCATTTGTCAATGGATGTGAGCTTCACAATCTCATCAAGGGACATGTTGTCTTCCAAGGCCTGCCAGAAGGAAAACAGACGCTTGCTTTGGCAATCATTTTCTAAATATCTTATTTGGTTAGAAACACAGAAGTCATTCCTCTCCATGTCATTTTGAGCTCCTGGGGCTATCCACTGAGATATGAAACATGAAACTGAATCATTGATCCTCCTTGCAATAAACTTGGGAATGCCACCAACTGTATCCAGAGATGACATACAGAGATGTACTTGTCTTGATCTGAAGGAGTACTTTGTGCTCAGAATAGTCCTGATAGGCTCTGTACCTTAATACCTGAATGTATCCTAAACTTAGTACATAGACTTAGAATTAAAAAGGATCGGCTAATCTCAAGTGATAAGAAAATCTACAATCAATATGATGATCATTTAAACAGCATTTGTAATGCTTATCCTACAAGAGATCATATTTTATCACCTCATTCTGCATTCACACGAACATATACTAATCAATATGAGCCTATAAGTTAGTATTATATCTCTAGGCTCTTTCCTCACAGAGGACTTCTAATTGAAAACAATTTTGAATCAGTCATTAAGATGACTTTTGTGCTAATATATGCATTTATACAAGTCTACTATATTTCAAAACAATGTGACAATAACTTATGATCAATAGGAAGCTGCTGATTTCTTTCTAAGATTTTCTTAGAAATTTTTCTAAACTAAAATTCTGACTGACTCATTGACCTAAGCGGGGAAAAGTGCATCTGAAAATAATAAATTCTCGAGACCAAACCCATCATGCTTAAAACATGTCTGTTCCTAATTGTGTAGTGTGTGTGTGTGTGTGTGTGTGTGTGTGTGTGTGTGTGTGTGTTGTATATAAAGGAAAAATAATAAACATAATATTTCAAGCTGTTTTAGAGCAACACCATATTTTTAAATCCATTAAGAAGAACTCATAACTTTTTTATTCTTTGAAGCTTTCATGTATAAATACAGTGAATTTATGCTTTCGTCTTCTACCCTCCCTACCATCTTCCCTCATTTATTGTCATATTCCTACACCCCGCCCACCTCTCATTCCTCCCACATGCTCTCCTTTCCAGCCAGTGTCCCTCCTGTTCCCATGGCCCCCTCTATGTATGATCCATTGGGTTCTATGCAGGATATCTATTTTGGAAAGTGAGTGGGCACCCGCTGAGATGTGAATGGCCCACCAGTGGGTGGACCATCAAATTAAGAAGCCCTTTCACTTCTCTGTCACTTGTGGCCAGCAGTCTGTCAGGGTAACACTGCGTCTCTTGAAATCTTTCTTTGTGGAGGTCTAGTGGAAGTAGATACAGTGCACTGAGCTTTTGGGTGTGGCAGCCCTGATATGAACAGAGGCTAACCTCTCCCCACACTCAGGCCCTTAGATTCTTATACCCTCTCTTCTACAAGGTTGAGGGGTTGATTAGATGTGCTGTTTGGGCTGAGCTGTTATAATCACTTAGAAATAGACATAATTTTAGAAAGAAAAATGTATGTAGCTAAAAACTTTGATTTCCTAGCCAAGAAAGTCTATCTCCCTTACGGTTTCCTTAAAGATTTTTTTACTATCAGAACAGACCATGGCTGCATAAGCTTTGAACTGGAGTATAATTCACAATTCTACTAACTAAAGTATGACAACATCAATGGGAACACACTGTCATGTTCATTTTTCAGCATTATTTATATTCCCTCCCTACCATCTTCCCTCATTTATTGTCATATTCCTACAGAATAAAATTGGTCTTGCTTCCTACGTGATTAAAGGCACAATTAGCTATTGGCATCAAAAGTGAAAGGTGAATCAAATGAGGGCTACATCCGATCATGCACAGTGAAGAAGGGCCCACAATCTGGCAGCCTTCTCCCTCTAAGGAAGAACTACACTGTCCTCCAGTTGCCTTTGAAAGCAAGACCTGCCAGTCTCGGGACTTCATCTTCCTGCACAGCCACACTGTGGAGCTGCACCACAGTTCATCGTGACCCCAGACACATTTTAAGTGACTTTAATGTTCTGCCAATCAAAAATAATGTCTGCCTTCTCCCCAAATCCAAAGAGATGGTGATCCACACATCCTGAAATAAGACTGCTGCAAAAAATCAGACCTCAGAGCAAGTTGTCCTTTTCTGAGAATCATGAAAGTCAGTGAAGATTTACACCATCCCTTCACGCCTTCCCCTTCAGCCTTTTCCCGCCCTTACATTCTTTGTCAAAAATCACCAAGTTCCTGGCTGCTGTGGAAATGAACAGGAATGATGACCTCCAACAAAAGGCATCAGTTCCCTCTCCCAGGACTCTGGCAGGCAATAATTTATATCCCAGACCCTTTGCTTCTTGCTTGTGCACAGCGTGCTGGGTGCAAGAAGCAGCCTCTGCACATTTGCCTGAATTCTCATCCTCTGGAAGCCTGTTAGGAACAGAATGAGAGATCTGCCTGAGTTTTACAGGCTTCCTGGGAACTTGGGCATGCTGTTGTGCTTTTTCATCCATCTCCAAGTGGCAGACACATGATTGCTAGACTTAGAGAAAAAAGCCATTGACTGGCCTTTGCCCAAAGGGGGAAAAAAATCTATCTATGCATGCATGTGTATTTACACATCCACATCCACACTTATGAATGTCATAGGTTTTAAATAAAAGACTCAGAGGGGAGCAATAAATAATGGGGAATGGCTTGCTCAGATAACCTCTCTGCATTGCTATCCCTCCACCATTCCAAAAAAAAATTTATATTTGAAGCTCAATAATAGAAAGTCCTCATGAAAGATAATATTAACTCCAAGAATTTCAAAAGAACTTAAATATTCTGCATTAGGAGACCACAAGAAAGAGACAAGTAGCTGCTAGACGCAATGGAGCAAGTCTTCCTTCCCTTCTCCCCAGTACTGTCACCATATATAACAACAAATTTTAGTGAGTTCGTAATCATAAGGAGCATGTGGTTGTTATTGCTAACTAGGAAAGGTATAAGTCAGACTTCTTCTTGCAAGATAGAATCCATATTTTCACTAACTCATCCCATATGCACGTGCACACCCACGCACATAAAATGGTCAGAGCCTTGTGGATCCAGTGTGGTTTGACACTGTTGGAGGATTAATGCCTTCTCTTCTTTAAATGTCAAACAGCCATCCAGGGATTTCTGACCAGACAGATTCCAGCTGCCCAAGTCACCTTTTATAAAATAAGATGAGCTGAAATTTCAAAACTCTAAGCATAGTAAATATGAACGGATATTAATATGGCATTTAATTTGCATGCAAAGGAGCTATGGGTGCAAGTGAGAAATGTAGAACTCATAGTTCTAAAAGTAACACTAATCAAATAGTTTCATGAAAAAGCTTCCTGTTAGCATAGAAGGTCTTGAGAGTCTATTGTTTAAGCAGAAGAAAAGCAAATTCATTAAGATTATGTTAGGGCCATTAGTGGCACATTCTATATGATACTGCTGTGTGCATTTTCCTCCCAAAATATCATTTTAGGCGGTTCAAGGAATAATCTTATTAAAGATAATAGGAAAGGATAAATCAGGATTGTGAAATTAATTTTTATCTATATGATAATCCTTTGAAAATATAATGGGCCCTATGGTCTAAGCTTCAAATCAGATATAAAAGAGAATTTTTACTAAGTGCAGGATATATTGTCAAGTCCAGAGAATCTTCAGTATTCCACAGAAGTTTACATGTAAGAGAACTAATATTTTCCCTGAATCACTTCAATTAAGATCACTTTGCTACTTGCTTTAAAAGCCAAGCTATAACCTGGAGAGATGTCTTAGTGGGTAAAAGCATCTGCACGCAAACCTAATAGCCTGCCGGACCAACAGAATCTAGAAGGCTAGAATTTACTTACGAAAGTTTTCCTCTGCTTTCCACATGCATCCATGGCAGTGTGCACGCGCACACACACATACACACACACACACACACACACACACACACACACACACACACACACACACCCCTGATCTCTCTCCACTTCCCCTTTATCATCTCTTAAGTAAACAAATATGTTTAAAGTCAAGCTGACTCTATTGTAGAGATGCTCTGGGTCTTGCTTCCTGTTACCTTGGCAATGGCGTAGATGCGCGTGCTGGATGGTTCGGACAGCTCTTTTCTCAGATCCAGGTTTGACGGCCATGCTTTGTTCATGGGAAGACGGGCAGTGAAGCCATCCACAGATGGGTGGCACATCCGCAGAGCCTTCTGGAAACTTTCCTCAAAGGTGCGGCCAATCGCCATGACCTGAAATACATAATTAATTCTCACATTAAAAGGAGGAAAGTACAAACTTTTAGCCTCTAACAGAACCAGGTGTAGAATACTGTCTGACGTTTTTAAGACAAAAATTACGTGAAAATAGTGTTCTAATTTTAAAGAACTGATTCCTAGTTCCTTCTCTTGCTTCTCCACGATTTTGGTGTCATGAGTCTCTAACAGGCTAGCAAGCCTTTTGTTTGTTTATTCTTTGTTATGGTTTTGTTGTGTGTTGTGTTTTATTTCCCAGTTACCCATTGACACTGATAAAGAGATTGCCTGTATCTGTTGTGAGCCATGACAAAGTCAATATAAGGAACAAATGGTTTGAGCATCCAGACACCCTCCCCCCTTTTAAGAAGACTGTGCTTTTATGTTAGTGTCCTTTAGAACAGAAACCAAGTAAAGAGGAAAGAAACATATATTAACACAAAACAGACTATTTTAAGAGCATCAGTCAGTATCCTTGGCAGCCTGGCTTTTCTTCACAGCTGAGCATTAATATTAATAGAACCTTGAGAATCATAACAAATACTGATAGGTTATGATTTCTGAATATAGATGGAGACTAAATTCCCCATGACAAATTCAATGCATCATTCCACAATCTTTACAGCTGACTGCACTAATCAATTAGAAAGACCACAGGATGATTTAGTCTGAACTAGAACTATGCCTTGGCACTTCTGCTGTTATGTTTGTTAGGTGAACAATGTGTTTGAATCTGTCCATAGAATGGTTGTTATCCATTCTCTTGCTCTCTGATGTAAAATAATAATGGTCATATTGCTGCCCTTGGTAAACTTTCCTCAGACAGACTTGAAGTCCTAGTAATGTCAGTTTTAGGAAATGGTCGTGTCTATTTGTGAAAAGACCCGTATTTACAGATCACTGACATCAAGCTGATAAACTTTTCACACTATCCTAAATTTCATTAGAAATCAGGAAGGGTTCATAAGAACAAGGAAGGCAAAGTGTTAGACAACTCAGACATGAGATTTGGAAACATTGCAGTATCTTGAAATGTTAGCCAATAGATTTATATATTGTTTAGCTAAGTGTGAATGAGACTGCTAGAAATTGCACAGTTTATAAAGCTATACAAATAAGAAAACATTTAGGGATATTTAATAAAATTCAATCTTATGAGCAATGCTTTCTGCACTTTATTATACTTGATCACATTTACATAATAGTGTATGCAATTCTCAAATGGAAAGAAATGCATATTTATGTAGTCATGGAAACATGCTTAAATTATATACTTTTAACATTTTATATAGCATTAAAATTCTCAATAGTGAATTAGCAGTGTATTGGCCTTCCTTGACCTTGGTCTACCACATTCTCATAGTTCCTCTACATGAACACTGTATTTAACTTTGATCTCATATTAGTTCATATTGATTTGGTTCTGTTTATATAATCTAGACTTATCAACTGCAGGCATTATGCCACAGTTACCTACAACTTTCATCCTCCAGTGTCTTGCATGTATTATGATCTCAAGAATTGTTTTATTCATGTAAGGTATTAACAACTCTTTGAAAACAAAAACAATGCAAATAAGTACAAATGAAAGCATTACAAAATTCTCCCAAATTCTCTGTCTTACACATTTGACTGTGAACATTATAAAAAAAGAACAATTCCCATGAAGTATAAACTAGTAACAGTTGGCTAACTGACTGTAATACTATCAACACAGCTTTCCATCACATTGAGTTTTCATTCTATTTTCCCATGAAAATCATAATAGAAAAAAATAAGACTTAAAATAACGAAGAAGGAGAAAAAATACCACTTGATTTTTATAATAAAACATTTTTATTTAAAGGCAAAGTTGTTCCTTATCTGTCAGTATTATAAAATTTTCTATTAATATATCAGAAATCAAAATAGTAATAAATTTTCATTTCACTTGTGAATTTGATAGGCCAGAATAATTTTCCTTTTAAATTTTATAAATTAACTTTCTAAATTTTTCTCTGAATCAGTAATAGAATTAAGCTGTATTTCCTGTGGTTAGTGTTATGATTTCTGAAATGGCTAGTGTGAATTAGGAGTTATCTTACACAGTAAAAATGAAAACTAATGTGAAGTAAAGTTTCTTAAACCATCACTCGCTCTTCACTTCAGTCAGCTTAGGTACCTTGAATGTATGCTAGGAGCTTCCACAAGTCACAATACATGAGGTCAACTATGACTGATAGATTAGATAGATGACAGATGATAGATTATGATAGATAATATAAATAATTGATAATTAGATAGATGATCAACGTAGTATAGAAGATATATATATGACATATATATATAGAAGATAGATGATAGATAAATAGATAATAAAAGATAGGTGATAATAGATAAGAGTGATCCATATATAAAAGGAAAATAGATGATTAGATAGATGATAGATACACATATTGGTGATAAGTAGACAGATAAATAGATTACACATACATAGATGATAGATATTCAAATATACTTTTGGAATTCAAAACTCTGTCCTACACAATCATGAATATAATTTATAGCAATAATAAGGAATCATATTTATGACAGATGCTACTAAACACATTACATGCACTCATCCTGCACTGTCTTCACTTTGTAATGTGAATCAAGAGTCTTGGGGTCTTATCTGAGTCTCTAGCTAGGAAGTGTGAGAATTGCACCCAAGTCTGCCCAATTCTGAGGCACAGGCTTGCTTCACTGGGCCAAACCTATTGACACTAGAGAGAAGACCTGGAAGAAGGGCCAAGGAGCGATACTCAGAAGGAAAGATCTAAATTCCCACCTTTTCTCCTACACAGAACTCTGTAGATTTGAATATGCAATAATCAAAAGCAAACTTTAAAATAATTTGCTATAGAATATTACAAAATATCTTCTCATGGCACTAAAATTTCCCAGTATAGTGAAAGGGGATTTGATACTGCACTGTGTTTTCCTCAGTATCTACTGTATGAACTTGAAGAGGCTCTTGGATATCATCTCTTCTATCCCTGTCCTTTATAATCATGAAAGTTGAAATCCAAGGAGATAAAAGGCATTGTTTGCCTTAATGGACTAAAGTCAATTTTTTAACTTCAACTCAGTAAACTTTGGGAAAATCTACACCATCTTTTATACTGTTTTGTTGATCTTGTTATAGAATGCATTATGATTCAGCTATGTTCATATAAATCAAATATATGTAGATATCACACATTAGCAGGTGAGTATGAATCCATTAAAATGCCATGTAACAAATGACATATGTTGACAGTCACAAACATCAGATTTAAAACATTAAGGAGGAAATTAAACTCCAGGGTCCAGGAAATTTTATGATTGTCAGTGGTTCACCAAAGACTAAATCCAAGTAGGAGAGCAAACAGGGCAGTAAACTCAGGACTTACCTCTCCTACGCTTTTCATTGAGCTCCCAATTCGGCTGGATGTTCCATGAAAGCGATCAAGATCCCAGCGAGGAATCTTGGTTACCATGTAATCCAGGCTGGGTTCAAAGCAGGCTGATGTTTTTCCAGATACAACATTCTTGATTTCTGGCAGTGGGATGCCCAGGGCAATCTTTGCAGCAATGAATGCCAATGGGTAGCTATAAAGCAGGACATGCATTTATTACAGTTTGAATTTTTTTTCCCTTCAAACACTAAGTATTGAAAACAACCCCAAACATATTTGAATGATTCTTTAAAATTCTGGTATTATTGTACTTGTAAGTAAACTACACCTGATTCTCAGTTCTGTATAAATATGTAATAACAATGTTTAACATAAGTCATAAATCCTGATAAAATAAAGAAGTGCTGGAGAATCCATAGTTTGTGTCTCTATGAATTCAACTTCCAACCTTTACCTCTACAGCCCAAAATCAATACCTTTCATGACGAATAAGAGTTTACATCCACTACTTGTGCTTACTGTCCACTCAGATTAGAATCTACAGAATGGTTTTTGAGAAAACAGTATGTACATTTCTATATCTATGAAGATAAACTATTCTATTGAGTATTGTAAATAGTCAGAATTATAGATAGTGCAAGTTTAAGTCCTGTTTCTATCTCCAAATCTTTGAACTTCGGGACTCTTTGGAAAGCAAATGCTCTGGGAACTTTACTCCTTCTATCCGAAGTGTTGGTTTGGGTAATTTTATTTGAAGATATTATTCACAGAACTATAGAGTTGGATATGACTTATTTAGAATGAATACTGACCTAACAGACCATGAATCTGATGAGATAAGGATTATGTCCCAAATCACCCAATCAGGTCAAGAACCAAATAAGAGATCAGGTCTTGTGGCTCCTGCATAGGCAACATACTTTCTACCACTCCAGGAGCTCTGTATGGTTACAGAAAAGGTCTAAAGAAGTAAATATTTTTGTTCATTTAAAGTACCACACAATTTAAATGTCAGATGTTGATGGTATTAATAGAAGCAAAAGGTTTTATTTACTTCCTTTCCAATTATGCTTGCTAGCAGCTGCTAAGTGAACAGGAAATTTACTTATTTAGTTATAACATTTACCTGTGGGGAAAAACTCTACATTGTTTAGTCTTGTGGAATTTTCTTCAAATCATTTATTGACTTTTAAGTTGGTAGATAACTTTGCATGTTTTTGTTTCATACACTTTGAAAATCAAAATTATATATATTGAAAACTTGAGCTGAGTGAAGTATATTTTCTCAACCATTTGCACAGGCGGTTGAAAGCTAAAATTAAAGATTAATGTATGCTTTTTAGCAACATCTGCAAAGTCCAATTAAGAAGCAGATTTTTCACAGCCTGCTTCGACCACCCAGATTTTGATTAGTTTATGATTAGCCAGCAAACAAAGTCAGCTAGCAAAGCCATTTGCCTCAATCTGATAGCAAGCTCATTAATAACCATGTCTTTAGGGTCCTCTAAATGACTTGGAGCTAGCACACAGAAAGTACAGATACATTTCATAAATGCAGCACTGTCTTCCACTAGCAGTCAATTTCCCATTGCTGTCTTCAAGAAATTTGCCATGGTCCATTATCTCAATCTTACCCAGTGGCCTTTGAGGCCAGAGCAGAGCTGCGGGAGAGTCTAGCATTCACTTCAATGATGCAGTATTCCATCGAGGTGGGATGAAGGGCAAACTGAATGTTACATTCACCCACAATGCCCAAGTGGCGAACAACATTGACTGATGTGCGTCTCAACATCTGGAACTCTGCATTGGACAGTGTCTGGGCAGGGGCCACAACAACCGAGTCACCTGTAGATCCAAGCAGCATTCATTACTTGGTAGCATGTTTTAATAACCAATATCAGTAATTTAATCCACTGAAACCATACAAAACATAGATCGTCCTGAAGATTTGCTGAGAAAGACGTAAGACATACAGATGGATATAAATATGAATGCAGAAGTACAGTCACATACATATAAACAAGACATCTGCTATTCTCCCAAGTCCTTATTTGGTCCAAATTATTCTGACACATTATTATAGAAACACCTTGAAAGCTCAAACTTTGACAATATTCCTCTGGATTTTGAAACTTCAATCACTTCCTGAATTCACATTTGTTTCTTCAATTTCTTTTCAAATAATCTTTCTTAAGCTTTTTCTTTCTACAGAATCCAGCTCCACATTTGCTCATCCATCTGTTTCTATTCATCATTCTTTCACATTTTCTTTCTTCTCCAATTACAGGCCCTTTATCTACAATTCCATAACCTTTATCTTCTTCCTTTTGCCAGAAGACACGCTGAGCTCTCTACTATCTCAAGTAGCCTGTTCCTAACATTGTCAGACACAAAAGCTTTCTCTAATTCTCTACATCACTAAACTTCTTGAAAGTTTCTTGTCCTTCCTATTGAATATTCTTTCAAAAGCTTATTTTGCATTGAAATTTTCTTTTTTGCATACCTAACAGCCTTCATTCTTGACCTAACATAGCACTGAGTACTGGCACAGATGTCTTTTATAAACTAGATTTTTTACATTGACTTACTTGGTACTCTTCTACTAAATTTTTTTCTAGTCTTCTATTTCTTATTTATTTCAACACTAATCCTTTGCCCGCCCTAAAAATCTAATTGCATTTCATGACTCAGAATTTAGCCCTCATCTTTCCTCTATCTATAACATCCTATATCTTTACGTGTGCCTACAAAAATTTCCTTTATATTAAATGGTTTCCATTAGTCTTGGACCAGCTCTTTTATTTCTATGTTGTTTCTTGTATTTCAGTTCTATAGTCTCAATTTCCTTCTTGAGAGTGCCACCTACCTACATCTTAAATTAACATTTCTAAAATGTAAGCCATCATTTTTAGCTTTTTGGCTAATTTGTTTACATTAAGAAAGTTGTTTTCCTCACTTTAGACTATTTTCTCCATTGGCCACTAAAGCATTGGTCTGTTTTGTAGCTTCTCAACCTCTTTCTTTACTTTTCAACATTATCATAGATTTTACCATGACTTCATTGCTAGAATGAACTTCCTTCAATTGAAATCAGGATCATTATAGCTGCCACACTTACTGCACAGGGATTCTGGTTAAGGAAGCCCAGACTAAATATGATAATTTCACAAGTACTATGAAATACTATAACCATATATCAAACGTTATTGCTAGCTTGTCATCATCTAGAAAGAGCATGAAGCCTACTGTGGTGGTGAAAGTCACGAGCAGAAGGCATGACTATAATTCCTAGTGACATTCTGTCTACCTGTGTGAACACCCATGGCGTCAACATTTTCCATGTTACAGACAGTGACACAGTTATCATCCGCATCTCGAACGACTTCATATTCGATTTCTTTCCAGCCCGTCACTGACCTTTCCACCAGAATCTGGTTGGTCATAGCAAAAGCCTAGAAATAGGTAAGAGAAAATAATCAAGAAGTAAGAAGCAACACTGGCACAAAAGGGGATATCAAGGAACACGCCCTGACCTCAATCCTGGTCACCATTAAAGACTTAGATGCCATCTCCATTTCCCCTACATTCCAGAAGACACGGAGTGTCAAAAATCAGTGCTCCCAGGAATAGCAGCCTGCAGTGAATGTGCTTGATTTGCCTTATTGAGGCTTGCCATTCAAAGTGCTGATACGACATTAAATCAGACTAATTTAGGAAAAAGAGAAAATAATTGAGCAATCAAGCAGAGGGAAATGAAATTATTTCAGCAACCAGGCTTCTGTGAAACCAGCAAATGTGATAAGTACAAATAAATGTGCCAAAATACATCTAAAGACTTGGGCTTTCTCTAAAATAGCTGAGGGTGCTGTGTGCTGTGACACACACAATAAAAGTTGCTTGATGCTGATGAGAAAGAGAAAGGAGATGACGATGGCTGTAAACAATTAGCCAAGAAGGCACATGGAACTGGGAAATTAGAAGAATCATATGCAGCTATTATTATGGTTAATCACTGCCTAAGTGCTTAAATACTCAGCCTCGTATATCATACATGGCTGATTAGGCAGATATGAATTAGTATAATTATCATTTCATATTTACTGCATACTCGCAGTTGGGAGAATGCTGAACTCAAAATATGAAAGAGGCACTCTCTGAACTCGAGATGTGTGGTGACCAACAACTGGAGACAGAAATGTTCCTTTGTCTCCTAATGTGCTTCATTTGGAATGGCTGCAAAGAAAAAGGAACTCTCATTTTCTTTCAACTCATTAGAGGCTCTATGATAAATGACTCAATTCCATGTTTCCATCGTGAATCTCAATACAGATTTTATTTTTTAACCTCAGCCATCACTCTAACTAGAAACATATGCAAGTGAACATGTGACTCGCACATTCCCATCACTGCCCATGATGGGATTTAGTGTACTCTGGAGCCCCTATTAAGAGTAAGAATTCAATTTCTCATTTGGGGTCATTCACAAAAGAAGGAAATCTGATAAACACAGTTTATGAGTTCTGAAAAGCGTTTTGCATCTTAACAAAGTGGAATGAATATTTTGATCCAAGGAAAACTGAAGTTTTTTTATTTTTTTATTGTTTATTCAGTTGTGCATGTGTGCATGTGTGTGTATATGTGTGTGTGTGTGTATAAAACCACAGGCGAATTTGGAAACCACCATGGACGCCTCTACCTCCTCCTTGTTTAAACTCTGCCCCGGGATTCACGGACTCCACCCTACCATGACTGGAAACGCAGGCCGCCCCCGCTTCCGCTGGCATCTATACGGGAGTCTAGGATCCAAACTCAGAACCTTCCGCCTGCAAGGCAGGGGCTTAACCCCTGAACCACCTCTCCAGCTCCGTAAATAATTAAATACTAACACCCAAGACAGTACTAATTATAAACTTCTTATATAAAAAGTTGGAAATTCATACTATAACAAGTTACTTCTCTTCAGGCCACCCCACTGATATTGCATTTCCCTTTACTCATCCAGTTTTGGACCAAAAGGATTTCACTCTGAGTTCCCATTCTATAGGTATAATAACAGACACTCAATATGCTTGTAAAAGAAGAAAAAAAATTAAAATGGGGGAAAATCATGAAACAGAAAAAAAAGGTTGGAAATCCAGAATGATTCTTCATAACATACAGGAATACTTCATACTCAATTAATACATATTGCCTGTATTGCTAAGAATAAGGATATTATTAATGCTAAGAACATCTAAAATATTTAATATACTATATAGTAAATATATTTTCTGATCTCCACAAATGAGCTCTTGTTCAAATACATGAACTAACATTATATAAGGAGTATAATGTTAGATGTGTTATAATATCTTTGATAATTCTGGTGACTTTAGCAAAGCTAAATCTCGGTCGTTGGCACGGAAGTCTCTCACTGTAGCTGTTTAAACATACTTCTTTGTACTGACTATTCTCAGATTCCAGCATCAACCACTTCAAAGTCATAGTTAGCTCTAGACCAAAAAGCAGCTAACGGCAAAGCTTTAATTTTACTTTGGTGATGAACACTCCCCAATCAGATCAGCCTATAATGTACACAATCTTGCCATCTGTGCTAGTATTTTTTTCTTTTCTTATTATGTGTGTGTATGTGTGTGTGTGCATGTGTGTACATGTGTGTATCAGAGGGCACTGTATGTCCTGTGGAGGACCATGGGTGTTTTCAGGAATCATTCTGGATTGCTTCTGCCTCCTTCTGCTTCGGTCTGGGATTTCCGGGACTCTGCCTACCAGGGCCAGAAATGCAGGCCACTATTATTTTGCCTGCGTGGGACCTGGGATCTGAACTTAGGACCTTCTGTTTGTGAGACAGAATCTTAACCCCTGAGCCTTCTCTCCAGCCCATGCCAGTTTTATTTTTCATTCAAAGTCATTATTGAGTCCTTAGTTTTTCCAGACACAGTTGTATAGAAATAAAATATGGAGAAAAGTCTCTGCAAGCCCATCTTCTGTGTTTAGCTCTATTGTGGAGTAGTACATATATCTGCCTTAACTTCAAAAGATACTTTTCTAGTAGTCTTTAGTAATGCATTAAACTGAATTTCCTAGAAAATAAGCCATAAGCATCCAATTCTCACATTTGTTTTCATATATATGGTGGTTGGATGCAGTTAACTCATTTATTAGACTGTGAGGTTGATACTGTGTATACTTTATATAGCTGAATTTTGGATAGAGAGATTATCTACAGCAACTTTACCTCAAAAATAATGGAAAAACTGAAGCATTTGAATCTATTCTTCTTTTAATCACTTAAATGCATGCCAGTGCTTTGGATATTTGGGAGCTACTTATAAAACAAAGAATGATAATCTGGGTTTAGAGAACAATATCGAAGTCAACAGCATAATAAAGAAGAACTGTTAGGTAGCCTGACCATTGGTTTGTGAAGGTCATATGAGTTATCACTACATTGATCACAAGTTAATCAGCCCCTATTCAGAACTGAAGTCTTTTGGCAATACTTTTAGAGAATATGAAAGGGTCATAACTTTCTCTAACTTAAAAGGCACATCAAATCATTTTGTTTGGGATGGTAGGAATACTGTTCAGGAAAAATACCTACCTTTGTGCCAAGGTCCACTAAGGTCTCCTTATTGGGACAGATGCCTGAGCCTAACCCGCCCAGGGCATATGCAGACCGGATCATCACAGGGTAGCCAATGGTGTCAGCCGCCTTCAGAGCATCCTCCATCTGTGAAGGAGAATAAGGGTACCAAGGCTAAAGCGCGATCACAATAGCAGAAACATGTACACACGCACATTTGTACACACACAAAACACACTCACACACTCACTCACACACACACTCTCTCTCACACCAAGTGAATACAGCAAGTCAGGCTAATCAGAGAATTTGGTGAGAGCAAAAATGAAAATATTCTATTTCATCCTCATCTCCTTCTGAAAAATAAATCGTTATTGCACTTACACTGTGTATAAGTTAGGCAAAATGATAGAATCATAGGGAAGTATATTTGTTTTAGTGTTTCCAGTAAAATATTAAGTCTTTTTGAAAAAGTAAAGCAATGGCCAAAGAAGAAGGAATCATTGCTCATTTGAGAAAGAAAGCCTACAGAATTGTGGAATTTTAACTGTAACTTGAAAGTCTACCTTTTATTACAAGATTTTCTATTTCAGGAGCTAACTTGGTATTAAAACAATAAGCCATTAGGAATACTATATGAAAAGAGATATTTCATTTTTCAAGTTCAGTCTTAGCGTAGTCCCAAAAGCTTTGGGGGAAAAAAAGTTTTTGACTTACAGAATACAACATATGGTTGCTATATTTTTCTGTCGTGGAATATTATTACACCACCAATGGGAATGTAATTACACCTTTCCCATATGCCTGTTTCTCATCTTGGGGAAGCAAGGACATAATTATATCTGGCAATGAAAGAATGAATGTATGGCAAGAGCTTCCCAAAGTGTTCAGTAGCACTGTCATGGGATTGTCCTTGATTGACAGCTTTGCAACCTAGCATGTACTAGGTAGCATTCGTTTCTGAAACACATATACTGAATTTTAGTTATCCTAGTATTACTTGCTTCTTGCTAAGGTCTTCCTATTTCTACAACAGGAAAGTTAGATTTAAAACTGCCTCTAGCACCTCCACTTTGCCAAATATATGTGTCAGAAATCAAAAACAAATTTAGGGCAAAAACTGATGTACAACTGGTTGTTTTTTTCCAGGCAACTGGTAAAGACTTATAAATAGACATAATGAACAAAGAAAATGAATGTTAAGAAATTAAACCCAGCTCACATAGCATCTAATCCAAAAATTTTCCATTCATGGTTCTCACTAGCTAAATGCATTTCATTCTAAAAAAAATGTTCATTTCATTCATACCATTTCAAAAAAGTTAAATCCAATTTTGTATTCTCTCTCTCTCTCTCTCTCTCTCTCTCTCTCACACACACACACACACACACACACACACACACACACACACACACACACAGTGTGGAATTTATTCCAGGAAGAAGGCAAGAATCACTTTGCTATCAAGCATCAGTAGGATCAAAAGTTTCCACTCAGGGGATCATCAATATGTCTACCACAAGTAAACTATTTCATCTCTAGGTTGATATTTTCTTTCCATAAAAAATAAAATATTTACTATCTATCTCTAAAATTTTAGAATTGAATGGTGTCATTTCTATACAATGTCTCTGAGGCACTCACTAATGGTTCCAGAAGAGGATGTGTGCAAGTATATTCATCTTAAATATTACCATCAGCATGACAAATCATTTTCCCTATAACCCAAGACAAGTAACATCTCTATATCCCCCAGAACAAAATTCCTTACTGATTCCACCGCAAAACTGGGAGCGATCTTCTCATTGATCTCATTGAGTTTGTCTGAGAACAGCTGCCTGTCTTCTGTGGCCATAATGGACTCCACCGAAGTGCCCAGGACTTTCACACCATATTCCTTCAGCACACCTCTCTTGAACAGCTCCACTCCTGCAGAAGAGCCAAGCATGATCAGTGTTGATGATCTCAAGCCCTTTGTCTTACATACCACATATCCAAACTATTGACATTAAATCCAAGAAGTCGCCACAGAATTGTACGCAAGAAAATGTTGCAAATAAAAGTCTGGAAACAAACTCTACAAATCGTGATACTATTACTTATCATTACTACCATCTACACATCAATTGTCTATCTTTATTGGTAAAATTATAGCCTTACATGAGCCTTAAACATTGAGTCTGTCCATTTCCTTCTTAAGCACAGTACAGAATGAGATTCTATTGCTTAAAAAATAAAAATCTCAGGTGCTGACGAGATAGCTCAGTAGGTAAGGCACTTGCTCGATTACCTGATGGTTTTTCAATACTTGGAAGCTCACATGATGGAATAGAAGAACTAATTTTTTCTTCTGGGTTCTATCTGTGCTCCATTCTCTCTTTCTCTCTCTCTCTCTCTCTCTCTCTCTCTCTCTCTCTCTCTCTCTCTCTCTCTCTCTCTCCTGTCTTTTTTTTTAAAAAATCTCATAAACATGGATATTTCATTGCTTTTATTTAGTCATCAAAATTTTATTTCTTCTGCCTCTCATCAGACTTTGGATGATTTGCCTAGTAAACCAATTGTATTCCCAGCTGCATAACCAACTATCTAAGGAGATTCTCATTCATGATGTAGTGCCAAGGACCTTCAGTACACTAAAGGAGACAGAGTAGCATGCTCACAGGTGCCTGACATCATCGCAAAGACTGGCCTACACTATCGTGAATGGGCGTACAAAAGTTAAATGCTTCAGGGCTGTTGTTCAAGGGCACCTCCTATATTCTCATTGTCTATTCAGAAAAATTTTCAGAGTTTCAGTGATGGCAGAGAAAAGCAACATCCTTAGGTGAAGGAGAAAACCAAGAAACTCATTTGGCCATACTGAACTGGAGTGTGGAATTTCTCCTGTTTTGTTAAATAAACTAGTACTATTTCTAATATATTTTAGGTGTTTGCTAACTGCTTTCATGAACACAGAGAACACAACTGTTAGATGAGTACAAAAAAAAATCTTTTCCTTTTTAGATCATGGATGAAAACTCTGAAACTGGACTGAGAAAGAACTCACCACAGTTCAGAGCTGTCTGGCCACCCATACCCAGAATTAAGCCATCAGGACGTTCAGCCTTGATGACCTCTGTGACGAACTGAGGGGTGATGGGAAGGAAGTAGACTGCATCGGCTTGCTTCAAGCCCACCTCATTGGTCTGCACCGAGGCAATGTTTGGGTTCATCAAGACTGTTTTGACATTTTCTTCCTGTTGAAAACAAACAAATCAAGAATCTGACTATGTGTTCTGAAGAAAGAAAGAAAACACGCAAAAAGAAGAAGAAGGGTCACTGGGATTATGTGCAACCTCTTTCAACCCACATCCATCAGGGGAAAAAAAATCTCCGGCTGCAGAAATAACAGGACAACTTCAGCCAGATGTTTTTGATGTTGTGGGCCGCTTGCCAGCTGACATCTCTGCTGCTCTGTGCTAGAGATGCGTCTCTGGCAGATAGTTCTGCGCTCACTACTCTGCCTGAGGCAGGGTCACTGAGCCCATGCCCACATGCCCCTGGAAGCCTGATTAGCACCAGGATACACACCATGCAGGAGATAAAGACACCAAGGAAGGCCACAAGTTCTGCAGGAGGAACACCTCAAACGCACAACAGAGTTGCTTGGAAGGCTGATATTCCTCCAGCGCAATGAAGAAACAGAGATTGTATCCTTCCCAATTTGAGTTTTAAATCATCTTTCAGACAATATTGCAGTACACTATCCAGTTTTCCAAGTCACTAATAAGACACTTGGGTCTATTAGTGATGGGTGATTATTTCTAACGTTTGGACAAATGCATTATTACTCTTGCTCCCCAGGAGAGAATCTCTTGTCTCCCTTACAGGGACCTGACGCACCTTATAGAGCATTTGGAGGATGTCCTAATTCCCTCCTTCACATCAAAATCAACTATACTTGGAAAGTTTACCATAGTCTCTGTAAATGTAACTTCATGTGTTTTCAATGTAAGAAGCTAATAACTACAGAATTCTAACCTTTTCAGTTGGCAAGTGTACACATTTGAGAAGGTTAAAATTCTTGGTTTTGATCAAGTGTTTTTTAATACAAATGCATATAGATAGTCAAGTGAAGTAATTATAGTGACTTTGGAAAGAAGTAGTGTCATCAATCTAAGTTATGCAATACTAATTAGACTCATTAAAGAGAGTACATTAATCCCGGCAAAGCTCGTGCTCTCTCACCTTCATGGCTTTCACGGCTTGAGATCCTGAGTAATCAAATTCACCTGCCTGACCAATAGACAGACCTCCTGATCCCAAGATAAGGACTTTAGAAACCTGCAAACAACAGGAAAATCACATTGCTTTTACTATGTGATAGTGAAAATAAGGTGCATGCAAGATTACAGAAGCCAATGAATTCAGACTACATTGCCTAAATTCATTTCACTTAAAAATGTAAACATCTAAATTTATCTTTATCGATAATTTTATATAGATATATTTTTAAATATATATGTACATCCTTCTAAGTTTTATATGACAAAGATGTAGGGGTCTGCTTTGTTATGAATATGTAAAACTTTTACATTAACACATATTCAAATAAACATGGATTCAAGTCTTAAGTTAATCTCTATTCATTTTGTTTTTAGAGGTAAAAATAAACCAGTCTGGTCATGATATTGAATATTTATTCATCCAGTTAAGACAAAATAATTGTGTCAACCACAATAGCCTAAACTGGCTTAAATAAGGGCCATGGCTTTTGGAATAATGGAAATAAAATATAAAATTGTAAGCAAAATTGAATGCTCTTCCTTATGTTATTTATGACATTTTCTGTAAAAGAAAAGTAAATAGCTACATGATAGAGAAAATACATAACCAAAAACAAGTCAACCTCTACTGACCTCCACTCGAGATGCAACCAATGCTGGCTTTGGCAAAACTGAGGTAATGGTAGTGCCTTTCCCCTTCTTTATCAGTGAGAAAAAGGAGTCGAATAGGTACTAAGGAAAATAAAAACAACTTAGTTAGATGTGTTGTAGCTCACAAAGATATTTCTGACTTCAGATAATCAACAAATTATTTTTTATTGGAAATTTTCCTGTGTAGTTTCAGAGATTTATAATTGGTTTCAGTTAATGTTTTGCTTTTGGGCAAATAACTAAATGTTTACATGTGTGAACATGAATACACACATGCATACACTCTCCATACATATAAAAACTGAAAAAGAAAAAATGTTCTTATATTTTATCATTGAGTTTGTTTCCATTGCTTCAGTAGATGTGATAATTTCAACAAATTTGCCATTGTTTGTCAAGATCAAAAATGTAAAGTCATGCTGCATTTGATTACATGCAGTAAGTTCAGCGCTCCCAATGCAAAGTGCTAATATAAGCTAACAATTAAGTTTTAAATTAAAATGTACTTAGCATGTGTTAAATAATACATGTAACAAAGTTTTGCTTTTGACATTCATCATGGGTAAGCAAAATCATACAGATTTTGGCTATTAGGAATAGAACTTCAGATTGAAAAGATATTTGGAAGTAAAGCACCTGCCTTGCAAGCCTGAGGACCTGGGTCAGGTGGTCAGATCCCACATGAAAACTAGGTGCAGTGGCACATGTGTTTGTAATGCTAGCGCAACTATGGAAAAGGGAGACTCAGGAAGCTCCAGTAGCTTGAACGATAGCTAGTCTGGCTTACAAAACACAAGAGAAGAGAACCCATCCCTAACATGGTGGAAAGGTAAGGATCAACTCCTAAAGGTTGTTCTCTGATCTCCACATGGTGTGCCATGGCACACACACTCATTCATATATACATATATACACACTCTTACATACACACACACACACACACACACACAATTCAGTATTTTCCAGTAATACTAAAGTATTACTAATAGGGAATACTAAAATGCAAATATTCAAGGAGGCAACTGGAAATGAAAGGGCTGTGCTTTCAGAGGAAGCATGAGTATTCTTCTCCTTTTGCCTGTATACTTTTTTTCTGAGTGTCTGCAGACAACATTAAATTGTCAGAGCTAATGAGGCGCTGTGTATGGAAGATGAACGGTCACACCAGACATCCCAGACTTTTCTAAGAGTTGTGAAGAGCTGTTATTGGAAAGCCTTGCTTGAATTCTGAACCAGGAGTTCACTTCAGAAATGTAAAAAGATCTGGATTGGACCCACTACTGTGAGCATTTGTGTGTGGGGGGGGGGTGTTTTTTCAGCCATCTAAATCACAGACATGCGCAGGCTGCCTCTCCATTCCCCCCTCCCGCTGCCCTTCTTTCTTGGGTTGCTGTTTAGTCTCCCTTCATGGCTAAACAACCAGTTGCCATAGGGATTTTTTTTTAAATCACAGATGGAGGATTAAAATTTCATTTCAGTTATGAGATGGAAAGAGCAAGAGGGAATTCATTTGCATAGCACAACAATTGTAAATTTCAGAACTAAATATATTAGAATGATAATGGGTTTAAGTAAAAATAGAATCATAGCATCACTTTGGGTTTCTAAAGGGCTTTCCTACTTTAAATTTAAGAAGAGATGAAAATTCACTCCATAATCTTCATAGGGGAATTTTAACACAAAATGCATGCTACCAAAGGACACTTCTCAAGAATAATCTGCACCAACTGTTTTTGGTTTCTTGAATTTTCACATAAACATTTCTCTGAATTTTCACATAAACATATCTCTGATTTTTTTAAGTATATAACAGGATTCATCTCTCTGCCATACCTCAGTGTCTGTGGGCCCTGGGCTGACCTCTGGGTGGAACTGCACAGCGAAGAAGGGTTTGCTCTCATGCATAATCCCCTAAAAGAATAAGAAACAGGAAGAAATTCCTTCTGAAGCAACAAATGTCTATTACAGAGAAGTATTATTCAAAATAAAATACAGTTCATGTAGAAAACTAAGTTAATTACTTAATAATAATCTGGAAATTTCTCAGTATTGTTAAATAACTTGATTGTAGATAATAAAAACTAACACATGCAACCATTTGAATAAGAATAGAAAATGCCCAAGGAAGCATCACCAAAATGAGAGTCTAATTTAAAAAATATACATATAAATTTGGTCTATAACTTTTGGGGGCCCTTCCAGACTCTGTTCAAAATAAACCCAAATTTGCATAACCAACTCTTAAATTACTTCTTCAGGAATCTTCTTAAAAGTTATTCTAGTATTAAACAAACCCCAGAGATACACCACAACTAGGCCCAAACAAGTGTGGACAAATAGGCCATTAACCATGATGGATATGTGAAATGGATGTTGAAGAAGGACCCAGACAATGCATCTTAATGAGGCAAATAAAAAGCTACAAAACTAACATTTCTAAAAGAGAAAAAGAGGGGGGGAGAGAGTGTGTATGTGTGTGTGTGTGTGTGTGAGAGAGAGAGAGAGAGAGAGAGAGAGAGAGAGAGAGAGAGAGAGAGAGAGAAAGCAAAAGAGCAGTTTGCATCACAAAATTTTAAAACCCTGAATTTCTCACCACCAATTGGACAGGTTTGACCAGAGCACTTACCTCATTTGTTTGGTCATTGACATTCACAAAAAGTGGTTTCCAGCCAGCAGGGAGGGTGTTTTCCAGAGCATAGCCATGATTCTGGGCAGTAATGAAAGCCTGTCTGTTGGTCACGTTCAGAACAGGCTGGTTCTGCCCTCTGGAGAAAGGAGAGAAAGAACAGAGGAAAAGAAAAGGGAAGAGAACATAAAATTCAAAATGTTCCACTGCTGAGTGAAAAACCCTTTGTGAGAAAAGTCACAGATAATTGTTGTTAATCCCAACAATTTTAACAGCCAAAAAAAAATAATAAATTCAGGAAGCTTTACTGAGTGTTAAATATCAGGTTTATTAGACTTCAATAATCAAGTTTTAGAAAAACACTCCTACCATAAAGAATTGCATATTAACTTAACAGAAATAATGATAAGGAACTTATTGTAAAAGAGTTACACTCACTTCAAAGTCAGAGAATTCTTAGGAACTAATAAATAGATGACTGCTCAGATCAGAAGTATTCTGAGTTATACTTTAAGGGGAGGGCAAGCTGTGGGGAAGCACCTTTCACTGAATAAATGTACACCGTTTTGAGGTAAAGAAATGAAAGGGAGAAGAATCTGAAGATTCCCAGCTCTTGACTCATACTAGCTTCTTAAAGTGTTATCAATGCTCTCAAATCAAGCTTAAAATCGGAACAATTTCCCTTGGAATACCATTTGATTGCGTATTATAACTTCAATTTATGCCAAGGGGAGGAAAATAACCTTAAACTATAGCAAAGTTATCGTTAGAGGAGACTGCCTCTCAGAAATGTAATAAAAGTGGTATCAGGAAGTCAGACAACTGTGAACTGTATAATGGGACGGCTGTGGTTCATTCTGAGCAAATGGTATGTAAATTCTCTTGATCTTTTGTATTTGGTTACTGAGGGTATTGCTGTGCTTGTTTGACTGTAAGAAATCTCGTAATTCCCTTACCTGTTAGCCATGGACATCTTGTAGGATTTGGCACCCGCAGCTAATCCTGTTATTAGATTTCCTGTACTAATTCCAAACAATGGCTCTTTGCGATCGCTCTCCAAAATCTAAATCAGGACAGATCATTAACCCAGTGAGGCAAGTTACAAAAATGCTGTCTCAAAAAAAAAACAACCCCCACTTCTTTTTTCCCCTTGATTAGCTAAATAATGGGATGTAACGAAGTAAGGAGTTAGACTATTATGTGGGCATGAATGACAATGCAGTAAGGCGCACTCCCCATTCACATGAAACTAAACGCAAACTAATATCTTAGAAACTTGAAGGTCTTATAGGATCTGAGTCATGGTAGAGAACATGAGTTATCATTTTGCAAGGGAAAGGAAAGTCACAGGGACAGATTTGATTACAGAGATTTTAAGAAGACACTATGCCAAGGTTTCTATGCCAGAAGCAAATCTACACTTCCTATGACAGTCTCTCCTCACTCATGTGCCTCTAGAATATTTATACTAACCCTGCTGCCATGGTCCCAATATAAGTACTAAGCAATACCTGCCTCAATAAAACAAAGTACAAAGTTCAAAGTACAAAGCCAAAGCCTCACTCTTCCCAGCCAGATACACTCAATCCCCAAGGTCACCTCACCTTTTTAACATTCTGAATCAGTGGCTGGGCAAGAGCTGGGTTCCCAGGCCCTCCTGCGATCAGAAGTCCATCATATTCCATCTGGGTGAAATCATGATTCCAAGGAACTAAATGTACTTCAGCTCCTCTCTGCAAGAAACCCAAGAAAGATGAATTCAGTAACATTTTTTCTTGGTTAATATTTGATTTTTCTAGACCTTCTTCTTTCAATGAACCAGTCCTTAAAGGAAAAGAAAAATAGAGAGGTGGTTTAAATAAAAAGCATTGAGGAAAGAAGTACTTTGAGTGGCACATTGTATGTTATGTAATATGAATATACCTAATGGTTAATGGAAAGTAGAAGGGAAAAGTCATTGAGATTTTTAACACTGAATAAAAGGGAGGGAATGATCTTCTCTACTTAAAGAGTGGCTTCATCCTAAAATCTCATGCCAGGACAGTAGATGTCGCCTCACTGGTACAGGGCAGAGTTGCAAACAATCCCATTCTCTGAAAAATTGAAGTGTCCACATCTCACTGTTTTCAGTTTTGCCTTTTGTGTCTGACCAAAATGTAATCATCTTTCTTTCTTTGGGTTTTCTCATCTAAAACAGTTTGTCATAAAAGCATACAAAGGAAACAGTACCATGAAGAAACAAAAATAGATAGAGGCAGGAAGAAATTGAGTCTGAAGTATAAGGAAAAATCCAGAAAAAATAAAATTTATGAACCGATTATCTTTGAGGGTTTCCCCAGCATTTAAGACAAAGATTTGAAGGCTAACTTGTAAGCTTTTTGCCAAGAAATATCAAGGGGATAGAGAAGGGTTATGATGAGATGCTCCCAGCACATTACATATTATCAACTGATGCACTGTGCACATATATAACATGAGTTCATCAGACATCCTGAGCCACTGTGGAGTACCAACCAGACATGACAACCACACCTGGCAAAAGAGCTCTACATTTTCTCTCTGGTCACTGGCTGTAGACTACTCCAGGGAAATTTCCATGTATTTCCTGACTGGTAGAAGGTTCTAACCAACTAGAAAAGTACCTCAGGTAAGGAGACATAAGATGCTTACAAATGAAAGATGGGATACATGGATTAACATGGTAAGAAGAGAACAGAATAGAGACAGAACATTCATGTATCTATAACAATCCATGCAGATTGTTAATGAAATTGGTAAGAGTTGGAAATCACAATTTGGATATTATTAATAGTCTCTGACAATGAGAAGGTAAGCTGAAGAATTCCACTTTATTCATACTAATCAATGTTATACAAGTTTATGCTGTTTGTGCATGGATGGGAGAGACACAGAAAGAAAACCTTGAAGAAACAGCCAGAGATAAACTGAGAATGAAAGAGATACATACAATGAGGAAGTCCAACAAAATTATATTTAATAAAGCACTGGTATATGCTAATTAAGTTACCCTTAAGGATTTTGAGATTTAATTTATTAATTATTGTGAAAGTCTTAAAATACTAGGTATGATCCTTGTGAACACGTGGTCAATCATAATGCAGACCAATACCCTGGAGATGGGCTGAATTACTCACCTTAACTAGCAGGCGGATGACATTATTTTTAATCCCACAGTCTACAGCTACCACTTTCGTGGGGTTTCCTTTGCCGAACACCTTGACATCCTGGCATTAAAAAAAAAAAAACTGTGAGGGGGAATTCCCAGCTGTGAGCAACAGGTCAGTTTCATAAACACTCTGAGTCTGCTTTGCACTTAGATGGGTAACAGATTGGCTGTTAACTGCTAGGGAGTGACTGGCAGTTAAAAATCAATTCGTAAGAAAAGCACAACCAGTACCATAGCAGTATCTTTTTGTGAGGAAAAAAAAAAGTTCTTTTGCTGTTTGATATAAACTATTCACTTCAGCGATAACAAAGATTTAAGAAACTGATCATTTCCATAGCCAATCATTTTTCTTATGTTTGCCTCATTAGCAATGGAATTTTCAAATACCATGGTCTGATCCAGCAGGAGACAGATGTGGCAAAAGATACATCATCCCTTAAATGCTACTGGATCATCAATGCACAGGGAAGATCAGAAACCGTGCATGGAGCAATTGCACATAAGGTTTATGCAGGAAGGAAGAATGGGGAAAAATCGGTATGTGTCACAGGAATTCCTAAGTTAGTACAGGCCACTGGTTGTTTGCATTGAAATCAGAGATTTCATTTAGAAAAAGGACCCCAGAGTATATCATAATCATTACCTATGACATAAGTACTGCTTGGAAGCAGATCAATTTTCACAGACATTTACCCATGAAGCAGTTCTCTAGTCATGAAAGAAAAAAGAACAATAATAAAAAGAGGAGAAGCCTAGAGCAATGTATGACTGCACTGGTCCATCCTCAATAGTTAACTGACAGGCTCTGAATTCATTATGGCTCCATGGTTTGCCAAAGGTGCTGGACGAAAGATGTGATCTGAATACTTAAAACAACACTACTTTAACTGAAAGGTCTACCTCACCACAACGTCCATGTGAAATATAAAATCATAATTCTTAGATTGTACTTGAAAAAAAGACACTTAAAAAGACTTTGACCAATTTTTTTTCCTTCTGTGACTACTCTGGAGAAAATATACTCAAGTCTTTCCATGACTGAAGGAATTATTGCCCAATTGGTCCATGAATGCCACAGGTAATTTCTTTCGTCAGATAATTTGAAAAAATATAGACTCATTTTTGACCTTAGGCTTCAGAGCAAAGCATTATTATCATCTAGCTATAACTATATCAAACTGCAAAAAAACAAAGAATTATGCTATATACATCTCCAAGATATTATCAAACAAAACTCACAAAATATATGAAGATGCCTGATACATTTCATTGCAGTTAATGAAGAAGCTACTAATTGTACTGGTATTAATGGAGCCAACATGTTGCTATAATCTTTCCCTTGATGTAGCATGGATAAAATACATAGATATGTTTATTTTACTGGCTATTTACAGAGAAGCTGCACACTTTGCTCCAGCATACCTAAGAATGTCAGGTAAATGGTTATTATATTATACTGTTTATGGAATATGGTAAGGAAAAAAGTATGCAGAGTTAGTATATGGCAATTATTTTTAGTGTTTTCAGTCTACAGCTGGCTGACTCTGCAAATGGGGAGCCTGCAGATATGGAGGGCTAGCTGTCATCTTTCCATACTGGATAACAGAAGTTATGCATAAGCTCATAGACACTTCATGATGTGGATTTGCCTTGAGACTCTCCAACAGAAGAACATTTCACAGTTTTTGCAACCTTACTTGGCCACAGAAATTTTTAACAGGTTTTATAATTAATGAAAAAGTATTGGTAAAAAGGTGACATTTGAAAAAAGATTGAGTTTAATATTGGAAAATTGAACTACATAAGACAAGATGAAAAAAAGTTAGCAAAGGTTAAGAGGTAATACTTCAAACAACAAAATGTGGCAGATGTGGCCAGAGAAATTTTAAGGTAGATTTCTCCAGGCCAGGGTTCCACAACTTAGAAAATAACATAGTTTTATTTTCTAGTTACTCTGTCTTTTATCCATTTGCAGTAAAATGATGCTGAGTGAATTTCCAGTATTGAATCATATGAAACCCTCTAGATTCAGTTGCCTCTACTCACCTTTGGCCAATTTATAAATCATACAGGTGAACCATATGTGAGCATATCAAACTCCATGTAGCTCCTCAAACATATATAATCACTTCAAGTATCTATAAGTTTCAACTCTCTTCCCCATCTACCTGACTGTTAAGTGTTAGTGTTTCATGTCTTCTAGTAACCTTAACAATTGTACAGACCCTTTTGTGATTATACTTACCACTCTTGGTGCATGATCCTGTGGTCCCCTGAGAGTTCTCTGGGGATAGGATTATGTGATTCTGCAATTATTGACTTGCTTGCTTATCCCCAAGGTCAAAGATAGCTTGGACTACTCATTCAAATCCCCATTAACAGATAATCATTCAACACCAGTAGGCATTTTTCTTAAATATAGTCAACATCTTCTTGTACATAAACACTAATTTATAGTGAATTCATTTATAGTGAAACAAACATCATTAGAAACATTACAATACAATAAATCTTTTGTGCGAAGGAATATTTGTCCCTGTACTAAACGACTCTGGACTTACTGTTTTCTCTAATTCCTGCACAATTTTCTTGGCTCTCTAACAGACTATTTGTGCCGATTCCTGATCACTACTTGACAATTACATGCTTCCTTCATCTGTTGCTGCTCTTTAAAACTTTAAGTTAAGGAACAAGTAATGAAAGAGAGGACAGCTAAAATTGCAGACAGCAACCTCTGAACTAGGACCTCAGGGCTTCAGTGAATATCTGTGAGGAAGGGCTCCTGGATCTAAACACACTGATTCTGCCATGTGCACCTTCAATTCTGGAGTTTCTAGAAAATGGGCTGTGTGTAAATGAAGATCTGGGTGTCACAAATTAATATGCTAAAGAGAATGAAACAGAACCATAAAAACAGAGGAAAAGGTCTCACCTTGGTTGACACCTCAGCAATCAAATTCTTCTCATTTGGATCCACGAAATCCACAGATTGACCTTCAAATTCAATCTTCCCAAGCATGGTACCCTATCAAATTAAAAACAAATTAGATGATGAGAAGGAACTAATGATGAAGGTGCTGGCAGGATAAACCCCTATGGGGCCTTTAAGCAGCTGCTCTGAGATTGAGATGTCTTTATCACAATTTATAACCATCATCGGACCTTCCTCTTTTCAAACTAGAAAATAAAACAGTTGGCATAAGCAATTTAGGAAATATTCAAGGAACAGTAATTAGTTCATGTCTGTCTGTCTGTGTGTGTGTGTGTGTGTGTCTCATGTGTGCCTGTGTGTGTATCTGTGTAACAATGTCTGTATATCTATATGTCTGTGTGTCTGTATGTCTATGTCTGTTTCTATCTGTGTGTGTCTGTGTATGTCTGTGTATTTGTGTCTGTGTGCCTGTATGCCTGTGTCCCTGTGTCTGTATATCTGTGCCCATCTGTGTGAGTCTGTACATGTGTGCATGCGTGTGTGTGTGTGTGTGTCTGTGTGTCTGTGTATCTATGTCTATGTCTATGCATCTGTATGTCTGTGTGTCTGTCTGTGTATATCAGTGTGTGTCTGTGTATGTATGTGTCTATGAAAGTACATGTTACCAAAGTCATTCCCTAGGTGTTACCCACCTTTTGTTTTGTTTTTTTGTTTATTTTAGAGTCAAATTATCTCTCTGACCCAGGAACAACAAAAATCTGCCTGTCTCTTCTCTGGAGAAGATTCAAAGTGTGAACCCCTACTCTCTACATTTTACATAAGTGTTGGGATTCAACTGAAGTCCTTTGGCTTACAAGACAAGCATTTCACAGCCAGAGTTATCTTCCAGCCATACATTCAGTTTTATTAAGACTGAGTTTGTTGCCTCTTGTAGGCAAAGTCAAATGGCATCAAAACTCAGATCAAACTCAGGTCAAAACTCTAGTGTGGATTGGAGTAGTCAGGTGCCTATGTCCTTGGTTCATAGGGCCTAAAACAATCACATAAGAGAGGCAGACAAAACTATCTACTGAGAGGAAATCCGAAAACTGCAGAGTTCTGTAAAGAAGGAGAACTTATTACATAGTTTGATAGTAAGACTGGGTCCCAAAACAATGAAACACAATACAAATCAGAAACGTTTAAAGTTCATGAAAAAAAATTCACTGTATGAGACATGTTAATATCCCATGTCTCAAATGTCCTAGACTTCAAAGAATGTTCAATCCTCTCTAAAGTTTTCACAAATGAGTCTTGCCAGATTGAACGTGGCAAGGTTGCCTTTCTTTTATCAACTATGTTGAGATCTACTTTTCATTGGCCATTATGCTCTGAGTTATTTAAGAAAATGGCTATATTTAGTTATCAAAACTCCTCCTAAAAATTATAGTGTTGAATAAAGTAAAGTCCATTATTTCCCTTTGAAACTTATCCCTTGGAGAAATCAATACATGATCAAGGGTAGAAAATGTCAACAATCCATGGAAATATGATGATTATTTCTGTGCTACTGCTGAAACCAAAGTGCTGTCTCAAAAGTCTGGGAAAACTAACTGAATACCTTTCTCCTCTGCACTGGATCACATAGTGATCTCTAGCTCTTTTTATCCTTTATCATTTAATCCTTTGACTATATTTATATATCCCCAATCTTGAACACATATTGAAAGAAATTAGAGTTTTCAACCTATCATTAATAGAAATAAAGCTACAATTTTGTCTTAATCATGAACCAAAATCACTCCTCATAAATGAATATAATGCTGTTGTTTGCTCTATAATATGAAGCCAATTTTTTAAAAAACCAAACTTCCTATGATAAAAGTAGAATTCATCATAACCTAAAACATCATACAAAAGACCAGCATGGTCTTGCAAAGAATTTTCCCAGAACCATTCGGCCTATCTTCTATTCAACCTGCTAGTTCTACAGACTAGTTACATTGCCCAATCTACTCTCTCCCCATCCTAGATGCCTCCTTTCTCACCTCTCCCACAAGCTAAGAAAACAGAAATCCTCTTGGAACACAGAATCTCAGTGATGTGTACTTCCAGGACAATCATAGAACTGACAACACAGCTGAAAGCATAACGACTGTAGGATTCTTGCTGTGTTCCTCACCCTAGGTATGCAGTGATACTTTTATTTTCCAAGCCACTCCCCACCCCTGTCTGTTTACAGACAGCCTGTGTCAGTGAGCCTTTAGGTGTCCTCAGAGAAGTAGACCAGAAACCTACTCAGATACTAAAAGCTGTGAATGCTCAAGTCCTTCATATAAAATGATGTCAATCTTCATAGCTTCTGTATATCTATAATGTTGCACCTGTATATGATCCATGCATATCCATGATTTTAAATCATCTCTAGTTAACTTACAACACCTAATGCAGTATAAGTAACATTTGAATAGTTGTTATATTGTATTAATTGAGGAATAGCAACAAAAAATCTAAAGAAACTTTTTTTCTAATATTTTGGATGAATTTGCAAATATAGGCCCTCCAAATACAGAGGACTGATTGTATTTTACCAAGGAACCCACAACAGATTCTCTTGATGAATCTGTTTTACATATGTATTTCCAAATTGTACCATTTATTTTTTTAATATGATAAAATTCATGAGAAAACTTTAGCTGCACTTGGGGAGTTAGCAAACACCAGTAAAGAAATGTGTCTTTCTGATTTGGTCCATGAAGATTTCATATAGTGAAGAATAGTTGCAAGGAGATGCAAGCAGATGGTGGTGAGATACTCTCAAAGGAGGGGTCAGATGTTGCAATCAAATAGGAAAGCTAAAGACGACTTCTCCTTTGGCCACTGTGATTATTAATACAATCACAACAGTTTATTAATACCCCCAACAAAGCACTTTGACACTTCCATGAAATATAACTCACTATTTTCACAAATAACATTTCCAAGAAAACTAAATATATAACAGCCTCAGTGGTGTGCAGCTCCTGATTTGCATTCCTCAGCAAGGAGGTATTTAATTTAGACCAAATTGTTATGTGCTTCGTTACTTTCTCTACTTGTTTTACAACAATCCTCTCATGTGCGTAGAATTACAATGCCTTGACTTGTCATAATCAACTCATAGCAGGCACTCAATAAACTCCTGAAGGCTAGTTCATCTCATATCCACCCAAGTACAAGCACACAATCAAGTATTCAACCTCTAAAATTACATAAGAACAGTAAAACAAGATGACAGGGAAGCAAATAGCAGAAGTTGGCCAAATTTGTCCCTTTACATATTAATGGGTCCTTCATGCACTGAGGAAAGATGTGAAGAGACATGGATCTGGCTAAAGATGATGATCATACCTTATCTCGAATTATTTTAGTCAGCATTCTTGTATCCACTCCATAAATTGCAGGAATCTGTAAGAAAAAAATCAGAGTGACAGTGAAATTGGAGGAAATTAGATCCAGTATATTGTTTTCAAGCTACACACTTAGCCTCATCTATCTTCTTGAGCAGTAAATAATTTCCCCACTCCTTCTTGTCTGTGACCCAGGGTGACTGTGCTGTCAAAGCATGGGAAATTGCTGCTCTGCTTGGGCCAGAAGCTCATACGACCCAAGCACTTCCTCAGAGTCAAAAATGAGACTCTCTTCGCATCATTCTCTTGCAAGAATTTTGTTGCTTAACCCAGCATGTTAAATGATCAATGTTACATATAAACACATTTTGATATAAAAGAATAAGCATGTATGCATATGTTGTTTGAACATATGTATAATTTTACGTGTGTTTTATGTAATGCACATATGCAAAAAGCTATATTTTAGAATAGTGAGGCCAGTGAGCTTCATGAGCAATGATATGCAACTCTGTTTTAAGCCAAATATTCTTAGAATACAGCAGACACCCAAAACATTTTTCTGAAAGCTTTTGTTGTATAGTCATGTGCCCCAACATTTTTCCAACTTGTTCACCAATTGGTTTTCGTTTCTTTGACTAGTTTGGATAAAAATAGACTTTATATATAACTGAAAGAAAAAAACAAAAAACTAGCAAGATGCAAGGTAGCTTTACATTAAAATTATTAGTTCTGACATGAAAAAGCAATACAATTAGATTTGTTGAGGAACACAGAACAAATATTGTGTGTGTGTGTATGACAGAGAGAGAGGGGAGAGAGAGAAAGAGAGTGACATTATTTTCAATTAAAAATAATGTTTCAAGAAAAAGGGAAATAGCCTGGGATGTGATAGAGATACTTTCTTGCCTCTTTTCAATTTTGGAAAAGCTGAACTATAGAGCTAGAAATACAGGATCAAGTGTTTTTTATTTGTGATAAAAAGGCAATATTGACTCCAGTAAGGAGACATTCATTGGACAGGTGTAACTTTCTTGGAATAGCATTCTATCAATTAGATTCAATAACAGTCAAATCAAAATCAGCCATGGTAACAGCAGATATGAAACCTTTTATGGAAGATCTGCTAATTTTAAGCATTTTTAACACTTTAAGAAGGTGAATCCTTTTAATCAATGAGAAATTAATATTTAAACTATGGAAATAATAAGACAAAATTATGTAGCCTTTTATGACCTTTTCCTATATACTTTGAATGAAATGTTATCCACTTATAAATCATAATGCTTAAGTCTCAGAATAATTAGTGATAATCTGCTCATGCTCCTAAGAATTAAAAATGACAAACATACTGTGTGTATAATACATCTTTCTCACACAGATAACTGTACAGCTACTCTGAAACTCATTATAAGTCCCATTCATCCTGTTACCGCAGTGCTACTCTGAGAAGCCATAATAATCCTTGTAACAAAACCTAGATTAAAAGGTGGAGAGATTTAGATTGCTCAAGAGAATAAAAATTTTTAAAATTTCCCTACCTCCTTTCCTAAACGAGCAACACTACCAAGCATGAGCAGGCGCCACCTAGTGTGTGAACTGAAAAAAAAAAATCTGTGGCCCTGTATGTTCAGAGAATGAATTCTGGACATTTTGGCATTGAAGTAGCTTTTTTTTAAAGTAAATAAAAAATAAATAAATACTATCCGAAATGTCACAAGCTTCCTCATCTTCCGGCTCTTTAAACTCTGCACAGACCTCTACAGTTTCCCATGGGCCCATCAATCGCTGGAGGTGATGCTGAGTGCCCTAGCAGATTTCTTACCTTCTCTTCCTGCAGCCATTGTCCCAGACTCTTGGTAGCCAGCCAGTGGTTGTAGTCGTTACTGTAATTCAGCACCAACAGACCTGCCACCTAGAAAGACAGGCAGTACTTTCAAAGGAATGCTCACAAAATATCAAGTGCCTGTGATTCATCTTAAAAGTCAGTTTGCATTTTTTTAAACGTATTTCTTCAACTTACCTGAAACTTAAGTTTCTTAAGCATGAAGAAATAAAAGGTTATCAACACTTTTATTTTAAAAGATGTCATCGTTAATTATTATATGGGGAAGAAGGTGTACCTGACTAAAGAATCCTCAGATTCAACAACTTTCTCTTCTCAGCACACTCATTGTATGTCCTTTTCCACTATTTTGTTTATGCACTGTGTAATTCATAAATGCTTATTTAATGCACATGTGGAAAAAATAATATTCTTTAGGTGTAAAGAAGATTGGAGGAAATTTGGAGGAAAAAGTGAGAAATAAAATCAAACTTAATAACAAAATGACTTATTTTCTGAAAATAAGATGATGAGAAGAAGTGAATTTGAAATCTAAATGTTTGAATTGTTTAATATGATCCAGATACAAATGTCCCCCACTAGTAATTTGCATGTTTTTACTTTCAGATCATCATATGAATTTTTTATTTAGCCCCAAAGAGGATAAGATGAACATACAAATAGGTAAGACATCTGATTATAAAACTTCATTACAAGGTATTTTTCTTGTACTGTTAACATCTGGACTATTAACAATATTTCTATATATTAAAATAAGTTTCATCTAAAGCAAAATCTAAAATGTCCTAAGAAATAAAATTCAAAATAATTTCAAGTTTAAAATTACTCTCCCATACTTAAGAATATGTTGTTGCAAACCACAATCCAGAACTTCAGAGACTCTATATCATCCACATAGAACTAAGCCAGCCTAATCTCCCCCCATCCTAAAGCTCAGGGACATCTGCGGAAGAGGGGGCAGTAAGATTGTAAGAGCAAAAGGATGGGGGGAGCAATGATTTGAAGAGTCTCCACACTAGATATGGCTGAAGCAATCATAATAGGACTTTGCATGCCCTGCGCCATGTCTGTCACACTATTGACCTCACAAAGTCTAGCATCGGCTAAAGGCACCAAGATCCTTGGAGGCAAGGGATTGATGGCCACAGTAGTGTTCCTATGCTTAAGGGGAACACGAGAAAGGGTTCAGGGAAATGCCACTGGGTCCTTTTACGTCATCGGAAAGGAGGACCAAGAGGAGAGTTAGGCATACACAATAAAGGACTCTCTGGGAATTGGGGGGGAGGCACTGGGAGATGGGGAGGGAGGGAGGGGGAGGGAGGAGGAACAGGGGGTTCGGGGGGAGGAGGAGGGGGGAGGGAACTGGTCTACCTATTAAGTTTGTATGAGCGGAAATAATAATAAAAAATGTTATAATAAAAAAAAGAATATGTTGTTGCATTTCATTGGCACCACAATGTTGTGGGAGAAACTCTGTTGTACCCCTAGAGCCTAGAAATGAGGCAACTACATCCTTTCAAATGAAGAGTCTGTGCTCTGTGGATTCCACATCATCCTCCCCATACTACCTTGACTCCATCAGACTCCATGTACTTGCTGAGTCCCAGCTCATCCCGCGCGGTGGTATCTGGGGCTCCACCATTCCCAATAATAGGGTTGGCCATGGTGAGGATCTGTCCCTTGTAGGCAGGGTCTGTAAGTGCTTCCGGATACCTGGGTAAACATGATAGGGCATAATCAACAAATAATGTCTAAAAATGTGAAAGTATACTGCATATTCTGAATTATTGCACCCCTGAAAATTATAAGGATATAAGATTATAATCCTGAAGACTGTCTCTAGATTTTTCACAGCTGCAGAAAGCATCATTATGAACATCATATTTTATCTTTAACTCGTGTGAACAGAAAGAATGAATAAGAATGCAGAGGTATATAATTTTTATTCCATTATCTTAAAAAAGTTGATTTCTTCTAAATAAATCTTTTATAGCATTTTAATTTCTAAAAATTGCTCCCAAATTAACTTTTGCAAATATTATAAAGATTTCTACAGCCTCCCAGATATTGAGTTAAAAAGTGATATTTATTGTTGAGCTCAACATATTCTAGAAGACTAAAGAATAACCTCATGAAGTCAGTAAGAGCAGCATGAATGTGCATTTTATTAAAATACAGTATTTAAAATAAATGAGTTACTAAATAAATTGATGAAGTTGCACTTTAGAATATTTTAGATTTTTCTTTTTTATATGTAAATATGTATGGAGTATGTTTATGCGTGCATGTATGTTAGCATGTGGGTGGGGATATACTTGTGCCAGTATGCAAATGCATGTGTATATATGTTTGTGGAGGCCTCAATTGCTTTTACCTTAGTCTTTTGATACAAGATTTCTAATTAAACCTAGAGAACCCTAATAGGGCTTCTCTGGCTAGCCAGCTTGCTCTGTGGACTCCAAGGCTCTACCTTCTAGGGCTAGAATTACAGTTGGTCCACTCTGCCCTGTGGTAGTTTTTCTGTGAGATCTGGAGATGCAATCTCTGTTCATTTTGCTTGTGAAGGAAGCACTTTAAATGATGAAACATCTCCCCAGCCACAGTATTTTAGTTTTAGAAAGAAAATTTTCAAATTTGGGAGTTATTACCAATTTAGAAAAATATTAATATCATAAAATTTATCTAAATTAAAAATTCCAAATAACTATTTTAAAGTTCTGATGATGGAAATATGGAGGAATGTAATAACACTATACTTTAAAATTGGACAAATGAAAATATACATATATATCCTTAATGGGTACATGTTATATAAAGCATTGTGTATACACAGGGAACATTATTCCTACGAATTCTGGGAGCCAGCAGCATATATTATTCTGTGCACTGAGGGATACTGCAGCTGAATTGTTTTCTGCTCTCTAACATTTTGTCTTCCTGTGGACCAGGCTAAACCAAATCTTTCTTGTGGATTACCACTGAAAGTGAATTTAGGTGCTGAGGGGGACAGAATCGACAACCTAGAAACCAATAAAATTCAGCTCAGACAGAAGTCAACATAAATTCCTCAACCCTATTCAGTCCAAGTCCTACTGGAACTAACTTAGTCAACAGAACACTTTGTCTTCCAGCTCCACAATCCCTGGGGATTTCAAGTGCCTACAGCCTCCATCAGCACATTGCTTAGATGTCTCTCACTTGTCAGGGACTGGTAATTTTTTAGCTAGGATTAACACACAATATAAATGCATTTCTTACAGATCTTTTTAAAATCCCCCTTAACTATCAACCACAAGTTTACTGAGTAAGGCACACAATGAAAGAGGTCATTCTTAATGGAAATAGGACCTGTGGAATAGTCTTATAAATGAATACCTTCTACATTAAAAAGTCCCTAAATTCACTGAACCTTGCTTTGTTTGCATTGTTCTTAAGGGAACTGACTGGTCCCTTAAGCATGGGCTCACAGTACTCTTCAGCAAGTGAATAAATGCAGCATGTCCTAGAGAACTGAGTGTTGGAAACAAATTAATTCATCAGGTACTGTTTGACTTTTGTGATGTGACAAGATTTATTACCCATAATCTATCACCGGGAAGAAAACTCTAGTGCCCTCCATCATTCTGATCTATATTAAACAGTTGTTTGTTGGCAGGTATATTAACACAGCTAGTAATTAGTGCTGTCGAAAAGCTTAAATAATTGCCTGGTGAAGCGAAACTTTGCAAACAGGTTTTATACACTGTAATTTAATGTTCTTACCAGAGGAACTGTTTTTTAAAAACTAACACTTCATTCTACATAGAGAAGCAAGAATTTGGGAAAGACTGTGTGTTAATAACAGAATGGCAGCTTGGTCAATCAATACCTTCAGACTCAGTTAACCCAATGTCCTCTTTGCCTTTGGAAAGCTAACTTGAATTTCCTTGAAATATTCATCAAATATCTCAGAGATTAGTACATTGAATCTCTAAAGGATCCTTTTGAAACAATCTAGTCATATTTTGAAGGCTCCTATGGCTTAAATCCCCAGCTAGAAATTATTATTATCTAATCTGACTTTTTTAAGCAGGGAAAACAGAACTCCAAAAGATTAAACAATTCCTCAATAGCCCCTTCTCATTCGTTAGAATTAAGGCCAAAATTGAAGCCTTCTGATAACCAGATGAGCAAAGATTTGCCTAGGAAAGACACACCTTGTGATTTCTCTAGTGAGGCTTATCTTCACTGCCATGTGCTCGTGAGCAGAGCTTACACACTGCTGAGTCACAAGTGATAATTAGATCTGTGTGCTTTTTCTCTCCTTACCTATTTTGAGGCAGGAGATGTGTCTCTCAGTTCATCTTTCTTATTAAGAGGCAAAAATTATATAAGATTCCCCAAGTGTACCACATTAGATGCTAGTGAGTTCTTTACTAACTGAATGGTCCTGGAGTGTACTACCCAATCTTTCCTGACCCCTAAGTCTCGCCTCCACCTGTACTTCCCCTTCCAGGAGCCACTTGGTAGGCTCACATAAGCATAAGTTTCTAGAGTTAAGTTTACTCTTTTTTTTTTTTAATTTCAGGGGCACACATCGCTTTTAAGGGATGTTTACAGTAGGCCACACTTAAAGCACCAGGTGACTACAGGTTGACATGGAATCTTATGATGCAGCAATTCCAACATGTCACAAGTGTTCCTCTACATAGGCAAGCCTTAGAATAGAAACATTACTCACCCTCCCAGACCAGTGTTAAAAACCACTTCACCAGCAACCGAGGATGGATGGCCAAAGGAGTAACCTTTCATCTTAGTTCCATCTTCCAGGACGATGTGTGCTGTCTGTGCCTAAAAAAGCAGTTGCATGAATCTTAGTAGAATTCAAAATACCAAATACATACAGAAAAAAATCCAAATATGACATACACACACATTAAACACATGCACAATATATTTAAGTTTGAAGCGACAATACCCAGATTCAGGATTGCTCTTGTGTTATTTATCATTTCTCTTCAAATGGATGGCCCTTGTCACCAGCAGGTGTTTCGTTTTGCTTTGCTTGAAAGAGGAACCAAAGCATGTCGATACATTGCCTATTCTGGGTCCACTTGTAGAGATAGATGTTGGTAAGCCAGAAACACTTCCATTTATCTGAAATGCTACAGTCTCTTCCTCCTTAATATTCCTTAGCTTTGCTCAACTACAGCTGTAAGGGAAGCTTGTGAGTCTGCAGAAGCATTGTGAATTGAGCTACACAGTCGATGTTCACTCTGAGGCTTAGAGCTAGAAGGAATCCTCAGGATTACCCATCACATCATGTTCCACAGAGCTCTCGATTTTGATGGAGTTGTCCTGAGGGCTTCCCTCTTCACATCACGCCATGGTCATGAAATAGCTGGAGTTCTGTCACTCTATTAAGAGCAACACAAAAACAAGCACTGCAGAATGCTCTAAAAACACATCTTATTGTGCTTTTTACTAGAATTAATTAGACCCATGCCTGCCTAGTTCCCTCTTTAAGTTATGGTCATTCTGGCTTTGATTATCTTGTTGTATTAATCAGCTTCTTTAAGGCTCTTGGCTCAGGGATTAAGTCACTGCCTTACAAGCAGAAGGTCCTGAGTTCAGATCCAGGATCCCGCGTAAAAACACCAGGATGAAAATGGCAGCAACCCATACTTTGGGCCCCGAAAGTCAGAGCCTGGGAAACTCCAGAGCAAAATAAAGAGAAGGTAGTGCAATCCAGGGTGATTCTGGAGGTCACCATTGGTCCTCCACAGGCACACACAGTGCCCTCTGATGTACACAGATGCACACTAAATAAATAAAATTTTTTTAAATTTTTTTTAAAAAAAGACTCTTGGCTCAGAGAAGAGACAATTAAAGAAATTTCTCCAAGACACAAGCAAACATCATCTATTCCTACAAACACTGTTATCCCATTCTGAAACCATTAAAATTTCACTCTAATTTCCATACAGGTCAGGGTAGAACAAAATGTGTCAAAGTCGATCTCAGGAGGCAAGTCTTTAAGAAACTTTATATGACAATCTAATTGGAATATGTGATGATAAACTTCTCCAGAATAATTGAGGAAGTCAGAGTGATGGATTGATGCTTGATTATGTTAGCTGTGATTTCTTTTAGGATTAATGATAGAATTGAAGTTACATCTTTAAAAGTCTTTTTTTCAAATCTACTGGGATATAAAGGTATAAAATAGTCAAATAGCTGAGATTTTCCTCAAATAATCATGGGTTGAGGAGAGCAAATGAAATATAGATGAAACCAGTTTGGTGATGTATTGAACTCATTAAACGGAAGAGTGATTACCACACCGTCTTTTCTGCAAAGTAATCAAGTTTGTATTTTCCAACATTTCCTATGTCAAAGTTGGAGTCACAGTGTCTAATCCCCATGTATCTTGCTTCATCCATTCACACAGCACAGGTGCGCACCACATGTGTATACACAAATTTGTTAGGCAACAGGCAGTGATTTATTGAGCTGGCAAGAAAACCCAATGTGTGAGGTACCTGCTGGTAAACCTGGTGACCTGAGTTTGAGCCCCAGAAACCCATAAGATGGAAAGAGAGATATGAGTTCAGAAAGTTGTCCTGCAACCATCACCTGCACTCTATGGCATTTTCTTTGATCATGAAAAAGCATCTCTCTCTCTCTCTCTCCTCTCTCATAAATACTAATTTTTAAAAAATTTAGTATTTCTTGACCTCCTTTCTACACACAAGCTTTATAATGTAATCTCACATCTTTCTATTTTTTAAAGTCCATTATTTCTATAGAAATAAGATGCCTCTTTTTTTCATGAAAACAGTCTTAATTATTTTTCAACTAGTAAACTATGTTCTCAGTCTTATTTATGAGTGAGTGTCAACACAAAATACCCATATACAGAACTAATTTAGTGTTTCCTATCAGAATTAATAGAATGTCTATCATGTTCTTCTCAATGAATAATTTTACTTCTTTTCAAAAATCAACAGTAAGATGCGTGGGTTTCACGTTTATATTTCTAAGATGAAACAAAATTCTGAATTGTTCATTTGAGTAAGAGAGAAACAGAGAAAGAAAGAGAGAGATGCTTTTTTCATGGTCAAAGAAAAATGAAAGAATTTTAAACATTTCTTGGCCTATTATCTTCAGTTTTTATCTGTAGCCTTGGAATCGTGTTTGAGATCTCAAGCTAGACACTATCTTTAAATCGTTAATACTTTGTCTTCACAGGTACCAAATTAAGAAAAGACTTGGAATTATCCAGCACAAAGAAACCACAATGATTACCTTAATATGCTGTTAGTAGTGATGAGATTAGCTTACTATACACCCAAATTTTGCCCTGTACCTAGAAAATCTATTTTGCACATTACTTCCAACAATGTGCTACCCTTTAATTTGCTTTAATTCATCATTTACTTTTGTCTAATTATAATCAAGACAGAGGCTAATGATTTTTAAAATTAAGAGTGATAGTGCTCCGTGTATTTCCCATGAATGTTGTAAGCTATTCCGTTGAGGTGAGACTCAATAGGGGTGTGTTTATTGGGAAAATTCCCCCAGGAAACTGACATGTTTCACTAGATGAAACTCTTTGGTCCAAGTAATGAAAATTCACTGTCAAAAGCATCATCGACTAGAAATACTACTTTCTATTCTTGAGGAAGCCATGTGAAACCGACATGCTTTCAAAAGATGGAAGGAAGGAAGGAAAGAAGGAAGGAAGGAAGAAAGGAAGGGAGGGAGGGAGGGAGGGAGGGAGGGAGGGAGGAAGGAAGGAAGGAAGGAAGGAAGGAAGGAAGGAAGGAAGGAAGGAAGGAAGGAAGGAAGGAAGGAAGGAAGGAAGGAAGGAAGGAAGGGCGCTTTTAAATAATTTGTAGCCTTAAATAAAGATAAAATAATAGTACAAATCATGGATGTGAATTATGAATTTCAATTGTTTTCTTTATACCAATTTACCTGCCCTAATATGAGTTTATCTGTCTAAAACATCACCATTTTTATAGTTTTTTTTGCTTTCCTCTGCCCTATTCTCATCTAAGAATTTCAGATTGTTTGATTTCAGATTGCGTGTTCATTAAGTATTTTAAAGAAAGGTAAAAATTAACATAAGCAGATCCAAGTCTCGTTAGCCTGTACCTACAATTCTATTTGATATTTTTTTCTCCTTTCTGCAGAACTAGTTTTCTACTTTGCTGTCCTTCTCCTAAAGATATATTTGAGGAGACATTTACTGCTGCCCGAAATGGTCCCTGAGATTGTGCTCAATATGTCTTTTGCTCCCTTAATTATATTTTTTGTTCTTTTTTGGCAGATTTTATAGATCTTCCAATTCTCTTTCCCACTACACATTATATTGTTACATAGCTTCTGTTTACAGCCTACAATGCCCTTTATGTTCCTCTTCACTATACTGGCCTCCTATGAGTTTAAAATGATGAGTGCCAATTGACTTATCTATGAATTGATAGAGGAACTCTGCACAAGGAGCTATTATTTGGAATCCTCTCTTCGAGCTAACAATTCCCCAAATGTCTTATTCCAGAGTCTCCATAAGAAACCACCTTGTTACCATGACAGGACAGTTTAGAAGCCTCTGCTCTGATAAGCAAAGATTCATAATCCAGAATGTAGATTTCTGTTCTCCTAAATTCTAATTTAGGTATCCACTGCTAGAACACTTTGGTACTCTTCAAGTCAAAAGTGCAAAGGGATTCTTAAAGAAGGGAAACATATGCACTCACAGAATGTCAGGAAAGGTAACCAAAGGATTCTACAAAATAAAAGGCCATGTTATGTATTTCCTGGTCCCAGTGTGCTTAACAATAAAACGATTTAGAAATTCAAGTCACTAATATCACCAAGCTCCTGCCACATGTTAGTACCTGGTTGGGCTCTGGAGATGTCCCCATGGTGAGTGTCCTCAGACCCTTCACTTAGTAAAAAAAAAAAAAAGAAAAAGCTGGATATGTTCATGGATTGTTTTAAAACAAAGGAAACCTGAGAGGCACAGCACTTGAAATATTGCTGAAGGGCCTAGAAATACAATACATAAAATATCATCCTTTCCTTTGGGGAATTTTTCTTTAATAAAGAATCTTTTACATCAGTGTGTTAAATAATAGCAATTTTTCTACTTATTTTTTCTCTTTTTCCATTTTCATATATGTGGGGAGGGCTGTTTGTGTGTGGGGTGTGTGTGTGTGTGTGTGTACTGTGGTATGTGTGTACATGGCATGGTGTGGTGTGGTCTGAGTGTGTGTGTTCACATGGGCATGTACATGTGTGATTACGTATGCACGTGTGTATGTGTGTGATTATGCGTGCACATGTGTATGTGTGTGATTATGCGTGCACATGTGTATGTGTGCGGTTATGCATGCACATGTGTATGTGTGTGGTTTTGCGTGCATATGTGTATTGTGTGGTTATGCATGCACATGTGTATGCATGTGGTTATGCATGCATGTGTGTATTGTATGGTTATGCATGCACATATGTATTGTGTGGTTATGTATCACATGTGTATGCATGTGGTTATGTGTGCACATGTGTATTGTGTTATTATGCGTGTACATGTGTATGTGAAAGAACAATATTGTTAACAGGACTCATCATTTATCACTCTTCCACCTTATTTTTGAGACAGAGTTTCTGATACAACCCAGAGCTACTGGCAAGTCTAGTCTAACTGGAAGCTTCTATGGGAATTCACAATCTCTGCCTTTTACAAGGCTGAAATTATCAGTGGTCCCACAACTTTACTATTACATTTCCATATGAAAACTTCTGAATAATTTGTAACAAATAATTACTTCATTTTTTTTCCTTTCTTCCAAAACCAACACTCCAATAGTTTCATCATTATTGGTGTTAAGGTTTATGTACAATGCTGCTGCATCCTATGAGTCCGGGCACTTGCTAGAGCAAGGACAATAAGCCAGTAGAGATACCCTTTGGCAAAGTAGGTTCTTCTTCCTTCATACCCAGCTTTAACCCTCATTAGTCTCTCTGGGAAGTATGGTGCCTCTTGAGATCCCTCCCCTTCCATGGTAAGATGTTGAAAGGCCCAATCTTGTGTAGGCCTCATGACATAGACATAGCTGCAGAGAGTTCAGGAATGAAGCATCCTGTCAGGTTCAGAAGATAAGATCTGGCTGCTTGTCTCCCTACCTTCCACCTCTTTTGTTCTCATCACCCCTTCTTCCACAATCTAAGCATGTCTTACAGAAGTTCACTGATCTGTCACTGTCTGACTTCTTCCTTTCCACAAGGCATTAGTGAGAAACTTTCAAAACATAAGCCATAGTTATCTATGTCTACTGAAGGATAGAAGCAGTTGTACCAATAGGCTTAATACTTAGATTGGACTAAGAAGTTTCTCCCACTTGGGAAAAGGTGTCTTATTTAGAATTATGAAGTTCTCTTGAGAAAGGAGGATATGAGAACATGGAATGTTTTGTCCTGAATTCCTAAGACATGAATGTATAAAATGTCTCTAGAGCTGCTCATAAATTTTCTCATCTAATCTTCGCCAAAAACAACAGCAAGATAGATAACATTAAGACCTCCATTTTGCACTGAGCTAACTGAGCTTTAGGGAAGAGCTGGAGGTGCGAGTTTCTGAACACAGTCGGTCTGACTTACTAACTGTTTTTCCTTTTGTAAGCTTACTTCTATTTTTGCTTCTATTTTTGCTTTCCAATTTTTCTAAAGTGGAGATAAAAAGCAATTCAATCAAGAACTCTAATTTATTTATAAGAACTTTAATTCAAAATTGCCATGGATAAGCCACAAGGAGACCCGGGTCAACTAAGAATTACCTTCTATCTATAAATCTGTAAATGGCCTGAACCGAAATGTCAAGTCATTGATTACACCTTGTAAACTCAGAAAGAAGCGGCATGGCTTAGGAACTATACACATGGATTCCAAAGTTTATAGTTCTGAAACCTGCTAGATGCTAAGGGAAGTGGATATTCTCCTCTCAGCACCTCCTCCTGGGGAAGACTTGCCACCGTGCTGTGAGAAACCATGTCCTGACGTGACCTTGAAGGAACTAACTTCAGGCTCTAGCTTAGCTGGCCAACTCATGACCAACCTGTAGGATCACCATCAGAGAATGAAGTTTCGTCATCTTGTGTCACAGTGGGTTTCTGTGACATTTCTACTCCCTTGAAACTTCCCTTCATAATGAACAAAGGTGTCCCCGATATTTTCTCAGTGTCTTTTCCAGGGATCCTAACTCATGGAAGGCACTTCAACCAAATGGGTCATCTGGCCAATATTAAGCACAGAAGCTAGATAAGATGGTGCATACCTGGAATCTTAGATTTTGGGGAGGCAGTGGCAGGAGAAGCACTAATTCAAGGACAGCCTGGACTAGTACAGCAAGACTTAGGTCATAAGGTCAAAACAAGAGAAGGAGGAGAAAGAGAGAGGGGGGAAATTCTCATAATCAACACTGAACCAATTCTCATAATCAACACTGAACCAATGTTTAAATTGTATCTGTATTAGTAAACACATCCCCACCTCTTCAGACCATTTCTTTTTTCATGCAATAACTATATATGCAAACCACACAAACCAACTACAAAAAAAAGACCAAGGATTTTCAGCAATATGGAGATTATAGATATCGTGAGTCTAGGAGCCAACCAGGATATGAAATAAGTACTCAGAAATTGTATTATTGTCCTTCATATGATGTAAAGATGAAAAGTGTAAATTAAAATTCTCAATGGCCTAATAGGACTAAATATTCATTTTCCCTGCAAATTTTTAGGAAGAGCATCCATAGCTCTTTTTCACACACAGTATTTAAGTTGATTAAAATTTAACTTTCCTATGGACAATAATTGTCCCACTTTGATCTCTTACTTTACAATTATATCTAATTCCCTTCTCTAAATGAGACATAATTATGAACGTATCTATATAATCCATTTTTATATTGCTTTAACAATGATCATTCTTCATTAAGTCTAATATTACCTTTTATAACATTTGTCAAGCCTGAGGATGTTCTCATCAATTAATTACAAGTAATTTTTATGAAAATACATTTCTGTGAGAGAGGTTTACCTATAGATAGAAACACTGACAAATTCCTCATAGTTATTCTTTCAGTCTGTCTGTATTCATCTTGGCCTTGTGTTGCCATGTTATAAAACATTTTAATGTCATTAATGACATTTTATAAAAAATGAGTATGCACAGTATCACATTTCTACTTACCACTTATCTCTTTTGCACTCTTATTTTTTTCTCAAATCTAAAATCATTTTGAAATTATTTATGAGTCTATTTTCATGTTCTCATAAGATGATTAATTAATTTTAATGACTAGAATTTCATACTTGAGTTCTCTCAGTTTGACATCACATTTTAAAAGGTAGATGTTTCAAAGAGCTTCTAGGATAAGAACAATGCAAGAGTTATTGATGGGAATCCTGCAGCTAAATTCCCCTTCAAAAGGCTTTCAACAAGCCTGTCCCTGGTGTTCTGCTGAACTGACTGTGAGAACTTAGTCGTAGCCAAAATGGAAACATAATTTGCAATTAGCCTATAAAATTTTGAAAAGCTTCATATTTACCATTGCTGGGTTTTTCTTTGCATCCAGTGCTATGTCAATTAAATCGTTTGCTCATTGTTCATTCATTGTTCCATAACCCAGCTTCATTCACACTTGCAAATTACTGTTCCTTTACTTTGAACTGGTATTTGTTGGGTTTGTGTTTGTGTTTTGAATCCTTTCTTTCAAAATACTGCAGACTGGTCAAAATGACACTATTCTTGCAGTCTAAATGGGTTTACACTCTTGCATATAGGAAACTTACCTATGTGAAAAAGGAACAAATTGGAAACTAAAAAGCTGCTTTTTTATTACAACCACATGACATTATCTTGTTTGAAATGGAAAGAAAGTATAAAATATAAACTACTTTCTTCTAAACTATCCAATTATATAATTTTAATACATTTTTATTATTATTTCAGCTCATACAAACTTAATAGGTAAACCAGTTCCCTCCCTCCTTCCTTCTCCCCCCCAACCCCTTACTCCCCTTCCCCTCACCCCTCCCTCCCCATCCCCCAGTGCCTCCCACCCCAATTCCCAGAGAGTCCTTTATTGTCCATGCCTGACTCTCCTCTGGGCCCTCCTCTCCAATGACGTACAAGGACCCAGTGGCATTTCCCTGAACCCTTTCTCGTGTTCCCCTTAAGCATAGGAACACTACTGTGGCAATTTTTGACAGCCACGTAACACCAGTATCTTTATTGTTTGAGTCAAGCAACCTCTTCTGAAAAGGCAGCAAGAAAAAAAAAAAGGAAGAAAAACTCAAGTTCATGTGATACTAAAGTAAAAACCAGACATAAGTGACCTCTAGAATTAAAATAACCAAACAACAATGCAAAAAAAAAATGCTTCTAGTGACAAGTAAAGACAACTGTGGCTTCAGAAACAAGCAAAGTAACAAACATCAAATTAAAAAAATATCTTTTTGATGATTAGGACCTACTTAAAATTCTAACTGTGTTTTTTAATGCATATGTTACTTTGTGAACAAGGCAGACTATGCTAATTGTGATACTTACATGTCTGTGAAATGGGAGAAGCAGTAGTGTTTCTCTCCTGTCAATACTAGAAATTGCTAATAAAATGCTCTATATGTAAAGCCTTAAGCTAACTCAGCAATACATTCCATAAAATATTTGACTATAAAGCATTATTGGGATGAAAATCCCCTTAAGCTAGTAGTAGAAATGAAAATGATTTACTCTGGGAATCTGACTATATTGCTGTAGAGTCATTTATCTAAGTAGGCTATTTGCATATTAAAAAAGTAGAGGCCCCATGTGTTTATTTCCATTTCTACCACAGCCTTAAGCTATGTAAGATGTTTGATTTCTGGCTTACCTGATGTTCTGTAGCTATTAGTTCACCTGAGTATTCAGCCGGTTAAGAAATATCTCTGCACTAAGCTTGAGAAAATATAAAGCCTAGAGCTAGAATTTATTTCAGATAATTATTATGTGGACAATAGGGTAAAGCTTAAAATTACGAAATATTCTTTTTTGGTAAATGAAATCTTATCATCTAATCATTAGAGCTATCAAAATGCAGCTATTTGAAATTCATAATTATAGCACAATCTGCTGTTTTTAAAATATTTAATGATATTTCTCTGTGGTTATGAATGCCTAACACTTTAGGATTTCTGAATACTGTAAGTGTAGTACTCAATTAAGCCTTAAAATATCAAAGTCTTCTGTCTTTGGTTAAACATAAGCAAATGTGGGTAGAAAAAATTCACAAGGTTAATTTACTTGAATAGTTTCATGTGCTAGATATGTACATACAAAAGAGAAGGACTCATGAGCATTTTCTATTCCAATTATATTTCTTGTTATAAATAAAATACATTTTATTTATTAAAGTTCCATTACACATGCATTCATAGGTGCATGTTTTTTAACAAGTACTGAGAATATGGAACAAATTTGAGAGGACCTGAAACAGTAGTTCCAAATTAATACAATTTTATATTTAGTTCTATGTCATAGAAGAAACATATTCAGTGCCATATACCACATACCAACTCTACTGACTAATGTGTGAGCATTTCATATGAACCAACAGCTCCCTGCGAAATTTGAAATGTCTGAAAAGCATTCAATTAAGTTGAGAAAAAAATAGATAGGAGACTAGCCCCAAAAGTGCATTCGTGAATTGACCTTGTTTAGACATAGGAAGAAGCTCAAGTCTAGTAGGCCAAAAAATAAAACCAAGACTGGTCCAAGGGAACTTCGCCACAGTTTCATCATTTTAAAGATGCTGGGAAGGCACATCAGTGCCTAGGGAACAATACAGGAGGCAAGTCAGGATGTTAACTTTAAGTTAATTCCCCTTTAGTTCCATCCCATCTCTCTCTTTCGCTACTGCAGATCATTGGATCTATGGATTTTTCAAAAGTCTTATGCCAAGATACTAAAGCGATCAAGTCACTGTAAACGGCAGCTAAGTGACTCTGTATTATAGAAAGGAGAAGATATAAAATGTGGAGAATGCATACAAAACATATATGAAATTAGCTCCCTACTAGTGACAGGAAAAAATGTGCACCAAAACTATGTAAAGTTATCCCTCATCCATACTAATTATGCAATAGTTCATTTAGGACTGAAACATAATAAATCAGCAAGAAAAAAATTGCATTATCATGAATGAAATTTGGCTCTAACATGTGTCTATCTGTATGTAATAAAACCCTATTTTTTGAGCTCACCCCTCTCCCAATCCCTTTGTTCAATGTGTACAAAGAGGCTACGCTGTATAATGAATTCTATTTTCTAAGAATTACTTTTTAAATCGTTTTCAATAAGGAATAATTTTCTTTATCTTTGACAGTTTCTAACATGCATTCAATGAATTTAAATCATTTTCACCCATATTGTTTAACCCCATCCTCCTCCTTCTCCCACTGAAAACCTGCTTGTTCCCAAGCAGTCAACCTCCTACTTTCATGTCTCTGTGAGCCTACTGAGATCCACAAGGGTTGACTGCATTTGCATGTGTGGGGGCTGGAGTATGGGCAAGATATCAGTGACTTTTAAAGCTGTTACACTATAGCAAGATGATTTAATTGCAAGAATTTTCGAGGTTGCCAATTTCAAATCAAATGACAAAAGCTCCTTCAGGTTGAGATAAAGAGATACCTCTATGCTGGAATCAGAATATAAAACCTTACAACATGAAAGCCTTTCAGAGGGAATAATGCCTCCTGGGCCTTCTTCAGATTCAAAGAGCCAGAGAGGATGCTTGGACCATTAGATTTAATTGTAACACAGGTTGCCGTTTCTAAATACGAATGGATTAGTGTGAGGAGCACTATTTGTTGAACCTTTTTTCTATTCATAGGGAACTTAACCTTTTCAGTTTAATACTTCTGATTTCTGAATTCATTTGCAAGTAAAAATTAAAATTATTTGGTTTTGGTGACTTTCCAAGACTTGTGAACTCAGATTCTTAAATCTCTGAGCGTATTGAAGTCAGAGACTATAGGCTCATTAGCATCTTATATTCCTTATTAATCTTTCTGTAAACTCCCATGGCATACTTTCAGTTAAATAATGAGTCAATGAATAAGTTAATGAGAGAAATTAGACATTTTGGTGGATATTCTGCCTTTCAATATTAAATTATCTATATTAAAAAAGACTATTCTGCTTTATCATCCTTGAGTCCAACTTATTATAAGAAATATGTTCTTAGAGATAGGCTTAATATTTAAACAAAAGTAAAAGAATCATTGTCATGGATTTGTAAGAATTCTTATCAGATAACTTGACATTATGATAATTTGCAGTTCATGAGAAACATGAGACACTGATTAAACCTTTACTAAGTCCTTCAATTAAAATAGACAGAACACAATTTTTCTAAATGTCCACTTTTCATTTTCAAGTGTTTTATAGGTCTTTTGTGCCTTAATACTGTATGGTGATAACACAATTCTTGAATAAATGAAGAATTAGTTCCACACTACAGATGACAAAAATCTAGCTTCAGAGAATATTTCATATATTACCAAAGTCAGAGCAACAGAACACATATACTAAAGGTTAGAATTCAAGCTTTATTTTATTTCCCATTGACAGTAATTTTTACTGTACTGTTACAACTGGCTGAATATAATCATAGGACTAGAAATTTTCAATACTAATAAAAAAAGATGATGGTCTCTAAAGCTTTCATATTTTCTAGTTGTTGATCATTCGTACCCTTGATAGCAACTTGTTTTACAACATAGAACACCTTGAAACTTCTTCTGCCCTAGCAGCAAAGTGCAGCTGTGTATAGAGGCAGGGCGTACTCTGTAAATATTAGTCACAAGCAAATATGCAAGGAAGAGCCACAGAAAAATACACATGCGTCACTACTGTCGTCAAATGCAGCCTCCCTCTTTGTCACCAAGGGGAGAGAAAAAGTCACTTGCAGTAGCATTGAGAAAGCAACCTGGCTAACGGGACAAAACTTGTGGATCTGACCATACTGGGTGTATTTCACAACCCATTTACTGTCTATAACTAGCTGTAGTGGTGCTAATGTTTAGCAACTGTACTTCTGCCCTTTGCTGACCATTATATAACTACACTGTAATGAACAAGCTATCTTTAAAATATGATGGCCAGCTAGAAAGAATAAAGTTGGATATATCTTTCTGGGAGAATTAACATTTACAGAGAAGGCAGACGGAGAAAAGCATAAGTAAGGGACTATTTCAAAATAAATGAATAATAGCACAAGTAGTCCCCTTAGATGTGTATGGGATCTTAATTCACTATTTTGAAGTTCAAGAACTTCTCTATTTTTCATGCCTGGCATTCCTCCAAACCTCTGGCCATTAACGACTAAGTGTGAGAAATGGCTTTTACACAGTGAAATGATGGCTTATTCCTCCTGTAAATTTGTCATTTCAGCTGTGAACTGTGGCAGACCATTGAAACAGACCAGACCTGCCACCACAGGCGAGACCTCCCTTCATACCAAATTCTGGGCAGAATTAGCTTTTCTCATTGTGTTGGTATGGTAGCTGTATGCATTGCTCCTGCATATGCAGGAGTTAGCTTCTAGCCATAAGCCTTTCTGCCTTATTAAGTGGTCACTTAGTTTCTGTTTCTTGTATCTACCAGGGACAGTCCCATCCTTACCTACTTCCTTTTGTGAGAAGAAAGAGGCATTCCACGTGACCCAACTTTGAGGTATCAGAAGATATCTATGCCCATTGGTGACATCGTTCTCATTACTACTTATTCTCTGAGATGACATGCAAGTAGGTTTGAGGTAATTAAAAAATGCTAAACTAAAACCAAATATTCACTCTAGGTTTATATCTAGTTGCTTGCTATGTCTTTTGTAATAGTTTTTCATACAATTAAACTGCATCCAAAGAAAATATTTTTCCTGATTTTATTCATTTAAAATGGTATTTTCTTATACTCTGTTAGAATATTCTCAGTATAGAAAGCTCAAGTTGGTATCATACCTCTCTCTCTCTCTCTCTCTCTCTCTCTCTCTCTCTCTCCTCCCTGTCTCTGTCTCTTTCTCTCTGTTTCTCTTTCCATCTTCTTCCCTCTCTCTCCCTTCCTAATTTTATTCATCTCTTCCCCCTCTACCTCACATCCCTGTGTCTTTTTAATCCTATTCCTTCTCCCACTCTATTCCTGGATGCTACAGAATCTATGGGCAGTGCTTAGACCAATAAATATCAAAACCAAGACTTTCTGGATCCTGATCACAAAGACACATGCAGGAGAATTTATGGAAGCATTTGGAAAGTTTTGAATCTCCACTGAGCATGCAACCTAAAATCAGTTCTCTCAACACTACTCCAACCTGTGTTTCCATCAAGGCATTTTTTTCTCTTCATTTTATAGCTCTTACTACTAAAGAAGCAGTATTTTTAAGCTACTGTGATTAAACTTTATGTTCAATAAAGATGATCTTCATTGGCAAAGTTCCCATGCAGTAATTTCAGGCTTCTCTAGTAAGAAATGTCTTCATAAAGTCATAGGAAAGGCCAAAGGTTCCTGTGGGAATGTCATAACCCAAATAGGGGGATAGGTGAAGAATGATTTTAAACTCCTTTCCTGAACTCTTTGCTTGGGTATATATACATCTGGACAGAAAGAATTACCAGCTGCTATTGGCCTTATCTGTGTCTGCAAAATGGAAATCGTTTAAAGTGTGGCCTCCTACAAAAAAGGGTTAGGAGGGAAAATGAAAGAACTATGACAGAATAATCATACATATATGTGTGTGTGTGTGTATATATATATATATATAGATATATATATAAAATGACTTCTCAATTAAAACCCATGCTTATTGTCCTTATAAATTTTAAAAACTGCTATTTCAACAAGGAAAAATATGCAATGGGCCCCTGCAGAACAGGGTCATAGCACACTCTGCATGGCAGCACAGTTAAGAGTCATGTGATCAGTTCCACTGTTTGGGTTCCAACTGTGAACAATGACACCTATGCATCTACAGAGATGTGCTCACATTTTGAAATCTTTGTTTTCTGGTAGAATGGCTGCATTTCATCTATGTAGCTGTGACCGTGCTTTATGTTGAGCAAGGGCTGCTATACTCAGAGAAATCAGAAATAATCGTTTACTAAATCAATAGGTTGAATGACAAAGCAGGACATTAACAAACAGTATTTGGGGACTATATTCAGTTCTGTATTTGCTTGGTAAAACTCCCTTTGCTTCACTGCTAAACTGTGCCCTGGGCAATGTTCAAAGAAACAAGAATCACAATGTTACCTTGACAGAAAGGAGCCGGATGCCAGATCTGGAAAAGAAGTCTTGTCGCCTTGAGGTCCCATTGGCCAAGCCAAAGCCACTCTTCAGTGTCTTCACCACTTTGCAAGCTGACAAAATCCTCGTCATTTTGAAGGCGTATGGCGACTACAATTAAATAAAATCACATATATTTTACACGATTTTTGTAAGATTCTTTTGATCAATGTGAAAGAAAGCCAGAGGGAACAGGGCAGTTGTGCTTGAAGACTGACTGCCCAGCGATCTTTGACTTTCCATTCATTCTGCCCTTAAATGTCATCAGGCACGACTCCTCCTCAGCTCGGCCCCTCCTCCCCAGCTGATGTCCAGAGATGTTCTGTGGTCATGTCATACAAATTGCAACACATCAAATACTACTTTCTCCTGCAGAAATAATGCTAGTGTTGTGGGAGTCGGTGACTCCCTCATATGAAGCTAAATGGGATGACCCAGACCCAGTGGACAGTCTTAGCACAATTACTTGCCCAGATGGTGGTCATTTTTAAGCAATGCTAAACATCAAAGACTTCTACTTGACTGACAAATGATATCCAATGTTCCCCAGAGAATATTTTGGGGGTTTCCAAAACAACCTACACCTGGCCATTATCTGCTTGGACAAATGATCATGTTAACTACTAGTAAAAACAACAGAATGAACTTTTCACCATAAATGTGCAGTAAATCACCATTCCTCTTGTTGAATTGTCTGTCTTCCTTATTTTAAAGTTATTAATAATAGCAAGCAACACACAACTGGTGCAAAGCAATCTATTACATGCCTCTAGACCTCTTAAGCTTGTTGATGTACATGAAACAATAGAAAACTGATTTTATCATGAGAATAATCCTTGGGTTTTGTTTAGTTATTGAAATGTAACATAAATGCCCTCATCCTAAGGTTTAGGGAACTTTGAGGAAGAAGGGGTGGTGTGATTGTAAGAACCTAAAGATAAGAAGGTTCACCATTGGACAAAACATTCCATTCAAGACAGGACTGCTGCTTCCAGGAACTCACTGCAGTGAGACTTGTCCTTACCAGACCTGCATAAATAATGACTGACATTCCAACATGCCCCCATGGGCTATTAAGGAACTCAGAAGTAAGAATACACAGTGGAAACCTTGGGGAGTAAAGCTAGATCACTGAACAGAAATGCCTCTATCAGTGGGATGCACCAAAGAGTGGCATCTTGATGTGCCACAAGAGGCCTGAACCCCCACAAGAATAGATAAGTCAAAGAGAACTCTGAGGTTCATAGACGTGGACACACAAGGAGGTCAGGAGAGAGTGGAAAGGATTGATGAAGTGAAGGGAGGGAAATAGGAAGAAGGGGAAATAGAGGGAAGCAGGGATAAGTACCCAATATGATTGTAAAACTAAAAAAAATGATAAAATAATGTAACATAAATGGTGAGTAAAACTGATTCATTCAGTCCTTAAGTTGCATGTATAATCTGGCAGTCAAAGGGTTTTATTGGCTGGTAGGTCTTCTGATAAGTCAGGGTCTATGAAGAATGGAAAACAATATATCCTTGGTATCTGAGAAATGAAAGCAGCAAAGGCTCATTCCTGAGGCTTTTCATAATAGAAAGAATGGCATAGAAAACTGACTATAATGGAGGTACAACCAGTGCTGGAATGGATGTTGAGGATATAAATAAATAAATAAATCAGAATGAAGTTTAAGGTAATTAATTCATCTGTCTTACTCGAAGTATTAATATGCAAGCATTCCCTGAAGTCCAATTATTCCACAACTTCTGGTGATAAAAATATGAATGAAAAGAGTCTCAGACTAGTGAATACTACTAGTTAATAAAAACAAGTAATTGCCTATATTCAATTACAATGCATTTGCAATGTAACTAAAAAACGAAAAATAGGGAAAAATCTAGTCCTTTGTCTGAGTATGTTGACCTACAGCCTGAAGGAGGAAAGGACTCTAATAAACAGTGTGCAGAAAAATCCAGAAGAAATATTGCGAGTATCAGAACAGATATGTGAAATCATACAGCATGTTTCATGGACCGGTGATGTATATCCTTCATCCCATCATTCTGGAGGGTGGGAGGGTGAGAGTTTCTATTGAAGAAACACCATAGAAAATGAAATGGAGGAAACTCCTGGCAAGAGGAATGCTCCCAACTTACAGAACCAAAACCTGTATTCGGTCCCTGTGCCCAGGACTCTTTCCTCACACACTGTCGGCATGGTTCTACATCTCATCCCCAGACATTTTTTATTGAGGATATGGTATGTTTACATAGAATATATGTGTATAGTGTGTGGTGTGCATATACACAATGAACATTGTATTTTCCTAATTTAAAAAATGCTATATTGTCATTACGTTGAACGTTTAAATTAAAATCAGAGTTCTGTTAGCCAGGTAGGCTTGAATAGTAGATGTTATAATGCCTTTTACCCTTGTCCATTGTGTTTCACATGTCAATGTTTGGGTACCAGGGATTCTTGAGCTAAAAACTCCCTCATTATTAGTAACAGGTGGCCAAGCATTAAAGCAAGCCAAAAGTGGGTTTCCAGAGATCAGTTAATAGGGAAACAAATTCTGTGAATCTGAAGTCTAAAAAGCAAGATAGGCATAGGAAATGTGATCAGTGTCCACTCTCCTCATCAAAGGAACCTAGAAGCAGCAGGCTCTGGTCCAGTTTCTAGCCACTAGAATATGGGGGAGGGGCAAAGGACTTCAAAATTTTGGTTAAATATTCTGAATTAGAGACTGAAAATGCATACAATGTGACATCAGGAAAAAAAATCCTAGAGATTGAAAAAACCAAGAAATAAAATAGCAAGGAGTTTTAAAACTGAATACTCAGTGACACTGAATTCCACAACCAAATTTCAAGGCATTTTTGCACAAGGCATTATTAGGAAAATGCAGCTGAGGCATCTATTTTCAAAATAGTAATATTATCAAATGCTAAGATGGATTAATTTTTGTTTGATATTCTAAAAACTTTTTAAATGTTGACAAATTTTCTTGTAACATCTATGCCTATTGGAAGATCATAATTTTGAAAACTTTGATCAACTTGCTTTATACTTTTTGTGAGGTAGACTATCAAAAGTATGTTTAATGTTAGTGCAAAATTTTTTAAACCTAATTGAAATAGTTACAGATAACCCCATTCTAATGTTTCCATTACTGTTACACTACCTACAATCATTACCATTTTCAACAATATTAGCATTTAAAAAAATAATATGCCCATCCACATACAAATTATAGCTGTGTTCCTTTCAAAATATGTAACTGCTAACATAAGGTGGTGATATCTTTTATTTTCTTCACTCAAATTCTATAAGTAGTGGTTATTTTATTTGAAGTTTAGGTAACTGGTAAGAATAAACACTTCTGCTATTAACATCCTTTTGTTCTCAATAATCCGTTCATCTTACTGATTTAAAAAAAATTAAAGGCTATATGGATACACTGACTTTCAGCCTGTATAAATGCTCATCAAGTATTTTCTTCACTTGTCACAAGCAAAAGGAGGCCTGCTGCTAAATGCAGAATTGAGAACAATTCATTGTGGAAAATAAATATTTAAAAAAAAAATTAAAGGCTATATGGATACACTGACTTTCAGCCTGTATAAATGCTCATCAAGTATTTTCTTCACTTGTCACAAGCAAAAGAAGGCCTGCTGCTAAATGCAGAATTGAGAATAATTCATTGTGGAAAATAAAGACCTCTCAAGTTGAGAAAAATATGACATTTGTAATTCTTTCTTAAAGGTTCAGAAATTGCAAACTGTCAACTCTTGAAGAACAACTTTCTAGGTAATGAATTAAAAGCAACTCTAAGAGTGTGAACATCTGTCAAAAGCAATTCATATAGCAAGCTTGCAAAACATGATTTAGAAAACATGGATGGATGAATGAATGAATTCCTATGTACTAAATTCCTGCCTGATCAGTGATGATTATTTAAGAAGTTGCAGACTAGAGACACAGCTCAAGTCTTAAAATCCTTTGCCTATAAATAAAAAGAGCAGAGTTCAGATCCTGAAATCTCACATAAAAAGGCTGGTTAAAATGGCAGCAGCCTGCACTTCCAACCTGGAAGGTGGAGCTTAGGAAACCCCACAGCAAAAGCAATAAGGAAGTAGAGTAATCCATGATGATTGGGTCTACCTACACACACACACACACACACACACACACACACACACACACACATAAGAGGAAATAAAGATGCCTAGAAATCAGGAAAGAGTGCTATCAAGTGAAATCTCTATAAAGTCTATTTTGGAGAAATAAAAGCCAGAAGCAAGGCATGACTGAAAGGCAAATAAACTCAGAGTAAAAGAAAATGTAATAACTCCTGTTCCATTGTGTCGTTTCTGAGCAGACATGCATGTGCATGGAATAGACAAGGAAGAAGTGGTTAGGCTCAATTCTGTGGGTTTTATTAATCAAAGAAACAAAACACTGTTGCAAGTAAGGCTAAGGGTAGACAAGATCATCCTTAAAAATGCAGTATAGATTACACCCACATAAAGGGCTCCTACTTTCTCCTCTCTCCTAAATGAGGAAATGCTAGTAGAAGGGCTCCTCCAGTATGAACAGGAAAAAGACTTAAAGTTCTTCTAGCATCTAACTAATGTATTAAGGCTCAATAATGACAGGGGACAAGCATTAAGTTTTTGAATAATCAGCATCTTTGAAAACTTGATGGAATAAGATTCCATTGGCATTCTGAAGAATAGAAAATAAGGAACCAATTATGATGAATGTCCTTATCAGTCTAACATTTGATAGCATTAAAGTTGAAGTGATACAAAAGAGGATGAAAAATGAACCAGGAAAAGGGACCTTGTAAAATCGGTTTCACACAACAAAACCCAAGGTACATGTGATTTATATCCTGGGAGAATAAAAAAAAATTCATTTGTTAAAGTCTAGGAGTTTAAAACCACCTTAAAAAGAACAAGGTAGTCAGGATAAGCATCATGTACTTTATATTGAACAAGATTAATCTTATTACACTAATATATTCCTTATAATGTCATTACTACTAATTTAAATAAGAATTCTGGATGGAATCTACTTTAAATGGAGAGTGCCACTGATATATTCTAGACTGATGTTATATGTATACATGATTTGTTAATTTATATGTGTGACTCTGTGTGTGTATTGTGTGTGTGTGTGAAAGAGAGAGAAAGAGAGAGAGAGAGAGGAGGGAGGGATATGCAGATTAAAAAGACAGAGTGAACTAACTAATAAAGTAACCAAGTGTGTTGAGTGCATGTTAGAAGGGAAGAGAGTAGGCAGGGGTTTTAGAAAGTTGATTAAAAATTCAAGTGACCTTGAAAACGGACACCATTAAATATAGACACAGTAAAGTGAAAGTCAAGTTGAATCAAATATAATTTAATGCAAAAAAGGAGAACAAACTGGAAATAAAAGTTTTAGAGGAGTTACTATTCAGAAATGAGCAAACAAGCATATATATATATTGAACAACAAGAAGCCTTAAGTTAGTCAGAGTAAGTTGTAGAAGTTAAGGGTAGAAGTTAAGAAACTAAAAGTTCACTAGAGCGTTAAATAGTAAATAAATTGAAATCCTAAAAGTGGTACTTTTATCATGATTATGAAGCTTAAAATCATGGCATGTAGGATTTCTAATCAAAGTCTTTCAATCCTTAAAGCTAAAAAATTAAAAAGGAAATGCTGAGTCATAAAAAGACCTTGCAAAGGAAGCCAGACAGAAATTTATAACCATGACCTAATAGTATATAATCTATATCTATAAAGAGAAGTAGATAAATGCATCCCTTATTCTTTTGTTAGGATTCCTGAATATAAATTCAAATGAAATCCTTTGTGATTCCAGTCATAATTCATGAAACGCTGACAGAAAGCTAAGCTGTAAGTACGCCATTTCATGGTCTCCAAAGTTAGACCCTTATGTGTCTTATCTGTTAACTTAAAAGCAGTTCCTGAAATGGTTACAGTTCTTCCTGCTTTATAGACAAATAAGAGTCCTAGGGACCTACATATTTTGGTCAAACATCACTGAAAAGTACCTACATCAGAATCAGAACTTAGTTCTTAACTAATGTCCATCCCTTCCTGCCTGTCATTTGTGTCTGAAGAAAGTAGAATTAGCGGCAGGGAAGGACTTTGGGAAAACAGGCTGGGTGAGATCCGGCTGGGTGAGATGTTCACAGGAAGAACATCTGGGGGGTGATTTCTGGTCACATGAAAATGCAGAAAAGCATAACTTTGGTCAAAAGCAAATAATGAAGTGCCCATAAATTCTTTAATCTGATTTTACACTCAAAATTAAAGTAAGAAATGAGGAAGATGATATAAAAACAAAACTAGCCATCATTTTCTCTGCAATCCACCTAGAACTATTTTTCCCAAGGGTCACATTGCTGACTAATAGATCTGGCAAGACTTTTAACTAAAACAGCAAATGGCATTTCCTAAATTTCTATCTTCTTTCATAGTGCTTGAAGTTAATGATTCCACAGCACAGAAATATGATACTTTTGTGCCACTAGATTTTGATAACTGTTGAGAAATAAAATCTAGAATTGTTATATGAGTGTAAATAATAATAATAAATGTATAAAAAATCTAGAATTGCTAAAAAATTCAAAAAGTATTTATTGAGAAGCACCGATAGATCAGACATCCTATGTCAGGAAGCAGGATTTTTTTTTTTTTGCTGAAAGATTATGTCTAAAAGTTGAAAACTTTTTAAATGTTTTGTCTACATTGTCATAAGATAAATAGTTGAAAATTATATAGTACTTTTATATAGCTGAAAAGATTGTCCAACATATTTTTAATTTGCTTAGTGTATGTACATAAATATATTTATATATAAATATATCTAAGTGAGCTGTGGTCATCTCATCATTTATGAATTATTTAATGCCAGCATAAAAACCTTTACAAAAAAATCAATGTGGAAAATTCAGTTCCAAACAATTGCCACATTTTACATGGAAAGAGTTTTGTAAATAATGAAATAATTAGGAAAGAAGCTAACAACTGCGCAAATCAAGCAAATCTTGATCAAAGCATTTTTCTTAAAACTTGGCCTAAACATGTTTACAATATAAATTTCACAAAATAGAATGACTAAGTCACTAGAGAAATCCTCTTCTAATGAGTAAAATATTTCTACAAAACAAAAAAAAAGACATTAGCAGCCTTCTTTGCACAGTGATTATTATTGCCAAAAAAAGAAGCCTCCCATTTTATAAAGTGCTGAACAGAACACACTGCTCTGACGAACTTGTTTTCTCAACTTGTCAAGAGCAAACACAAGAGGTTTTGCAAGATTCTAAAGAGCAGCCTGTAGCCCTGAGGATTGGAGGTTATTCGGGTCATGTGCCAGGGCACGATCAGACCCTCTTTAAATTAAACATATTTGATGATCACAGTTTAGATTGCCTGTTGTGCAAGCTCTTAAAGGTACCATCCTCCTGAAATAAGGGAGAGGAATTCATGCTAGAATGACGTAGATGGAGTTTTTAAACAAGTCACCTACGCAAATTCTACTCTGCTCACTTTTACAGTGTATTTGATATATTAAATCAGATGCCTTCTGTTGCCTCCTGTTTCCAGGGAACTTTGATTCAAGAAGATGTATTTCACCCTCCTAGACATGGGCTGAATGCTCTCTCAAACTTTCAGTTCCGTGTTCCTGAAACTGTATTGCTACTTGCCAAGAACGGACTACACAGCTATTTCTTCCTTTAGTCTTGCAGATTTCTGAATTATGTTGTTCTAAAGCAGGAATACATTGTTGTTGTTGTTTGTTGAACTATTTTTTTTTCTGAAGAAAAATCAAGGCTTTGGAAATCAAAAATAGAGCAAGATGGAGAGGGAAAGGTACAAGAGAAGAAGAAAAAGAAGCCCACACTCTGATGATCCTTGAAGTCTCCAAGCGACCTATCTTGCACGTTGCAGAAATAAACGTTTCATTCTGGTATTGCTTATTAGATGTCATTCATAATTTAAGCTGTAATTGCTTTGATTCAGCTCAAGAAGAAGACATGTATTTCTGTTCGTTAATCTTAGATTAAGAACTGATAGATAACAAAAAAGTAAGGGAATGGTTTTAAGAAGCCAGAAGCAAGGTCAAAATTTCAAGCATTTGGTTTTGAAAGCAAATTTACTATCTGAGTATAGTGACACATGTCTGTCCTTCCATTATTCTGTAGGTAAAGGGAGGAGGAGGTCAAAGCATCTCTGCTACATAGCAAGTTCATGGCCAGTCTGTGCTATGTAAGACTGTGTCTCAAAAAAGAAAACAAAAAATAATTACATGATGATGTCAAGCAATAATGCTTAGAAACTGTAGAAATTATGATTGAACATATTATAAAATGTAACAGAAAACTGAATAATAAAAGCATTCTTACTGTCATAGTTACTCTGGATTGTATATTGTATTTGGGAGAAGAAATGGTTTTCAATTTAAAAAAATCTTATAGTAAAATGGTGAAAGTATTCTTCAAATTGTTAAATATTTTTGCCATGTTAAATAACTTGCCATAAATGTCTAGTTTTCTACTATCGTTTTAACTTGATTGTTTTTTAACAACTCATGAACACTTCCTTCCTATAATCAATCTATATTCAAAACAAAAATAGATAAATGTTCTCAGATACTAAGCTTGTGACAATACAAATCCCCAGAAATGAAATGTTGCTAGTCTCATGGAAACACAATTCTCTCAAAAATACATCCAACTCGTCTCTAAATTCTCAAGTCATGTAATAGATGGTACGCTCTGTAAATACATTGATTCTCAGATAAACATTTAAATAAAATACAAATGTACTTTAAAGTAAAAGTCTTTATTAGCATTTCATTTTTTCTTTCATTTTCAATTCATGGGCTAAGGCTAAAACACTTCATATTACCACCACTGTCAACCAAGCACTTCTAAGGTATACTATTTTCATTCACATATTCTAGCATCTCAAAAGATCATTCTTTGAGCACAATGGCATACTTTCATTTTTGTTTCCTTTTGGAAAAAATGAAATTTGCCATGGTATAGCAAAACTTGTCTTGATAATAATTAAAAGGAAGGTAAAATATTATAGCAAACCAAGAAAGCACAATGCAGAATGGGAATCAATACTATCAATGCCTTGATAGTATTGCTTTGAGCTTTCTACACTTACAAAATGTCTTTTGTAGCTGACTCTGCTTAGAAGCCAGAGTCACATGCCATGAAAGCCAGGCTTACATTTAAGTAAATGCTAATCATATAAAATGACTTTTAAAATATCAAATACATCCATTTAGTTATATTGTCTTTTTTAAAACTGTAGTTTTGTAAATTGAATTTTTGGCTCAAATTTCAGGTAAACATAGAGGTGTGGACAGAGACAGTGACAGGCCCAGATGACCCTTGACCATGAAGGTCAACCATAACTCCTGGCAGGGACAGGACAGGGGAGGGTCAGGTCTACTGTGAATTCTTTCACCAGCCTCTATGCAGCAGCTGGATGGACTACAACATGTCTTAGCACTTCAGTGCTCGACTACATTCCTCTCTTCTTGCCACACAGATTTCACCAGAGAACATATTTAGGAGGTGTCTGAAGGGACATAATCAAGAGAGGAGTCAGAGGAAGGGACAGCATGATTATAAAAGAATACATTTAAAATGTATAACTGTCTTTCATTAGAGTTTTCCTCTGTACCAAATGGAGTTGACAGAGAAAAAAAATGTGAGTCATGCAATTAGTGTGTGACTAATGCAATATTTAACCTTGTCTTTCCAAGTTGTGAAAATCGTCTGCTTCTTATCATGAACATCTTGTTTATAACAGTTAACACGTTATAACACTATGTCATGCATTGATATATTCTTATTAAAGATATTAGGTATCTCCACTAATATTATTATTATGTACTATTATTATATGCTTATTAACTAAAGTACAAGACTAAAAATCCAATATGCTCACTTTTCCAAAGCTTTTGGTTCATATCTGCCTCTCGGCTGTATGATCCTAATTGGTCCCCTTCCCTCTGTAACATCAACAGCTGTTTCCTCTCATAGCCATGAATAATAATAATCCTTATTTCCTTCCACCAACATGGATGAAGAGTTTCCACATGCCAAGCATGGTGTTAAATTCTGAGAATAAAAAGAAGACAAGAATACAAACTTGTCCCCAGGAAAGCTCATTCTCAAAGAATCTTTATGTCTTATTCTTAGAAGCAGGCACACATCTTCGCTACTCTCGAGACTGAACAATAGAGAATAACAAAGAACACTGAAAACCTAAGAAGCTCGAGACCCACAAGACCCAGGGGCAATAGAGCGCGTCAGAATTCTCCTTCAGCAGCAATATGAGATGCAATGTGAGTACCTGCTTATGCACCTCACAAATAGAGCACTTCTGTTGCCATTCTTCACATCCCAGAGGAGTTGGCTCATGCCCCAGGAATCCCCTCAGATCTCCCAACTTCTCAGAAGCACAAAAAGAATCATACTATTGACTGGGCGCTTGTAGATAAAAGATGTGGTGATCAACACTGAGCAAATAAACTAGTGCAAATTTGCAAAAACCCGGAAAGCACATGCATACAAGACCTGAACTTGCAACTCACCTGAACAAATTAAAAAACAGATGCTTGCTTAAAATATAGGAAAGATAAACTCACGATGAAATGCATTGCAAAAAATTAGACTAATTTTCAATACTAGAAACATACAAAGCATAATATTTGAAAGAGAGCAAATCTTTAATAAAACCAAAACACCCATGAAATAAGAAATCTTCAACTCCTATCCTGTCCAACAAGTATACCACAATATAGTTAGTAAATCACAGAGAGAAAAGTAAAGGTTCATACCAAGGTTATATTAAAGTTCTAAGGTTTTAAAGTTCAGGAAGGGTAAGATCTCTCAAGAACTTCTCAACAGAATCCAATGAATTACTCAGCTCACCACTGTTCCTTCTTCTCCAAATCTTGAGTATGAGCAGCTAAGAAAAGATGAGCCTCAGCCAAATCAAAGAAAGCCAACTTTTGACTACCAAAGCTCAGACATAGGATGGCTGAAAACAGGATTGCCATGTCCAGGCCCAAGTCAGTATAGTCCTTTTTTTTTAAAGGATATTAATCTTTTTCTTCAGGCCTGCAAACCCTGTGCTGTATCTGGGAAAATAACTACTCCACTACCTTGATACTGGACTCCGTGTTTCTTCCAGACCTAAGATAAGATGTTTTTCTTTATCACCTCTGAAGAAAAGAAATGGTTTCAAAGTCCAGGAGACAAGTCATATTGCAATGCTAATAGGACTATAGGCCTTGTCGGATCACCTGACTTTGAATTGCTATAAGAAGGAGAAATCTATTGGACATTTAAATTCAATTTTAAAAAATTCCAAAATTAGTAATTTTCTTCAGTAACCATGTCATAAGTGTCTTAAATGACTGCAGTCTTTCACACACTAAGTACTCTTCAGAATGAGCTAACTAGCAGAAATACGCTATGAGCTTTATTAGCAAGTATATGTCAAGCCTGAAAGAATGTTTTACTTTAAGCGATACAAGGAAAATTCTAAATAAATAAAGTTGGGAAAAATTTATAGCTTTCAATCTATTTTAAGTGATAGCTTATGGATGATATGTAAAGTAAAATACTTCATAAAGGTTTCCCTTGAAGAACGTAAACATCCTATTCCTCTTCCTTTGATATGCTTAAGTCTTACTCATCAGTAGAGTTTGGAGCATTTAATATCAAATGTACAAAATGTCCTTCAAATGAGAGTTAAAAGCAGGTCTATGTATTTATACAAGACAACTGGAACCCCCAAAGCTGGGTTTCACATGAATTCATTTCTCACAGTAGGTGAGTTAGTTAACCTTTGTGTATATCATGTTCCCCCTAATGAAGCTGATAGAGATAGATGATCACAAAGAAAGAGTCCTTTGGCTGTAAAGTGCATCTCATCAAAGCTGAGGTGTGCAGAGGAGGACTATTTACAGGAACATGGTTCAAAAGCAAGTTTCCAAGTCACAAATCTAACATGAATTTATTCCCAGATGTTCTTTGGCTGACAAGTCTGCAGCATGTAAAGCTGGCGGAGAAGGAAAAGCTAACCCTACCTCCTGGCTGTCTCCTAACTTCTTTCTATTCTTAACTAAGTAATTAATCTTCCCATGTCTTCCCATGTCCCATGAACTTTAATATAACCTTGGTATGAACCTTTACTTTTCTCTCTGTGATTTACTAATTATATTGTGGTATACTTGTTGGACAGGATAGGAGTTGAAGATTTCTTATTTCATGGGTGTTTTGGTTTTATTGACATATGGTTTTGGTATTATAATTGATATATAAGTAGAAAAATAGCAGAGATGTGTAAGACCTAATGGAAGAATTTCCATCTGACTCTATGATCTCAGAAAGCAACAATGAAACATCAGTTGTTGAGGTGCTAGAGTTTGAAACTAGAACCTCACACACCCCAAACAAGTGTTCTACCACTGAGCTGTATCTCTAGTCTAACAAATGCCAACATGATCAAATCTCAAATGGTCCAAACAATGTTGAACTCTTTAATTCAGTGTTAAGAAATACATAGCAGAATGAGTAATTCCTGAACACTAATTTTACTTGTCTAATTGATTCATTCTTTTTTCATTCAGTCATTTGTTCATTCATTGATCAACAAGTTGAGTATCTTTTATTACATACCTGACATTCTAATCTATGGTGCTGAAATAAACTGATGTCCCAGACCTCATAGGAAACACTTAACAAATGCAAGTGAAGTAGGATGCTAAGATCAGATACACTTTAAGGATATTCCCCACAAGAATTCATGTATTAAAAATTTTTCCCTGATGTGATAAAGAGGCAGTGAAATTTTCAAAAGGTGACAGGCACTAAATGGGAGGTGCTTACTGACCCCCCAACCCCAGCTCCAGTGTCCTATCCTACCATTTAGTTCCACCTAGGTTTCCACCATGGTGCCAATCACTATAGGAATATCACCAGAGCCAATGACAGCATGATGCCCTTGAACCTTCATGACTGTAATCAAATACATTTCTTTTCTTCATGCAGTACTCAGTCTTGGGTATTTCATTACTGTAACAGAAAACTAATACAAAAAAATTGGTTGAAATCATTGTTGCAACTATATCTAAAAATTTGAAAGTAGTTGAAAGAGTTTAAAGTGGGGGAGAAAAAGATAAAAGGCAAAGAATGTTTTAAGCAAAACAGTAGAGGTGCCTCTGGGTTAGGACTACCAGCACAAGAAGACTAGAGAACTGGTCTCATCCGGAAAGGACCTTACTGGAAATTAAGAGAAATGCCAGTCCATACGTGAAGACTTTGTGACAATCAAGCTTAAAAGTAATGGAACTCTTCTTCCAACGGTTTCTAAGCAAGAAAGCATTTGTCCCAGTAGCAATGACATTATTGGCCCCTTTTGCTCAAATTCATAGTGAGTTCAGAGGCAAAAGAAAACAGAGGTGGAATAATTGGAAAATAATAGCTCAGCTATACAAAAAGATAAACAGCACATTCTAGAGAATAAAACAATTGTCAGCCCAGTGACCTACATACTAGAAAGATTACTGACGAGGAAATAAATGAGTCACTGGATTCCTTTTGAGGCAACTAAACTGGAAAGGGTCTCAAGTGTATCTCAGAAATCTTTTTTTTTTTTTTTTTTTTTGATGTATCACTAATTTGCCCAAGGAAAACTCAAAGCTCAGACCTCCTGTCCAGACTCTCAGGAGTTCAAGTGTATGCCACTGAGCCCGCCATCCAGTGTTTCAAATTTCTAAATTTACATTCACTTATTTATTTTGGGTATGGGTGTGTGCATGCCACGGTGCATGTGTAGAGTTAAGAGGCCAACTTGCAGAAGTCAGTTCTCTCCTTCTACTACGTGCAGTCCAGGGTCAAACTCAGATCATAAGATTTGTTGACAAACTCCTATACCCATAAGCCAACTCCCTGGCCTGCAACTCACCTTAAAAGGTGGTCACTCCAATCATAAATTCAGAAACCTTCTGGAGTACATTTGTTTCTGGAAAGATCTTTAAGCACTCTCTACATGTTCTTAGTTCAGAGATGCCTTGAGTTGTATTGTCCAGCAAAGTGTCCCATAGATGTAGCCACAATTGGAACAGGTTCTGCTAGTCCAGTACAGACATTTGCATCATTCACAGAGCGCTGATTTTGCTGGTTGCACGTGGTGAAGATGGCAAGGGCAAGAAAACTTGTGCTGAGATATCAAAAGTTAGTCTGAGTATCCAGGTAGAAGGTTGTCAAGGGACTGGAGCCCCTGAAGAGTAAGGACTACTGCAGTCATGGGAGTGGGGACACAGAGGGAACCACAGAGGGACACATTCTTCACTACAGAGTTCACAGATGCTGAACTTGGACCTTAGGAATTTAAAGTCTACCCTGCTGGGTTTCCGTCTTACTTTGAGACCCTACTATTCCCATTTATAATAGGAATCCCCATCCTAGCCCATAATTTTATCTTGGAAATACATCATTTAATTTGCATTTTTATAAGAGCTCACAGCTAAAGTAGTCTCCCCTGAATCTCAGAATAGATTTTAGACACGGACGGTTGAATAACAGTATGTTAGTTAAGACTTTAGTGACTGCTAGAGACAGAATAGTCACATTTTATACAATGATGTCATAAGCCTTGGGGGACAGCGGCAGATGCTACTGCATATAATTCATGCATTTCTCCCAAAGCTTTAAGATTTTTATCTGAAAGATAATAAATAGGGTGATAATATTGCTAAAATTATAATGAATCATGTGGAGGTATCAAGTTGTGGCATGCCATATTCTATTGGAAATGTATTGGAAACAGCCTACCCGTGAAGAAACTAGGCCAAAAAGGAACTGTTATTAGTCCTTTTAGCTTCTCATCTCATTATGATCCCTTTCACTAGTACTCCTACTATAGTACTCACCAAAGTGTGGGTACCATGCTCTTGAACATGAAGGATTGTGAGCTAACAGACTCCTTTTCATTACAGACTACCTAGCCTCTGATACTTTGTTATAGCTTAGATAAGTAGTTAAAGACAGTTCAGTTGTGGGTGATTCACATTAATGGCACAGTTGATGTGGGAGGAAATCAATTCAGCCAGCAGGAGCATTCATGTGTTAAAGTTTAGAGTTGGAAACTGAAGGTTCCTTCCAGTAACTGCTTGTGAGAGAAGAGGATGGTCAACAAGGAAGGGAGAGTTTTCTGGAAAGAACTGAAAGCAGCCAGATTCAGAATGCTGAGGGGTTGCAGAATACAATAAGATATTGATTTTCCACTCATAATGTAATAATTTTAGCTTAGAAAGTGAAATTACTTTGTGTTAGGTGATGAAAGGTTAGCATTGCTATGCATTGATATATTGCATGCAAAGTGAGAAGACAACGGTGATGGGCTCACCTGGGTGTCCTATGTCTCTTCACTGGGCCACCATGAATGCTAGCTGCTAAATGCTGTCCCACGCCACATTTACCTGCAGGGATACTTCCTTATTCCATACTAAGGCTGAGACAGGCCAAACTCCTTCATTGAGACAATACTGCTGTGGAGTCTGAGGTCCAGAATCTTCTTCTGAGGATCTAGAGCTAGATTAACTTACCACTGAACAATGGAGAGATATCAAAGAGCAATAAGATAGAAGAAAAAGATGCCTTAAGAGGAAAAATCAGCAGATGAGAACAGAGTCAGAAAGGCTGGATTTGTTCTGAATTTTTGTTGTTACTGTTGGGTTGGTTTGATTTGGTTTGGTTTGGTTTTTCATTTGTTTTTGTTTTGAGACAGAGGTTGATGAGGGCATATTGGTAGATGGTAAGGTTATCCTTGAAAGCAAAGTACTAAACTTCCATTAGAGAAAAGGTGTAACCAAAGAATTACACCAGCAGAAAGAAGGGTGAGGTGAGATGTAGAGAACATAGAGAGTTACTTCTCAAAGGATATTCGCTCTGGAATGGCTTCGAGACAGAAGGGGCAAACATGCCCTTCTCCTGCTGACAATCGCAGTTGTCTTAGCAGAGTGAAGACAACATGCCCACCTCATGGTTCCAATGAGATGCATAGTTTTCCTAGAAGACTTAAAAAAACTCCCTTTCAAAGCTAAGATCATGTTTTCCTTACAGAACTCTGATAGAGAGATCTAATCTAACCCTAATAGCATCAGATTTTCACTTGAGATTGATGATCATGAATTTATAGGGTCATTATAATATCCAGGAATACTGTTTCCTCCAAGTGGTTTTCTAATGCAAGAGTGCAGTCTAGATAGAGCAATTTGTTCACCAATGGGGTCATGCACTGACTTGCCAGATAGAGATGGTAGTGAGGAAGCTGAGCGCATCAGGAAAGGGTAATTTGCCCTAGATTCTAAGCTAGAGAAGAAGGATGTTTAAGACTAGGAATAAAAGGTCAGATATGGTGGCATATGCCCATAATCCAAATACTGGGGAGACACAGAAAAGATGATACCTGGAGATTCCTGCTCAGATCTTCATGTCAAAGAGCAGCACTCCAGGCTCAGAGAGAGAAACTTCGTCTCAAAAAATAAGGTAGAAGAAAGCAGCCAATGTTCATCTTTTTCCTCCACACACACACACACACACACACACACACACACACACACACAAAAGATGCTCAAAGAACTGTTACAACTCATGCACAGATAACCACACAGTGATTATATGAGATCAAAAAAGTAAGGAAGAGGCTGAGGAAAGGATGTATAAATTTCAGGAATGGCTAGGTTTCTGATAAAGAGAAGGCTAGGCACGGCTGTAGGACTTAGTGGCTGAAGATGTTTGCACACCATATCATTGCTTTACACAACTCCACCCCTCAGTGGTCAACAAACGCTGAGCAAATATTACACATTATTTCACAAAATAAGTAACCCATCTTTAAATTACAAAGCAATCTACAGGAGTAAATTATAATAAAATAAAACATGTATTTTCTATTTTTTTTCCTTTTGGGGGTGAACTTCACAGAAATATTGGTTTTAAATAAAGTTCTAAGGACAATTTTTGGCAGTGTGTGTCTGTGTGTGTGTGTGCGCGTGTGTGTTTTACGGGGTTAATAATATTAATGCGGCCTTGGACTTCTGTAAGTCAGCACAACTGATCAATCAGCATTTCACTGATTGCTTAATTCCTCCTCCTCTACATAAGAGGGGGGAAAAGCCCTTGCAAAACGTGTTTGTTCTGTTTGTTATTCGGGACAAAGCCGATAACGAGCTGCAGCTGCTGAACAGAGTGTACTGCTTGTGGAGGCCACCGCTGTAACTTATAGATAGAAAGGAGCAGCCAGAGATGTGCCTGGGGCTGAGGCCAGTACCAGGAATAGGACGCACTGGGCCTACAGTGTCTGCATCTCATTATCCAACCATTTGTTCCGGAAGGACAGTTTCATGGGCCCAGCGACAGCCTCAAAAAGAGAGATTTTTAAATATCACGACTCAGCTGAAAGTGTTTTTCTGACCTGAGGAATCCGGCTCAGTCGGTCCCCATAAAGATGCCTGAAAAACAGCAGAAGAGGCCAACTCTGAATGTGCGTGTCCCTATGGACAGAGTACACCCCTCCACCATTCAAGTTTCGGGGTGCCATCTTAGGCCTCACAATTCCTAGCACAACCAGCCCCTCATGTAGTTGAGTTTGGGTCCCTTTGCCTGTGGAATCAATCACATGAGTTCAAAATGATGACTCCCTTGAACATGAAATAGATACTTAAACTGAGCTAGCTAAGGAAATCATTATTCATTCATTCATTCATTCTTCATTCATTATTTGTGGTATCGTTTTCTGTCTTATTAAGATGGGAGGAAAACAATAATAGTCAAAATGGAGGCATATTTCTTAAAACATAAAACCATGAATATCTGGGCTGCTTATGCTTGGTTTGAAAAGGTTCACAAATTGGGGCTGGAGAGGTGGCTCAGGGGTTAAGCCTCCGCCTTGCAGGCGGAAGGTCCCGAGTTCGGATCCCAGATCCCACGTATAGACGCCAGGCGGAAGCGGGGGCGGCCTGCGCTTCTGGTCCTGGTAGGGCGGAGCCTGTGAATTCCGGGGTAGAAGGAGGTGGAGGCGTCCATGGTGGTTCGCGAATTCGTCCGTGGTTCTACACACACATACACACACACACAGACACGCGCGCGCACATACACACAGTTGAATAAATAAAAAAAAAAAAAGAAAAGGTTCACAAATTAACCACCCAGTGTGTCTTCCATGAGTTGCTTTAATTCTTCCTGCCTTTGTTCATACAGGAAATGGGAGTAATAACACCTGCTATAGGGGGACTGGGATGGAATATGTTCGTGAGATGTGTACCGTTTGGCAAATAATTACTCTCACCAATTCCTAGCAAGAGTAAAAGGTGCTCTTGTCATTTTCCTGCACCATCTGGCATTGTATAACAAAGTATAAAATGTGCATACCCTACGCCAAATACATTTAAGTATCACTAGATATTTAGATGTAATTTAGAGAATTGCTAAAATATGTGCACAAAAGTATGTGTATACAAAGACATATTCATTGTACCATCAACGAATCCATGAGAAGATTTGAATGTATTCACACTCTTCCTTTTTGAAATTCTTTTTACTTACCTTTTTCATACACACAGGCATTTGTTTTGGAGGAGTTTTGGATTATTATAATCAAAATACAAGAAAAAAGAAAAGGTTAATGTTAACCTTCCAGTATATCAATGGCATTTTGCAGCAGGACAATACTGAAGTCAGGTATGTCCAGAGAGAAAAGATTTTTTTGATCCTTAAATGTTATAAATTGAACTACAGAGATGAGTTGGAGGTTAAAACCTTTGACTTGCAAGCAAAAAGAACCTGAGGTCAGATTGCCAGATTCCCTGCAATCCTGATCCTGTAAAGCAGAGCCTGGGAATCCCTAGAGGAAGCTGGCTAACAAAACCAGCCCTGGATTTAATTAGATATCCCAACTCATAACAATAAGGTGGAAAAGCAATCAAGGATGATTCCCAATGTCATCCTTGGACTTCCATAGGCATTCACACTCAAGTGCGCCTGTACACATGTACACACTACCTGCATACAAACACACGTGTGCATGACCCAGCCAAAAGCATCCAGGATCTTCCATATCTCAAAAAGGCCAAACCTTTCCAATAGCAATTGCAAGGCATTAAGGTGTACGGTATAAGATGCAGCATAGAGGAAGTGATAACTCAAAGGCTCCCACTTCTAGGAAGGAAAATGGAAACCCGACCCCAAGAAAGGAGCCATGTCACAGAACAGCGGTGTCAGGCCAGCGATGCCTGAGACATGACTCAAGGCATTGACAGCTTGCAAACAAGGGATCCTGAATTGCATGAACCCTGGCTGCTACAGCGAGAGTCTCAAAGGAGTTAAGATGACTGTGTGGTCAAGACAAGACACCCAGAGACAGATCATCATGAGCAAGCAATGAACTGTCAAACCAGTATCCAGCATTTTCTCAAAGAGTACACGGAACAAAATCACGTCTGAGACCAACAGAAGGAACAGAGCAGCTGTGGCACCCGGCGGAAAGCGCCGATGGTTCAGAGGACCCCACGTGGCTCCAGACCCTTTGCCTTCTCCACCCCCAAATCTAGTGAGCTGAACGACGAGACGTTGTCTCCAGGAAGGACGGAGAGCCAAACGGCTTCCTAAACATAGGCAAGCCACAGCACTAAGCCCAAGAAAAATTTGACCACATTAAATGAATGAAAGGTGTGCTTCAACAGGTGAAATTGATCAGATTATTTTATTAAACCATACTCAAGAGGCTGGCGAGATGGCTCAGAAGGGGAAAGGGGCTTGCCACGCAACCCTGATGAGGGATGACCTGGTTCAATCCTCAAAGCCTGAATAAAAGGAGAAGGAAAAAAACTGAATCCTCAAACACTGCCGTGGCATGTATAAGCCTGCTCTGTCTCCTCTTCTCCCTCCTGTTCCTCTCTCTCAAATAAAATGTGCAAATTTAAACTAAAGGAATGGGAAATAACTTATTGAAAATGGGAAGTAAATGCAGAAAGGTAACTCACATTAATATTTTATACACACATGGCTATCATAGTATTCTGCTTTCCTGTTTTCTCACTAGCTGCAGTAGTACACACCTATAATTCCAGCATCTGAGAGGCTGACACAGGAGAACCATCAGTTTGAGACACTTCTGAATTACGTAAAGAGCTCTTATCTCAAAACAAAAGTAATGATTTGTCCTAAAGAAAATTGAACCCCTTTTACATGGACTATATTTTGCTGTAAGGTACCAAATAGAATATTTCGAAGGGATATTGCTGTGTATTTTTGTACAAAATGGAAAGAAATATGGACAGGGATTTATTACAATATGAAATATAGGCCAACGTAAAATTTATAATTGTTCTTTAAAATGTAAATAATGCACAGGAACAAGAGAGAAATTTGAAAATAGTACCTTAATTTTGAAAGTAATCGTAACATATAATTGTAATATCTTTTTTCCTATTTTAAATTCTGCCATAAACAGATGAAAAGGGCAAATGGAGGAAATAGTAAATGAGGCCACCATCAATATGGATCAAAGAGTCCATATTAAATAGAAAAAGAATTCATTGGTCATTACCAAAGCAATCAGTTACCTGAATTATATATCTTACCATTGAACTTTATCTATACAGTGGAAAATACATATAGATACATGCAAATCCATTTGCATCTGATAGAGTGTTGTTCTTTCAACCTGAAAAGGTAAGTAGTTCTGGGGAAGAGTGTGTGAAAGGCAGCAGCAGGCGTTTTGTACAACAAACCACTTTGTCTCCATGCTAGGCCAGCCTCTGCGTACGAACATCATCTGTCAGCAGTAGCTGATGAATCATGTCACTGAAGAGTGTAAAATAATCACTGCCGTTTTATCATTTCCATATAAAACACCGCACTGTACAGGAACATGTGGCGGCTTGCTACAGATCGGTGGCCTAAGACATGCACCTTGAATCAGGGTATCAAAGTTGATTAAGACTGCAATTGAATAGCAATTGAACGATGTTCTGTAACACCTCCAGAGCCCTGGCATGTGTCAGCACTCGGGACTTCAGAGAGCCGCTGTGGCAGGTGCTACTTATGTTATTTATGTGTGGCAGACCTGGATCAGTGGAGAATGATACTACAGCAAGCTCATGGGTCTGGACATAGAGCCTTTATAATTATCACACCGAACCAGACAGCTGCCATTTCTCTAGCACATGCAGCAAATGCGAAAGAAAACAATGAAAACTATTCCCTTGCAAGTAGTTGTTCCAATTACAATTACTGTTTCCTTCCCTCAACCCTAGTCCTTCTCAAACACTCTTTGGTTTGAAAATTAACCCCTTAGGGATGTACTGTAACTGAACACGATGGTGATTTCAGGAAATAGAAATGCAAAGCTGGTAATACACCGTTAGATAATAAGTAGCACCCAGGCAGCTTATCAACATTTCAAAGTTCAAAAGCTGAAGAAATTCCCATCAGAATGCATCTGTTATCTCTAAGGAGGAGTGTGGTGAACTTTATCTCTCTCTGGGTTTCTGGTGTGCTCCTGAAGATGATGTAACTTGATCGCAGACTTTCAAGTATACCTTTCCACCACATGAAACAATGAACTGGCTATATGAGGGGTTTTTTTTCTTTTCCTGTTTACTCGTGCCCTTTATCTTTAGTTTACAAAGAAGCTCAAAAATTGTTCAAGATTTCAAGATGGTAGTTCGTTTCTGTGTTTTTCTCATTTGTTGTGGAGGTAATCTATTGGGAAGCTAATTTGTCATACACTAAAGTCGTAAACTAAGAGATACTTACAACTGTAACTTAGAAATGCCGGCATGCTTTGAAGACCTATTTTTGCATTCTTAATTCACTGCACTTGTATGTAAGCACTATTTAAAGGAGACTACACAGAGAGATGGGTTACATACAGAAAAACCTCTGAGATTCTTAGTACTAAAAACCTAATTTCCTTTTTCTATTTCTATTTTCATGCATATGGGGGTGCATTTGTGTAAGGTTGGTATCAGAATCATACTCAAGGTCTTCCACTTTATTCTTTTGAGATAGAATCTCTAATCAAGCTCATACGCATTGATAGTGCTAGTCTGGCTAGCCATACTCACCTGACACTGTGAGCTTTGGGGCTCTGAACCCCAGTCCTCTTATTTGCCCAGCAAGCACATTATTTCTAAGCCTACAAATTTTCTTTCATTAGGAAACTTATATGTAGTTTTAAAACACTGAATACGCATAAAATTCTTCAGCAGGAACTTGACCTTTGTGTGGTGTACCAAGATGGATTTAGTTTAATTTCATTCAGGACAGACACAGACTTGCACTGGAGATGACTGTATAAAATCAACAGACCTGCTTTATCTCCAGGTGAGTGAACCAGGGATGGCTTTCAAATGAATTTCCCCATTTGAAAAATGAACATCATATTAGCATCCACGAGACAGTCCATAGGCAGACAGTAATGTGGACAAGGTCAAGTCTAATAATGAGAAAGCTTCATTATCCTTCAGGAAGGAGAAAGGAAAAGGGACAGGAGACTTTTCTATGTAAGTGCATGCAGTAAAGAGAAGAGTGTAATCACAAAGATAATATTTTCAAACTATAATAGATGTATTTCTTCCCCAGGGGTCCCATGTTTCCTATCCTACCCACAACATTCCTTATTTCCTGAAGAAGACAAATCAAACTAAGAATCACACTGCCATTTTTCAGCTTTGGTATCCAAACCTGGATTTTTAAAGTCAGTTACTAAGAGGAAGTCTGAAAAGTATGACTTTCAGGTGTTATTCCAGGAACATGGATTTACAGAGTCCCATGGAGCAGAACTTAAGGAATTTGGTGTGGTATTTATAGTTTTAGATTTAAAAAGGATGAAAAGAGAGTTTTGCTCCACATTTGTGGGGTGGGAGCCGGACTGGAGGTGTGCCTCTGTTAAAGAAGTTGGTTATATGTAACATGCCAATGTGAGTAGGTGCTGACAGCTCACTTATTTTGAAAATCCCACCTAATGCAGAAGTGTAATCTTCTTTCTCAAAGGATAGCCAGGGAACACTACAGGCTCTTAGGAAAACTCATTCAGCATGCCTGCAAAGCAATGTAGCAAGAGCCCTACCACGACACCTGGGAAAGGTTCTGGATAGGTGAGTCTGAGGAGGCCCCACCAGTTTGCTTTCTGCACAGAAAGCAGCCACAAACTCTTGTGCATCCTTTAAGAGAAACATGGAAATGCACAGAGGGCCTGTCCTTGAAAGCCAGTGTCTGAGCATGGGGTGTGGCTCAGGGATCTAGCCAACATGAACACCACCTAGTGCTGCCCACAGAGTCTGGGCATGCCAGAGAAATTCTGTGGCTCAATGAAGCTACTGAGAACCAGGGAAGGAAAGCTGGAGAACAAGACCAATGCCACAGGATCTACAAGCCACCCAATGTTTAGATACCTCGTGATAATCAAACAAGGATCAAGGAAGAGACCTTACTATGTAAATGGACAAACTGAAAGGGACTAAATTAAAATGGTAGGAATAACCATTTTCAGCCAATCCAGTATATAAGGGCTTCAGAAAAACACAACAGATAAATAGTTTCTTCTATACCCATGAGTTACATTCATTTACATTACAAATGTAAATTTCAAAAGCCAAATGATGTCTTGTCAATTTTGTATGTCCTGATAAAGACACCCACTGAGGCTGGAGAGATGGCTCAGGGGTTAAGCCTCTGTCTCACAAACATCCTGCATTCAGATCCCAGGTCCCACATAAAAGTGCCAAGCAGAAATTGCAGCAGTCCATATTTCCAGCCACTTCCCAGAGTGAAGCAAGAAGGAGGAAGAAGCAATCCAGGATGATTCCCAAAGTCGCTCTTGACCCTCCACAGGGACACAGAGTGCCCTCTGACACAGACACACACACACACAGACACACACATGCACACAAAAAATAAATAAATAAATAAATAAATAAAATATTTTTTTTTTAAAGACAGCCACTGAGAACTCTTCAGAACTCACTCCCCATTCTTTCAGACACTTTCAAGTTACCAGAAGTAGATCAGGTTGCATACCAAAGTCGATAACTGTCACTGTGGAACAATCTAAGAAATGTACAAATCTGGCCTGCAGAAATCTAGAGTGATGGTGTGGGGTAGCTGCTGCAAGAATGTGCATGTCCTTCAGGAGTGGGCGAGCGTCGCGCAGAAGATGAAGCAACTCCTGGAGTCCCTCCTCTTTGGAAGGTGCCTTTCATCCCTTTCCCTGCACAAACGCGCCTGAAGGGAGCAGATCTCCATCAATCACTCCAGGGCTGGCTGCGAGCCTAAGCAACATGTGCATCCATGGGCTGCCCCTCGGTGAGCAGCCTCTTTGCCATCAAAACACTACTTATTTCCCCGCAGGATACGCTGACACTTCCTTCGAGAGGCTGTGTGGCGGTGGCAGCCCACTCACACATCAGGACATGTGGTAGGCACATCCAACATGGCTCTCTCACTCAAATTACATTTGACTAATCAAGAAGCAACTAGAAAAAGACAGCTAAGGGCAATGACTTAATTGAACAGCTCGCTGTCTGATTAAACCAGGGACAGCAGGTAGTAGAGGTCAGCTACCTTGTTCTCCTCAACAGCTTTCTTTGAAGGAAAAAAAAAGCATTATGTCCTCTTATTCTGAAATGAGCTAGCTTCTGATGTTAATTACCCATCATGTAACCTACTCCCTTACTAAACCATTGTCACTTGCAGGAATCCATGAGTTTTATCTGAAATAGATGTGAAGAGCATCCATGAAGTTCTTAAATACATGGCTAAAATATGAAGTGATTCATTTCCAGAAAAATACATGAACCTCTATTACTTTAAGAGCTGTAGGCTGTTACCCCCTTGCTCTTCTGTGAATCTACATAGGCATAACTTTCATTGATCCATTCATGTCTCAGGAGTGTTGATCTGCTTAGGTGGCTCAGTTGGGAAAGTGCTTGCGGCACAAGCATGAGAATCTGAGTTCAGAGCAATCACATAACAACTGGGCACACTGCGCACGTCTATAATCCCAGCTGGGGAGGCAGAGACAGGAGGTCTCATTTCCGGGGCTCCCTGGCCAGCAGATCTAGTTGAATCATCAAGCACCATATTAACATAGAAACCCTGTATCAAAAAAGTAAAGCAGGGGCTGGAGAGAGGGCTCAGGGTTTAAAACTCTGCCTCACAAGCAGAAGGTCCTGAGTTCAGATCCCAGGTCCCATGTAAAAATGCCAGGTGGAAAGAGCTGCAGCCTGCCCTTCAGGCCCTGATGGACAGAGCCTGGAAAATCCCAGAGCAAAGCAAGAAGGAGGTAGAAGCAATTCAGGATGATTCCCAAAGTCACCCTTGGTCCTCCACAGGGATACACATACCCTGTGATACACACACACACACACACACACACACACACACACACACACACTACACACACACTAAATGAATGAATAAAGTTTTTTTAAAAACAGAGAGTGTGGAAGACACCAGATGTCAACCTCATTGTGCACATGCACACACACATTTGTATACTTGTATACACACACACACACACAGCCTCAGGAGTCCAACTCTCTAGTTCACATCCTGTAAAATTAGGAAATGTGTGAGCTTAGGAAAATTGCCTAATTTCTTTACTCTGCCTGGTCTACATTATTAGAACAATGACATCGCCTATCTCATAGAGTTGCAATAAAGAGGAAATGAGTCATATCTATCTACCCAGAGTGCTTACAACCATGTCTAATTTGTAGTAAGTTCCATAAAGATTTAGGTTCTTTTTATTGTAATTATTTTTGCAATCTCAAGACACTCTGTTTATGGGACTTCCACTTTTCAAACCTCTGTACTACATTTACATGAGCATCTGCTCACACACATATCCAAATACACATAAACATATGTGCAATTAAAAAACTGAGTCCTATATTCTACTCAAATAATAGCAATTAATAATAATAGCAATTGTCCTCAGTGGACTGTGAATCAGCACCTAGTCAAAGTGGCAGAACTGCTTACCATACATAAGACATCATGAAAAGGGACTGTAGTTTGGCATGAAATACACTGGAAACCAACTGAGTTTCTTCAAAAAGTTATCTTTCAAGCAAAAGTTTAAAATAATTTCAAACTAAACCTAAGTAATTTAATTCCCTAGACAAATTCAAAATTTTAAGTATCAGAATTATGAGCATATTAGGCACATGGAAATCTAAAGCATTGGGTCATCTTTCTTGACCCAACAGCTTTTAAAGGGGCAGGCGTAGTTCTGTCACCAGTACACAAGTGTCCCTTTTTGTTATTGCCCTGGTTCTAAGATGACACAATGTAGAAGGTGGACAAATTTAACCTACTTCAGAGGTTTGCATAATTATGTCAAAGCAAAGTAATTCTCAACTTAGGAATGTAACATATAAAGCCATTAACTTAGAATTTTATCAAGATGTTTCTTCATGCTTTGGAATAGCTTCAACCTAAGACTTTCCAAGTAACATATTTCCCTTCTAAAGGACTCCCAGGTCAAAAACTAATTAACATTTTTCTCTTGAAATTTGGCAGTGATACAGACCTTGTTGACTCATTTCAAAGTTTGAAAATGCTCTTTTAGTGCCTTCCAAAATGAGTTTAAAATGTTTTTAATCACCTCATAGCTCCTTGTGACCTAGTCATGATTAACAAAATACTTACACTTTCACTCCCCAAGGTCCCACATGAAAACCATGATACCAAAATGTAGAGCTGATCAGACACATGAAAAAGGAACACTGAAGAATGGGCTGCAGAGTTATGCATGCTTGAAAAGGGTTGCAAGAATCACTGTCCTAGGAATTCAGTTACTAGCTCAGCATGGAAGTGTCTCCCAGAAAGTAATAAGGAAAATTCCATTGGGATGTCCATTCCACCATGCACTTAGACGGCCATGCACCACACACAGAAACAGAAGTGGCTGTGCACATGTGTTTTCATTTTAATAATCAGAGCTGTTCTTGGAACATTCTACCACAGACTACTATATCACAAACAACCTACTTTCTGTGGTGCAAAATCACTGAAGAGCAAGCTGAGGATGTGACTCAGTGGTCAAAACATTTGCTGTGCAAACAAAAATACAGGAGTTTATATCTCCAGATCACATATGAAATACTGGGTCTGTTCCAACAGAACAGTAGGTGGACACAACGAATATCTACCCCAAGCAAGCTGACTACCAGACTACCCCCACCTATGAACTCTAGGCTTGATCAAAGACTCTGTCCCAAAAAGAATAAGATGGAAGAGCAATTGAGGATGACTCTCAATATCAAACTTCAGTCTCCATATGCACATGTACACACACACACACACACACACACACACACACACACGAAAATTGGAGGTAAAAAAGTATTGGGTGGCTGAAGATGCAGTTTGATGGTAAAATGTTTTCTTAGCATGTGCAAGGCCCTAGATTCAATCTCCAAACATTTAATCTTTTTTATCTTTTCTCTTTTGCTAGGCCTAGTGAAACAGAGCTTGCAGGCATAACCTCCTCAAATTTGAACAAATACTTGAATGCAAAGCTTTGGGTTGGATTGCCTCATTAAAATGTTCCCAATTGATTACTTTTATTGTTCACGTTTTCAGTAGGCATGGAATGATAAGTACTAAGGAAATAGAAATCCTAAAATAACTGGTAAATCACTTGACAATTGAGAGACCATTACACAATGCTAAGTAGAAACCACAGGAACTAACGGCTGGCAGAGGGGGTTGTTCAAAATTACAAAGTGAACAGAGAATTATCTGTTCTGCCGAGTTCACATTTTCTTTTCCCCTGTCTTTGCCCACTACAGCTGAAATTGATTCCTCAGGGCTTTCAGGCCCAAGGCCACGATCTTTCAATTTGCAGACAAGTCACTCCTCTGTCACCGTTTTTCCTGTATCCGAAACCAGAAAATTTACATCATATCCCAGAGTTTCCAGGCCTTGTAGTTTTATTCAGTCCCGGGCATGGCAAGTACTCATCTGGTAATACCACCAGCTGTGTTTTAAAACATAATAAGACTCGAGGAAACTTTGCAAAAGACGTTATCTTTCTTTTGAACCTGATATTAACCCAGGCAGTTATGGTAAGAAAACTTATTATAAATAATAGCTACAGGAAAATTACTGAAAATACAGATTCTTGGGTCACACATTATCTCACCTGAATCTAAATTGCTACATTTAGAAGAACAACTTTGGTTGGGCTTTTTTTGTTTGTTTGTTTTGGTTTGTTTTGTTTGTCTTGTTTTTAAAACTGAGCCTCACTTCATCATTCAGGCTGGTCTTAAATTTGAGATCCTCCAATCTTGACCCTACATTGCTGGAATTATAGTTATGTGACCTAAAGCCTAGTTTGAGAATTTAACAAGCTGGGCAGCTGATTCTGAAGCAGGTGGTTGTCAGCAGATTCAAAAGAAATAGAGCGTGAGTAGAGGCTGGGCTATAAACAAAAAGAAGCATTTGTGACAAAGATTCTTTGTTTGACTCTCCACAAGTTACACATCTGAGTCTTCTGAGTCCCTCTGTGGACTTAGTTGTAAGACTCAGTTTTAACAAAGGACCCTGGGTAGTGGTATCTCAGCTCTCAACTTGGTACTTGGGAGGTGGGCTTCTGGGCACACCTATGAGGGATTACCTAATTAGGGCAGACCCTAAGCAAATCTGGAGAAGATCTCTTTATTGCATAAACTGTTGTGGGAAGATCCAACCACAGGGAGTGGCTTGTTCCTGGGCAAATGGATAAAGATGTAGAGAGCTAGTTCATCATTTAGCAAGCTGGTATGTGTGTCTTCTTTCTCTCTGCCCTTGACTTTGGGTGTGGTATGGTCAGTTCCCTCCAGCCTGTTAGTATGACTCTCCTGTCATGATGGACTGTAGCCTGAGTTTGTGAACCAATGAAACCCGTTCTTCCCAAAATTGTTTGGGAAACATGTGGTAACCCTGGCCTGCTTTCAACAAGATACTCATGGGCCAGCATTCCCTCTCACCCCTGAGGTTTCCTTACTGATTTTCCAAATTTAGTCTCCCACACTGCTCCTTTCCTATAAATTCCCACTTTATCGTGCTGTTTTAGGAGCTGAGCTCAGTCTAGCTCCTCCATTTCAAGACCTCTCTGTGGTGGTCCCTATCGGCATCTCAGTGGTCTAGAATAGAGACTTCCTCACTGAGCTTCAATGATCAATCAATAGATCATTCTCTAACTCCTGTCGTCTAACTCCTGTGGCTGGAAGTTTCTAGAACTTGGTTTAACTGACTTTACCACCACAACTCATAATGACTACCTTAGGTTAAATTACATGATTTCCTCAGTCTACTCATATCAGAAGTGAAAACAGCAATACCTACTGTGATATTTATCCTTATTTCTCCAAGTGTTGGCCAAACATGACTAGTTTAGAAATGATAGGCAATTCCAGTTTTGTTTTGTTTTATTTTTGTAAAGAGGAAGGTTTGGAGTTGCACTATCTGAATCTAAATTTAATGCTATAACTTACTTGAGAAAATCAATTAATAAGTATGTCATTTGCTTCCCTCCTTCATAAAATCATCAGGACAAAATCCACATCTCCTGTGCAGTGGTCAGCAGAATCTTCAACAGTGCTGCACAGTGTCATGCTCATTACAACGTAAGACTTCTGATGGAGAAGAGTGAACAGTTTCATTGTATAGTTGAGGGTAGTAAAAAAATATATAAATTACATTATTGAGGATTGGCGACATTTTACAAAAGCAGATAGTTGACATTTTTCACAAACAAGAGTCCATGTCATAAGTGCCTCATCTATCGAAGAATTCATTAACTCTATACATCAAAAACTGTACTACTCCTAATAGTGTAACAGCCTATTTGGTACAGGGACTTAATTATTTTTTTTCAGCAAAGGAATATTTTTTTATTTTTTATTTATTTTCCCAATCATACAAACTTAATAAGTACCCGGTCCCCTCCCTTCCTCCACCCCTCCCTGGACCCCCTTGCTCCCCTCCCCTTTTCCCCTTCCTTTCACTCCCCTTCCTCCCTTTCTCCCAATGCCCTCCCCCCCCCCAATTCCTGGAGCATTTTTAGTGTGAATGTCAAACTTCCCTCTGGGTCCTTCACTCTAATGAGGTGTAAGGCTTCAGTAGCATTGCCTAGAGCCCTTTCTTGTGCTCCTCTTTAGTGTGGGAACACTATTGTGACTGTTAATCCCTTGCCTCTAAGGATCCTAGTGCCTGTGATCCATGCTAGACTTTGGGCAGTGATTGATATGTCAGTCATAATGCAGGTCATGTAAAGTCCTATTATGGTTACTGCACCCCTAACTTGTGTGGAGTATCTTGCTTATCGTTGCTCCTCCCCATCTTTAGGCTCTTACAATCTTACCACCCCCTCTTCTGCAAATTTCCCTGAGTTTTAGGATGGGGAGAGATTTGGCTGGTCTGGTTCCAGGTGGTTGATGTAGGGTCATTGATGTTCTGAATCATGGTTTGCTGTTGTTTTCAGTTTTGCTGTTCCCGCACCGCCCTTGGCTCCATCCTGATGGGTATTGGATGTCACCTCCTAGCCAGAGATAAAAGGCTGTTAAGATGGAGTCTTACTATAACAGTAGATTCAAAAGCAGATGGAATAAGAGTAGGAGACCTCAGTGAGGGAGGGGGGAGGGTCAGTCTTCCATTTGTAGAAAGGTTACCATCTATCTGCCAGACTCTATTCCCTCCCTGACTGGTGAGATCGAACCCCCTCAGTTGCAAGTGACCAGGAAAGAAATTGAGTGAGCTTAACCAGATGTCTCACTGCTTATTTGAAGTACTTGATGGTGATCTATTATCTCTGCTGTAGCATGATCCCCTCTCTCCTTATTTCTGGGGGAGGCCTCCTTCCCATTCCCTCCTGTTTATAATCTTTGCAATTACTGTAGGTATTACAGAGATTTATCTTTGAATATGTCACTAAGTGGGTTTGGTACTAGGATCCACCTATTAGGGAGTACATACGGCGCTTAATTTTCTGTATCTCGGATACTTCACTCAATATAATTTTTTCTAATTCCATCCATTTCCCGGCAAATTTCATTAATTCATCCTTTTTGATGGCTAAGTAGTGTTCCATTGTATAAATGTACTACATTTTCCTTATTCACTCGTTAACTTTTGGGCATTTGGGTTGATTCCATGACTTTGCTATTGTAAATAGTGCTGCTATGAACATGGTTGTGGTTGTGCCATTGAGGTGAATTTTTGCTGTATGGGGGATTATTCCCAGAAGTGGAATATCAGGGTCATATGGCATTTCAATCTTTAACTTTTTTAAGAATCACCAGACTGAGCACTAGAGTGGTTGTATAAGCCTGCATTTCCACCAGCAATGTAGGAGAGCAACCTTCTCTCCACATCCTGACCAGGGTGAGATAGTATCTCAGGGAAGTTTTGATTTGCATTTCCCTGATGGCTAAGAATGTAGAGCATTTTTTTAAGATATTTGTTAGACATTTCAATTTCATCAGGGACTTAATCATTTTTACTCAACTTTAGCTACCTCTCTCCATGCCTTAATGCAGGTAACTAAATTTCCTTCAATCAACCTTCCTATTAGTAGAAATAATTACAAATTGATAACCCTTTTCAGGATATTATAATATTATTACTCTGATAAAACTTTTGAAGTCTCCAAGTTAGACATAATTAGAAACTTAAATTCATTAATCTTTAGAATAGTAATAGTAAGAGAATACTCAGCTAATGACAAGATTTGAAGATGTCTGGCATATAGTACTGTTGTCTATCTCAGAACAGAATTGAATGGGTGTAGAACAATGGATGGGCAATAATACAACTTCGCTCAAGATGCCAATGTTCTCCTTACTAGACCTGCAAAATGATTGACATACCAGTATGCTACCAGAGACCAGTGAGGATCCCAGGAGAGATAATTATGTGCAGTGGAAACCTTGAGGTCTAAAACTGGATGGGTAAAGGGGAGTGCCCTTACCAGCGAGACTGCAAGAGGAGGGGCCACTTCATCTGCCATATAGATCTGATCCCCTACAAGAATAGACTATCCAGAAGCAGACAGGCAGGAGGGTGACAGGGAGTGTGATAGATGATGAAGGGAGGGGAGGGAAGGAGGGAAGGATGAAGGAAGTAGGCAGGGATAAGTACTCAATATGCTTGTAAAACTAGGAAAAAAATAAAAAATTATTTAAATATAAAAACATGCCAATGTTACAGTTTAAGCAGCCAAGATGAACCAATGAAAGTACCCTTTCCAAAGTGTGCAAATCTAACTGGAGAACAAATGGTATAGGTGGACTCCTGTTATTACAGAGAGTCTAAAATAGTTTGCTATTATGGAGTCTTCTAATGAAGACAAGAGCTTGAACCAGTTCCATAACAATGTTGAGTTGACACCTGGAACTGGGCCAGCCTAATCTCTCCCCATCCTGAAGCTCAGGGAAATTTGAGGAAGAGGGGCAGTAAGATTGTAAGAGCGCAAGGATGGAAAGAGTAATGATATGCAAGATACTCCACACAAGTTAGGGCCGAAGCAATCATAATAGGACTCTGGATGATCTGCGCTATGTCCAACACATATTGACCCCACAAAGTCTAGCATGGACTAAAGGCACTAGGATCCTTGGAGGCTAGGAACTGACAGTCACAGTAGTGTTCCTAAGCTTAAGGGAACACAGGAAAGCGTTCTGGGAAATGCTCCTGGGTCCTTGCACCTCATCAGAGAGGAGGACCCAGAGGAGAGTTTGACATGCACAGTAAAGGATGCTCTGGGGATTGGGGGGGGAGGCACTGGGGAATGGGAAGGTAGGGGAGAGGGGAGGGGGAAGCATGAGGGCCGGGGGGGAGGTGAAGGGAGGGAGGGGACCGGTGTACCTGTTAAGTTTGTATGAGCAGAAATAATAATTGAAAAAAGAGAAAAAAAAAAGAATGTTGAGTTGAGACAATAGGATATAGGAAGGAAAGAGGGACTTAGAGAAAAACCCTAAGATTGTGGAAGGTAACCCCATAAGAACTTCATACACTAATAATATGTCAAAAAAAAACATGTCTTTTAAAGAAAGAAACAAGAATGGGCACCCCCTATGCAGAAGAGCACAAAGTGAGGAAAACATGGCAAAACAAACAAACCACAAAAGCCCAGAGATGATTCCATTTAGTATTCAGTGACAATTAAAAATATATTAAAAGTAATAGGAATGTGACATTCCTGATAAAATCTTGTCAAAGAGGTTTCAAAGGCCCCCAAACATTATAGATTTTTGACATTGCTTCCAGTTGCTCTCCAAAAAACTGTTAGTAAGACCCTATTACTGAAGATGCAATACATATGGATCACAGAACATGGGCAAAATAGATCAACTGGAACTGGTCTGAGAACTTCCTCCTTGCTGGATAGCTTACACAGTACCAAGGAATGCTGTAGAAGCTACTGGAGGAGAGAAATAAACATAGGCCTCATTAACTCATGAGATCCATAAGTTGAAATAAAAATCACCATGACCATAGGTAATCACCAGTGTAACAATGACATGAGTAGCAAGGAGACAACCAACAGCTTTCTGATTGAACTCAATACCTTTTTGTCAGAGTGGAGTGTTCCACTCTGACTATTACTGTTGACTAGAACAAGAATCTAAAAAAGAGAGCGAAATAGATCAATATGGAAAAACAGCCTATGACCTTTAAGTAGGAAAACAGTACACCAATATATACTATTATACTTATAGATTTGAAGAGCATTTAGCACTCAGACTAGAAGTCTTCTTCTACAATAGAGGTACGGGATCTCAATATCCTGACAGGATGCAGCCTAGGCCAGTAGAAGAGCAGTGAAGTGGACAACAATGGCCAGCCATAATGAAGAGTACCCATGATGCAGCAAGGCTCACCTAGAATCACCCAGATTAGGCCAACCTAATCTCTCCCCATCCTAACACTTAGGGAACCTTGTGGAAGAGAGGGTGGCAAGATCATAAAAATCTAACATGGGAAGGTCCACCATTGGACAAGGCATTTCATTCAAAGCAGGACTGCTGCATCCAGGAACTCACTGCAGTGAGACTTGTCCTTTCCAGACCTGTATAATGACTGACATACCAACATGCACCCATAGACTATCAAGGAATTCAAGGGAGATATGAAGAGAATGTGGAAATTTTAGCTGGATGAAATGCCACTGTCTGTGGGGTGGTCTAAGGGGGGGGGGGGCAACTTGGTATGCCACAGAGGCCTGTACCCCCAAAAGAGTAGACAAGCTAGAGGGAAACCTGGGGTCCACAGAAGTGGCCAGGCAGGAGGGTAGAAAGGAATGAAATGTTTTGATGAAGGGAAAGGAAGATGATGGGAGGGAGATGGGGATGGAGGGAAGCAGGAAGAAGTACTCAATATGCTTATAAAACTGAAAAAAAAATAAAATAATTTAAAAAGAGAATGTTGGAGTTGTTCCTGGCATTCTCTGCCTCTTTTTTCTCTAGGCACAATTCGACCCAATGTCACGATGACTTTTTATCCACCTTCTACATGTTAAACCATAAAAGTTGAAAATTGATCGTGGCATGGGCCATTCTCTTCAGAGAGTTTATCTCTTCTGATGGCTGCCTCAGGTCTCAGCATTTCCCAGTCATAGTCTTTGCTTGGTTCCCGTCCTTTCCAACTCCACACCATCACAATCCAGCATCTAGGTGCTGACCCATAGCCCATAATATATCCCCTGGTCATCCATTTTTTGACATTTTTTTTTAGCTGTCAAGTAAGCACTAGAGATAATGAAATGTAATGATGCAAAGATGGAATTCAGTTGATCTATAATTTATTAACATTACATGAGTGAATGAAACGAAGAATCAATGGAAGTTTTTGTTAGGCCTTGAGAGTGGAATGTACCCCATTCAGGGTGTTTCTTGGACAAAATTCTATTAAAGTTAGACCTGAGAGATGGTCCCCAATTACTCTCTCTAAATCTTTTCTCTTGCAACTGTCAGACTAATGTTTAATAGAACTTCAGCACTTCTATGTTCAAATCTCCGCTACTGAGAAATTAATTAAAATGGGGTGACTTAGGAACCACTAAATCAAGGGCACTCTCAGTTCCCATGTAGATCTTCAGCTTCTGTGATTTTTTTTTCAGTATGTTCAGTCTTGTAATTAAGTGGATGTCTCTGATACTTTTTCAGGTGAGAAAATAAAATTGCAAAGAAATGTGTTTTTTTCTTTTAAGCAAAACAACAATTTAGTATTGGTGGCTTTGTTTACATAGGGAATTCAAACTTAATTTTAATAAAAATTGCCCATAATCGACCTATACTATAGCTGTAAATCTCCAAACAAGGAAAATAGTAGATATATGGATCTTTCCCAAGTAGAAATATTACAGATAAATGACAGTATTGATTGACCATGTGACAAAATTGTAATAACTAGTAGTATCTGCTTCCATTTTAATGCTATGATTCCAATTAAGTAATGTTTTTTTTTTATTTTTAAAGGTGGTCCTACCCAGATTCAAAGACACTTTTCCATTCAACTTCTATTCTTCCATCTATTTCCAAATGTATCTACCAAGCACTTTTTATCAGGAACCTTAAGTTTTGTGACTTTTGAGATAGATTTTCAGATAGATTTTCAGACAGAAGAGGAAGAAATAATTGTGTGGTAGGCACTGTACTTCCAATTCATTCCCTTTAGTAATATTAAAGGTAGTTTTACCGATAACGAAACAGATAAGTCACCCTCATGATTTACAGAACCAAATGGATGGAAGTCCAGTCTTCACACAGCAGCCTGATTGTGGCTCACCTTGCCTGCTCAGCCTCGCCTTTCACCTGCTTTCTTTGCTTCTCTCCCCCAAGACTCATAATGGATTCATCACTTCAGTCACAAAAAACCATAATGAGCTACTTGCATTTTTTTTGAGTGTGTGCGTGAGTGCGTGCGCGCACGTGTGTGTGTGTGTGTGTGTGTGTGTGTGTGTGTGTGTGTGTGTGTATGTGTGTGTGTGTATGTGTCAGAGAGCACTGTGTGTAGCTGTGGAGGCCTAAGGGTGACTTCAGGATTCATCCTGGCTTGCTCTTAGCTCCTTTTTGCCTTACTCTGGGGTTTCTCAGGCTTCACCTTCCAGGGTCAGAAGTACAGGTCACTGCTGGGATCTGGAATCTGAACTCAGGTCCTTCTGTTTGCAAGGCAGAAGCTTAACCCCTGAGCCTTCTCTCCAGCCCTGCTACTTGTTTTTCCAATATAGGCCATTCTCTTTTCTTTCACACAGTTTCCAATTCCCAACTTTTTCCTATTCTTTGACTTTTCTTCCTCCATTTCCCCTTCCTCGTCCTCCTCTTGTTCCACCGTCCTATTCTTGCTCTCTTTTGTCTTCTTTCTTTCTCTTCTCCTGTTCCTCTTCCCCCCTCTCTCTCCCCCCTCCCTCCCTCCCTCCTTCCCCCTTCCTATCTCTTTTGAAGTAGACTATCTCCATTCCCTGTATATGAAGCAAATGTCTACTAGCTCCCTAAGATCAGGTCAGCTGTGCTTCTCTTCTGCAAGGCATCCCTGCCACAGCATCACCAACAGATTCAGAGCCTCACCTCTAGTCCTATGATGCCTCTTGCTTTATCTCCATTGTTGCATGTGTCGCTGGTATGATTATTTAGTCACCGGCTCATTTACTCTTTCCTTTCTCCACCTTCAATCACGTGCTACTGTAGAAAAGAAGCTGTTAATTCTTTGTCCTTTCAAAGGCTCCTAAAGAATCTGGCCAAACACTTAATAAATGCATGCTAATTGAATAAATAAGTTCATTGTCTCCTAGTTTAATGTAGCAAACCATAGTAATTTAGAGAAGACAGGCAAGCAAGCAAAACAGAAGGAGCATGAATTTGCCCTCTGTTGATAAAAGATAACAGAGGCTTTCAGATAAGCTAACTGTCTGAAGGAGGTTTTGCATCAGAGTAATTAGCTACAAGGTACAAAGTTTCCCAGGCATGGTTGTAGACTTACATACACTACGTTTTGTATGTTGCACCTGCAGAAGCTGACCTTAACTCCATGATAAGGAGCCATTTTAACGATCTCTTTGTCCCTGGCATAGCACAAAAGCTGCAACAGTGGATACTTCAACGAATGACCTGTGAGAAAAATTGGCTGCTGGTGACAGAAAACGCCTTGATTCTTAGCCACATAGGGAAGGAAAAGTCCCCCATTGAAAATTTAATTTTTTACCAGTCCAATGAAAAAAATGCTGAGTGCTGAATTTGAGAAAATAAATTAAAAATAAGGAAACGCAATGAAACCAGATTTAATGCTATTGGTTTCCAAGTAACACAACTCTACAATGAATAACCTAAGAGAGAAGCAGCGAAGAAAGCTGTCCACACAGGAGGAGTCTGCCGAGGAAGGAGACCTTGGGAAGAGTGGACACTGACGAAGCTCTGAGGCTCTATTCGGGAGTCAATGGCCTTGGTAGAAGGGCCACTGTCAAGCTGAACTCAGCCCAGATGTTTTCGCCTTCAGCTTCTGATTGGTGGAGCTCTGTCAGGTGTCTAAAATTGGCTAAGAGAAAGAGATTGAAGTTCAGGGAGAGCCCCACCAAGATGCCAATCAAATAAGAACAAGTGTCCCATTGAAATATCAGGATTCAGAAATCAGAAAATAAGGAGACATAAACAGATATGAAGATTGCAAAATTAACATATCCATTATTCATTCATGTGTCTGCATTTAGAATGTACACTCCATCAAGCAGAAAATGTTAGGTTGTGCATACCCACATCAATAGAATGTTGCATGTCTTTCGAAAAACATTCAATAATTTAGATGGGGTAAGGATTTAGCCCAGTGATAAAGCATGTGCCTAAACAGTGAGAGGTCCTATGTTCAATCCTTAGCAAAAATAGATAGATAGATAGATAGATAGATAGATAGATAGATAGATAGATAGATAATCAATAATATTAATAAATTTGTCTCGGGCTGGAGAGGTGGCTCAGGGGTTAAGCCTCTGCCTTGCAAGGCGGAGGGTCCTGAGTTCAGATCCTAGACCCCACGTATAGATGCCAGGCGGAAGCGGGGGCGGCCTGCGCTTCTGGTTCTGGTAGGGCAGAGCCTGTGAATACCGGGGCAGAGTAAACAAGGAGGAGGTGGAGGCGGTCCATGGTGGTTCCAGAATTTGCCCGTGGTTCTACACACACATATACACACACACACACACACACACACACACACATACATACACACACACGCACATGCACAATTGAATAAATAATAATAAAAAAAATTTTAAATAAATAAAAAAATAAATTTGTCTCTACATAAACTCACTGCAGTTATACTATCTAGTTATTTGTTAAGTCCACAAAAGGGGGGTTTAATAGTTGATATATTGTTAATTTTTTTAAAAAAGTAAAAGCTTACGAAAGGATCAAAACCTGAGACAGACTGTAACGAAGAACCTTAATTGAACAGAAACCATGGGGGAGTTCTAGAAACTAGTGAATGTTAACTCGCCATGCAGAACAAGGCACAGAAAGACGAGAGACAGGAAGTAACGTCTATTGAGTGTCCACACGCAGACAGCTGTCATAAGCACTTTTACAGATGCTGTCTCATTAAAATGGCATACCAAAATTTCACGGAGCATGTAAAAAACCATGACTATCGCGGAATATGGACTTCATTTGCTTCATAATCTTACGTCCAGCGGGCCCTTAACCTGAGGTAGCCTTGCTAAGCACACATTTTGTTTGCACATTGAGGCCTTTGGCAAAGAACAAAGTGTCAGCACCGCTGGTCACAGGAACATCTATCTGTCATGACCATCTCTGCCCTCCTGCAACACACCCACTGTGAGAAATAGCGCCAGGCGCTTCATGAGTGCCTGCCTGAGCCGCCTCTCTAACCCAGATAGACTGAACCACCCGCTTATCTTTCCAGGAACTTCCCTCTCCTCTAGCTTCTAAAGTAGATGGAATCTAGCTCACCCTGCAGGCTGAGGTTTTAGAAAAGGTGATATGTTTAGAAGTTTCTCCCTACTGACATTTAGATCTAGAAAGACCCTGGTTTCTCTTAACAGTTGACACAACAGAAACTCATATATATATTTGGTCAATAACTCACAGCCAGTTAGCCTTCAAGTCAGGACTTAAAACCAGGTATTTTGTTTTTTAACTCCACTCTTTTCTCATCACTAGTGTTTGTTCAGACTCTATACTAACTAAATTGTCTAGGATGCCCTTCTCATAAGAGTCCTAGAACCAAAATCAAGGTTTGCTACTGAGGAGTTTTAACTTGGGGGGGGGGGTCACGCCTTTTCTATTTGGAGACTCAACATCATGGCGAAAGGTTCTTTCGAACTGTCTGAGGTAGTGAGGAGGGCCATGAACTCAGGAGCCGGGACGCCCTGCCCTCTGTGATCTCTGAAGATGTCAGCCATCCAGAGAAGGAACTATCTTACCACTGAGCCCCCAGCACTCTCCGGTCAGCAGATGCAAGTCCTCAGTCCACGGTTCTAACTTCAGAGATTCTGGCTCCTGATTTGGACTCAAACATTCTTTTCAGTCTGTTGAACTATTTTTTTTTTTTTTTTTTTTTTTTTTTTGGTCCTCTCCTTGAATTCCTATTGCAGTTCGGTTTCTTTCTTAATTTAACAAAACAAAATCCACTCAGAGTTTCTTCAAAAGTGACATCCTTAATCATCCTAAAGCATGATTTCCCCCCCCAAAAAATGCAAAACTAATGAATTTTAAAAAGTATTACTTCAAAAACATTCTTAGGGTGAAAAATCAGACACAGACTCGAGCTGGGGAGATGGCTCAGAGGTTAAGACTCTGCCTCACAAGCAGAAGAACCTGAGTTCAGATCCCAGATCCAATGTAAAAATGTCAGGCGGGAATGGAGACAGCCTACACTTCCTGTTCTAGAAAGCAAAACCTAAAAAACCCCAGAGCAAAACGAAAAAGAAGGTAAAGAATTCCAGGATAATTCTCAAAGTCACCCTTGTGCCTCCACAAGCACATACAGTGTGCTCTCTCTCTCTCTCACACACACACACACACAAACACACACTCACATACACACAAAGACATAGGCTCATAGAAAAATATTTGCAAATTATGATATCTTTAAAATATTTGTACCCAGACTAGAACAAGAACTCTCATATTTTAAAATCAATAAAACAGACACTGGGGAATGGCTCTGAGGGTAGTGTGTTTGCCATAAAACCATGAGAACCTGAATTCAGACACCCAGCTGGGAACATTTGCTTGAATCTATAACCTAAACATGTGGGACAGATAAATGGGGTCTACGGGGAGAAGAAGAAACAGGAAGAATTCTAGGTCTGGCTATCTGCCTATTTCATATAAGGGCCTCGGGTTTACTGAAGAAACCTTGTCTATGTGGGGAGTGACGCAGCATCAACCTTCAGCTATCTCATGCAGGCACACATGTGGGTGAGAATGCACATACATGTACACATACGCCACATGCACATATAAGGTAATTTATTCAATGATAACTAATAAAAAATAAATGTCCCAAAATGAACAAAATATCCACGTAGTTCTTTCACAAAATGAGATGTACAAGAAAAGATACTCAACATCAGTAGTCAGTAAAAAAAAGTTCAAGCCACAATGGAAAACCATGTGATGGCTAATAAAAACACTGCGCTCCAAAGAAAAGTGATAAGGACCAGTGAGATGGCTCAGCAGAGGAGGATAAGGCTTCTGTTACACACCTGGTGACCTGAGCTGCTTGGTCCCGGAAGTTCCATGGTAAGAGAAAAATGATTTCTGAACGTTTTCCTCTGACCTCTGTGTGCCATGGCATATGTACTTGTTCTCTCTCTTTCTCTCTCTCTCCTCTCTTTCTTACTCTCTCTCTCCTAAATAAATAAAAGCATTTTAGAAAAGAGATATTAACGAGAAGCATCAGTGGACTAGAAAAGAAATTGTAAATATCTTGCAATACTAGTAAGACTGCAACCTAGTACACATTCTGAAATCCAGTTGCCAGTTTTGTAAAATATAATATATTTTTGTATAATATAAACATTAATGTACATGATTCAGTCACTCTACCCTTGGATATTTACTTGAGAAGTAAAATTTTAAAATTGCACTCTTACAAAGACTTCTACCTACATATCCATAGAAATATTACTTGCAAAAGTCATGAGTAACAGAAGCAACCCAAAGGTTCTAAAACAATGAATAGATAAGAAAATGTACTGCATTCATGCAGAAAGATAATGTTATAATTATGAGACAAGAAAATTAAAGTAATTGTAACAATCTTTTACTTCAAACAACCACGTAAAAGGATGAGAACTACATAAAGCAGATACTGAAGTTATCTAATAGTTAACATGCACAGCAAACTGGATTTTTCAGAATAAAAGATCAATAAATTCAAGACTGGAACTTTAGCTTAGTGGAAAAGCACTTGCCTATCATGTGTAAGCCTTGGGTTCTCTTATAGCACTACAAAAGAATAATCAATGAGCTCAAAAAGCATGAATAAAATATTAGTGTGTTGTTGGAGATGTTCAAGTGGTCTAATAAATAAATATTTGGAATTCCCAAAAGAGAAAAGTATGGACAGAAAACAAAACAAAAAGCAAACAAAACATCAATTATCACACACACACACACACACACACACACACATATATAATTTTATATACAGACACATCAAGAAAACTCCACCAAGAAACATCATATCAAATCATTCAAACAGTGATAGGTTGATAAAAATAAAACAGAGAGGAAATCTGATAGACAGGACCAAAAACAAGATCAGAGCAGCTTTCCCAACTATTGAAAGGAAACAGAGCTACTAACCTGCAATTCCATAACAAAGAAAACTATTTAAAATATCAATCATTAGAAGAAGGCAAGTTAACTACAGTGAAATGCTAACACCTACCTATAACAATGACTGGGACTGAGCTGGAGAGGTTCAGTGGTAAAGCACTTGGTACATAAGTATGAGGACCAGAGTTCAAATCCCCAGAGCACACACAAAGCTCAATATAATAATAGCTTGTGTCTCTAATCCAGACTTCCTCTAGCAAGCTGGGAGGCAGAATTAAAGAAGCTCATGGGCCAGCTTGATAAGATATGTATCTGAAAAAAACAACAGACCCTAAAGCAGTGTGAGAAGCACAGAGTGACATTGAGGTTTTCCTTTGACATCCATATTCATGCTTGCCCATACTAACACATGTCAACATGCTCAGGCACATGCACACTCACATCATACATTCATGCCACACACAAGATTAATATACATAGCTGAAATTTTAAAGGTTGACACTACCAAATACTGCAAGGTTTGGAAAAACTGGAAGTCATATGTAGTTGTTGGGAATGTAAACTTTGAAAGTCACTTTGGTAAACACTGGAAGTCTCAAAAAAAAAAAAAAAATCCTTGAATCTATTTACCATGTGCTCTCCCCATTCTATTCCTTGCAATTTACCCAACAGAAATAAAAGTGCATGTCTATACAAGACTGTAAAGACTAATGTGCCCAGCAAGCCCATCTTTTGACAGCTCTAACCCACATACAGATCTAATAACCCAGAGACTCACATATATGAATGAGAATTAGAAATGTCAGTATATCCCTGCATCAGAACACATCTCATCAATGAAAAGACATGAACTAATCATTGCTACACAGCAAGACAGATGAATCTAAAAATAACTATACTCCCTAGAAGAAGCTACACAAAAATAATTCATAGCATATTAGTCAATTCTATAAAATCAATGAATTTATAGCAACTGAACTAATCAGCTTTTCATTGACTAATGAAATACCTGAGAAAGGATAATGTTGTAAAATAAAAGGGGATTATTTAGCCCATTATGAGTTTTATGATGTAAGAAAATAGTAGAACCAGGACTGAGTGATAATTAACACTTAGTATAAATCCTAAGACAAGTGTATCAGGAATCCTGTCTCTCCCTGATGAATAATCATCAGGATCACTTTGAATATAACCTCACAACACAAGCAGAAAATCTTGGTCGAAGAATTAGCTCAGCATGGGGACTGGAGAGGTGGCTCAGGGGTTAAGCCTCTGCCTTGCAGGCGGAAGGTCCTGAGTTCGGATCCTAGACCCCACCTATAGATGCCAGGTGGAAGCGGGGGCAGCCTGCGTTTCTGGTCCTGGTAGGGCGGAGTCTGTGAATCCCGGGGGCAGAGTAAACAAGGAGGAGGTGGAGGCGGTCCACGGTGGTTCCTGAATTCATCCGTGGTTCTACACACACACATACATACATACACACACATACATACACACACGCACACACATGCACAATTGAATAATTTTAAAAATTTAAAAAAAAAAGAATTAGCTCAGCAGGTAAAGCCTCTGCCATAAATCTGACTACTTCAGTTCTGTCTTGAATCTACTTGACAACTTGAGGGAGACACTGCTAAAAATCGGGTGCTGTGGCATATGCTTGTCTCTCTGTCTCTGTCTTTGTCTCTCTGTCTCTCTCTGTCTCTCTGCCTCCCTCCTCTCTCTCCTGTTTCTCAAAGACATTAAATAATGCAGAAAATCATTTACAGTATTTAATATATTACCCTCCATTATTGACAAATTATTTGCAAAGCACACAGGTCACAGCATAACAAAGCTTCAGACCCACGTTCATGACAACAATCAGAGAATAATCCCAAAAGCCTCTTGGGTAGAACCACCTTGTGTAAGAGAAAATACACAGACCTAGGTCACAGAAGATCATGTGTGTGGTCCAAGTTCTGATATAAAAGCTTGACATGAAATTTTAAAAGGTGCTCTACTAATGCTATACTTTCAATCTGGATGAATATTTGGTTGACTAGTTCAAAATACAGCCCAACCATAGTGAGTTTCAACACGTGAATTATTGAAAAACATTCTCAAAAGTCCTTTGGCCATATTAGTCAGTTGCAAAAACTGAAAGAAAATTGGAAGAAACATCAATGAGAAATAAAAAGGCTAAAGTGTGTAAATGGAACAGCTGCTATCATTTTTCTTTGCCATTACCTTGACAATAAAAGGTTTCAGTGGAAGCTCCTGATTTATGGTCCTTTCAGGCAGTCACTGCTGAACAAAGCCACATTGATTTCCCAAGATCCGAGGTGGGGCAGGTCAAGGCCACCAACAATTGCAGCTCACACTTCTATTGGTTGATATCTATGAATTGAATCTGACCCAGACCAAATTTATGAATGGGGCTGCTCTTAGCCTACCCATCTTATCGCCAACAAATGCAAACTTTTCCCTCACAATAAGTCATGCACAGGAGCGCACCTTGGACTTCTGACCCAAGCCTGTGCTTGGTTTCTGGTTTCAGGACCTTAAAACTCTCTTTGAAGATTACGCACCAATAAAGTACATTAATCTTTGATACAGACAAACCTTTAACTGCTGAGAACACAGCTAGTAGAGCAAGAAGACTAACTTAAAAGAATTACATAGAAAAGTCTGATGAGTTTGTTCTAGGTTTTCCTCGGGTTAACGTGGGGTTAGAATTGCCTTATGAAGTGCTCTCCCCTCACAAAACTTTAAAACTTTAAAAGGCAAAGGATAATATTTTAAGAAAAATGAAGGATAATACTTTAATAAGTAACTGGTTTTTTAAAAGTCTAAGATGGTAAAGAAAAAGAAATATTATCAAAGAAAAATCAGACTTAATTGGGTGGACAGGGTATAACTTTTAAAATATTTGTGGAGGGGGTGGCTGAAGTTGAGTTTCGAAAGGTCTCACAGAGACCTGCATATGTCCAGACGCAAAGGTGTGCAGGCACATTACTCCTATCTGTGGTGTAGTATTCAGTAGGGAAGGCAGGCTTACAAAGTAGGCAGGGTGGAAAATCAGGGGCTGTGCTCAGTGAAGCAGAGTTTGGTTTGGGCCTGGAAGCTTCATGGATCTATAGAGAAGTAACCTGGGATTGGCTTTTTAGAAAACTTGCTCCCCAAGAAAACTTGCTTCACTTTCCAGTGAAGAAGCATGAAAGACACAGAGTCGCAATGCGTTAGAAAATAGAAACTGTGGGTCTTTAGTGTGTGTATGTCATTATTTTCTCTGAAATATGTTCCTCATGCAAAGGAAGGGGAGGTCTGGGAAGCAGATGGTGAACTCAGTGTTGATCATGCTCGACTTGAGCTGCCTGTGGATGATGTAGAAGTGTCAGAAGACAACTGAGTTGGTGGTACATGAGAAATTCAGCTCAGTTCATGATGCCATGACTTACATCATAGGCAAGACATGTAGAAACTTTCTTAATTCAAGGATTACATTAATATGAAGACATTTTCTGAAAGTATTGAAACTGCAATGTGTAGATGAAAAAATTATACCAAGTACAATATGTACCCTGAACTATAAAGCATACTATTTAGTTGTGAGTTTAGTCTGCAGACTGTCTGCATTAAGCAATGGGCCTTAACCATCACTAGTGTGTCTCCAGGATAGTGTCTCTAATGGCTGCTCTGAGTCACTCTGGGCATAGCCCATGATGCTCCTTGCTTAGACTATAAGGCATTATGAGAGTATTTCTAAGCCTTGACTTTGGCTCTTTTTTCTGAGTACAGGGCTTTTAGAAGTCCTAATGATAATTGATGACAAGTTTGTTCCCTATCAGAGTTCACAGTTCTGTTTCCACAGAAATGACTTAGTCAGAGAAGGGTTACTCTATTCTTTCCTCATGCTCAATATCACATAAATTACAACAAGAACCTTTTTCTTCAAAGTGGAATGACTTGTGCCCACTTTCTTCTGCATTTTAGTTGGTCAAAAGAAGTGAGAGTATTATTAATGAAGACATACTCCCAAGTTCCACATGCTAGCTTGACCTATGTACTAATCCCTTCCCCGGCACCTTTTAGATATTACAAAAGTGAATCAGCAACTTCCACAAGACCTACATAAGATTTGGCCCATCAACAGTTCACCATTCAAGAGACAAGAGCTCAGCAGTACCACACTTCCCTGAGAGACGCCTGAGGGTATATTCTGGGTGAAGGAAGGGGAGGTACTTTCCTTAGTGGTTTAACCCACCACCGCACACTCCTGCAAGGACTCAGACACACACCAGCTCAGGCAACCTAGATGAAAGTCAGGGGGTCACACGTGCAGAAAGCCATGGAAGCAAGAAGCACCCTGAAAGGAAAGTAGGTTTTCACTGGGAGAAGCAAGGGAGATGGGATTGGGTAATATGGGACAAAAATAATGTAAATTAATTGTATTCGTGTATGAACTTGCAATAGAAGTTTAAAAACAGAGGACAAGAAGTGAACCAGCAAAATGGACACTGACAATCCTTCCAATTGCTGACTTCCTAACCTCGCTTATGATTCTACAGATACCGGGATAGTGTCAATCACAAAAAGGAAGGTCATCCCCGCCTCCTGATGACTTCGCCAGTAAGACATGGGTATACAGCCATATATAGATCCTCCAGAATGAAAAAGAACTGAATTTGAAGCATCTATTCAATTTCATACTAAAAATCTCAGTTACATGATAGAAAGCACACTTTCTGCTATGGGCATTCAAGAGGGGAGAGTAACTTTTAGCAGCATGGGATTCCAGTAACACAGCCCTTTATAGTGAGGGTGCAGGATTGAGCTGTACTACAGTTTATTGCCTGGACTGGGAGACTTGGCTTAGCTCTTTGTCTGCTATGTTACCTTTGGCAAGGTACTTAATTCATTTACTGTTTTTCTCGGTTTTCTCATCTGCAAGATGAAAACAATGGCAGTGTGTGGCACATGGCAGTGGTATGAGCGTTCAGTGGGATGGCCCATCTCTAGTGCACTCTGCACAGTAACCACTTGGCATACAGTAAGCACTCACTACAGAGCCTTGGTAATTCATACTGTGAGGCTTTTTCCGTGTGATTCATTTGCTTATTGAATGACTTAGGGTTTTGAGGGTGGTTGGTTATTTTTAAGGAAAGGTTGGAAACATGCTGACAGATGAAAAGCATGAAAGAATAAACAAGTCATCTGTTGGGTGGGGGCAACACACACCAGAAGGGATACACACACCAGGCATCGAGGGGGGTGGACATCCAGCTGTGCTCCACAGTTAGGGACAGTGGCCCACCCTTACATGCCACTCAGGGGAGAAGAAAGCACAGTGGGGTTGCCTGGCACCAAGAGGATAGCATCTCCCTGAACAGCAAGCAGCTGGGCTGGAAGAAAGCCAGGGAAGGAATCAATCTCTTTTGAGGGGAAAAAAAATCACAGCGCATCTTCCTATTTTGACAGGTCGGGGAAGGAGGCAGTTTTATAGAATAAAGCAGCAAGTGTGCCTTGCGATCTTCCAGCGACAAGGAGCAGAGAAGCGCACCCTATTATTGTGCAAACCCCTACTTATGTGTGCTGAGAGCTTTGGCCCTCACCGGAATTGTGCTATAAAGAGAATAGGATTGCAACGGCTGGGTTTCTTTGTTGGATTTTTTGTTTGTTTATTTTTCCTGATAGGGCGTAAAATTCTTTCTTTTTTCGTGGATTTGGCTCGTGCTGCCTTCACTTTTAAGAACAGACATAACATCCTCTGAACAAGAATTGTCCTATTTTAACTGAAAATGTTCATCCTTCTGATAATATTGAGTTGGAGACATGTTTGGATTCCTGATATCCGAATGAACCCTCAAAGCAGTAAAATAAAACTTAACCACTAGTTCATTACATCTTAGTTATTTTTTTAATTTTTTTTATTTCTTATTTATTCAATTGTGTGTGTGTATGTCTGTAAGACCACAGACGAATTCGGGAACCACCATGGACCGCCTCCACCTCCTCCTTGTTTACTCTGCCCCGGGATTCACAGGCTCCGCCCCACCAGGACCAGAAATGCAGCCCCCCCCCCTTTCACCCGGAGTCTATACATGGGGTCTAGGATCCGAACTCGGGATCGGGACCTTCCGCCTGCAAGGCAGAGGCTTAACCCCTGAGCCACCTCTCCAGCCCCCATTACATCTTAGTTATGAGCAGTAGCTACAGATAGAAGCACAAAAGGAGAGGGAATGGGAAAGAGGAAAACCAAAAAGGAATTAGAAAGGAGAACACACCTACCAGAATAAGAAAATCGTGAGCTAATATTTATGCAAAGGGTTCACCTTCTCTCTCCCTTCAGATGCCAGAACGGTTATTTAATGAGTCTCTCTATATATACCAACTTGTCAAGCAAAACAGCTGCACCTTCTGAGTTAAAGTGACACATTCCCACAAAACTTGTTAAACCTAATGTCTCCCGGGTATTGCACTAGAGGAACCAACCAGAATCACCTTCCTCCAGAGAGCGGCCTGCGCCATCTAGTGGCAGCGAGTGATATAGCCATCAATTGGTGAAGGGATTCTCTAGACTTTACTCTGTAGACTTAGAAAACGTCAATTATCCACGTTGTCCCAGAATATCAGCTCGTGAGACCTTAGAAAAGCAAGTGGTCTCCCCTCTGAACGCACAAAAGAATCGTATGGCGAGCTTTTCAAAAGCCTGGGTTTCATACAAAAAAAAATCAGGATTTCTAGGACTTGCATAAAAGGAACTGGAAATTTTTTTAACAGTTCTTCAGATCACCTAAGATGACTGGAAGTGTGAGAAACAGAACTAACAGAAAGAAAAGAAAAGAAGAGAAGAGAAGAGAAGAGAAGAGAAGAGAAGAGAAGAGAAGAGAAGAGAAGAGAAGAGAAGAGAAGAGAAGAGAAGAGAAGAGAAGAGAAGAGAAGAGAAAAGAGAAGAGAAGAGAAAAAAAGAAAAGGAAGGAAAGAAGGAAGGAAGGAAATCTCTTTTCCTTATTTAGTTGTTAGAAAATCAGAAACAGAAGTCAAGTCCCTCGTCCACACTGTGAAGTTTTACTAAACAGAGTTGAGTAGAGTGGCAACAGACAAAGGAGGGAGAGAAAGAACACGAAGCCCACTTCTCCTTAAAGTGAAGTTTTTTCTTCTTTTCCTTCCCAGTATACAAAATGCTTCTCATAAATATGCCCAAACTAAATCAATGTATGCAAACTGAAAAGGTTCTCTCTATTCCAGGAAATGCCACTGAATCCTACACCTCATCAGAGAGGAGGACCCAGAGGAAAGTTTGACATACACATTAAAGGATTCTCCAAGGATGGGGGGAGGGGGCACTGGGAGAAGGGGGGAGGGGGGAAAGAGGGGAAATAGGGGGGGGCGGGAGTAAGGGAGGTCCAGGGAGGGGTGGAGGAAGGGAGGGGACCAGGGTACCTATTAAGTTTGTATGAGCAGAAAAAAAATAAACACATTATTTAAAAAAAAAAAGGTTCTCTCTAAACCTCCCAAGATAAATAGATGTTCTAGCATTTTCATTATATTTCGGAAATATTTAGTGAACTTTTAAACAGCTCTATGTGCACACATTTTTCCAGCACTAGAAGTCTTCTTCATAATTTTCCTTACTTTTAAAAAGATTTGGGACAAAGATAGACATGAAACGATAACACTTTCTGTAAAAGCTTTAAATTGGAGCAAGAGGTAACTAACGATGGCTAAATAGCAGATGAAATCTAAAAGAGCGGGTGCAGAGGAATGTACTTCTTAATTAGAGCCTCCGCAGAATTTGCTGGGCTTATTAGAGCTAATGAATAGAAAGGGGGGATAGGATTAGTTACAAGATTTCCTTTTTGTTTAAATAATAGATCTATTGCTCAGAATGGGAGGAAATACACTGATGCCTAGTTTTCAGGGAGAAAATAAATAAGACACCTAAGCTGTACATGGTACACAGAGTGATGTGTGCTGTGAGTGAAAATAAGCAAGGAGAAATAGATGTAACCATTAGTGACCAGGAAAGATGATGCTGGGTGAGACAACAAGATTGCCCTTCCTAGGGCCAGGCATCCAAGTACTGAGAACACCAGCATCTAGGTGCTGAGAAAGGAGTATGCCTGGTGTGCCTGTAGCAGTTCATCTGCATGGTTGCTGGTAAATGACCAGCAAACAGCTTAAGGGAACAAGGGGTTTATTTCCTTACGGTAGTCCAGTTACAGTTCTCAGTCCAGCTTGATGGGAGAGCATGCACCAACACCAGGGCCAAGGGATCTGGCCACACCATCTCTACACACAGCTGAGAGAGGGCCATGTCTGGCCAAGTGTACAAAAGGATGCCAACTTTTCAGCCAGTTCTCTGTATTTTATTCACCTATTCAGGGCTTAATCCCACCCACCATGGGCTGAATCTGCCCCATCAATTAGACAATCTCCTTCAGGTTCGTTCTGGGCTTAACTCAACTACCAATTCTCTACAAATGTGTCCAGAGCTCAAACCCTCAACTGTAAAGTTGACACCTGTGCCCAACTATGACAGTGCCCAAGGGACAGCAAAAAGCCTTCTCTGCGAACACTTGCATGGTAGGCTAAGTTTTGCTTGTATTACACCACTTCTCTGTCATCAAAGTGGCCTGTAGCATCCTGCAGTAACTGACCTCTAGGAGCTCTGTCCTTAGATCATACCAGCATGCATAAACTACTGCATCCGGGTGTTCTTGCACAGGGGTGCGCTGGGTGGACCTGGTTAGCTTTTATTCAAGGCTAGAGGGAGAGAGGGTTCTATTTAGAAACATGTGAGGAACAGAGACAAGAAATGCTGTACCACAGTGGGGGGTTCTCTGAGGGTAGGAAGAGATCGTGGGAAGAGAGGCAGAAGGACCTGTTTCTACAAAGCTCTGGGACACAAACTCATACATAATTATGTTTTGATTCCTAAGGTAAAAAAAAAATATAGTAAGAAAGGTATTTTCTTGTATAATTCATAGAACCAAGGGGTAGATGCTATAGAAACTTTTAACCTGTTCATAGATGTCTACTTTTTTCTGGTGAGAAACCTGCAAAAAAATAAACCAAAATGTTCTTGACATGGGGACAAAGTGTCTTGATGACAAGGTATCTGAATGATTGTGCATGGAAGTGTATGGGGCTCACTAGTCACTGCCATTTTGCCTTTACTTTGCAGAAAGAGCAAAGGGGAAAGGCCAAGGAAGTGACTGGGTGGTTAATACACTTGCTGCACAAACAAGAACTCAGTATCCCAGAACATACACAAAATGCCAGGTGGGGCAGTGACCTGCCTGTAATTCCAGCCTCCAAAGGCAAAGATAAATGATTCCAGAGCAAGCTGAAGGGCAAATCAAGCTCTGGGTTTGATTAAGAGATTATCTCAAAGAATAATGTGGAAAAAAGATTGAGGAGGTTCCTGATTCAGTCTCAAACCACCACATACATGCACATATTTGTGCACACGCAAACATGTGGACATTCATACATTCAGGCACATTATGCATATATACATGAAAATGGAAAGAAAAAATAGAAAGAGGAAGGGAGAAACTTATGATATGCCATTTACCACATGTATATACAGATACTCATCCACACTCACATATATACTTACACACACACACACACATACATACACACACACATAAAGTCATGCATCTGTGTTCAGTAACATAGAAGTAAAACAAATAAAAATTGAAAACCACCTGCAAAACACTTACCTTCATATATTCTATTTGCAAATGTCTTAGTTTGATTTAGGAAGGAGAAATAAAAGAAGATTCTCCTGAATAGATTAAATATGCAGTACAGAAACATGAAAAGTAAGATTTTCTTGGGATTAAGAACTTGCTGCTAGACCTGCCTCTAGCACTGCACATGAGGCTGCTGTGTCCCATGTGTGTAAGATGGTGGCAGAGAGGAGACGAGACTACTTCTGTATTCAGTGTTCTCACGTGTGGACAGCTGAATGATTAATAGCCTGACATACCACACTGCCTGCCAAAACCCTGAATTCCATATCTGTGTACTCACAACATGAAGGCCCTTCACAGGTAGGCTGCATGTGCACACAATGTGGATGGCCTCCCTGGGTTGGGGCTCTGTATGCTCACAAGGTAGATGGCTTTCTGTATGCTCACAAGTGGGATGGTATCTTTTGGATGTGTCTGTGTATGTCCACAAAGGGCCTCCCATGGGCCAGGTCTCCCTGTGCATACAGTGTGGATGGCCTCCTGTAAGCTAGAGCTTTGTGTGCTCACACCATGAACTTAGTCTCGTAGAAGATGGACGAAACTGCTATTCTTCAGCTTTATCGTATGCTCTTAACATGTGGAACTGGGAGCTCAACCATAACTACATCCTTAATGTATTTTCTTTTATTGCTTACGTATTATTTTATATTGTCCAATTTAAAAAATGAGGACATTAAAGGCAGGAAGTGGACATGCTAGGGAAATGTCCAGGGGAAGTAGGAGGGGGTAGCTATGATCAAAATGCATTGCCTACATGTATGAGCTTGTAAAAGAATAAAAATAAAAACAAAATTTTTATTATTTTTTTAAATTTTAAATTATTTTTTAAAATATTATTTTAAAAAAAGAATTTGCTGCTAGACAGGTAGAATTTCTTTATACTGAAAGAGAAGTCAGTGAAAGGAGGATTCTGATCTTGCTTTGTTAAAAATTTTGAAAATTTGTTCATTATGAGTTTGGAGCATTAATTTAGATTTTGGTCCTTTTACATGAAATGTGATTTTTTGTGGCTACTGAGCTGTGGCATTCCCCAGCCCATCTCCCTTGTTCCTTGGATGGTGGTACAGAAGAAGTCAGTGTTCCAAATATGCTCTAGCACCAAGCCTAGTACCACGCTGGCACCTCAATGAAAACCAATCTACAGTAGGAGAGTTCTCTGCTCATTTTTCAGCATAATAACTTTGAACTACAGAGTTCAGTAAGCCATAAGAAAGAACAGGTTTAGTAATAATAACATTGAGGTTAAAAATAAAGAATTACCTTCTGATTCTTAGCACTTTAGTTCATAGGCAGACAGTCGTATTTACTTACCAATAATTGCCAACCCTGACTGAGCATGAGAATCGCCTAAAGAGCTTTTAATGCCTACAAAAGACAAGCCACGCTCCCAAGAGGTTCTGGCTTAATTGGTGCATTTTTAAAGCTCATCAATTTGCTCTAAGGTGGAGCCAGAAGTCATCGCCCTGTGCTACCAAGCCTCAGCGCTGCCTGCCTCATGCCTTTGGATAGCTGAACCAGGTAGAAACCTAGCAACCATTACAGTCACTTCTCTTAACTGCCTTCCCATCCTTCCTTGTTGGGTGGCCTCAAAGCGAATCTCATTACAGTGAAATGTGAAACAGAACTGAGCTCACTGCAAGAACGAGAGAGCAAGGGAATGTAATTTCCATGTCACACTCAAGAATCCCTTCGCCAAGGGAAGTAACTCTGTCAGTAGATCTGCCCAAGGAAGGGCCACTTGGTCTGCCATAGAAGCCTGAAGCCCCACAAAGTAGACAATCCAGAAGGAACTCTGGGACTCATAGAATCAGACAGATAGAAGGGTGGGAGGGAATGGAATGGATTGGTGAATGGGGGGAAGGATGAGGACAGGGATAATTACTCGATATGTTTGTAAAACTAGAAAAAAATAATTGAAAATTTAAAAAAATCCCTTCACCAAAGGCCCACACAGATGGCATAGCATGTTGAATTTACGTGTTCTTTTTGTTCAATTATCAGAAAACAATAAAATAAGCAGACATTTAGAATATAATAACACAATGCCTATTTTAGAATTTTTTATTAAATTTTCTTATCATAGCTTAAATTTTCTCTATATATCTAATGTCTGCAAAATAGGTCCGTACGCAGAACTATCCTTGCATCCTAGAGTCTAGGAGTAAAACATTCCTTCCTAGTCTTGTCTGTTTGAGACTGGGTTAGGTTCTCAAGGTGATTATAAGCTTACAATCAAGCTCACTGTTGGCAGTTGTGGATCCAGCATCATGACTCCATGATGAATGTCCCTGAGAAAACCTGTAAACCAATTCACAACTCCAGACAGCTTTATTAACCCATCTGTTCACTCATATGAATGAAATCATCCCTCTATAAGCTATGAATGGTTATCACCGCCAGTGTCAGCCTTGCAAATGAGATGTTCGACTTGAAGGAGTGTTTGCTTATCCCTGGAGACATATTACTGCCAGGATACATAGAACCAAGAGCAAACTGGAAAAAAAAATTTCCCCATTTGCCAAATGACAGCCACCACTGTCTTAGGACAGCCAAAAGAGCAGTGAGTCACTGTAATGGCGGTGATTGAAAGGTGTCAATAATAATCAAAAAGATACTTTTAGCCACTGAACCTTTAACCCATCCCAGGTTCTAGATTTCTTTGGTTTAAATGGTGCCATCTCCCATGAAATTGTCACAGTCGTTTTGGGCTGGGTCCTCCTTCATCCTTTAGACATTCTCCCAGACTTCTGCAGATTTCACCTTTATTACTAATTCTTCACAAATATACTCAAAGGCTCATCCTGCAGTTGTCAAGTTGACACCTGTAGCAAACTGGCCCACAACCTAATATACATACTTAATGAATCCATTCAATGACAATTATAACTCTGCAATTATAACTAAGTGGGCTACATGCATCACTCAGAAGCACTGAACCCTTGATCAAGAGTGGGACAAAGTCACAGAGGAAAGCTAACCATTTACATTTCATCTAGAATTTACCCAGGCAGTCTTCTACCAACTTCTACCCATTTCTCCTCCAGTGAATGCACCAGTTCAAGTGCCCATGTGAACAACCTCCAGGAGAAACAAATGGCAAAAATGATTTGGGAGGAGCTAGAGAGATGGCTCAGGGGTTAAGACTCTGTCTTGCAAACAGAAGGTCCTGAGTTCAGATCCCAGGTCTCACGTAAAACCATCAGGCAGAAACAGTGGCATCCTGCATTTCCAGCCCTGGTGGGCAGAGCCTGGGAAATCCCAGAGCAAAGTAAGAAGGTAGAAACAATCCAGAATGATTCCCAAAGTCACCCTTAGTCCTCCACAGGGACACACAGTGCCCTCTGATACACACATACACTATATATATATATATATATATATATATATAATAAAACTATTAGGGAGCCAAACAAAGAGGTCTGATCTTGTGCTCACAGAGAGAGGTCTCTCTGGAGAATTTGAAGATCCATAAACCTGGATTGGAAAAAAAAAATCATTCTGTCATCTATTGTCACTAACCTCTAACTGAAGTTGAATATTTGCTCAAACATAAATGCAGGAACCAAACAACTCTGAGTGGTGTTAATTGCCATTGTGACATTATCATAGATATTTTAATTTCTCATTGCAGTGGTTTACATGTCCTTTTTAAAACAAACTGCTCTACTGCTTGTATAAATGAGGATGATTGCCGTAGGACTTCCAGAATGTGATGCGCAATCATCGGAGATTCTGTTATGAATAAACAGTATCCATGTTATTGTATTGCAATACTTTGTGATGATATTTCAATATGTTTTTTAATCCTTGGTATTTTATATTGTGCACACTCCCAATCATAACACAAAAGACTTAAAATTTAGTGAAACTTTTTTTCATTGTAATTACTTATTGTTATAATTTCCTGTACTTAGTATATATCCAAAGTACATGATTTTTTCTTCATAGTGCTTACAGATGCTCAAAATCATACAAGCTAGACAAGAAAGAAAGGATCCTCTCTCTCTTAGAATCTGAGCTACCATCACCCTCTGGGCTTCACAGCAAGTTTTAGACAGATAACTTCTAGACTTCAATCTAACACATTAAAAGTTATTTTCTGCAGATGATCAAACATCAAGGACATGAAATGTTTTTGGTTGAGTGTCTTAACAGAGAAATTACTCAGTGCACATCCTATATCCAACTTTCTAGTGACTTGCTAGAGGACTACAGCAATTAACCTAACCTTTCGGAACTTCTCTGTATGTACAAAACATAAAGCTGTGGGTCATTAAACTATATAACTATGGCAAGGAGCTCTCCAGACATCAAATACTATTGCAATTTCTTATTTTGAGATTTCCAGCAGAGGAATGCTATGTATTCACAAAATGCTATTGTTCAGGGAAAGAAATCTATATCTAAGGATAGTCTGTTGGCATATCAGGTTAGCCACATATTAGATTCATATCCTTCAACTTTGCTGACTTCTGCTGTGTCATTGAGTTCTTGAAAGACCTCTCATTACTCTGTCATGTTGGCTGTTGCCAATGTCTCACTGGAAATCTCACCATCATTGTTGTTGCCAATCTTAAATCATCACTGAAATTCCTACTAAATTAGGAAGGAGAAACCCAGAGATCTGATACACCTCAGGTTAATACCTTTAGGTGAAGGCCAGTTTACTCAATTGATAGGACAACTTGTTGCAGTTTCCTTTTTTTATTACTATGAGGCTCTACTCATATACATATTAAGGAAGGAAGGAAATTTTGTTTGACTTACAATTCCAGAAGGGATGTAGTCCAACATGATGGGAAAGTGCATACCAACATTCTGAACTGGGGGAACCAGCCACATTATATATTCTCAGGAATTGCTGAGAGAAGGGCAAACCTGCTCACCCACCAAACTGCAAATCTGCTAAAGTGTGCCAGAAGTGTGCCAAACTGCTGAACTAGCTCTTTTCACCTTCCCAGGGAATGGTCTCGTCCACTGTGGGATGAATCTGCCCTCATCAAATAGACAATGTTCCACAGCCTTGCTCAGAACGTGCCTTAGCTACTAATTCTTCACAAATGTGCTTAAAAGTTCAGCTCCCAATTGTCAAGTTGACACCTGGATTTAACTGGAAAAACATATGGAAAAACAAATGACAACTTGGTGATTCAATGACAATGGTTGTCATGGGACACTTTGAGCACCAGGGAGAACCAAACAAATCCACAGTTATCTAATCCATGCTTTTACCACCAGCACAATTCAGAATGACCGACACTGAAATTCTTCCTGAAGGTACTCAAAGGATGAAGTAATTATTACATCTTCCAAAGAAACAAAACACATACAAAACACTCCCTTACAACCAATTAAACTCATCCAAGTCAATTATTCAAACAGTTCCTGCCAATATACAATTCAAACCTTCACTTTGTGGAAACCGATTTAAAAAGCTACTAATGCCCTCCAGATATTAGCATCTTGGGACTATCCTAGGACCTGCATCTCACTGTGGAGCACCTCAGGTTTGGATGGAGTCATCCAGCTTTTCCCCAGCACAGCTTGCATTGAGATACAGAAGCCACAGACTAGAACTTGAAGTCATTTCTGTGATACAAAAGACTTCTGAGGGAGAGACAGAATTAGACTCCTATGATAGTTAATCCTGGGTGTCAACTTGACACACCTGGCACTAACTAAGATCAGCTGAGACCACCTGAAGAGATTATCTGGACAATACAAAGACCATCCCTAGATCCATTTGGAACCACCAGAGATATCATTGGAATCTCCCAGTAGTGGACCACATAAAAGGAACCGTACAGCCGGAGTGTGAGGAGAGAAGAAAGACCCTCCAGGAATCCTTCAGCCTTCAGCCACATGGATGGGAGTGACTTAGCCTGCCAGCTTCAGCCACCAGCCATGTTTCCGCTGCCATAAAAGTCTGTTTCTCCCCTCTAGATCTGTAAGTTGAATAAATCTCCCTTTCTCCCTTAAGTTATTTGACTTGGGTGTTCTCTCACAGCAATAGTTAAGAGTAACTGTTACAACTCCCAAGCTAGAACTGACAAGCTTGGCAATATTCTCACAGTACATACAAAAAGCACAAATGAAGGTTGGAGTGATAGCTCTGCAATTAAAGCACTTGCCACATAAGCAAAGGACCCAAGTTTGGATTCCCAGATTTCACATAAAATGGTCGTGGACGTGGTGGCCCACCTGTAATTCCAGCCACAGAAGGCAGAGCCTGGGAATCCCCAGAACAAGCTGGCTAGCTAGACTAGCCATATAGGCAAGCTCCGGGTTGAATTAGAGACCAGCCTCAAAAGAATAATGTAGAAAAAGTAAGCAAAAAATGATTTTTGATATCACTCTTGGCCTCCACATATACATGCACGCACGCACGCACACACACACACACACACGCACACGTATGTATGTGTGGCATTCACTTCCCCACATGTACACATGAAAATAAGAAAAAATACACAAACTAAGTATTGCATTTTACCTGCATATTGCTAATAAATTCACAACCAAATGGCTTAGAGGAATAAGGGTTTTCTGGTGTAAAATTTTCCAGTTATAGTTGTTAGTGTATCTTGGCAGGAGAGCCAATACCAACACTAGGAGCCAAAGGAACTGGCCGCACCATATTCCCAGGAATTGCCGAAAGAGGAGCACACTTCATTTACCAGGCAGCAAGCCTGGCAAAGTGTACTGAAGAATGCCAACATACTCAACCAGTTCCTTTCATTTTATCTACGCACTAAGGAAATGGTCCCACCCACCATGGGCTGGGTCTACCTCATCAATTAGACAATCTCCTGCAGGATTGTTTAGGGCTCATGTTACTCTCAATTCCTCACAGATGTGCCTAAAGCCTCACCTACAACTGTCAAGTTGACACCTTCATATCTAACTGTGACACCGGGTATTTGAGGAATTGTATTTAAACACCAAGTTCACTATGTATAGTATCCCAAATTTTTGCATGTCAGCTTAATGGTACACAAATCACATAGTTCAACCTTTCCACTTTTCAGGAAATTCACCACTGAAGAGGAGAGCCTCTCTTCTGGCACTACTTTTGAGATACCCAACCACCAATAATCGAATGGGCAATTTTACTTTTTCTCATCTCATCACCTTCCCACACGAATCCTAGACTCCTCTCATCACAAGCACAGTGCTACTTCAAAATTATTTTAAAAATCATCGTCAGTTTGTATGCATTAGATGCAAAATTACCTGATTCGACCATTGTTTAAATCGATCTACTAAGGTCACATACATCTTCATAGATAAAGCTACCATAATTGAGCATAGAAGAAAAACAATATGGACAATTATTACCTAGGAAAGCATTATTAGCTTTATGGATTTATAAGATATGTACCAGATTTAGGTCTGCATCTATATACCTTCATCATCATCTAGAACATCCCTGCTAGCATACAGGCTGAGACTGTACAAGATTTCCTGAGTATTGTTCTGAAGGTTACACATGATGCTGTTAACTGTTGAAATGTTCTCCATCCAAGAGAGAAATATGCAGCTAAAGTGTCTTTCTTCTTTCTTTTCTCCTTATCTCCTTGCTCTTTTCTTCTTTCCTTCTTTTTCCTTCATTTCTCCCTTCCTATCTCTTTCTTTCATTCTTGAGATAGCATGGTGAACACATGATTATAGTCTTATAACTGGTTTGTGGTACTCCATTCCATATTGTGATTTTTGGCCTAAATTTCCTTATCTTTTTTTTTCAAAAGAATATTTATTTAGCACTGGGGAGACTGCTCAGTATTTAAAGTGCTTGCCACACAAGCAAGAACACTAGATCTCAGATCCCCCTGGATCCCTAGTAAAATGTTTCAAAGAAGGGGGGTAGAGTGGGGGGGTGCAGCAGCATGCCTATAATTCCAGACTCAGAAGGCAGAGACTGGGACGGTTCAGAGAAAGCAGATTAGAGAGACCAACCCTACTGACAAGCTTTGGGTTTGATAAGAACCCTATGTCAAAAAAAAAAAAAGAACGCTATGTCAAAAGAATAAAATAAAATAATTGAAGGTGATTCTCAATATCACTCTCAAGCCTCCACGTCTACACCCACGCATATGTAAACAAGTGTACATGTATACATGCATTCTATACACAGGTGTGTGTGTGTGTATGTGTGTAGAGTGTGAATGTAGGGACGATGTGGAAATCAGTAGATGGCTTTGAAAAGTCAGTTCTCTCCTTCCATCCTAGTGAGACAGGCTCTCAGTTGTTTCTGCCACTGCAGAAAGGTACTCCAGGTTAGCCCGCAAGCTTCCTGTTTGCTCTCCTGTCTCCACCTCACATATTGCTGTTGACTGCTGTTTTAGAGACAAATTCCAAAAACATCCGGCTTTTTACTTTGGGTTCTGTGGATTGATGTCAGGTGAACAAGCTTATGTGGTTAAGTACTTTCACCTGATGAGTCACCTCCCCAGCCAAAATTTCCATATCTTCTGAAGTTCCTTACCTGGTATCTGCTTGCTTGCTCCTAAAACCCCTGACCTGGAAATGTCAGAGAGCCAGCACATACATATCCATGGAAACTCTTTCCCTCATAGCTACACATAAGGCTGGAAGAGCCCCTTTTCTGGGTCACTCCTCTGGGGGTGAAGTCAGAGCACAAGGAGCAAAGTGTTTATTCCTGAGTTGTCAGGAAAGAACCAGGAACCTACATGCAACTATCCCTCCCAAAAAGGTTTTGTTATGCCCCCCCAAGTATTCAGTAGGCAAAAATACACACAGTCTGATATAGTTGTGGATAAATCTTACCCATTTTTGCAACCTGAATTTGCAAGACTTGCATAAAAATAAAGTTTAGGGGGATATTTGTGAACAGTGTGACTCTGCAGTCCACTAAGACTTCAAAATGTGATAGAAATTTTTAATTTATCCCATTAGTTAAAATTCTATACTTTTCCTATACATACAAAAATGAAACTTTTTACTAGTTATTCAGGTTGTGAAATGCAATTATAAATGAAAAATTACAAGGAGACGGGGAGTGGGAAAGAAGAGATAGGCACAGTTGCAAGCCTACTTTTTAACCCACAGTTCCCTAAGAGAAGCATTATTTTCCTGAGAGATCTTTCAGCTGTTGTCCAAAAGATGAGTGGAATTTGTACACTGGCTGACAAATCCATTGGTTTATTTCTGCTCGCAATGTGCCCCTAATCTCTGAAGGCAAATGCTACCTGTACACACAAAACAATCGCTATCACAGCAGGTGCAGTGAAAGCAGTAGGAGGGGACCAGCTGCATGTTAATAAGGAGAATGTTGAGAAACCTCAATCTGTCAAGCCCTGGGAAAAGACATGTGGTCAGTAGCAGATTCAGCTCCAGTCAGCAGCAGAGTTTTTACAGTGTTAGCCTGAATGAGAATCAAGTGCTAGGTGTGTGGTATCCTTCTTCACTTTTGAAGGAGAAAAGGCGTTTTGGCTTCAACTCCACATTGGAGATATCTTAATACTTTACCCTGACGACTGGCTCTTCCCTCCTCTACCAGGAGAGGGTGTGTTCTTTCCTCCGACAAGAAAAGGAAAAATCATACTCAGGATCTGAAGAGTATGATTCAATCTCAATTTCCTCCCCTTTCACCTTGGAGGATAGCCAATTTGTGCAGCTAAAAAAGAATAATGCCAGCAAGCCAAAGAAAAAGGTTGTGGAGCAAATCAGATATTTAATAAAGAAGGGAAAAGGCCATTTCAATGCAGATTCAATTAGTTTCACTTCCAAAGGTTCCCATAGGTCCCCTGCACATACCTGCAAGTTGTACTGAGTGAGATAAAGATGCCCTTTTTGTACAGAACTAGGACATGTCCCCGTAGTCCACGACACAGGCAGGAAAACTGATTAAGTGACCTAATTCCATTCTCAAAATCTGAAACGCAAGTATTGCATTGGTGCCTGCTGGGTATTTTTCTGACATTTCAGTGATGCTAAATTATTCTCTCTTCCACTTTCTACAAATGGATACATATGTCTGGGAGCACCAACATATGCAAAGGTAAATTTACTATCCAAATGCTTGAAGGAGAAAAGTCAAACTATGGGGAAAAGAATTTATAAACCAGAGAAATCAGGTTCCGCTGTGAAGTGGCAATGTGGATGAGAGGAGTAAGCAGCACAGCAAACCACACAACCACCAGAACAGTGTGAAACAGCAAAGTCACTCCAATACCCAGTGACGTGGCCTGTAAGAATCTGTGCTTTAAGACACCCATCCCCCTCCCTCACTCCGCAACCAGCCCTGTTCTGCCTTAGTCAAGCATCTTGCAAATGCAAGTTCACACGGCATCCATCAGACAAGCTAGGGGAGAAGATAAATCATGTGAACAGGGACATTGCCACAACAGATAAACGGTTTGCAAATAAACATCCAGAGAATTTTTATAAGCATTAGTAACAAGGGAAATCAAGACTAAAATGACCAAGCATTCCAGGTGCTGGTGAGAACGTGGAAGAATGGGAGCCCTCAAGCACCGCTAGAGGGAATATGCAGTGGGAAGACAACTTTATTAATGTTTATTAGCTTCTTATAATTAAGCATGGGGGCCAGTGAGCAGGTAGAAGTGCTGGTGCGCCCACAGCATCATCTGGTTGTGGGACAGTATCGTGTGGTTGTGGCAGAGCTGCCGTACTCAAGCACTCTCTGCAGCAATGTCCACTTCCGCTAGACCTGCACTATAATTGCCCTGTCAGTCTGGAGAGATGGCTCAGGGGTTAAGACTTTGCCTCCCAAGCAAAAGGTCCTGAGTTCAGATCCCAGGTCCCACATAAAAACACCAGGTAGAAATGGTGATGGCCTGCATTTCAGGCTCTGGTGTGAAACAGCAGAGTGGAGCTCTGGGAAATCCCAGAGTGAAGCAAAAAGGAGGTAGAAGTAATCCAGGATGATTCCCCAAGTCACCCTTGGTCCTCCACAGGGACACACAGTGCCCTCTGATACACACACAGACACACACATGCAAAATTAAAAAATCAAAATAAAATATAATTGGCTTATCAGCATTTCACCAAGGAGGACAGACTAACCTAAGAAACACTATACTTGTCTGAGAGACTATTGGAGATTAATGGCAGACAGAAGAAGGGGAGCTTCTTGCTCATCAATTTACCATGGATAAATCATCCATGCCCCAACAAGTATTCAGGCACCTGTCAGAACAGACATCCCAAATGAAGTTCAGTGGGACACACATGCAAAAAGACACAAATAAGATAGAAGGGAGACTGGCTGGAAAAGAGAATGTATAATACTGGACAGATATGGGAGATGTATTGGGTAGTAAAGAGTGAAAATATATAAATTCATCATAATTATGTTTAAAAGTGTCAAATTATAAAAATAACAAATCTGAAGTATCAAACAAAAGTCAACAATATCTAATCTGGAAGATGAACTGAGCAAATGAAATGGCAGCTCAGGTCAATGAGGTTTATTTTACAAAGTGCTGACATGCAAATCTGATAACCTGAGCTTGATCCCTGGGACCCAGGTAAATGTGCAACAAGAGAACCAACTCCACAAAGTTGTTTGCTGACTTCCACATGCACGTAGTGACACATTCTCTGTGTCTGTCTGTCTGTTTCTCTCTCTCTCTCTCTTTCTCTCTCTCGCACACACAAACACACACACACACATATGACTTGTAAATGTACTAGAAAGTTTTGTTTGCAGGAGCCAACAACTGGAAATGTAGTATACACGCTGAACAAGAAGTAAGAATGGAACTCTTTGGTCATCTGTTATGATGGGCTCTGGGCCTCTGTTATGATGAGCATTTTTGTCATAGGTCTAATGTGACCTATTCACTTGAACTGGAATCTGCAAGACCAAAAGTCAAGATAATGTTTCTCTTTCTAAGTAAATTGCCTCAGAAATATCACTAGAGTGATGGAAAGTTGTCTAACAGAAAGCTGGTACCTAAGTTAGCAGTCTTTGTGATCACTATATATATATGAAGATGATGTCAGGCCTCTGAAATTAGCTCATGGGAGTAGTCTGGAAAAATTTGGAGAAGCAGAGGCAAGTTGGAAACAGCCCACAATGTTGTCAGTAGATATAGATGGGAGATTTGGATGAGGACTGAAAAGATCAGAATCCTAACAGAAAAGCAAAGGTCAGAAATAAAAGACAGAGGGTTGGAGAGGTGGCTCAGGGGTTAAGCCTCTGCCTTGCACGCGGAAGGTCCTGAGTTCGTATCCCAGATCCCACGTATAGACGCCAGGCGGAAGCGGGGGCGGCCTGTGCTTCTGGTCCTGGTAGGGCGGAGCCTGTGAATCCCAGGGCAGAAGGAGGTGGAGGCGTCCATGGTGGTTCATGAATTCGTCCGTGGTTCTACACATACACAGACACACACACACACACACACACACACACACACACACACACACACACACGCACATGCGCACAGTTGAATAAATAATAATAAAAAATTTAAAAAAAAAGAAATAAAAGACAGAAATAAAGACTCTACTAGGAACTGGACTGGAAGTCCTGCTTTTTGCACCATGGTGAAGAATTTGACTGCATTTTATCCATGCCCTGAGATTTTGTGGGAAGTCAGAGGTAGAATGGATGAGCTAGTTTCCTTGGCAGAGGAAATGTCAAGGTATTACTTTTGCTTATTACTTTAGGAAAAAATTTATAATGAGAATCAGAAACAAATAGGAACATAATGGAAAGATTGGAATATTTTGCACAGAAAAAAATTACCAACAAATAAGAATGTATGAAAGTTCAGCTTAGGAGGATATAGATCCTTCAAATCTCCATGCCAATGAAATGAAACCAAGCGCTCCACACAAACAGTAGGATAGACATATTCAAAACATCTCAGGAATCTTGGAGGCCAGCCCATGTTTCACAGGCTCAAAGGAATAAATGCGAATTTGCTTCAAAAGCTCTCCACAACAGAATTCAATATCCCCTGAATACTCAGAACTATCTTATAAATTTGGTTCCCTAAAATTTGTTTTCCTTTTTCTCAGCCAGAAAAGCCCTGATAGACTTATATGCACCTGTGTAGACACAGGGACAACTTGCTCTGACAGCAGAACTTGCTCTTCACACTGTGCTGGTTTTACAAGCATGTCAAATACACATATTATGTGATCATAGTGACTTCCACTAAGACTTTGAAGGAAAATACAGCGGGCCAGGTGGTATGCTTCAGGGTCCCAGTCTCCTCAAGCAGCCCCTGATAGCACATGCTCTAGTGAAGGTATGAGTCATATACAAATTGTTAGAAAAGAGAAGAAGAAAGAGAAGGGTAGGAGAGAAGATAGAACACAAACCCAAGCATCATCCACAACAACTGGGGTTTGTTCAGGAAGCTCCTCCAAACTCCAGTGAGGGAGTAGCAATTTCCCTGCCAGAGGGAAATTACTACTGTGTTGGACTCAAGGTTGCAAGCCTTTAATGGCGGGAGTGAAGTGGAAAAGAATTTGGGTCTAGTTTGTTCAGTCCCAGAATGACAAAGAGTTTGTCCAGTTGTCTATTTTCCTTATCAGATCCTATTAACGTTCTTGGTGGTAGTCTTTGGTCAGAGATCTGTTTCCAATCTCAGATCTCTAGTCTGAGGTCTGGTTCTGAATCTATCACAAATAACTTCTAATTTTTTATGGGATTCACAGTACAGAGTTGTCCCTAAGTGTCAACAGATTTTGATTTTTGAGCAATGCTGTACAAATAAACTTTGGGGTCTCTTGGGAAAGGACTGAATACATTTTGTGTTGTAGAGTAACAAGCATGAACTTTGGGTAAGCCAAGTGCCTTCTAAAAGTTCATACGCTAAAGCCTTGATTCCCAGAGAGCTGTCCAGTGGAGAAGTATTCTGGAGGGGATCAAGAGACCCCAGGCTTTGATTCTTCTCTTTATTTCCTAATTCAAAAAGTGAGCAGATTGCTCTTCCACATGTTCCTACCATGAGGGACCAAGTAATTTGGAGAGACAGTGCATTAGCTTGCAGCTAAACTCATTCCTATTGCCTGAAGCACTAGATTCAAGCTTTCAACCATGGTCTTTTACAAAAAGATGGTGAAAAATAAGCCCAAAGCTCAGGAAGGTGTACTTTGGGAAGCCTCCCATAGGTGGGAAAGAATGGAAGCTATATGCATAGATGAGTCTACCAGGGGGAAGAGAAAGTGTGTGGTGGGACAGAAGGCAGCTTGGAAAACAGTCTTACTGTGTCAGAATTGAGTTGAGGAACAAAGGACAATTTATGAATCCTACACTAAGAAAAGATGAAAAAGAACCAGAAGTCAAAGAAAGAGATGGCTGCAAGAAGCAGGAGTACGGGGCTGGAGAGGTGGCTCAGGGGTTAAGCCTCCGCCTTGCAGGCGGAAGGTCCTGAGTTCGGATCCCAGATCCCACGTATAGACGCCAGGCGGAAGCGGGGGCGGCCTGCGCTTCTGGTCCTGGTAGAGCAGAGCCTGTGAATCCCGGGGCAGAAGGAGGTGGAGGCGTCCATGGTGGTTCACGAATTCGTCCGTGGTTCTACACACACACACAGACGCGCGCACGCACATACACATGCATATGCACACAGTTGAATAAATAATAATAATAATAATAATAAAATTTTAAAAAGAAGCAGGAGTACATGACTTTTTGCTATATTTCATAATCTCAACAAATCTTTGTGAAAGAGATGACTAAGGTTAGATGCTAGGGTCACATAGTAAGTGAGATGGTCATTTGTTCTCAAGGAGTTTGCCAACTAAACCAAGCACAAATAAGTGTAAAAAGAAAAGACATTACTTGCTTTAATAAAAGTAGGTCCTGTTTTCATTGCTGAGGTGTAAAGAAGGAAGTAAAGGTAAGAAACCAAAAGTTTCCTACGAAAAACTTTGTGAGTTCCCACTTGTTACAGTTACTCTTTCTACTGCAGTAAAACCACACTCTAAGCAACAAGCTTCAGGGAGAAAGTGAGATTTATTTGGCTTATGATTCCCTTATGAGCCCAATGGCATGACAGGCGATAGAAGCTGAAGACAGCTTAGGGAGGGGGTCGTCAAGGCCTAAAGCCTCTCTCTGGAGAATGACCCATTAGCATCTGTAATGGACAGTTGTTAATGAACATCTGTAATGGACAGTGGATTCCTCCCTCTGGAAGTTGAGTTTTGCTTCTTGTCTAGACAATAGCAAGCAAATTCCTCGCTCTGGTAGTTGAGTTTACCTCCTGTCTGTTCTTAGATTGCTTTTGTTCTCTCAGAACTGACGAGGTTAAAACTTCCTCCTACAGTTTCTTCCCTGTGTATTTGAGACATTAGATATATTAATGCATGGCTCACAAGATTATGCACCTATCACAGTAATCAGGTAACTGCTTTGAGGCATTCATTGTCCATTCCCTTTTAGCAACTAAGTATCATGCCTGCTTTTAACTCTACCTGGAGACATCATGTCTGGTCCCACATAGCAAATAGATGTTACTCCTGCCTTTTCTTTGTTAGCTGGAATGTATACATTTAACATAATCCTGTAAAGAATTTGGCCCTGGTCTTTGATTTTTTTCCCTCTAAATATTCATGTATGCTACAATAAAATTGGCTTAGATGATGGAGGACATCCTAGCTCCCTCTGATCCGATAACCTGATCAATTAATTCCTACGGCTCCCACTTCTGTTTCCTACATGTAAGTCTGGGTTTATGTTGATTTGTAGGTCCCACAGACATCATGAGGAGGCCAAGAGAGCAAGCAGCAGCTGCAAGAGCAGACTACTAGAGGAAACAGAATAGGGCTATCCAACCTCAAGGCCCACCCCCTATGACATCTCTTTCTCCAGCAAGTCTCCACCTCTTAAAGGTACCTTGACCTTCCCAAGCATTAACAACAAAAGCTAATGATTTAAACACATGAGCCTGCAGGGAGCAACTCCCATTCAAACCATGACACCACTCCTGAAAATTCTGATGTAATTGCTTTAGTGTGGAGCCCTGAGTGTTGGAAACTTTAAGACTTTTAAATGATTCCTATATGCAATCAAGATTGACCACTACAGCATGAGTGGTTAAAATCAAGGTAATGAATCTGAAAAAGCAAATAATTGCTGCTGCTGCTACTGATGATGGTGATGATGATTATGATGATAGGAAAAAGAAAATTAAGCTATATCTTAATGGACAGAGTTGAAAGTGGAGAAAACTGGTACTTGCAACATGGATAAAACTCAAAATAACTCTGCTTGGCGAAGAAGGCCAGATTACATACTAAAAAATTCTAAGACTTGCAATATGGCTCAGCAGGTGATGGCACTTGGATACAACCTCTGGTGACCTGAGTTCAATCCTCGGATATGTGTGTTTTCTCTCTCTCTCTCTGTTTTTCTCTCTCTGTGTCCCTTTTTTCTTCCCTCTCTCAAATAAATATCTCTTTAAAATTTCTAGGGATTCTCCTACTACAGAAAAAGAAAAACATCAGCGATTGCCAAAGTTGGCCGGAAAGCAGAGACTGTCAGTCAGGGTACAAAGGAAGTATTGTGGAGTGAGTAGCAATTGTGAGATGATGACTAACTATCTCAACTGTGGTGATGGTTTCATCAGCATGACCTAGGTCAGAATTCATCACGTGGTATACTTTCAATACTGTTAGTCTTCTCTGTATTGTTCCAGTTTAGTACAGTGCTGGAGAAGAGAAGCAAGCACTACATACTGTTAGTTATGTAACAGATAGGTCTCAGGAAATCACTTGTGAAAAGTCATTCTGTTGTTCCCATTATCTTTAGAATACAGCTCAAGGTCCTACCTCAGCTTTTGGGAATCAGGACCTTTTCTTGATTTGGGCTATTGTTTATCTGAACATGCTGTGTGTGTATTATGAGTCCATCTCTGCACAAGTTGATCCTTCCAGCTGGGATCTCCACCTCTGTGGACCTCTACTTGGCCTCATTGCTAAACTTCCTTCCAGACTCAGCCCAGATGTTGCCTTGCAGGAAATCTCCCTCATTGCCCCCATGCAAGTTTCATGTATTTCTTAAGGTTCTGATAGTTCCTTGAGTGTCTCAGAACATGCCGAGTACCTACCTCTCACAAATCTAAACTATTCATCTTCATAACAAAGTAGGAGATATTGCAGATCAGATGCCACATATTTCATTTTTGTCTCTTCAAGTGCACAAGTTGCTTCATAAACATCCATTTAAAGAATGAGTAAGCAGATGAGTGAATGAACTAAAGAACCAACAAAAGAATCAGACAGTAGTAATTGGGGACTTTGGAGGCCACACTTTTGTGTATTCAGGCAAGGCCGTGCTTGTGTATGAGCAAATACCTAGAAGCAGATATAATGTGACTGCTGCAAGAAAATGTAACATGTTTGTTTTTTAACACAGAGTTCCATCTGTTTACTCAAACATCTACTCAAGCACCCAGAACAATGGAAATCTAGTCTTCCAGCAGAGAAAATGGCCTAGGAATTTAAACCGAAGGATGGGGTTTAAGAGGGAGACCTATTGGGGCTGGAGAGGTGGCTCAGGGGTTGAGCCTCTGCCTTGCAGGCAGAAGGTCCTGAGTTCGGATCCCAGATCCCACGTATAGACGCCAGGTGGAAGCAGGGGCGGCCTGCGCTTCTGGTCCTGGTAGGGCGGAGCCTGTGAATCCCGGTGCAGAAGGAGGTGGAGGCATCCATGGTGGTTCCTGAGTTCGTCCGTGGTTCTACACACACACATACAGACACACACGTGCACACACACATACATATGCACACACGCACAATTGAATAAATAATAATAATAAATAAATATTTTAAAAAAAAAAAGAGGGAGACCTATTGTGCAGTCCTTGAGGGAAATGGGAGAAACCCTACCAAAAGCTGAAGTCCTCTGGGCAGAGCCACCTTGATGAAAGGAAACAAGGGGGATAAGGTGTGATTATGCACTTGGCTCTCACATCACAGGGGCTGTGGTCACTCACTTGATGGTGACCTTGGAAAGGTGACTTTCCTGACTTGCAAATTGAAATAAAAATAGAGTTGCTACTATTGAGTCTGTTCCGAGGAGAAAGATACCTATGCACACCAGAAACCCTGTGAGTAATAGACATTATTATTAAGAAAAGACTGTGGACAATTCTCCCTTTCTCTTGGCCTTTTCTTGTGTCCACCAACTGCACCAAATGTCCTGAAAGCTTTATTAGCATTTCTACCAAGAGTCACAGGATACTTTCTACTACCTTCCACATTAGCCCCTGACTTGATGGCATGGCGGTTTGGTCCCATGATAATGCTGTGTGACATTTTTTTTCTCTAGGTGTATCTTAATGGAATCTTTTTGCCCCAAGTTTAGCCTAGAGATGATGGTGAATATTACTCTTAAATATCCCATCTGAATGAAAGTTCAGAAAATAAACAGCTCATGACTCTCAAGAAGATCCTGAAACTAAGAACCTGGAGCAGGTGGATCTCCTTAGCTTAAGGAAAGTAGCAAATAACTGCTGTGGGAAGGAGACTCCTTGTAGGCAGCTTTAAAGCAGCCATACTAAGATGCCTCTGAAGGCTTTCAAAGATCATGCCCCATTGCTGGGATTACCCTGAAGGAACACACCCTATTAATCTGGAGGACTCTAATCCTTCACAGACAGAAAGTCACCACTTTGCCCCAATCTAATGGATATTTATTTTTCCATTGTCCTACCATGTTCTACCATGAGGCCAGGCACAAGATCAACTAGGTTGGGTCCCAATATGAACAGACCAATGAGATGTAGAGAACCAAAAGCTTCAATCGGGTTTGCCGAAACTGGAGTTAACCAATGAGGAAAAGCCACCTTTACGTGGGCCAACCTAAACCTATAAATAACTCTAACCCTGCCAGCCATCTTTGGCCTCCTTTCCATTCATGGGGACTCCATGTCTGGAGGCCAGTGAGTTCCTTTCATTTCTTTTGCCCCTCATGGATTCCATGCCTGGAGTTTGTGAGTTCTTGGTGGCTCTCTTGATTCTAGTGGATTCATATCTGCAAATTCCATACTTTCTCTCCTCTAATAAACTCTGCCTTAATCCTTTATACATGTTCTGGTTTCAATCTTTAACCCCCCCCAACACACAAGAACCTATACCCATAAAGACCCCAAAGGGGCCCCTGTAACATTTTGGTGAGCAGATCCAGGAGATCAAAACTCTGTGTCATTTTGGTGGGCACAGCCAGAAGATCAGCCCCAACCCCAACCCTTGGCCTTCCAGCAGTCTAGGAGAGATGCTGGATATTCTAGAACTCTGGAGACTTTCTGAGCAGCAAGTCATATGGAAAGCTCCAGGGTTGCAACTTCCTTGGATCTCACTGGGGTGGGCTTTCTGGTGAGGTAGCAGCCTTTGAGTCACCCCTGCTCCTGTCAGTACCTTAGCCTCTACTCCTGTAAATAACCCAGTAAATCCATTGGCTCACCAAGTGGGATCCTGGTGTAATCGTTGCTTTGATCTGCATTGGACAGCTATCTGGGGTGAGTAGACATTCGCATGGCAACTTCCCAGAAAGAGTGTCAAAGATGAGAAGGTGCAAGTGGCATTACTCTGCCTGAAAATCCAGTGTTGATTATAAGCTTTACAAAGGGCTTGTCCTGACTACATGTCTTCCACCCTGCTCAAAACGTGTCATGCATGAGAGAAAGAGTTAAGGCTCCAGGAAGGAAAATTCCTGGAGACAGGAAAGGGGGACGTATTTGGCTACTAGAATAAAATGGGAATGATCCTTCTCAGAAAGTGTCCAGTGAGTATGAAAAATGCTCACCTAGAGTACATGTTAATGTGTTAGAGTAAGCTCACAATTCCTTCCCTTCTCCTTCCTTTCTTTGTGTTTACTTTTCTTTGCTTCCTTCCATCTCTCCCTCCTTCCCTTCTTTCCTTCCTTCTCTCCCTCTGCTTCTTCTTTATTTAAAATATTTCTTTATTATTTTGCACGCGCAGTGCGTGTGTGTGTGTGTGTGTGTGTGTGTGTGTGTGTGTGTGTGTATGTATCAGAGGGCACACTGTGTGTCCCCATGGGGGACCAAGGGTGAATTTGGCACTCATCCTGGATTGCTTCTACCTCCTTCTTGCTTTGCTCTGGGATTTTCCAGGCTGCACCCACTAGGGCCAGATGTACAGGCGGACACTCTTTCCACTGCATTTTGTACATGGGACTTGAAATGTGAACTCAGGACCTTCTGCTTAAGAGGCAGAGTCTTAACCCCTGAGCCATCTCTCCAGGACTTGTTCCTTCATTTCTTTCTTCTTTCATAACTGTAATCAAGAGAATACTTCATGGACTAAGATATACCAACTATAAATTGGAAATCATATTATCCACAGAATTCTAGTATGTATCATTTAGCCTTCATTGTTGATAATTAAATCATTTCAAAATAGTTTAATGGAACAAGGGTTTATTTTCTCTTATGATTGTCTGGTTATAGTTCTTAGTCCAGCTTGGCAGAAGAACATGGACCAACAGCAAGGGCCGAGGGAACTGGCCACATCACATCCATACAATGACTGAGAGAGGAACAATTCTCCCTTGCCAGACCACCATGTCTGACCACGTATGCAAGAGAATGCCAACTCTCTCAGCCAGCTCCCTCCATCTTATTCTCCTGCCCAGGGACTAGGCTGGGCCTTCCCTCTTGACTAGACAATCTCTTGCAGGTTTGTTCTGGACTTGACTACTAATGTGCCCAGAGCTCAAACCCTCAACAGTCAAAGTGACACCTGTATCTAACAGTGACACAATTTGTTGTCATATATGTGTGTGTGTATATGTATGTGTGTATTTGTATATTGATAAGAGTAGATAATATTCTTTTATTCTTTTCCCTTTTTCTAAAACCAGATCATTGCCAATTCTAGACCAAGTCTGCAAGACTCTAGACTATAGGAGAGTCATGTCATAATACAGCTTAACTCTGAGACAGAGTATCTAGCAGAAAGATGGCTTTTTAAAATACTTTTGTTATTTATTTGAGTGAGAGAGAGGCAGAGAGAGTCGAGGTGCATAGTCAACCTTCAGAAGTCCGTTGTCTCTTTCCACCACGTAGGGCTCTGGAGCTTGAAGGTGGGTAACCAGGTTTGTGAGCAGGTCCCTTACCCACTGAGCATCCTACCGGCCCCCAGTCATCTGTGTTTTAAGCTGTGAATATGACAAAACATGGGAATTAATACTCTAGAAACTGAGAGTTTCTAGTTTGTATGACTCCCTGGGCTCCAGATCCTCTCTGTGGGGGCACAGAGGAAATTAAGACTGAGAATTTTGATCTCCCTTTCTCAGCCAGTTCAGAGAACAGTTCTGAACCCAGGCCTCAAGACTCAGTTCCAGTGTGGTGGGTCTTAGCTGCAGCTGTGGCCCTGACAGTCACAGCCTATCTGCACCACAGTTCCACCTATAATGTGGATGGTTTCTAAATGATGTCACGGCCAAGCCAGCTGGTTCTTAAACCCTCCTTCTAAGTCTGTAAGTGCCACTGCTAGAGTCTCTCACAAGCAGCCATCCATCTGTACATTCGAATCCTTGTCTCAGGAGGCAAAAACAAAAGAAAAAAATCACATGCAGACAACAATGACTACCAGACATCTTGGAAATGTTTAAAGCTTTCTAGATGATTGAAAATCTCCTTCTGGGAGGCAGTAAGGACCACTGCCTGCTTGTCAGTGACTTTGCCCTGGCAGGAGGCAGGGCAAAGTCACTGACCATTGGACATCTCGACTGGAACAGTGCAAGGTTGATGACCGTCCTCTCCATGACATGGGGGAGGCCTGCATGGCTGGCCATATAGTGGATGTAGTCCACTATATGAACAGTATCTGCTTGTAAGAACTCCTGATAGGAGCCACAAGGATTGTTCGCCCCTCCTTCCATTATGCGTAGCATCTGTAGCATTTACTCTCCATTGTTGCTAATAAACTCAAAACCAAAAGGCTTATAGGGAAGCAAAGAGTTTATTCTCTCTTATAAACATCTGGATACAGTTCCTTGCCCAGCATGGCAGGAGATGCACACCGTCACCAAGGGCCGAGGGAACTGGCCACACCACATCCATATAACGGCTTAGAGAGGGATGATCCTTATTTGCCAGACCAGCATATCTGACCAAGTATAAAAAAGGATGCTCACTTTCTCAACCAGTTCCCTCCACTTTATTTACCTGCCTAGGGACAATCTCCTTCAGATTCCTCTGGGTTTAACTCAACTAATTCTCTGGAAATGTACCCCGAGTTCCAATCCTCAACTGTGAAGTTGACACCTGTAACTATCTCTATCACGACTCAGTGGGTTAAAAAAGCTTACCTTGCTAACAAGAAGAACCTGTGTTCGAATCTCCCAGAATATAAAGCCAGGAATGATAGCGTAAATCTGCAATCCCAGCATTCTTATGAGGGATTCAAGGCAAGGAGAGGAAAATTGCTGGAGCTTGCAGAAAAGTTAGTTTGGTGTGTTTAACAGCTAACAACAAAGACATCCTGACTGCCATAGAGTGGAAGGTGAGCACCCATGGCCTTTGATCTCCACAGTAACATCATGGCTCATGTACACACAAGTCCACACTTCCAAGCATGCATACACACAAAATATACTTCTAAAAAAGAGGAAACTGAAGTCTTTGTAATCTTGGCCACATAACACAGGCACATATTTTTCAACAAGAAGAAGGGAAGCCTGGGTTGTTTGGGGTTGGTTGTTTTTTATTTTCCCCTCCTGAGGATACGAACCATACTCCTGTCTCAAGAATTCAGAAGAAAGGAAGAAAATACTGTCTAAATGGTTTAACCTCTTTCATCAACTTTCTATACCCAGGATCTTTCTAATCTCTCAGAGAACCCTCAACCCACCCATGTTTTCACACAGCAGCAGTGTGCACCCAGCAGGTACATTTAGAGAGGAACAGTGCTGGCAGGCAGGGAGGGAATATGGCCTGTGCTGCAGGAAATGTGTCCGCGGGAGATTGAGTGTGCTATCAAGTGCCTGGTGTGTCTGTTTACGCTCCTGTCTCTTCCACTAAGCAACAGTTCTCCCAGTCTATGAATTATATACTATGAGACAAATAGAAAATCACTTCAGGAGTTCTTACTGTCAGCTGGATGTTAAACCAACAGGATGGGGATATTGCACTCGAGCTTAGGTAACTCCTACTTTGTGAATCCTTGAGTTGAAAGGAAAAATAGAGTGCTCTCCCAAAAAAAGATGAAGATGTAAGCTGGGGAGATGGCTTGGGGGTTCTAGCCTTTATCTTGCAAGCAAAAGGACCTCAGTATACCACAGTTGATCTTCTCTACTGCTGTGAGATAAGACTTAATACACAATTTAAGAGGAGAAAGGAAGATTCATTTGGCTTATGGTTCCAGAGGGGAGACACAGTCCATCATGGTAGGAAAGACATGGCAGGCAGCAGAAGCCAGAGGCAGCTTAGGTCACATTCATCACAGAGGCTAAGAGAACAAGCAGCAAATTGCTCAAGCAAACTGTTAGCAGAAGCAGGGTGGGGTTAACCAACTTCAAACTTCACATCTTGTGATATTCTCTCCTCCAGCAAGGTTCCACCTCCTAACCTTCCCAAACATCCACACCAGATAAGAATGCAAACACATGAGCCTATAAGAGGACAAATCACATTTAAACCATGGCACCATGTAAAAATGGCCTGCATTTCCCATCCTGGAAGGCAGAACCTGGGTAACCCCAGAGCAAAGCAATGAGGTACATCTATCCAGGATGGTTCCCGATGTCACCCTTAACATCTCTACAGGCACATATACTCAAGCGTCCTCAAGTGTCCACAACTACACACAAGTGTACACCCACCTCCATAAAAACACACACAAGAAAAAAATGAAAATGTAATATGTGAGAAAGAAGTGAAAGAAAAGGAAAAGTCACTGGTCTGATTTTTATTTGTACATGAGAGAAGAAGGAAGAGAACTTTTGGGGGGAAAAAAAGAAAAAGAAAGAATATAGAGTCTAATCATCTAGCTTCTACCATAGGAGGATGGCACAGCTGCTAACAAAGCTGAAGAGAACATTTTGTAGAAAACAGAGGCCTGCCTAAAATGAGTCAGGAGCTGCACAGGAACGACCACGGAAACATAACTGAATTGACCTTTTTGCTAGCAGACAGGCACTGTTAGTTACTAGAGCTTCCATCATGCATTAGAGACCACTAACTGTCCATGATCAGTCCCCTCCTTTTTGGGTCATAGCTAGACACACAGCAGTTCAGAAGACCCCATTATCTAACCTCCTGGGCAGCTACAGACAGCCATACAAGGTTAATTCTCACTAGTGGAACCACTAACAAGGGAAGTGGGGAGATTCTAAGACATTGCTATATCCTCCTGGCCTTGTTGCAAGCTGGCATCTAGATAAGCCTCTGGCCAGCTTGGATGGACCTTGTAGGCAAGGCGAATACTGAGAGAAGGTAAAAAAGATAAGGACATCCGCAACCATGATGATCACATGGAGCAAAACTCACCTAAGGCATTTCTTACTGTTTCTGTGTCTGAGGACCTCTTTATAACTGTGATGGGCTTCCACCATAATTACCCGCTGTAACATTTTGAAAGTGAAGCTTAGGTGAAAAGCATCTCCAGGAGTCTGTTTTAAAGGCAATCACTCAGTGGTTCTTTGGGGGAAGTTTACACAAGACAGCTTTGCAAATGAAGAGGAGGGATAGTATAACATACACATACTTAAAGGTCACTGTCAAGTCATCAGAAAGGGGAGAAATCACAACAATCAAAACCCATGTTAGTGGTGAGGGAGTTCTGCTACCTGTCCCACTAGTGATCTCCTCTAAACAGAAGCAATCCCCAGGGGCAAGAAGGGAAGTGCCTGGGACTGAGAGGTCAACAAACCTCCCAAGTGGAAGGAAGTAACTTCCCACCCCAAGGTTACAGAGACCACAAAGAAGAGCTTGGAGAAGTTTCTCCCTCTAGCCTTTCAGAGACCTCCTGGCCCTGTGAGTGGCTGTCACGTTGGGGTGGGTGGTTGGTGATGCAGCTATCTTTGAGTCATCCCTGTTTCTGTAAGTTACCCCTCACTCGGCTGTTAAAGTAACCCAAAACTCATTGTTTCAGCAAGCTAGACTTCCATGTAATTGTTACTTTGGCCGGCTGTTTGTTGTCTCTCTGGGATGAGCCGATGTTTCCTCATGTCTCCCCAGGAAAAGTACCACTCAATGCCCATAGCTACCCTACAGGTGAACCTGCAGGTGTCATGATGGGCTGGCTGGCTTGCTGTCTCCCAAACTCACATGGAGCCATCCTAACTCCCAGTAATTGAGAGTGACTCTGTAGAGATAAGGTCTTTAAAGAGATAATAAAGATTTAATGACATCATTACCGTGGGATGTTGCCCCTTGGGAAGAGATTACAAAAAAGACAGCTCAGACTGAGGTTTACCATGTGAAATCAGAGAGGAAGTAGCCATCTACAAGACAAGGAGAGAGAGAACAGAAAAAATAAACTTGCCAAATTCTGATCTCAGATTATTAGCCTCTCTGATGCTTGAGAAAATGGATTTGAGTTGTCTAAGCTCCTTGGAAAAGGATAATCTTCTCGGGTAACCGAAATAGACCAAGGCAAATAGAAAGACGGTTTTGCTGCCTGGATGTGGATAAAGACGTACTGAACATGGAGCTAAGTCTTCATATCACAACATCAAAATCAGATGGGCTTGACTACGCTTAACGCCTAGAGAAAGTTCACAGACTAGAGAACCTATTTCCAATATCTAAAGTCAAAGGAGATTAGTTCCTGGGACGTACCTTTGAAAAGAAACAAAACAGGACTAGGTACGTGACTCAATGGTTCAAAGCACTTGATGCAAAAGCAAAAGGACCAGGTTTGATCTCTGGATTGTGTGTAAAATGCCAGGCAAGATGATGGTCTATCTGTAATCAGTCTCAGGAGGTGTCTGGTGCTCCCCGAGCAAGGTGACAAGCCAGTTTAGTCCCATATGTGAGCTATGGGTGATTAGCGTCAGAGTTTGAATGTGAGACAGCCCCCCTCCCAGGCCTGTGTTTGAATCCTTAGCTGGTGATTATGTCTGGGAAGGTTATGGTACTGCTGGAGGAAGGCTTGTAACAGGGCTGGGCTTTGCGGTCTGGTAGCCCATTCTGCTTCCTCCTTGGATCCTTTGATCTTGTTCTCTCTGTCTCATGATGGCTAGAGTGACCAATGGCCTCGGGCTTCTTCCTTTAACCATGCCTTCTGCTATGCAATTCCCACCATAATGGACTGTATAACCTCGAAACCATAAGCCGAATAAATACCTGCTTTCTCCCCTAAATTGTTTAGGTTTTTTTAGTTAGTTTTTTTGTTTTTTTGCATATGTGCACGTGTATATGTGTACCAGAGGGCACTGTGTGAGGCCTAACGGTAACATCAAGAACCACACTGGATTGCTCTACCTCCTTATTGCTTCACGCTGGGATTTCCCAGGCTTTGTCTTCCAAGGCAGGAACTGCAGGTTGCCACCACTTCCACCTGACATTTCTACATGGGTTCTGAGATCTGAACTCAGGCACTATTTTTTTTTTTACTTATTTTTAATTTTTCTAGTTTTACAAACATAATGAGTATTTATCCCTGCTCCCTCCTTCCCCCCTTCCTATCTCACCCACCCTCTCTTCACCAATCCATCCCTCTCCCTTCCGCCCTCTTGCCTGTCTGCGCATATGGACTTCAGCGTTCCCCTCTGATTGTCTACATTGGTATGGGCTCGGCTCTCTGTGGCAGATTAAGTGCTCTTCCTTGGGTAGACTCACTAATAAGGGCACTCTCCTTTACTTAGCCCCAAGGATCCATCTGCATGTAGTTATTTCTCCTGAGAGCTTTGCTAGTCTATGGGGGAATGTTGATATGTCAGTTACAGTGCAGGTCTGGTGAGAATAAGTGTCATTGCAGTAAGTTTCTAGATGCAGCAGTCCTATCTTGAGTGGAATGCCCTGGCCAGCCATGGACTGCCCCACCTTTAAGCTCTTACAATCTCTCAACACCCAAACAGATGCAGTTTATTGCAATGGAAGAGCAGTGAAATAGAGAACAACAACCAACCACAGTGCAGAGCATCAGTGTGATAGTTAATCCTGGGTCTCAAGTTAACACACCTGGCATTAATTAAGATCAACTGAGACCACACCTAGCAAGATCACCTGAGACCACCTGAAGAGATTATCTGGATGATACAAAGAAAAATCAGCCCTAGATCCTATCAGAACCTCCATAGATCCCACTGGAACCTTCCAGTAGTGAACCAGATAAAAGGAACCTTTTTAGAACCCTTCAAAGTGATCTCCAAAGGGGTTGTATGAGTTTATAATCCCACCAGTGGTTATGAGGGTCCTCAGCTCCCCACATCCATGCCAGCATTTGCAGTTTGTGTTTTCGTATCTCAGCCATTCTGACTGGAGTGAGATGATATCACAGTGTGGTTTTAATTTGTATTTCCCTAATGACTAGGGAGGTAGAACATTGTTAGACATTTGAATTTTGTCTTGTGGGAAGGTTCTTTTTGGTTCTATAGCCCATTTTTAATGGGATTTTTTTAATTCCTTGGTATTTAATTTTTCAAGTTTTTTGTGTGTTCTGGGTATTAGTCCTCTGTTGGATGTGTGATTAGCGAAAAGTATTTGTAGGTTGCCTTTTTGCTGGATTACCAGTTTCTTTTACTGAGCAAAAGCTTTTTAATTCCATATAGTCCCACTTGTTTAGTGTTGGACTTATTCTCCGTGCCTTTGGAATCCCATTGAGGAAATGCTGGTGGAGGCCAATCAATTCGAGATTATTCCCTATTTTTTCCTTCTAGGTCTGATTCATTTGGAGTTGATTTTCATGCAGAGAGACAAATAAGCATGCAGTTTCCTTTTTTCTGCATGTATATATCCAATTTTGCCAGCACCATTAGTTGAGGATATTGTCTTTTTTCCAATTTTTTTTTAGCACCTGTCTCAAAGATCAGTTGACTTTAGGTGCGTATGTTTATATTTGGGTCTTCAACTCTAAATACATTGGTCTAGATCTCTTTTTTGGAGCCAACACCATACTGTTTTTACTACTATGGCTTTATAGTATAGTTTAAGGTCTGGTATGGTGATATCTCCTACAGAATTTTTATTATTCAGGATTATTTTTGCTATCCTGGGTCTTTTATGTTTCCATAGGAAATCTGAGATTGTTTAACCAATTTCTGTGAAGAGTCAGGTTGGAATTTTGATTGATATTGCAATGAATCTGTTTATTGCTTTAGGTAAAATGGTCATTTTGACTATATTAATTCTGTCAATCCAGGAGCATGGGAGATCTTTGCATCTCTAGTCTCTTCAATCTCTTAAGGTTTTAAAGTTCTTGTTGTATAGATCTTTCACATCCTTGATTAGGTTTATTCCAAGGTATTTCATTTTTTAGGAGAAATGGTAAATGGTATTGTGCTTCTCAGGTCTTTCTCATTTTGTTTATCCTTGTTGTGTAGAACAGCCACTGATTTTTTAATGCTTTTATATTCTGCCACCCTACTATCCTTATTTATTAGTTCCAGGAGTTTCCTGGCAGAATCTTCAGGGTACTTGAGGTATAGAATCATGTCATCTGTGAACAGGGATAACTTGATTTCCTGTTTTCCAGGAAATTAGCTCTCTCTCTTGTCTTATGGCTCTAGCTAAGACTTTAAGTACAATATTGACTAAGATTGACTAGTGGCAAGAGTGAATAGTCTTGTCTAGTTCCCAATCTGAGTGGGAATACTTCTGGTGAAAAACTAGGATGATTTTTGCCATAAGCTCGTTGTATATGGACTTTTATGTTCCTTCCAACCCTATATTCTCCAGGGTCTTTATCACAAAAGTGTGTTGGATTTTATCAAAAGCTTTTTCAGCATCAAATTAGAAAATCAAGTGATCTTTTGTCCTTGTACTTGTTGATACGGTGAATTATATTTATAGGTTACATATACTGAACCAACCTGATCATTGTAGATGATCTTTATGATATGATTTTGTACCTGGTTTGCTAAAATTTTGCTGAGGATTTTTGTGTCTGTTGAACTCAGATGTCTTTTTGCTTGTAAGGCAAAGGCTTTAACCCCTGAGACATCTCCCTCTTCTTCTACTAAGTTGTTTGTGCCTGAGTATTGTCTCAAAACAACAATGAGAGACTCCCATCTCAAAAGAATAATGTGAAAGAAAAATTGAGGATAATTCCCAATATCAGTCTCCGGCCTCTGCATATACATGCATGCAAGTGTACCTGTATCTAGACACGTACCCACACACATGTGAACAAGCACACACAAATGAAAATGGAAAGAAAAGAAAGAAATACCTGCAAGTTGGCAAGAAGGTAATAGAAACATGCATAAAATATCCACATGAAAAGCCTAGTCCTCAAACACACATATGAATACAAGCTCAGCCCTATTAGTAATAATGACTACCAATGAAATTCTGTCTTTTTTTTTAGAATAGTGGGACAATATATGGTGTTGGACAGAAAGTGAGAGTGATAAAGAATCAAAGATGCTATTGGGATGGGAGGTTGTGTAGGGAACACTCAAGCTCCAGATCTCATTTCTTGAAGATGGATGTCAAAGGCATTCCTTGTGGTCTCAGTTGCTGCGTACCTCTATGCCAGCCTAGTTGTGTGCTTCTTGTGCCAGCATGGCTGTAGGCTGACTCCTGTTGATTTTCCCACAAGAGGCAGGGATGGGTATTGTCTTATCTTGAATTGGGATCAATGGCAGAGGTGTTCTTTACATATTTCTTCCTGTTCTTCGGAAGCCATCTTGACATTAATTAGCATATCTAAAAGATGGGCACAGAGCTTTATCACTGTAATTGTACCACCATATTCCTGACCTATTAGCAGCCTGTTCTTTCCCCACAATAAATAGGCAATTAGGGCATATTAGCAAGCCTAAGGATTGGCAGGGCTGTATTGTTGGTGGTGATCCTACCTGTTGTTGACCTTGCACCTGTAGCTTGTCTGCCACTATTGATGTCATCACTCTATACAGTGTACAGACATCACCCCATTTCATGATATATAAGGGATTAGATTCCATAATAAACTTGACTTGGTTTCAGCTTTCCAAGATCCCCTCTTAACCCAGCCTGATTCAATTCCTGCTCATCCTACTCTGGAATCTATCAGGATAGCAAGGTAAGTGTGCAGTTGTGGAATCCTGCAGGGTTCAAATGATCTGGGGGGTCCAGAAAAGCAGTCTAACAAGAAATTATGTGTAAGACTATCCTATGATCCAGTGGCTGACTTCCACCATACCCAGGACTTACACATTTTCTTCTTCTTTTTCTTTTTTCATTCTATTTCTCTTTATTTAAGTCTGAGTAAAAATCATTCAAAGCACCTTGTGGCATATTGGACACACTGTAGGCACACAATTATTTCAGTCATTTATTTATTCATTTATCAATAAGACAAAATTCTGTGGATTCTATCCAAACCTTGGCTTCATCACTTCCACATTTTATTTTTTAAATTGTCACAGTGATAATGGACCTGTGACATTTATTCAAAGAAATACTGATCAAATGTCTCTCCTATGAGCTGCTCTCCAAACCTTTGTATTTTCAGACATGAAGGGCTTCCAGTTTAAGATTCACTAACGGGGAGGATGGGGAGATGACTCAGTGGTTACAAGCATTGCCTTGCAAGCAAAAGGACCTGAATTTGTATCCCCAAATCTCACATTAAAAAAAAAAAAGCCAGGTGGTGGCCTGAAATTCCAGCCCTCAAGAGTGAGCCTGGGCAACCCCAGAGCAAAGCAATAAGGCTGAAGAGCAATTCAGAGTGATTCCCAATGATACCCTTGGATCTCCACAAACATACACATTCAAGTGTCCTCTTGTCCTCTTGTATATGCACCTGCACACACACGGACACCCACCCACCAGAAAAACACACATGCATGCAAAAAAAAAAAATTCATTAAGGTCCTTTGCTAAATCTTCATGAATTTGGCATGGCGACCTAGTTTAATATATCTAAAAGATCAAAAGTTGGAAAACAATAAACCACACATTTGGGGGCTTAGAGTGTGGGGTAGCCACTTACAGCAAGAACTTGGGCCAAGATGAGAGGAGGTGGGTTTGTGGACTTAGCAATTGCAGGTGTGAGCCTGGGAGGACTCTCTGATCAAGAGGGACAGAAGGGAGTGCTGGCATCTTAATTGCTCTGCCAAGTCTCTGCTGTGTACCAGGTCAGATTGAAGTTTAACCGAAAGGAGGGTTTTTCAGCTAATGGACAATGTCCAGAGCTGAACCTGCACATGCGGGGCTCCTTCCGCCCTCATTATAAAGAACTCGAGCTGTGGTACCAGTGTGCATCTGTTCTCCCTGCTTTTAGTTTCAGCAACCGTCATTTACTAACACGTGCTTTGCGAACTCCCATCACTTGGGCAGTAGCTTTAAGTTTTTGCTTAAAGCAAAAACTATCCTTACAGGACTTGTGTTAACACAACATTTAGCTTTTGTTATGATGGTGGCAGTGCCCGTGGCGGAGGTGTTGGTATTTATTTGGCTTATTTCCTCCTCCCTCATTTTAGAGCCGAAATTAAAATGTCAGTTGGTCACTGCAAAGACGTGTGTCCAGCTCATCCCAGGGGTGGTCACACTAACTTGGTTAGATCAGATCCAGACAAAAAGGGTTCCAATTCCTGTGACTCTGGAACTGAATTTGCCTTTTTAAAAATGCTCCTTAAAGACGGACAGGGAACAGCGGGCTCATGTCCACTTTCTCCCAAGCTGGAGCCTCTGGGTCCCTCCCTAGGGATCTACCTCCTCAGCGTCCTCGGCTAAGCTCCTGCACCTTTAACGGACTGCCGGCAGGAGGCGGGCCTTCGCCTCGGCGGCGGCTGTGATTGGCCAAGCCCGCCGGAAGTGGGCGGTGAACGTGCTGCTGCTGTTATTTTCCTGGCCGCGCGGCGTGCGGGCGCGCAGTAGGTCAGCCGGCCGCAGCGCCCACCTTTGCTCAACGTGGATTGGGGCTGCCGACGCGGTCCCGGCTCTGTGGGGGGCTCAGAACCCTGGCGACCGTCCCGCGCGTGTGCCGAGGCCTCGCAGCGAGCTGGGGTCCGCTGGGCGGAGGGCAGCGCGGCGGCTGGGGAGGGAAGGGGCTGCCCGGGCGCCCGCCGCCGCGTTCGCGCCCGGGCCTCGGCCCCCGGCTCCCACTCAGGACTCTCTCTCCCCTGTTCTGCAGGCTCGCGTCCGGCGTCATGGCTCAAAGGGCCTTTCCGAATCCTTATGACGATTATAACAAATCCCTGGCCGCCTGCTACTTTGATTCCGCTGGGAGGGTGAGTTGGGGCCGGGTGCCCCGTCTTCCCCATGCTTCAGAGCCTCCGAAGGACCTCGCTTCGGGGAGAAGGGGGTGTTCGTCCCTCCCCCCCCCAAAAAAAACAGGACGCGGGGGCGGACCTGAGTGTATATAATACGTGCTAAGATGCACCGATCCCCGACAGTTTGGGTAGGGAAAGGCCAGTGCTGGTGTTCCTAACCCTGACCCTGTCACCGAGAACATGAGTTACAGAAATCGGCAGGTTATTACGCGATGGATGTTTTCATTTCCTCTGCAAGCGAGGAGGGAATCCGGTGTATTCGCGGGTGCAGGCCTGGGCGGGTCAGTAAAGGGGCGAGGACTTTTTTAAAGGGACAGTGTTCATAAAGGGATGTGCCATTCTGTACAAGTCATTAGCCCCCTACAAAATCACCGTGGTTAGCATTTCACAAGGTGCCTGCACGAGAGAGACTACCAAGTACCTGCGTGCACAGACATCTTGGGATGAATTTGCTTGTGGAAAGGGAATATGGCACCTTAAGAATACCTACTTTTGGACAAATCCTGAGAGAGATTGGGAGAGAACACACCTTTACAAAACTCGGCAATCCAGGCTGGCCCGGAAATCCCTTTCTCTTGCCTGATCTCCCCAGTGCCCTTCGTAAGCATTTGCCACCTCCAGGGCCCACACATTGTAGTTTTTAAATTGTCCCAGTTTATTTCTTCAAAACTTGTCGGCTGTGCAAAGAAAACATTTCAGGTACTGCAGCCCTTCAGACTTCATGTCTGGTGAGTTAACCTCTTGGAGCTCAGACACTTGAGACACATGATGTAGATGGACTTGGTCAGTTGTACAGATCAGAGAGGCAGGGGCTAGAAGGCCACCAAGGTGTTCATGGAGTTAGACATGGAGCTGTCTGCAACAGAGCCTGGTATAGTGATCTGAGGTTGCAGGTGCTGCGTGGCCCTGGGCCTTCCGTTCTGAGTGACTGCAGATCCCACGGGAGGTCTGCTCTTGCCATGCCACCACCTCCTGCTGCTCTGGCATAGAGCATCTGTCCTGGAGGGTGTGTCCAGGCAGAAGCCTTTCCTGAAGCAGACATTTCTGCTTCCAGTTAGAACATGGCCAAGAATCTCTTTTGTTGCCCTCCCTGTTTTCAAACTCCAGTGATCCTCCCACCTCAGCCTGAGTGCTAGGATTGCAAAGGGAAACCGCCGCACCCAGCTCCCCGATTGAATTCATTCTTAGGGACAAAAGATGAAGACTTGTATAAAATCCAGATCCAACCACAGGATAATAATGTACCATGTCTGGTATAATTTATTATTGCATATGTGTGTGTGCATATGTATGTATGTATCAGAAGGCACAAATTCAGTAATCACCCTGGATTGGTCTACCTCTTCTTTGCTTTGCTCTGGAGTTTCCCAGGTTCCATCTTCCAGGATCTGAATGAAGTACAGGCCGCCGCCATTTCCTCCTGGCATTCTTTATGTGGGATCTAGGATCCGAACTCAGGACCTTTTGCTTGCAAGGAAAATGCTTAACCCCTAAGCCATCTTTCTGGCCCATGTGACACAATTTTGAGATTCTTTAAAAAAATGCAAATGATCATCGGCTGCTAAAATTATTCAGTGTCGACCTCAAAATTAGACCCTGAGGATCTAATTTGTTAATAGAGATTCAGGGAACAGTTGGTCAGTTTTCAAGTGTGTGCAAGGGGAAAGGCTTGATGTTACTGCTAGAGTTAGGTGGTGGGCAACTCAAGCAGTAGATTCTGGGGCAGGCCTCACCCTCACCCTCCTCCTCCTCTGCCTCCAGTCCTCGGCCTCAGGAAGTCAGGCCAGCCTCGATGATGAATTGTGCATGATCTTCACTTGAGAGCTGGCATTTTCCCAAGTCACCCGTGCTTCTATCCACCTGGGATGGATTGACCTTTGATATAATACTGAAGTGTATTTTATCGTCCAGAGTGCCTTTTTTTAACCTTTCAGGAGAAATTGTTAAGTCAGTAACGAGCATATCTGTCATACAGAGCGGGCGCCTCCAGGAGTGCCCTGGAATACACAGTCGGGCGGGAGCAGGTCTGGTCTTGACCTGCCTCAGATTGGCTGCTCCTCAGAAGTGATCTGAAGATATGAAATTGCTGCTGTTATTAGTGCTGACACCACGTCTTCAGGACGCTGCTCTTTGCCTTGTGTGCATACACGCTCCTGTGAGTGTGAGTACTGGTGCAGACCAGAGGAAGCCCTTGACATTGCTCCTCAGGCACCCGCCATGGTATCTCTTCTGGGATTGGAACTCGCCAAGTAGGCAGGCAAGTTCCTGGATCCTGCCCACCTCAGTCTCCCCAGTCTTGGGAATTCAGGGCTTTTATTTTCACAGGGTTCTGGGGATCCATTTTGGGTCCTCAGGCTTTCAGGGCAATCACGACACCTTCTGAGCCCTCCTCTGGCCCGAAGAACTCCCTCCCACACTAGGGCAGGCAGTGTCAAGGTTTATTTCTATAATCTCTTCATGGTGAAGAAAAGCATTTCGAATTTTTACTATGTGTCTGTGGAGACCCAAGGGTGACATCAGGAATTATCCTGAATTGCCCTATGTCTTTTTGCTTTTGCTCTGGGGTTTCCCTGACTTCCCATTTCAGGCCAGAATTACCCTCCATGGCCATTTCTACCCTACATTTTTACTTGGGATATGGGGGTCCAAACTCGTGTCTTTTTGATTGTGAGGCAAAGACTTTAACCCCTGAGCCATCTCCCCAGCCCTTAAGGTTTCTTTGTACAATCTTTTCAAGGTGGAGAAAAATGTTTCTACTTTGTGTGGGTGTGTGTGTATATATATACATGTGATGTTTCTGCAAATTTGTAGTGTGTATCTGGTATGTGTATATCTATCATCTAACTGTCTTGACATTCTACTGCTTCCCAAACTCCTAGTCCAGGGACCAGCAAGCTCCTAAGTGACCACTAGATGAAAGCGCCTTTCATAGCCTCACAGTTGTGCAGAGTAGATGGGCTGTGCAGGAGGAGTTCTGGTGCCTTCTGTGAGCCCCGCTAGGTGCTATGGGGTCTGCGTGAGCCCCAAAGCCTGTCGTGGGGTCTGTAGATGCTGCATGGAGACCACTGGCCCTACAACCCATCAGTTACATTCAGTCTGTATCCAGGTCATTCCTTGTCACATGCTTTGGGCTGCCAAAAATAGTCAAAAAATTAGCATTGACACCTCTACATGGAAGAGACCCATGCCCCAATCTCATTTAGTCCTAAAATGGGAGGCCTTTCAAACTTAGGAGGCAGGTGTCCTGACTAGGAAGGTCATTGGAACATGAGGAAGAAAGTTGAGCAAGGTCACCCTGCTTATGGCCGGGAAGGATTGTCGGTGCGTTGGTGCAGCAGCGTCAAGATGTCCCTGCTGTGTGTGATCCGAGCAGGGCTTTGATTCTCTCCATGCCTTTCTTATTCTGCTTCTTTGATTTTGGAAAAATACATTACTCATTTTTAAAAGCAACAGAAACTACTTGAGTAGTTAATCTCAAGGGGATTAATGTCACCGCATGAATTTAATACCTTGCAAACAACAAATATCTTTTCTGATTTGGGCCTAAGAAAATGATTTTATTCCTTTTTTGGCATATGTGCCTGTAGCTACAGCGAGTATGGATGTAGGCATGCAGTGTGTGGGTGCAGTGTGTGCATGTCTGCAGTACGTGTGGATGCAGGCATACATGTGTTTGTATGCAGTAATGTTGGTGTGAACATGCATGTGTGTGGTTACAGTGTATAGATGGGCAATGCATGTGTGTGTAGGCATGCATGTCTGTGGATGCTGTGTGTGTATTGGTGCAGGTATATATGTGTGGTTGCAGTGTGTGTAGGTGTGGGCATGTAATATGTATGGGTGCCAGCGTGTGTGGGTGCAGGTAATGCATTGTGTATTTGGGTATAGACATATGTGTGTGAGGAGGGAGGGGACACCTTTCAGGTCCTAGTCTAGTGCAGTTTTCACTGCGGCCATCTTCCCGCCCCGTTCCTCCCCCCCCAATCCCCTACCCGTTTGAGACAGAGTCTCCTGTGTAGCCCAGGCTGGCTCCAACTTGCTGTCCTGTGTGTGTCATCATAACTGGCTTATGATAACTTTTCTTAATTCAAATCTTGAGTTAAATCCTAGGTGCTCTCTGTTTAGGCACTCAGATATTTTCATGAAAACCATTTGTTCTGAAAACGTTTCTCACCTAAAGTAGATGATCAAGGTCCTTTGGAGTTTCATGATGCGCTCTTGCCCATTGTCCGTCCTCGCAGGCAGAGAGAAATGTGCAGATGCCCAAACATTAGAGGGAATAATAACGTAGCAAAAAAGCACCTTCATGCTCCTGGAGGCCCTTCGTTCAGGAGATTGAGTGCCCCCTCTTTTTTTTCTTTTTCTGCTTTGATACTCTTTTCCTTTCATGTCTACAGCTCACTCCAGAGTTCTCCCAGCGCTTGACCAATAAGATCGGAGAGCTCCTTCAGCAGATGGAGAGAGGCCTCAAGTCTGCAGACCCTCGGGATGGCACAGGCTACACTGGCTGGGCAGGTAGGGCATGTGGGGAGCTGACTAGTGCTCCATGCTCCTGCCCCTCCTGTGCGAATGCTGTGTTCTTCACCCATGGTGACTTCTAGGGGTGCAGTGGCCAGCACACTGCTAAGGACCACGTCTGATGCTCAGGTAGCTACTGTACCTGGGAGGAGAAAAACTGATTCTTTAGCACAGTTGATTTGAAGAAGGCCTGAAAGGAGTCAAGAAGGATTTATTCTCAGGGATGAAACCTGTGTGGACTTGTTGCTAGTAAACCTGTGTAGATGTGCTGCAGTTAGACACATCGCCCTTGAAGCCCTGCCCCTTCCTGCTGGTATGGGCAGAAGGACCACCCCCCAGAACCCACTCTGTCAGTCCAGGTGGTGCTGTGGGTCCTGGTGGTCCTGTGCTGCAGGCTGGTCCTGGTCACCAAGAGCTTCAACAAGGATGGAGAACAAGCTTCCTGGTGTACTGGGAGAAGAAAACCCAGGGAGCGAAGCTGAGGGTGGTTAGTGTGTCTCCTATAAAGACAGGAGGAGATCGGTTTTGAGACAGTCTCCTGTTTCCCTGGATGATGACCCGTGCTGCCAGGCTGGGCCAGGACTTTGATTTTAAAACATGGTACTCGGGACAATGGAGGAGGCAGCAGAGATTGGTTCAGAAGCAGAAGCCTAGAATATTTGTGTACAAGCTTCAGCTGGCCTGCAGCACATCCTGTGCTGTGGGTCACAGTGTGCGAATTGCTTCATGTGGTGTCATGTTGACAGTTGAAGTTTTGAGTTCTGAACACATTTGTAGAGAATTAATGGTTGTTGAGTTAAGCCCACAGCAAACCGTCTAGCTGATGGGGAAGGCCCAGCCCATGATGAGTGGGATTAGCCCTGGAATAAAATTACAGAGTTGGTTGAGGGAGTTAGCATCCTTGTGTACACTTGGCCAGACATGCTGGTCTGGCAAGTAAGGATCGTCCCTCTCTCAGCCATTATATAGAGATGGTGTGGCCAGTTCCCTCAGCTCTAGTGTAGGTGAGTACTCTCCCATCAAGCTGGACTGTAAGTGTAACTGGCCTATCATAAGGAAATAATCCCCTTGTTCCCTGAAACCATTTGATGGTGATCTATCAGCAACTATGTAGGCAAACTGCAACATGTGGTTTGGACAAGTGGACTCTTGGCAGGACACATGGCTCACTTTTCCTTACCAGCTAAGAGGAGACAGTTGAAGTAAATGAAATGGCAGAGAGCAGTCAGGTCAGTACTTTATACAAAAAAGGATAGGCTAAAAAAATTTTTTAAAGGCTAGGCTAGGTGATGTAGGGCTGGGGATTTTGTAGATTAGTTTTAAGATTTTAAGGACTTTTAGAAATGGCATACAAGAAACATTAAAATGGGATAAGCACAAGTATTTTGTTTTCAGAAGGAAGTCGTCAGCTGCCATTGTAGTATAAGCAAGAGATTGATCTCCTTAATAAAACACATTCCTGTTCTCTGTTTAAAATAACTGAATTTTAACAAGACAAGGCAAAGCGCCATGCAAGGTTGGCTTCAACTCACCTCTTATTGCCACGCTATGATCATAGGGAAGAACCAGACTTACAAGTTTTTCCTAATATATTTGAAGTTTCTATTGTTTTATTGTCCCTGTTCAGACAGAGCTGGAGACACTAGGCTGTCTTGAGACATCCCAGGAGGGAGCAGAGCAAATGGCTTCACCCTGAGTCACCCTGTGAGCTACACTGAGCAAACAAACGGACATGGATTGGTGTAGAGCTGGAGCAAATAGCTGGTAGAATCTCCCTCCCCAATTGCCTGGGCTGGGTGAGAAACTACCAGTCACACTTCCTTTAGAAAAAGCCTTTGGTCTCTATGCTGAAATTTGGGTTTTCTTTTAACTTTAGTGCTGCATTAGGATTTGGGTGCCAGCGCCTTCGAATGCCAGCATCTCATCCTTAAGATCTGTCGCACTCATTGCTGGCTCTGGAAACCAGCTTATGTGGCAAGTGTTTGAGTCAGATTGGCACACCAAGCAGTTCAGGGTTCTTCAGCTGCCAGTTGTTTTATGGGGTAACATAAAACCTTCTGAATACATTTGCTAATTGCTTTGAGGCAAGGTTCCTAATGTCCCCTAATCGAACACTGTTAAAAAGCCATTATTCCCACATAGTATAGACCATCTCTCCAGCATTCTGATAAGGAAAAGCAAAACTGTAAAGCTCTAAGCTGCTTCACAGGCCAACGCTGATGCAACCATAGAGCCATAAGCTTACCAACTTCAGTCAGCTGCCGTTATATTACCAGAAAGTACCTACCAGAAGCAGCACAGTAACATTGGTTGGTTTTCCTTATGTGAAAGCAATATTTACCAACAGGCAGGTTTGCTTGTATGTTGCTTTCTGTATATCCTTGCTATCACTCTAAAAGTGATACTTTTTAAGGAAGAGGACTTGTGTGTCCTCTTTGTGTTCAACCCAAAATTAGAGACCGTGTGTACGTGTGCATGCGTGTGCGTGTACATGTGCGTGTGTGCTTGTAGGACCAAGGGTGACTTTGGGAACCATCCTGGATACCTTCTACCTCCTTGCTTCATTCTGGGATTTCTCAGGCTCCACCTTTCTGAGTGCAGGCTGCGTCATTTCCACATGGAGTCTGGAATCCAAACTCAGGTCCTTCTGCTTGCAAGGCAGAGTCTTAACCACTGAATTATCTCTCCAGACCCAGGACCATGCTTTCATAAATATTATCTTATTGTTGGAAACTTACTAATTTGTCTACATTCATGCTACCTTGAGAAATGCTAATTCATCATAGAAAACCTTTAAGGCTTTTTTAAACACTGGTACTTATTGAGCATTTGTTTTCAATGTGCAATGAAAGCTTACACAGGTTGTCCCTATGTTGTTAGGTGGTTTATGTGAATAAAATGTGTGGCCACAGAGAGCTAGCATTTTAAATTACCATCCTCTTCTTTTAAATTTCACTGTCCAGTACAAATATGGGCTGTTAGACAGTGGTGGTTCATGTAGAACTAGAATCTAGATGCAGCTAAGCTGGGTGGTTTAACGAATATTTATTTTTTTCTGTTGAGAAAGAAGGCCAGAGAGAGGCCAAAGTGGCCACTTGGAGTGGAGCATTGTGATGTTAATAAGAAGTCAGGTTCTCTTCTCAGCCCTCAATCACTTGTTCCCCTTTCTTTAAAGACTTTCTGGAAATCCCACTCTGTGCTAAGTCCTGCTCAGTGCACACTGGCTGGCACAGAGCCATCTGGTTGTCGGGGAGGATGTAAAGGTGGTCTGCTGGCTGGCGTTCTGCTGAAGGCGAATGCTGCGGCTGTGAAAGCTGCTCATTCCGTGCCTTGCACGAGTCCCCCAGAGCTGGTGTTCAGTCCATCTTCCCAGGCTCCATGTAACTAGTCCATTTTGGAGGGGTTTGAAAGAATAAATTTCTCAATGTGACAAACTATTTTGAAATGCACTGTTGGCAGTTTCTCTTTCTGTTGCTATGAGACACTACTCAGACTCAAGCAACTTAAGGGGGAAAAGGGAGATTTATTCGGCTTACGGTCCCAGAGGAGAGATACAGTCCATTATGGAAGGAAAGGCATGGCTGGCTGGCCAAAGCTGGAGGAAGCTTAGATCTCATCCATCAGGAAGGCTGAGAGAATTCAAATTGCACACTCCAAGAGCAGACTTCTAGTTTGAAGCAGTGTGCGGCTAACCAACCTCAAGGCTCTCCCCCTGTGACATCCCTTCCAGCAAGGCTCCACCTCCCCAAAGTGCCATGACCTCCCCAAACACCGAGGATAGCTAAAGATTCAAACACATGCGCCTGTAGGGAACAACTCATATTCAACCATGACATGTGCTAGGCAGTCTTTTACCTATCCCTTGTTTCCAAGGCGACTCAAACAGCTTTCCCCTTCTTTAGTTCTTAAAGTTGTGATCTTTTCATGAGGCCTGTTACAGAGAAGGGGTATTAAAGAATGCACCATCGTGAGTGATTTCTCTAGAGCTAAGAGTAGCTTAGATCTAGAAGAGACTGCAGCTAACTGCTTTATGCTGCCAGAGTTTGCTGTTTGCTCTAAGTACTTTTCTGTCTCCCTGTTCCTCTCAAGCCGTGTCCTCTCCTGGGGGATTCTAAAACCCTTACCGTGCCTGCCCCTCTACAGCCCAACTCGGCCCCGTGGTCATGATAGCCACACAATGGGTCTAGATGGGTCCTTGCTGCCCAGTCCATCTTGAAAGACTTCTGTTGCAGAGGTGAGGCACTACGTGTGACGTCACACAAGGAGCCCAACACACCACATCTTTTGTCTTTTCCACCAAAAGAAATATGAGACTAATGGGGGGACAGGGCACTTAGAATTTCTGATAGTATACCTGTGTGTGTTAATATGAACATTGCACAATGTTTGTCCTGGTGTGCGACCCTTTCGTGCACGCTGCTAAGTGGTTGCCATGATACATAGCATTCATTGTGTTCCGTTCCCCAGTAGTAATACGGTCTCAAGGTTGATTCTGGATCAGATAAGATTAAGATTCGGAATAGTCTAAATAATTCACAATACAGAATGCTTTCTTAGTAAGGGTGATGTATACAGGTTTAGACGAAAATCTAAAAGAAGTAAGTAATTGCCTGAGAAAGCAGTTTACAGTCACTTTCACACTATTGTACAGCACAAATTCTCTTGACTTTTACTTTAAAATAAGACCAAGAGGCTATTATGAAGCAAGTGGTAAAAGTGAATGGAGAATTTCATTACAATTCAAATACATATATCCACACCTGTGGTGTGTTGGGCTCCTGTAATATTAAGTCCTGTATCCCTGAGTTTTATGTTTTTATATCCACAATAGAGAAGAAAAGTGCCTTGACCCTGGGAAAGGAAGATTTTTCAGCCTCAAGGCATCTTGTGGCTGTAATTGTCCTCACAAGATGAGGCAGTGATTGTCCTCAGTCCCTCGGGCCTCTCTCACCTGGGCAGAAGGGACAATTTGAGAGTTACTAAATGACCACCATATACTGGTGTCCAGGGGAAACTTGAGTAATTTAATAACAGAATAATGCATAGAAAGGATGTGGGGTCCTGCAGTGATGAAGGTCTAGTGGGATGTAGTTTCATGGTTCCTGGAAAGTTGGAGATGAGGAGCAAAGATGAGACACTGTCCCTGTGCGGCTGTTTGCAGGACAGGACTGAGACAGTGTGCTCACGTGCACCAGCGCTTCGTGAACACCAGCGAAGGGCCTTGCTCTTGTGTGCTGTTGCTACCTCCCAGTACCTCCGTGGTTCGCATGTCAGAGGAGAAAGCAGACATCAGGCAGAGCCAAGGTTTGCACTGAAAGTCAGACAGCTAGCAAGCGACACAAGTGGGGTTCCGATCCGGCAGGCCAGGTTCTCAAAGCATGTTCCCCCTCTGAGTGAGCTTTTACATCTGTGTGTTTACTCACCACTTCTGCATAGTTCTGTACATTTTGTAGGTGATGAAGGTTTACTTACAAGCCATGAAATGGAGTAATTTGAGACATGACAACTCGATATTCTTGCTGTTAAAAGAGAAACTGCTGATGCTGCTGCAGAGTGGAATATTTTATGTAAAGAGGTAGAAAGAGAAGAAGAGAAAGAAAGAAAACAGGGTGTCACCCTGTTAAATCAGGAAAAGAAGTTGAAAAGAAAGGGAAACTAGCTGCATTGTCCAGGCCAAAGTAACTCCAAGAAAAAGCTACTTAGAATTGAACATACAATAAACCCTGGAAAATGTATGCACATTTTTCAAATAGGAGTACGAACTTTTGGGCATTCTTTTGCAGAAAGTATATTGTCTACTTCTTAATACATTACTATCTTCAATGTAGTTTCAGGATTAAAAAAAAAATTACTTGGTCCAAGGCAGATCCTTCTCATAATTGCTTGTATTTGGAAAGGTTTATTGAGGGCCTTCTCAAATGAATTGTCATTCATGGGAAATCAATTGGCAGTGCTTATACCTGTGTAAAAGAGATATTTTAAATAAACGGCCTCAGGTATTTTTACCTCAAGTTCTCCTTTATAAAATGCCTATTGAAGAAGAAAGCATTGTGACTGATGTGCAGTTCATGCTATATCCGTCAACAGGAGCTGTTCATTTGCAGCCTTAACTAATCCTCTCCAGTAGGAAACCACTCCTCCCAGAACACTCCTCCCAGGTGAGTTTGTCAGAGCACCCCTCAGCCTGAGGAGGGGGGAGTCTCCAGCAAGAAGTGTTCAGTGTGACCACACACAGCACCACAGACAGCATAGTATCCATAGGTGCGCAACCTCCACACCGTGGGTCCAAAGATGAGCTGGGGTTCAACCAGAAACCACAGCACCAGCTGTCATTGGGCTGCTCTGGGTTTTGATCCAAATAACTAGGTTCTAGCATTGAGAAGATGGCTTAAAATATTTTTTACAACCAACAAACCATAATTCAGAACATCAGAGACTTTATATCAACCACCTGGAACTGGGCCATTCTAATCTCTGCCCATCCTGAAGCTCAGGGAAATTTGCGGAAGAGGGGGCGATAAGATTGTAAGAACACAAGGATGGGAGGAGTAATGATTTGCAAGATACTCCACACAAGTTAGGGCTGAAGCAGTCATAATAGGACTTTCCATGACCTGCGCAAATGTCCAACACATTATTGACCCCACAAAGTCTAGCATTTGCTAAAGGCACTAGGATCCTTGGAGGCTAGGGATTGACAGCCACAGTAGTGTTCCTAAGCTTAAGGGGAACACAGGAAAGCGTTCTGGGAAATGCCACTGGGTCCTTCACCTCATCGGAGAGGAGGACTCAGAGGAGAGTTTGGCATGCACATTAAAGGATCCTCCGGGGATGGGGGGGAGCACTGGGGAATGGGGAAGGAAGGGGGAGCAGGGGGGTGCGGGGTGGAGGGAGGGAGGGGACCGGTGTACCTGTTAAGTTTGTATGAGTGGAAATAAAAAAAATTTTTTTTACAGTAGAAATCACGAAACACTGGTAAATTTTTATAAGGAATTGGATGGGCAAGTGAAGTATGCCTGTGCTGGAAGTAAGTGTCTTGTAGATAACAGTAAAAAAGTTAAGTAAACCCAAGGGATGGTCCATCTCAGTAGTGTTTATGGAATAGAAAGAAAAATTGCAGTACTCATTTAATTTCATTTTTTCATATTTCTTACTATGATGATCCTTGGGGAAATTGTGATCGGCTCACACTTTAGAAAAAAAGAAAATATACTTACCCAGTACACAAGGGGCTTTGGTTCTGAAAGACATGACTCAAGCTTCTGTAGCCAACTCATAAAGCTAATGAGGCTGAGATTGGCATGCATTTCCTCTTCTCAAGTATCAGGTAACATTTTAAATAAGAAGATCTGCAGTGTAATCCCCAGAGTAATATTAGCTTGCACTCTAAATGCAAGTCATTACGGTGTTTCAAGATTCTGGTCCTCTGATCTGCTGAGTGTATAGCCTTCAGCTGCCGAGTTAGTATGTGGACCCTGGTTTCTGCTGACAGGAGCATTATTTCAAGGAAATCTCTCTGGCCAGGTATCTTCTCATTGTGATTTGATCTCTGTAAATAGCTCTTCCCCAGAGCCAGTATTGCCGTGTCAAATTTGAGCCCTGAGTAGATGCCCTTCATCTTCAGGAGAGGCATCCATCCCTCCCACCCAGAGCTGCTGGGCATGTGTCTTTCATGACAGCCTCTGCATAGATGAGCGTGCCTGAAGCATTGTGTGCCATCCTGCTGTCTGAGTGCCCTTCCTTAACGCCGATGCCATTGTACCGTAGGTGATCTTAAGTAACAGAAGCTGTGGCGTAGACAATTGTAGGCTTTAGATTCAGCAGTGCGTTGCAGGTAAATAAAAAAGAACAGAGGAGTGAACAGCAGACATGTCTTACCATTATGTCACAGGCAGCACCCGGAAGGCTGCAGCTGTGCATGACACTTCCAGTAGCTTCCACTTGGCACAGTGCCAGGTCTGTAGCTAGTGCTTAGTAAAAGTATTCATTGAACGAATATTGAAGCGTGAAGCTGTCATTATTACTCTTAGCTATACCTATTTAGTGTAAAATAGTGACTTAAAGCCAGGTGGAGTAGGGGAAAAGTAAACCTTCAGTTCATCTCCTGTCTGCCTAGAATGGGATTGAGTAAGTCACATCTAGCATCGGATCCAGTTGAGACAGGAATTCAGAAATGCAATAAAGTTTAATAAATGGGTTAAGATCACACAGCCAGTCAGTGGCAGAGGCAGATTTTGGTCCCACTGTAAAGGGCCCATGATCTTAAAACTGCTGTGCTGAGGGACTTACCACCTATCATGACCATCAATAAAAAGCTGACTGATTCAGTATTTGACATTTACAAAGCAGAGGGCATAAGTGGAAGAGGAGGAAAGTTAATGTCTTGTTTTCTGTTTTTTAAAATCCCTTTTCCTCTATCACATGCCGGCTCTGAAAATAGAAAAGAAAAAACACACATTGAGCTGTTTCTTAGCCACTCCTGCTTGGATCATATTCTCAAAGGTCCAGAGTTATAGCTCCTCTCCTCCCTAGATTGCTTGCACGAAAGGTCCTGGAGTATTCATGACACTAGCAGCTCACTAGGAATAGCTCACAGTTGGGACTAATCAGGTGCCTGCCTGACTCCCAGGCCTGATGGAGAGGGCTGTATACAGGCACAATAGTGACCAGCAAGCGCACTGTTGCCCAAATGATGCAGAAATGCACGTGCCCAAACATTCATACACAAGATTAGGAACCAACTGTAAAAGCTACCACAGTGGAAAGAATAAACTCATTACAGAAAGGTGAGTGGTCACAGTCAACGGGTTCATCAGAAGAAACTTGGACTTCTTACATTCCCTGAATCTGAAAGGAGAAAACAGTAATTGGTGATTGGTAATTGATGATTGGCTTCCAATGTTTCAGGGAAGGACTAGTAGTTAGACACTTCCTAAGTGTCTAACTGTTAAATACTAGTAGAATGGGTATCTACAAGCTTACAGACACTTCCTACCAGAGTTTATGAAAGGAATCTCTCAAGGAATTACTTTGCAGACTGAAATACACAGCAAAAGTGACTGGTAGCAATGGAAGTGAAATTTTTAGAGTAGTCTCTAGAAGAAGGGAGAGGTGTTTGGGGAGGTTCATGTGTCTCTGGAGACTTTGTACCATCTCTACATACATTTGAGAACCAGAAGGTCTTGATTGGTCAAGATGAATAGAATTAATGGTCCCTCAGACATCCAGAAGCTTCATATTAATTACTTCCGAACAGCTGGCCATGTTTATAGTGCTGCTGGGGATATAGTGCTGCTGAGTAAGGAAACTGTGGATTTAGAAGTTTCCCTGAGCAGTTGTCTCCCCATCCCCCAACCCCTTCGCAGAGTAGTAGTTCTAGAAGAAAGCAAAATAGAACATTCTGCTTCAGAGCTTACATACCGAGAGTCAGGGGTTGATGCTGATGACAACAGAGACTTTGGGGCATAGTATTTTGGTTTGTTTGTTTCAAGCAAATGAGTTTCACCATTTCCAAACCAAGAGGTGTCTGTGATGAATTGTGAGGCCGTTCCAGGCTTTCTGCTGGACCACTGATCTTTGGAGAAGCCCTGTAAGCACATCGGAATGATGCATGTTCTGCCACTGTCCACTGCGGCGACCACTTGCCATATGTGGCTGCGGAGCATTTCAAAGATGTGACTAAAAAGCACAATCTTGAGTTCTGCTTCTGTCTAATGATCTTAAGTTCTAGGTATTAATCAGAGAGTGTAGTCACTGCACTTCCAGAGTGAGCGAGCATGCTCCAAGACACCTGGGGTCAGAGCCCGGGTTCCCATTGGCCTCTTAGACCCTGAAGAAACAGACAAGTGGATTTCCTTTTGCTTTGTTTTAGTGAAAAGTTTCTCCCACTTTGAACAGTTTGTCTATTCCTGAAATGCACTGCCAACCATTGATGAGAAGACAATGTCTTAGTGTAGTTTGCTTTACTTCTCAGTACTTCTCAGCAATTCTCTTCCTGGATTACTTTGTCTTTTTAAGATGTGTCCTCAAAGGTTGATGCTGATAAGGGAAAAGGGGAGCTACTTACCAGTGGGGTGCCTACTGGTATATCATCTAACTCAGGTGACACCTAGTGGGTTCCTAGGAAGACATGGGAAGGGGGATCCTAGTAGGGAACTAGAAAGTTTGTAGTAGGAGAAAGAAGGGGATTAGGAGAGGTAATTAAGTGTGAAAGGGATGTGAATTCATGTGTAAAGAAAAAGAAAGCAAATCTCCAGTATTTTAGTTAGGAGGTAGCAAATAGGGTACAGGGAAATTTGTCTGATAGTCAATCGTAAACCCAAGAATACACTTAACTAAAAGTGACTTTTGTTACTTTAAAGAAGTTGCAAGTTCAGTGATTAAACAGAAGGAAGCACTGAATAGACGAAGCTGCTTCATCATCCTGTCTTGCCCAGTTGTGGTTGTTACTCTAGAAGTAGGTTTTTCTCACTGTAGGGCACAGCTGCTCATTTTTCCCCCACCAGCTTTTCTTGTTTTTATCCCCCATGCAGGCTCACTCACTGCATCTGCATGTACTCTTTTTCCTATGTTTCCCCCACACACACCCGCCTTCAGCATCCTCCTAATTGCCCTCCTATATCCACTCTCCAGGGAGCTATAGGGACTTACTTTTTCTTAATTATGCGATTCCCATGCTTAAAGTGGTACATTTCAGATAAAAGCAAAAAACTTTATAATGTTTCTGCTATTCTCTAGCTGTGAATGAGCTCTATTCTTTAGAAGTGGTCTTACCAATATGTGGCAGTACAAGTAAAATAACAGTGGTTTTAATAAAGCAGGGTTTATTTTTCTCCTGTGTAGGTAGGCAATATACAATCTGGCGTGTAGTAGATTTACAGTTCTCTGGGAACTAGGTTGCTGTCTTCATGTGTTACCAGCCTCATAACAAAGTCTGTAATTCACATGCCACTGTATGCGGTAGCCACACCATCACTTCTGTATTCTAGACAGGAAGAAGAGAGAAGAAATAGCGAGTCCCATTCTTTCCTTCATGAACATTTCCACAGTTGTCCTTGTCCTTCTGATGCATTCCATCCGTCAGGACTTAGCCATAGCCACATGCCACTGTCGAAGTCGCTCTACCATGTGCGTCTCCAGGGCGTGATCGCTGAGGGCAGGTGGATATTTGAGGGAATGCTAAAAAGCAGCAAAAATCTTCATGTTCTAATTTGAAATAAGAATCAAAGTGTCTGAAATAAAAGAGCTAATAATACATAGGCATTTTATTAGAAATTTGGAGGCAGAAGTCAAGTGAGTAGATGAAGTCACTGGACAAGGCTGCCTCCGGAAGGCACGAGTGGGGTGAGGAAGAGGGGGCACTTTGTGTCATTGGTCTGGTGGTGCTAGATGATTTTTTTCCCACAAAGAGCATATATACTTTGACAAAAAATTACATTTCAAAAATCTTTTTCAGAGCATTGGCTGAGGCCCTGCCTGGGACTATGTGTAAGGGCTGTAGGTGGTCTTGATTTCCCTTTCACCTAGCCTGCTGGCTCAGATCTTTGAAATCCATGAAGTGTTAACTATACCTGGGAGTGCTGTCTAGGGTTGGGAGGTCACAGGATCAAGTCTCAGTAAAGACATTCAGCCACAGGCAGTCATTTCCCCACTTTTCTATTATTCGACTTACAAATTGTTGATATGAGATGTCTTTGACTTAAACATTTGGTCTTCATTTTCCTGACCTAAGCTAGTTTGTAGAGTAGATTGTAAATTGATAGAAGTGTTCATCACTGAAAGTTCCCTCCATTCATGAGTCTCCGTGACAGGAAGGTAGACATCACAAACTATAACTTGCAGAAGATTACTTGTTAGGATATGATACCAAGGCCCAGAACAAGAGAAAGAGAAATGGAACCTAGAGTCCCTGAAACCAGAACAATAGTTCTCTGCTGATTAAAAAAAAAAAAAAAAGGTAAACTGGTATGAGACTTGAGAGAGGATTGCCTATTTTTCATGTGCAGGGCATCGGGTCTTAAAATTGTGAGCCTTCCTTGATAAATTGTATTTGTTAACTGTTTAAGCCAAAAGGCATTGTCGATCAGGAGAGACAAAGGTCTGAGGAGGAAAGCCATTGTCAGCTTGTGTTTAATCACTTTTTATTTCCTTTCATCTCTGTCATGTCATTATCCAGCTTTGGTGCGCACATAACTCAATTAGGGGAGTTCAGGCAGCAGTGGGAATGAGGGCAAGTGAAAGGGCGAGGGTCTCAGTGGATTGCCAGCAGATGCGTGATGGGGATGGAGATGAAGCCTATTAGGGACCTAATTCTAGAAGAAGCTCTTGACATTGATCATTTGTGAAAAGGGGATTTTTTTCCCACTCACATATGTGGTTTTGTACACTTGTCTACAAACCTTAAGCATAGGCACATTGATCATCAGCGTGTGGAATTACTAACACCAAGCCACTTTGAAAGAGCAGACAAGGTTATTAACTTTGGCAGGAAATGAAAATTTGGCCTTAATATACATGTGAAATTGAATTGTCTGTAGCACAAAGCTTTGGAGATTACCCGTGCAAAATGAGAAAACTATCTAAATTTAAAATTGTCCTCAGTACAGTGAAAAGTAATTTCGCAGACTGCGTTTCCACTGCATTGAAATCCGTGAAGAGATCGGCTCTATTAATTTAGATTTAAACAGAGACTGTGTGTCGTCTGAAAATGGCAAATGAGATGGAAAATGTACTTTAAGGGGGGAAAAGGGTCTCAGCAAACTGCGATGGGCAGGCTGTGCCGCCACGCATTTGAGGCTGCTCCCAGGTGACAAGGGAGAGCCCTACCTGTTTCCACAGGCACGGGGTAAGAGCACACAGTGCCAATTCTATCTGGCAGACTACAGAGAGCCCCAAGCAAGTGGCGGGAGCCACACTCAAAGTGATACCAGCCGTTCCACCGCAGCAGATAGAAAGAAGCCAAATCATGTAATCCTGCAGCAAGGACACCAGAGTGGAAAATGAGGTTATACAAATTATGTCACACACACACACACACACACACACATACAACACATCTTTTGTTGAAGGAAAAATTGAGGTTTTCTAAACTCCGAATGTCTTTCAGTTACAAAACTGGAACATTTTTTGTTCATTACTAAGTGAGTCATTAAACAGATGGCTCTTGGGCTGGAGAGATGGATCAGGGTTTAAGACTCTGCCTCACAAGCAGAAGGTCCTGAGTTCAGATCCCAGGTCCCATGTAAAAAACACCAGGCGGAAAGGCAGCAGCCTGCACTTCCAGCCCTGGTCGGCAGAGCCTGGGAAATCCCAGAGTGAAGCAAAAAGGAGGTAGAAGCAATCCAGAGTGACTTCTGAAGTCACCCTTGGTCCTCCACAGGGATATATAATGCTCCCTGATAGACACACACATATACACACACACAATAAATAAATAAAGTTTTAAAAATTATATTAAAAAAAAACAGATGACTATTTCTTGATAACTGTTTGACGACTAGCTAAGAGTGTCCCTCAGTGGTAGAGCACTCACCTAGCTAGCATACACAAAACCTGGGTTCCATTCCTAGAAAAAGTATACATTGATACAGCAATTGTCATGTAGAAAAAGATTAATAATGTTTGTGTGTCTCTTTACTGGTCAAAGTCTTAAGTGTCTTTATCAACAGAGTTGTAATTATGAAGAAATGGGAGACAAATCAGTGATTATCTGTGCTTTATATTGAGACTGCTTAGCCATATTGCTGAACCTACAGCTGAATTACTCATTTCCTATAGCTTATCAAAGTTCAGCCTGGCTGTTAGGCAATGCAGCAGAATACTAAATCAGTGCCCTATTCTCATCTCTGTTTGTTTTCTATTTGTTCTGCAGGAATCGGTGTGCTGTACTTACACCTCTATAATGTGTTTGGGGACCCCGCCTACCTGCAGATGGCACACAGCTACGTGAAGCAGAGCATGAACTGCTTGAGCAAGCGTTCCATCACCTTCCTGTGTGGGGACGCAGGCCCCCTGGCTGTGGCTGCTGTGCTGTATCGAAAGATGAACAATGAGAAGCAGGCAGAGGATTGTATCACACGGTAGACGGGTTTCTTTTTATTTAGACTTCGATATGCATGGTGCATGTGTTAGCAAAAGAGTGTTCTAGTGAGTTTGCCTTTCTCTCAGCAGATAAGTCTTTCTCCTGGCGTTTAGTCCTGTGTTTATGAAGAAACAATCATTGGGACTGGCGACATGACTCGGATTAAAACTCTGTCTCACAAGCACAAGGTCCTGAGTTCAGATCCCAGGTCCCACTGCCAGGAAGGAACAGGGAAATGGTAGAAGTCTGCACTTCTGGCCCTGGTGGGCAGAGCCTGGGAAAATTTCAGAGGAAAGTAAAAAGGAGTAGAAGCAATCCAGAATGATTCCCAGTGTTACCCTTGGGCCTCCACAGGGACACACAGTGCCCTGCGATACACAAAAAAGGAAAAAAGAAAGGAGGGAGGGATGGAGAGAGGGAGGGAAGAAAAATATTTTTTTAAAAAGAAACAATCATTGTCACACATACTTTATTGCCAGATAGAAAACACTATATCATGTGCTATAGCAGACATCAGTTCCATGAGATCAAAAGCTTCATAGGGCTCTCTGGGGCCCCTTCTTACAGGCCAGTTGCAGAGAACCACAAACCTATAATCTCAAGAGACTGAGACAGAAAAGTCCATTGTTCAAGACCAGCCTTGTCTAAAAATGATACCATCTTCCAGCACTGAGAAATAGTAATGATTGCCTTTCTTAGGGGAAATGACATGTAAGTCTACATTGCCATTTTGACTGTAAATCATGGCATTCAGGAACCTAGTGAATTATAAAGAGTTACTAGCCAACGAGATGACTCTGCATCCATACATGCAGCTGAGTTCAATTCTTGGAACCCACATGATGGAAGGAAACATCGAATTTTTGTTGAAGATCACCTCATTTGTCCTCCATATTCTTGGGTTCCCATCTATAGACTCTGTATTTATGGATCCACATCCATATAGGCTCACCCAAATATAGATCTAAATATTAGGAAAAAATCGTATCTATAACTGAACAAACTTCCTATGTTATTCCCTCAATAGTATAGCAGTTTTTTTGTAGCATTCATATTATATTAGACATTTTAGTGGAGATGCTTTGAAACATACATGAGGATGTACACTGACTGTATGCTAATGTGCCATTTTAATGAGGGATTCTCAGTATCCACTGGGGATCCCAGGACCAGTCCCAAAAATGCTTAGGAATAACTCTGTACTCTACATGTGTGTGTCACCAATAGGCTTTTTGAACTCTACGAGATATGATTATGCTGTAAACAAGGCATCATCCTCATTTTTATTTCTTGATCATATCTATAATCTGCACAATGTATACACATACACAAATTCTCTCTCCCCCAGTTTTTCACACTATTGCTATTGGAAATGTAACTATAGAGGGGAAACCAATTAATTTTCTTCTGTATCTATGAGTTGGTATAGTAAATAATTCCCTGGATGGGCAATAGATGTGTGTGTGTGTGTGTGTGTGTGTGTGTGTGTGTGTGTGTGTGTGTGCGCGACTGTACATAGATTACTATGCTTCATCTATCAGAGGCTACAAATTATATAGTCCAACTTCAAATATGTGCAGAGAATGATTTAATATGAAGCCTATCACTACAGTACATAGAGCAGTCAATCCATAAGTGAGTGGGACTCTTCCTTCCAGATGACCAGCTTTTGTAGTGCTGGAAGGCACTAGCCAGCCAGGCTGCTAGAGATTGCCATTAATAGTCATACTTAGCTGTGGACTGCCAACAAGATCTGCCCACAGGTACAGAAGTGGCAGGTAACCAGCCATATTCTGAGTAGATTTGAGGCCCACTCTGTATCAAGAGAAATTAACATTGGGTATTTTATTTTTGTTTTGTTTGTTTTCTTTTTTTTTATTATTATTTATTCAATTGTGTGCGTGTACGTGTGTGTGTGTGTAGAACCACGGGTGAATTCGGGAACCACCACAGACTGCCTCCACCTCCTCCTTGTTTACTCTGCCCCGGGATTCACAGGCTCCACTCTACCAGGACCAGAAATGCAGATCTCCCGGCATCTATATGTGGGGTCTAGGATCTGAACTCAGGACCTTCCGCCTGCAAGGCAGAGGCTTAACCCCTGAGCCATCTCTCCAGCTCCATCATTGGGTATTTTAAACCCATCCAAGGCCCATCACTTAGAAGGTCTTGGGCCCTGGTGGAGAAGTTACTGCTGTTGGTTTAATAAATGAATATAATATGTCACCAAGCTTGGCCAAAGTGGTAAAAGATGATTTCTGCGAGGTTTAGTTGAAGTCTGTTCCTTTCATAGCAACTTATTGGCATACAACCAGGCAATACCCAACTGTTGAGTACTCACTCAAATTTGAATCATACAAACTACCTTTCTTATTTTCATTTTTTTGCATGACAAGCTTAAACTCATTAGCTACATGAGATCCATAAGTTGGTATCCTTCACTGAGTTACTCCTTAAATACAATTACAGTAGTCCCAGTATTTTGTACGTGTCACCTTTCCTGAAATATGACAGGCCAATATGAGGCTGCTCAGTCTTATGTGGAGAAGCACTGAGACACTCGGGAGCAGCATTTGCCAAACAGAGATAGACGGCCCTTTTCTCTAAGAAAGGCTTTCTGGAAAATGGTGCCATGTGCCAATTTTCAGTGTGGAGAGAACATTTGCATTTTGGTGGTATGTGTAGGAGTATGTCTGAGTCACCACAAGACTGGAGAACGGGGCCGCAGGGGGGGGGGGAGGAAGAAGGAAGGGAATGACAGGACGTATCACTTTCTCCTTTCTGACAGAGCCTGTATATTTCTCCCTTCCATCTGCATGGAGACCTCGGTACCACAGCACAAATAACAATTGGCATTTCCTGCGCATTGCACTGACCAGCCAGACACACAGCCAGACAGTTCTTCGAATGATGAAGAATTTGGCTTGCCGGACAGAAAATGTCTGACCTCTCTCCTCTGCAGTGCAATAGATCAGAAAAGGACTTTTTTCTTTTTAACGTTACGAATCTTTTGATATACTACAAGGTAGAAAGCTTCGATAGCACCCTGGGGAAATATAGTTAGGAGTGTAGAAGAATTCTGTTTCCAAACGTCTTTATTCTCCCCCCAGTGATATTTCAGTGACTTGCATGTCCCTTCAAAAGAGTGGCTGCTATTAATACCAACATATCCAACTGAAGCTGCAGTACCATGCTTGTGGCTTCAGAGTGTCTGAAAAGACGTCATGAAATAACCATTGTGATTTATAAATGTCATTTTATTTTACCTTGAGACTGTAGCATGTAAAACATGCCGTTTCAAATCCTACTTATAATAGCTATCTGAACCAACATTAAGAATTTTTAATGATTTGAATTTAAACTCAGAAAATAAATTAAATATTTTCCTTATTACCCTAAACTCTGTTATAATGACATGCTCATTCTGAACAATAGCTTGTTTTTAAGTATTTAAAATCTGCTTTGACCAGCCCAAATACAAATGAGTGTGGTTTTAAAGTAAGTGGAATGCTAATTTTATATTGCCACCTACTGGTAGTGTAGGAGATGACACTGGCAATTAAATAATGGGCTTCTTTTTAATACAGTGGTTCAAATACTTTCTTAAGAACATCGTTGTAAGACAGTTGTTCAACATATTTCCATAGAAAAATGTCTATTTTTTCAAAAAACATTGAAATTTCCCATTTTTAATCGTTTTAAATATCCAGTGAAAAAATCCAAGTGGATTTTTAGTACTAAGTTCCATACAACTAGATACATTTGTATTAAAACATTAACATATTCTCCTTGAACTATGAAACACCTATTCTATTGGCTATAGTAGTTGAGTTTATATACAGTAAACATACAAGCTGTTATTTTTGTCATGAGGCTTTCTTAACAAATGTTTTTTTAAGTTCTTTTAAAAGATTGGGCTGGTTTGGGCTAGAGAGATGATTCAGGGAGGAGTTAAGCCTCCATTTGCCTTGCAAGCAGGACTTGAGTTCAGTTCTGTATTCTTCTGAAAACACAGGGCAGAAATGGCATTAGCCTACACTTCTGATCCTGGAAAGATAGAACCTGGGGAACTTTAGAGCAAGCATAAAGAGATATAGCAATTCTCAGTGATTCTTGAAATCACCCTTGGACCTCTACAGACACACATAATGCCCTCTGATACACATGGGCATGCTCTCACACACACGCGCGCGCGCACACACACACACACACACACACACACACACACACAAACACATTCTACTGGAGGCAGATACCCTTTGCAAATATTTCTCTCTCTCCAAAGCAGTTCTTTAGAGCATTGGAAAAATAATCTTTTCTGTTTTTATGAACTTGTGAAATGTTTTTCATTTAAAGCAGATAGGAGGCACACACATATGCATATCATGATGCATGGGTGGATGTCAGAGGACAGCTTTAAGAAGGAAGCTTTCTCCCTCCCAGATGGGCATCTAGGGATCTAGCTGCCATCCAGGTTTCAGAGCAGGTGACTTATCCGTTGAGCTATCTCTCCAGGGTCTCATAGACCGGGATGACCTTGAACCCTCTAGGGTTCCAGGGTGTGGGGGTATGTGCCTCCACACTCAGCTTCTGTAAACTAGTATTCCCTAAAAGTGCTTTAATTACTTAATCACTTGACATGCATTATAATAGAAAGCAAATGGCAAAAGTTCATGGAACCAATTTGGAGTAAATATGCTAGCTACGTACATTACTTTGAAAAGGTGTACACAGATTAGCACTAAGAAATTCCTAGAAATCAGGGACTGGCAACATGGCTCACCAGATACATTGCCATGTAAACCTAATGAATGACCTGATAACCTACATAAAGGTAGATGGACAGAACTGTGCCCTATGACCACCACACATTCTCTGAGGAATGTATATACCTTACCCCCCCCCAAATATAAATAAATAACTTCTAAAATGAGAATTGTTGGGTCAGAGGACACCTTAGGCAAGTCCCTCCAGAAATAACTTATAATAACTGGAAAAACAGTACAGGAGCCGGTCCGCCATCTAGCCTTGCCAATACCATTATTTTTAACACTACCTGATGCACTAGCCAAAAAGTATTGTGTACATTTTTATTTTTTTAGATCATTACTACCAGGGTTGACTGTGAAAAACATAGGGCTATCTGCATGGGGTTTTACTTGCTTGTTTTGTTTTGTTTTTGTTTCTTCTGAAAAAAAAAAAATTAGGGACTGGGGAGGCAGTACAGTGGAAGAACATTTGCCTATCATCTTCAACATCCTGGGTTAAATTTCCAGCCCTGCATGCAGCTACAGCAGCACATTAAGGGTGTGTGTGTGTATACCTGATTCTTTCAGAATATTACACATCTGTATTCCTATCCCTAGGCTCATTCACCTAAATAAGATTGATTCCCAGACTCCAAACGAAATGCTGTATGGACGAATAGGCTACATATATGCTCTTCTGTTTGTCAACAAGAACTTTGGAGAGGAAAAGATTCCTCAAAGCTACATTCAGCAGGTAACACCTTTTTGTGTTTTCCAGGTATCATTTTTGGAGCCCACTCACTGTCTTTCTAGTTAGCACGAGCCTAGGACAGTGTGCTCTGACCTCTAGCACTCAGGTACCTTCAGAGCTGGGGCTGTGGGCGCCCTGCCAGAGCGGCTGGGAACCAGGAGCCACGCGAATTCATTGGAGACTTCAAGCCTGGAGTCCAGACCTCATCATTAGACCTTCTTATTCATGATAATGAAAAGAGTTGAAGATCTCTCTCCCACCCCCTCCCTTAAACAGAATACATCCACACTCGGTTCTCTGAGGCAGAAGTGAATTGTGCCTCTCCCTGGCTGGATGATGGTGTCTGACTCACTATGCTTCTTCAGTAACCCTCAGCAAAAGTCTCTAGCCTCTTCCAGGAGACCTTCGAATCTAATTGTCTTGTGGTTGATTTTCTTCCTGTAGATTTGTGAAACAATTTTAAACTCTGGAGAAAAGCTAGCTAGAAAGAGAAACTTCACAGCAAAGTCACCACTGATGTATGAGTGGTACCAAGAATATTATGTGGGAGCTGCTCACGGCCTAGCAGGAATTTATTACTACCTGATGCAGGTAAGGAACGCTAACAGTGAGACTGTCGAGGTGTACTGCCAGACACATGACTGTCAAGTGTGGGGAGACAGATCTGCAGCTGTCTGGTCCTCCTGGCAGCCACTCCATCATAACATGACATAGTAACATGACATAGATGAACACAGATGCTATGTGTCGAGGGGCATCTTCAAAGTGTGAAAACATGCAAGCACTGTCTGAGATCTTGTTTGCTTTTGCAAGGGGACATGGCCACCTACCTAGTGCCACTTGTTCAGATTCAAGTATTTTACCTTTGCTTCTATAGAAATATGCTCTTGTTCTTTCAGCAGATACCTTGAATTAAGAGTAGTATTCCCCATTTTCAAGTGTAGCCCATTGAAATAAATTCCAGGAGTGAAAACAAAATCAGTAGAAGCAAATGAACACATGTTGCTTAAAATCACTCCGAGGACAAGGCTGAGCAGAGTGCGTGTAGCTTACCTGAAAAAAAGCTGAATGTGCTATGCCCAGCAGCCTTTAGGTTCAGCCAGTGTTGAGATGCATTAACCAAAAGACCATGCACGAGAGTTCGCTGCAGCAGGCATGGCTCGGGAGAGTGGGGCAGCTTCGCAGAGCGTGTCCTTCCAGGGGAGCAGTTGCACCTGCAGGTTAGAAGGGTCATGCCTCAAAAGGGTTCCCCCGCCCTCCCCAGGGCCCAGTGTCACATGAAGGGCAGCGTTGAGCATCTGCTGTGTTGGGTGAGTGCTTGATGTCTCCAGCTGACTGGTATGATGCGGTCACCCAAAGATGGCAGAAACTGCACACATGTCAATGTCAGCATTACTAGGGAATGCCACATCTGAGTTACTGTTGGAGCAGTATACGAAGCCAGCTGTTGCATTTACTCTGATTTGATCCAAAATTTTTGACAAGTTAGATCTAAATTGTTTATTTTCTGGCACATTTCCTCAGTGGCACTGTATTTCTAAAACTACATATAGACTCAAGAGTTTTCACAAAAGGAAGGTCGTGTCTTTTGAAGTTTAAGGTGAACTGGGATCATATATGTCAGTGTTCAGTGACCTGTTGACCTGTCATTACAACAGATAATCAGGAGCCATCTCCTGACCTGCCTTATTTTGTTAGCTGTAATAAGAAATCCGAAAAACAACCTATCTTTTTCCATTTGCTGGTTATGATCTATTTGAAATGATTTAATCTTTAATATTGACAGCCCATTCATGGGTGCCTTTATATCAACATTAAATAAAACAATTTAATTTTTAGGCCATGTTGGAAAATTCCTGGAGATTTATTCATTCTTCTTTTAGTACTTTAAGCTCAATACTGTTCTTTGTGGAGAGTAAAATCTCCATGTCCTTAAAGAACTGAGAATCTCATGAAAGACGTGCCATATCACTGTGTGCCCGCGCTGTCTCCTGTCTGTGCTTCCCACCACTCCCCACCCCACCTCTCCTGTAAAATAATACTTTGAATCTATTGATTCAAGGCATGGGGTTCCGAATAGGACCGAGGAGAAGTGGCACTCAGACGCTCCATGTCTCTGTGGACTACAAATCTGGGCCTGATTGTTCCGACCGATCCCAGTACCAGCGAGCTCAGTCTTGTCACAGAGCCATGCTGCAGTTTGGCATCAGATCCCAGATCTCCTGACTTAGTGTCCTTCCCTGTATCTGCAACCACTTCTCTGACCATGACAGTGAGGGTCTCTCAGGTGTGACCTTTGCAACCTGAGGCAAATACCTAAATGAGAGAAAGTTCTTCCCTGCCATTCTGAAACCCTGACTTAGAAAAGGCATTTGTAGACATGGAGTGACAGGCACTGGATGGACTTGTGAAACATCGGACAGTCCTAAGAGTTAACTCATGGCCCTTTCAGTTGTTCCATTGCTTCCCAATCACACAGTGAAAGCTCACAAGATTAAAACAAAGGTATGCAGTAGATGGAGAAAATTGGATAAGATCCAAAGCTTTTTAATGAGTTTCTAATTCTGTTAGTCATGGTTTTCTTTTTTCTTTTTTTGGCTTTAGATTCATTTTGAGTCCCAGGAAGGTCATTGTGCTTCAGCAGAACTAACAATTCTTTTTCTTATTTTTGTACAGCCCAGCCTTCAGGTGAGCCAAATGAAGCTGCACAGCCTGGTGAAGCCCAGCATCGATTTCGTCTGCCAGCTGAAGTTTCCCTCTGGCAATTACCCTCCATGCGTGGATGACACTAGAGACCTGCTTGTCCACTGGTGCCATGGTGCCCCTGGGGTCATCTACATGCTCATCCAGGCCTACAAGGTACCACATATCCACTCATTAAAAAAAAAAAGTTGGAAACATAACAAAAGCCTTTATAATTGAACATTCATCTTATACTCCTTAAAGAAGTGACATGTGAGTCACTCGTTGGACTGAGGCCCATGTGCTGAGTGGATTGTATTCTGTTCTCACGGTCCGTGCTAGCATGGCAGACACCATTCCATAGTCCAAAGAGCTGCTTCACTGGCAGCTAGAGGACGAGATTGTAGCATCAGTGACCACACAAGGAATTGTCTCCAAAGCTCTGCTTTTAGTTGTTCTTGTGAAGTATGATAGTTGCCATGGAAAGCATTGTGGTATCACCTCAGAAAGATTAAACATTTAATTAATGTAATGATTCTGCTTACAGATTTATGCAAAAAAAAAAAAGTCAAAACAGTAATGAGCTGGTGAGATTGCTCAGTGGGTAAGACCTGAGCACAATCCCCAGAAGCCCACAGAATGAAAGGAAAGAAGTGACTGAAAACTGACCTCTGACCTCTACTTATGCCCCATGGCATATATGCATGCATTCCTTCTCTCTTTCATAAATAAATATTTTTTTAAACTGGAAACAAGAATACAAACGATAAATGTATAGCATTTATAGTTCATCCCATAGTTAGCTATAGGTGTCATCCTGAGAGTTGAGGATTAAAGCTCTGGGCATATTTGTAGAGAATTAGTAGTTGAGTTAAGCCTAGAGAAACCTGCAGGAGATTGTCTAATTAATGGGGAAGGCCCAGCCCATGGTGGGCGGGACTAGTCCCTGGGCAGATGAATAAGATGGAAGGAACAGGTTGAGAGAGTTGGCATCTTTCTCTACACTTGCTGGTCTAGCAAGTAAGGATTGTCCCTCTCTCAGCCGTTAGGTGGATATGATGTGGTCAGTTCCCTTGTTCTTGGTTTTAGTGTGTGCTTTCCTGCCAAGCTGGACAAGGAACTGTAATTAGAAATTGCAAGCCAAAATAAAACCCCTTGTTCCCTTAGCTGTTAGATGGTGATTTTATCTGCAAAAACACTGACTGCAGCAGTTTATAACAGTCCTCTTATAAGCAAAAAGGTGAAAAATATTCAAATGCCTAGTATCCATCCACAGATAAATGAATAAAGAGAATATGGCATATTTTTGCAGCATAATGTTATATAGCCATAAAAAGAATGAAATATTCACAAAACTTAAAGTATTTTAAGTAAAATAAGCTAAGCACAGAAGGACAAGTGTTGTGAGTCTATTATATCAGGAGTTCTTAAAGAAAGAAACTAGGAGTGACCAGGGGCAAGAGGTTAAAAGCATGAGATAAAGAAGTATTGCTTCCTGTGTAGAAGTTCTGATTGAAGGGATAAAAAAAACTTTCAGAAAAATGTCGACAGTGGGTACACAACATCATGACTATTATCAGTGCCACTTATTGTATGCATCAGAATGTTTCAAAAAAAATGTCAGTGAGATGATTTAATGAATAATAGTGCTTGCCATACAATCCTGATGATGCGAGTCCAATACCTAGAACTTATGCAAAGGGGGAAGGAGAGAACCAGCTCTACACAGTTTTCTTCCGACCTCCACCCTAGGACACCTGAGGTTGACTCTGGCGTTCACATACATGTGCACATGTATCGTGCATACCACGCCACACATGCACTTGCATTCACATCACATATATACATGTACATTAGAAAAATAAAAGCGGGCTGGAGAGGTGGCTCAGGGGTTAAGCCTCCGCCTTGCAGGTGGAAGGTCCTGAGTTCGGATCCCAGATCCCACATATAGACGCCAGGCGGAAGCGGGGGCGGCCTGCACTTATGGTCCTGGTAGGGCGGAGCCTGTGAATCCCGGGGCAGAAGGAGGTGGAGGCGTCCATGGTGGTTCGCGAATTCGTCCGTGGTTCTACACATACGCACACACACAGACACGCGCGCGCACATACACACGCATATGCACACAGTTGAATAAATAATAATAATAAAAAATAAAAAATAATTAAAAAAAAAGAAAAAGAAAAGCAACTCAGAGATTCTTCTGTGTGTAAAGAAAACAAAGGGTGTCATAGTTACAAAGCAAGTTGGCACATGTACTTTGGAGAGTGACTGACAAGGAGAACAAGTTACCAGTCCAGTCAGGCTACTGTATCAGCAACACATGCTTACATAAAACACAAGATGAGGCCCAATTATGCTTGAAAAACAAAGCTAGTCAACGTTAAGAAATTATCATTGCCGGTGTGACATCCCCTGTCCTGCACCCCTTATCTCTTTTCTTCCCCGTCCATTGGTCTTTCCTGGCAAGAAGACGTCTGTAGCACCTTCTCTCACGTCTCTGACTGCAGGTATTCAGGGAGGAGCGGTATCTCTGTGACGCCTGCCAGTGCGCTGAAGTGATCTGGCAGTACGGGCTGCTGAAGAAGGGCTACGGGCTGTGCCATGGTGCCGCCGGGAATGCCTACGCTTTCCTGGCGCTCTACAACTTCACACAGGACATGAAGTACCTGTACAGGGCCTGCAAGGTAGGAGCCAGGCTGCCCAGGGGGCTCTGGTTCACGAGATCTATTCATTCATGTTTTCATTCATGAGCATCTCAGTTACATATGTGGCCTCTAAGAAAAGCCTTCAGAGGCAGTTCAGTTGAATTAACATAGCTTTGGAGGGCATAATTCTACTCACTCACGTGTATGAGTGTGAAAGGAAGATACAAGGTAATTTTTGTCGTTTCCTGTTTGCTAACCTTGGCGGCATGTGGCTGAGACAGCTCACTAAATTCTTCCCAAGCTATGTACTCGCTTTCAGACATCCATTTCTCAATGTCAGCCCTTCATCTCCTACCTATAGCACTGGAATTTTTCAGAGTGACACTTAGAGACAATGTCTGTCAGCTTCCAGGGTCTTGGAAGAAATCATCACAATAATTTCACTCTGTTTTATTTTCAGTTTGCCGAGTGGTGCTTAAGTTACGGAGAGCATGGGTGCAGGACACCAGACACCCCCTATTCCCTCTTTGAAGGTATCTCACATCTTACAATAGCAGCTGCTACTCTGTTGGTGAAATATACTCGAATTTGAGTAGTATCAACAGCTTAGTTTTGTTGTTGTTATTTTCTTATATGTATCTTTATTTCTTGATATGTCAGGTCAGTATTGAAAATCAGTTAGTAGGATGTAACTCAGTTGGTAGAGTACTTGCCTAATGTGCACAAAGCTCTGGGTTTGACCCCTAGCACTACATTATATCTATAATCCCAGCACTTGGGTGAAGGTCAAGGTGGGGAGAATCCAAGAGGATCAGAAATTCAAAGTTATCCTCAGCTATACAGCAAATTTTGAAGGTAGCCTTGATTACATAAAACCTTGTCCCATGAAAGAAAGGAAGGGGGGTAGGAGGGAGGCAAAAAAAGTCTCCTACCACAGACAATACTAAAAGCTGTACTGGCCACTGCCATGTGTAGAGGAGCCAGGCAGGTCCTGAGCATTTTGCAAATGTTGTTATAAGTCATTTCAGTAAAAATTTGTCTATGTTATGTCCCCGTGTCATAGATAAGGAGCCTCTGGAAGGTCGGTGGCTGTGGTGCTGTTACAAGGAGCCCACGTGAGCTCAGATGACAGGGACCTGCGCTTGTTTGGCTCCTCTCTTGGTCCCGTCGTCTTCCCTCAGCTCCCCTCTAGGGATTCCCTCTAATGCTGACTGCAATGTGTACAATCATGGCAGCTCCCCATTTCCTTGGTGCCATGCTTCTCAATGTTGATGCTAAGGAGCTCCCTACAGAGTAGGGCCATTTGAACTGATTACTTTTGCTTCTTTTTCTTCCCTAGGAATGGCTGGAACAATATATTTCTTGGCTGACCTGCTGGTCCCCACGAAAGCCAAGTTCCCTGCGTTTGAACTATAAAGAGAAAACATGCCCTGCCGCTTCCAGCATGCCCCTATCTGTGTATTTCCAGACTAAGTGCTCTTGGTGCTTTGCCAGCAAACAGGATGAGTGTGTACTTGATTGGGTTTGCTTTTTTATTTCCGTCATTTGTGTTTGGTAGGTTGGCTCCCCTCTTTTATTATTTACTTTTATTTAAAAGTGTGCATGCAAGTCTTTTAAGTTTCTTCCAAAAGTAAGATGGGTGGCAAGTACAGTATTTTTGAGGTCATTTGGTCATTTATATATTTCCAAACTTGGAGAAAATTTAAGTTTGTGAATATAATGATCTCTTACTATTCTTAAAGAGAAAATGTTTAAAAGAAGCTAAATAAGCCAGGCTTGGTGACATGTACCTAATCTAATCCTCAGCTGCCGAAGAGGATGGGCCATGAGGGTCACAAGTTCAGGGTCAGCCTGGGAAAATCTGTGAGACCTTATTTCAATAGAAAAAATTTAAAAAGAGGTCTATGGATATAGTGCATTATCATTCAAGAAGCCCTGGATTCTACCCTAGTAAGAAGAAAAAAGAAAAGAAAAGAAAAGGAAGCATAGGTAAAAGGATGTGCATATGTAATGGTTACTCTTAACTATTGCTGTGAGAGAACACCCAAAGTCAAATAATTTAAGGGAGAAGGAAATTTATTCACCTTAGGGGTCCAGAAGGGATATGCAGTCTTTCATGGCAGAGGTGACATGGCTAGTGCTGAAGCTGGCAGGCTGTCACCCCATGCACATGGCTGGAGGATTCCTGAAGAGTCTCTCTTCTTCTCAGTCTCCTGTTCTATGTTTCCTTTTATCTGGTCCGCTACTGGGAGGTTCCAGTGAGATCTAGGGGAGGTTCCAATAAGATTTAGGGCTGGTCCTTGTATTGCAAATGAATTAATCCAGATAATCTCTTCAGGCGGTCTCAGCTGATCTTAGTTAATGCCAGGATTAACTATCACAAATCCACCCCTTGTTATCTTGACACCAGACCACATTTCCTTAGGCAATTCTTAATCTCCACATAAAAGCAGTAAGAGTCATAATTCCGTCTAGCATAATATAGCTATCCATGTACAACTGAGCAGCATTATTTTTCCCAAGATAAATGACAAAGTCCCTTAAGAAATGCTTAGTCTTTAGGGTCCCATCATGCAATATCATAATGTAGATTAAAACATTTTACCACATAACTATAGATTAACATTATATACATAATAAATATCTTCTTAGTGCAAATCATACTCAGTCCAACTGTAAAAGTCTCAGTATAGACTATATCAGTAGTCTCAACACAGTCCAAAAGTCTAAAGTCCAAAGCCTCCTATAAAATCAAAAGACAAGTTACATACCTCCAACATAAAAGGGCACAGAATAAAGGAATAGGGACATATCCAGGGACAATCGGTCCCTAACAAGACCAAAAAACTGTAGGATAATCTCCAAATCCTCTAGCTCTAAGTTCAACAGATGAGCCTGTCTTTGAAATCATCTCAGTTCCAAAGGGCTTTGTCGGTCCCATCCCTCCTACACATCTGCCCGTAGAACACATCACTCTCTTAGGCTGACTCTTTCCAGGGTATTCAGCTCTCTTTGGCAGATGTCCCACATTGTCTCTGGCATCTGGAACATTTTCGTTTCTCAATGGCAAACCAGACTTTAACTCCACAGCACAAACTGCCCTTTTTGAATGTAATAGTTACTCAGTTAACTATTGCTGTGAGAGAACACCCAAAGTCAGTCAACTTCAGGGAGAAAGGGAGATTTATAAGCTTACAGTTCCAGAGGAGAGATACAGTGGGCATGGCTGTCTGGCCGAAGCTGGGGTCAGCTAAGTCACTCCCATCTGCGAGGCTGAGAGCTACTAGACTGCTTACTGCAAAGGGCAAAGGCAAACTTCTCCTGGAGGTAGGGTGGGATTAATCTACCTCAAGGCCCACCCCTTGTGACTGCCTTCCTCCATCAAGGCTCCACTTCTCAAAGGTGCCATGACCTTGCCAAACACATGAGACTGGGGGACACACTTCAAACTATGACATTACACCCCTGGCCCCCACAGGCTCATTGCCATCTCATTATGTAAACTATACTCAACTTTGGAACTCTTCATAGACTATATCAGTAGTCCCAACACAGTCCAAAAGTCCAAAACCTCCTGTAAAATCAAAATACAAGTTACATACTTGCAACATTCCCATTCCAAAAAGAAGGAATGGGGGCATAATCAGGAAAGATCGGTTCATAACAAGACCTAAAACCAGCAGGACAAATTCCAAATCCTACAGGTTCAAGTCCAACAGGTGAGCCTCTCATGAAATCATCTCAGTTTCCAAGGCTTCCATTCCACCCCTTTACCGCAGCTGCCCATAGAACACATCACTCTCTTGGGCTGACTCCTCCCAGGGTATACAGCACTCCTTGGCAGATGTCCAACATTGTCTCTGGCATATCTAACATCTTTACTTATCAGTGGCAAACCAAGCTTTAACTCCACAGCATAAACTGCCCTTCTTGGGCCTACAAACTGCAGGCTTTTTGCCACCTGCTGCCTGGATTCCACCATTTTCAGAAATCTTGGAGGAGGAATCCACAACCTCCTCCCTCTTGCATCACTGATGCCTCTAAAACCAGAACCACATGGACAACTTTGCCAAGACTGACCCCCTTGAATCACAGCTGATTCAGCATCTTTGTACTGACTGTGGGAAAAATCTTTCTCTCCTAGACCTTTGCTTTGGAACTCCACCCTTCAGTTCATTTCTTCCAAAAGGCTTTACATTCTTATGGGTGGGAGCCTTTTCTAAGAATCTTGCTCTCATGCTAGGGCTTCTCCTATTATCCAAATTGAGAGCAGGCTTTGGTTTATTATTGGAGCTAATCTCTTTAACAGCAGACATTTTGTTCTCTGCTTCTTCCTGGTTCAACTCTTTAAGTTTGCCATTGCATTTTTCATCATCAGCTCTTACAGTTTCTGCTTCTTCTTACCCGATTCCTTGTTCTTTCTCATAACTCTGAAAACAACTAAAAAGTAGCCATATCATATTGCTTTGAAATTTCCTCCACTAAGCACTCCAGTTTTAACTTCAGGCAAGCTTTCAGGGTGAGAGCAAAACTTCACTAAACTCCCGCAACACATGGGCCATGTGTCACTCATCCTTTTGCTAATAGAGTCTCTGTTCCCCTCTGGACCATCACAAGCCAGGCTTTTACTGCCTGCATCTCTCACAGCATTGCTATCTTCAGAACTCTCGTGAGAAAGGCCCATTTGGCCCCATCGCCAAGATGCAAAGACTTTCCCAGTACAAACTCCCAAAGTTCTCCATATTTCTCCCAACAAACAGTTCAGAGGCACACAGACACATCACAGCATTGACCATACTGCTGGGTACCAGCTTCTCTCAGTTTCACAAGCAGCTTCACTTTTTGGTACCAGATACTCTTAATCTCACAGCAACACCCCATTCCAGGTACCAATTTCTGTAATGTTTACTCTTAACTGTTGCTGTGAGAGAACACCCAAAGTCAAATAACTTAAGGAAGAAAAGGAAATTTATTTACCTTAGGGTTCCAGAGGGGAAATACAGTCTTTCATGGAGAAGGTGACATGGCTGGAGGATTCCTGAAGAGTTTCTCTTCTTCTCAGTCTCATGTTCTATGTTTCCTTTTATCTGGTTCACTATTGGGAGGTTCCAATGAGATCTAAGGAGGTTCCAATGGGATCTAGGACTGGTCTGTGTATTATAATGTATTGATCCAGATAATCTCTTCAGGTGGTCTCCAGCTAATCTTAGTTAATGCCAGGTGTGTCAAGTTGATAACCGGATTAACTATCACAATATTCATGACCATTGTTCAATGCACCTTCTCTTCTAACATTTTCCTCTACCAAAGGTAGTTTATGACTTCCTTTTCTCTACGTGGTTGATTATACAATGATATAAAAACACAAATGCATTCTTCCAGAAGAAAAATTGCAAGGACCGTAAACTAGACTCAGGACTCAAAATCATATTTCAAATTTCCAGTGCCTGTTTAGACAAGAGATCAACACAGTTTTCAATTTGCCTGTTAGTCAGAAAGCCACCCAGGCACTGCATGCCAATATTTTTATCAAGAACATTAAAAAAAATGAGATGTTGTAATGACATTCTGACTCGAAAAGTTAATTCACAGCAGGAGTTTGATTTCTCTTTCTCTACTGTGTTTTGGAACTGTTTGCTGAACCTTGTTTGTCCTTCAGCCTCCAAATGGCATGGGGAAACAGATTTTCTGTGTGAATTTGCTGTGACTTTGATTCCCGACCACCTCCTCACCTCCAGCTGACTTGTGTGTTACCTGCTTTGTATTGACAATCCCTAGTGCTGAGTGTCTGCATAAGATAGAGCTCTTCCTGTCACTTCGCTTGAACATTGATCTTTTCACTGCATATACTGAATTCTACTTCTGCCTAACAAGGAAAGTGGGAGGAAGCTGCTGCATAGCCTCTGACCTGTAACAGACAACCCTACTTGCTCTGCTCGCAACAGTTTCTGAGACACTAGAATTGGGTTTATGTGTAAACAAAGACTCCCTGGTGTTTTAAATTCTAAACAAATGTTTTGACTTCAGCTCAACTTCCCTCTGTCGGTGACTATTCCAGGCCTTTAGTCTCACTTTTGCAGTTTTACAACAGAGTCTACACATTTTTAAATGTGCCTAGCTTATGGCTCTCTTAGCCACAAAATCATGCTATTATTTATAGAGTTTTAACTCTAGTCCCCATGCATTGTGAGCTGGTTCCTATAAATAACAGTCTGTTATTTTGTGTGTGGCACCAAAGCAGCTACTAATCAAAATTTTCTGGTCCTGTAAAGTCTGCTGAAGATCAGGTTTTAGAAGGGGCCTGTTGCTCAGCCTTTATGATTGGGTCACTCACAGTGTGAGTCAAGGACTCGTGCATCTTCGCTTTCTGAATTGTTGCTGCTTAGCCATGTGCAAGTGGTGCCTTCTCATGAAGATTTCATATCACGGTGTCGACATTCCTGGTCATGAGACACTTGTGCACAGCAACACTTATGTGCATCTGGCTAGGTGTCCAACTAGAAAGACGGAAACTCATTTAACTCATTAGTTAAACAATTTACAATGACTGGACTTTGGGTTGCAATGGTCACTCGTGAAGGGAAAGAGAACAAAATCCTTGGGCTAAGGATTGAACATTGTGATTAACCCCAGGAAGAGCTCAGAACAGAAAAATCATCAACATTCTCATTGCTATCAGATTTCCCTTTTATGTTGCCATCTGTTAATAAAATATTAACACAAGCACAAATAAATTTCTGTTTACTGTAGCTTTTTAAGACTTTCATTAAATCAGCTGAAGAGCTAAGAAAGTGTTTTTATTGCAAGATGTTAGACTCAGGTAGAGGGTCTAAACCCCGCTAGCTTTCTCGTTGCTTCAGAAGGAAGCAGCAGCTTTGCTTGATGCTTGATGCTTCCACCACATTGTTCTCTTGGATATTTGCTTCTTGGCTAAAAAGCCTTTTAGGAGTTGCTTCCCAAAATGCTCGGTCACACTACTTGTTTCCATTACAAAGACTGTCCCACCACATGTGTGAAGACAAGAAATTGCAGAGGTTAACTTTTCATCATGTGAAAATGTCAGCGTGATCACGACCATTTCCATAGGTCCCGTTTCATCCGAGCTGTCAGGCCTTTGATCAACTTAGAGTCGCTCGACATCCTTTTCATCTCTCATGTCGCTTCTAGTTACTTGGCATCAGAAGCCTGTGTAGTAGCTCGAGCTTTAGATAAAAGGAGATCTCAGGCCATTTTCCCTCTTCATTCCTATCTCCTAAGCAACTGAATCTAAGAGATGCTCTCCTGACTTCCTTGGGTCAATTTGTGTCTAATTCTGAGATGCCCTTGCCCTTTCTGCCTGGTTTTGAAATGGAAAATGCAAGTAATAACTGTGCTAACATGTACTAACATGCCCCTTGCAGTGATATATACTAACATGAACCAACATGCCCCTTCAGCTCCTAGAACTCATCTGTAGTCCTAGATGACTCTTCTGAAGTCAATTCTTTTTCTCCTTCTCTGAAACAGGTCAGAACACGTTTATGAATGCTCGGTACAGTTGGGCTTTAGAAGACTATTTCCCTCCTGTAACTATGAAAGGGGGGGGCAGAATTCAGGGAATCAGCCCTATGTTGTATTGCTCCTATGGAAAGGGCTGGGGTCCTATGTATTTATATATTATATAAAGGCTTTGACTTACTGATTTGCAATAAAATTTTATTAGGACTGTTTATTGTTTTGTGCTCTTTGTTTACTTCAGTTGAAATTTAGAAAATATTTTTCCACAAGGAAAATAATGGCCTTTTCAAAGTATAAACTTACTCCCTGAGGTTCATTTCTTTCATTTCATCGTTGGGTCAAACAACAGCTCCACTCCTGACTAGTAATAGGGACATATAGAAGGGAAATATGTTCATATCCAGTTAGGAATCACCAGGTTTCAAGCAGAGCAGCACATTACCTATCTCATACATATGTGAGCCTATACAGTTGATATCTAAAGGCCTAGTTCTAGAAATTTTCCCCACTGCCAGCTCTAACGGGAGCTGTGGGTAGAGGAGATTGATGAGTGGAGTCATAGTGAGTCAGTCACCTGAAATGACTTCGCATGGCTTCTAGTGATGCAGCCAGGGGGTGTCGAGCACACCAGGGGTCTGCCAAATTGCACAGTACTTGTTTCCATCTCTAAATTGCACACTTTGTCCTCTGATATTTATGGTCAAAGTGCTCTTCATCTCTTCTGTGTTGATTGAATGGTTCATAACACTGAGTGTTTGCGCATCTGTTTGTTTTTATTTTCTCCTTCACATGAAGTAAAGGTATGCTCCATGGTATCAAGTCTAGATGCGTGTAATGAGGCATGGCAGGACAGTGCCTTACAGCAGTTCACAGACTCCAGAATGACTCCAGTAAACTCCATCTCAGCTGAAAAGGCTAGCTGGCCCTGTTCTCTCCTTAGCAGAGTGAAAACAAGCCACCATTGTAATTGTGTTAACAAGCAGAATCTAAGTCATCTGCCTCTTACACCTTAAAACACCTCTACTAGTTTGGTCTGTTATTTCTAAGTTTGCATTAGAAAAATCTTTGTCCCTCCCATAATCCCTGGTTAAAAGAGAGGTAATTTTTATGTCTTTTTTTAATCCCAAGATAGTTCCCACTGTGAATTCATTGTCTCCACAGATCTCACATATTCTTCCAAGTATCACTTAAACTGAGAGAATTCCACAAGCCTGTCCTCTAAAAATTTGCTTTCTCCTATTGTTTCTCATCCATCTTCATGCCTTCTTTTTAAAACCATGGTCAGTTAATGCCAAACACCAACTTGCTAACAGTACAGAACACTTGTTCCATGATGTGAACTGTCCAGGCACTATTTTCCAGATGCCTCGTAATCCTTGAAGTTATTTTACAGTTTTGTGAGTAATGAGAGAAAGCAGCAAACACAATGAGCCAAACTGTGAAATAATGAAGATAGAAGAATCTTAGCAGGACTGCTGCCTAAAGTCAGGCAGCTTAATTCTTCATTTCTACATGGTGTTAACTTTTCATCAGCATGCAAATGACAACCTGGGTGACATTAACTCTGCACCTCCTGTTCTATTGCTCTATAAATAAGAGTTAGAGAAAAACATTTGTGAGGCATTTAGTCATCATGTAGAGAAAGGCAGAACTCATGATAAATCAGTTTATCAAGTATCAAGCTCACCTAATTTTTCTGATGGAGGTGAATATTCAGAAAGGTGTCTGCAGAAGGACAGGAGGGGGGTTGGACTGAACAAAATTGATGAAAGGAAGGCAGGGTGGGAGAAGATTGTGTCATGGAACAGTGGGAAAGACGAGTGGGGAGGAGGTCCGAGCAATGACATAATAAACCCATTATGTTTATATATGAAAAATTCTTAATAAAAAAAGGTGTCTATAATCTGAAAGTTTCCTTAAGAGATGATGGTTAATGCTGATTGTTTTCTCGAGGTTTGCTGTTCAGAAATTCACATGCATACTCTTTATTTTCTTTGCTTCATACTTACACAGTGAGATTATTCTGAAGGCCTGCCTGTGTCTGTAATGCTGTACACAATGCTTCTGTCACAGCCTCTGCTGACCGTAGAGGCTTATGTGCATGGTTGATTCTATATGCACCAAAACAACCCCTACTCAGCACCTCTGTCTGATGAGACATGTGACAAGCAATTACAGAGCAATGTGATCTTTAGGCAGTTTGAGAGCAGCCATGTGGGATATTTCATGGTGTGTAAGGGATTAGGTTCCACAATGAACTTGACTTGGTTTTTCAGCTTTTCCAAGATCCCCTCTTGACCCAGCCTGATTTAATTTTTGCTGATACCACTCTAGTACCCATCCAGATTGTGAGGTAAGCGTGCTGGTCATGGGACCCCGCACTCCCCCTTCTGCCTAAGTTTATAAATAATACTGACCTGGCAGCCATCGTTAGCTTCCTTGCCCATCATGGTACTCCATGTCTGGAGTCCGTAAGTTCCTTTTCCATTTTTCCCTTGCCCTCAAGGAGTCCATGCTTGGAATCTTTGGTGGCTTTCTTGCCCCTTACAGATTCACATCTTTAAATTCAGTTCTTTCTGTCCTCTAATAAACTCTGCCTTGATCATCTATGTGTGTTCTGGTTTCAATCTTTGACTCCTGAACATAAGAATTTGGACACATAAAGACCCCAGAGGGAACTGGTAATAATCCAATGATTTTCTCTAACTCCAACTATTCTTTCCCCTGTTTACATAAAGCTTAATGTAGGTCTCAATCTCTCATATGCCCTGTAATTTCAGTCTGTGTTTGAAAATCATGCCTAACCAGGAGAAGACACTCAGCTCAGATCCTCAGAAACAAGGAAAAGCCAAGCAGGAGTAGTGACCACCTGAATCCCTGAATCCCAGCACTTGGGAGGCAAGGATGGAATCCCCAGGGTAAGCTGGCCTGTTGGCAGCCTCTGGGTTCAGTTGCAAGATCCTGCCTCAAAGGTGGAGACCAATGATAGAAGACACCCAGTGTTTGGGCCTTTGTATTCATGCAAACATGAACTCAGAAGAGTGCTTGCTAGTGATGATCAGAGTGGAAGAAGGTCTAAACATAAAATCACTTGTCCCCCAAATACCTCATTCAACTCCCAAGAAAACCCCAGTAGTGGCAATATTAATAAATTAGAACAAGCTCATATCTTACAACAACAACATGTTCTTAAGATGCACATATTTTAGAAGAAATAGTTTATTAATACTGCCAGTTTTAGCCCCTTACTAACTGGTTCTAGATAGCTGTTAACTTGGATAACTTTCGACAAGACTGTTGCTAGCATATCTCAGTTGCAACATCTAGCAAGGACTGAGGCAGTACATGTGCCCACAAAATACTTTTCTGAAGTGGAAGTAAGTATCAACAAGTTATTTCAATGTGATATGGGTCTGAACCATGGACTGGTTTATGGTGAATAATGGAAGTGCAATGAGAGGAGTGTGTGGGAATCAGATTGTAAAAGCTAAAGTGAAGGTTAAGTCCAACCATTAATGCTTAGAAATCTTAAGCATGCTCCTAAGGGGCAGTAAGGTGGTTCAGCGGGTAAAGACTCTTGCCAAGCAATCTCGCCAGCCTGAATTAAATCCCCAGAGTTTATGTAAAAGTAGAAAGAGTTATCAACGCCACAATATTGACCTCTGACTTCTACATGCATACAGTGGCATGCATGCATACCCTATCCAATGTACAAACAGAATAATAAAAATTAAAGCAAAAACAGACTCGTGAGATGGCTCAGTGGATAAGGTGCTTGCCCCCCAAGCTCAGAGACTGAGTTGGGATCCTCAGAAACAAGGAAAAGCCAAGCAGGAGTAGTGACCATCTGAATCCCTGAATCCCAGCACTTGGGAGGCAAGGATGGAATCCCCAGGGTAAGCTGGCCTGTTGGCAGCCTCTGGGTTCAGTTGCAAGATCCTGCCTCAAAGGTGGAGACCAATGATAGAAGACACCCAGTGTTTGGGCCTTTGTATTCATGCAAACATGAACCAGCACATATGTGAGCCTGTACACATGTGAACACAAACATATCTATGTACATAACTCAGGGGGAAAGCTCCTAAAGTGCAAACAAGGCAAAGTTTAATAATATGCAAGAGCTGGAAGAAGGGGGAAGGTGTGAAACACCCATCTACACAGGGCAGCTACAGCAACCTTGAACTCAGCAGCTGCACTGAACCTGTAAAGACTGCCTGTTGGTCAGTTGTGGATGGCCATCTTGTCTCTGGGGAGGATTGGAGTCAGTTCCTCAGCAAGGGGTGTTCCTTCAGGGTGATTCCAGCAGTGGGGATGGCCTCAAAGACAATCTCAACATGGCTGCTCTAAACCTGCCTTACTTTCACTTTGGTTCCAGAGACAGTTGCTTAGGCCAGCAATGGGGTCTCTGACAGATTCTCAATGCGTAGACTGGCTTTAAAATCCATCCTGAAAATATGTAAGGCCAGATCTCTCAAGACCCACATTAAATCAAGGACAACTGGTAGGGCCACATGGGGGTCCCTAATGGACTTTGATCACCCAGAAGGGAGAGATATCTAAAAAAAACCTCCAGAGATAAGTTTTCTAGAGTGCACATCTGGGGGCAGGTGGGTAGCTGGACTCGGTGGCCAGAGTTAAAGACCCAGGTGTTGGACCTAGCTAGTGGAGCTGGTAGAAAACCTGGTTCTGGTTCTGGAGGTGGTGACCAATCTGTCAGTCTATACGTCTTTTTGTATGACTGTTGCATTGTTGTGTTTTTAAGACCTTGTCTGGTTTAATTGTCATCTCATAAACGTTTTATTTGTTAAAGTTGAACACCCTGCAAATTTTAGAATTCAGAGTAGTGACAAGACCGTCTCCACCCACCCATTTGATCTAAATTCTTGCACTATCTGTATTTTATCTGTCTTAATTGTTGTGCCCAGCTCATTTGGGAAACTATGGGACAGTAGAATTCTAAAGTTCAAAACCCCCTCAAATTGATTTTATTCCATTTTAAAGATTTCCAGAAAGAAACTCGCAAATTTGGAGAATGAGTCCACAAAGCAGAACTTATCTTTCTCTGCTCCTTAGACTGGCACTCATTTCAGGTTGGCTGGCCAGACGAAGGTTCCTTTACTCTTTCTTCAATTTAAAGGGTCCAACATAAAATTCTCAGAAAACCTGGACACTGAGACCAGGTTCCTTACATTGTGACCTAGAAGTCCCTAGTAGAGCCACCTCCATCACGGGTAAAAAATAGATCGAAACCCCTTTTTCTAAGTCCTTTATTTTATTTTCCTTAAAAACAGATAAGATAAAACCTTACCCCCTCTCCCCCATTTTGTAAGACCCTCCTGGTATCCTATTGTAATTTGTTCTGGGTCCTTGGAGACTTTGTGGGTCTTTGTAACCAGACCTACAATGAGGAAGAGCAGAATGATTTATGTCAGCAAAATATCACTGCTAAGACATCGCCCTTGATGAAAACTGCCACTCTTGGGTCCTGCAACCCATTGGTGGTTCCAGGAACATGGGAAAGTGCACACACCTGGTGATTTTCCAGGGTTCCCTTTTCCAGGAGCCGGGATAGGACTGCAGAGCTCTGGACCAGAATGCTGGGATGAAAGGACACAGGATGCTAGAAGACCATCTGAAAGAGTAAGTCAATTCTTCCTTAGGTAGACAGGAGCGGGTGTAGCCTTGATTACCACCACAAGAAACCTTCATTTTAAGCCCCTTCATGGTATTCTGAGGGGAGAAAAGTTTCTATTAGGGAGCTTTGGATAGGCTCCAAAACAGATAAGAATTTAAAATAAAAATGTATAATCTCTAAATGACTGTTGAATACATACACAGGTACATGCCTGGATCTAAATGCTTATGGGTGTTTGGAATGCTTATGAGAATGCTTGAATGTTATGGGAATGCTTGAATGTTGTGGGAATGCTTGAAATGGCTTAGTAGTCAAAGAGCTGTAGAGCATGATTGGGTTGTAAGGTGAATGAAATGGTCCTTCGGCCTGGTGGCAAAAGGGGCCAAAGGGTCCCTGACCTGCAGTCATTTAAACTTAATGGGCATTCATTCCTCTCCCTAAAAAGGACCAACAAAAGGGAAAAGGGTGATAACTGAGTTCAGGTTGTGTACTTACGGCCCATTGCTAAGAATTCTTTAAGTCTCTGCACAGAGGTGACCAGGCAGGCAACTGGATGTGAGGAAAGGTTTTTCCCACCTCTCCCCTGATAAAAAAATTTTTTTGTGTATGTATGTGTGCACTAATTTACACAGGGTAAGATATGAGAACAGAGCCTTTCCCACCAGGATCAAAAAGATTCAATTAGCCCTGGTTTTAGCCAGGGAAATTATTTAATGCTTGGAGTTCCAGTTAGCATTTAGATAAGGGCCTACATTTCTCAGAAGAGTCACCTAGCAGGTTTCCAGAACCACTGGGCTATCTTGAAGGAATGGAGGTAATGAACCACACTCTTGAGACTGTCTTAGCTGAAACTTTAGCTGAAGGGCTTAACTAATTCTACACCATTATCTTGGGATGGTCAAATAAAGGAAACCGGGGAGTTAGCCTTTAAGCTTTTTAATATTAAAAAAAAGAATGTATTTTAGAATCACAACATTAAAGGCACTGCATATCATTTTTGAACTTTGCTTGAAAATTTGTATGAAGCATGTAAAATGATTATTGGAACAGGACTATTAAAAGATTAGATTGGGCTCCTCTTTTATAATTGGAGGTGCCTGGACAAGCTAGATGTTCAGGATATTTGCAATGGATAACGGATCATAGGGGTTTATAAGTAAAGATTTGCAATTTGTTATAAAAACATATTGATATCATTTAGCAATACTTATGACAGAAGTTTTTATAACTAGAGACAGCTTAAATCCAGGCGGGAGGACCAAAAGACCCTCAAGGTTGTGAAAATCAAGCCATGAACATATAAAAATGGTCAAGGGCTCACTGGGTTTCTTGAGACCATCTTCGGTAGCAACTTCGGATGATTGTCAACAGCTTCTGACTACCCTGTTCACAAGTGTGGGGGTTGTTAGGCCAAAGCCTGCACTCTGGATGATATATTAGCAACTGAACGGGCCATTGAATGACTCCTCCCTTGGGTGGTTGAGTTCCCCTCTGTCTGCAAGACAATAATAGGCTGAACTCCTTCGTTTGGAAGTTGAGAAAACTCCCAGGTTGTTTGGAATGCTTTTGTTTCTCTAAGAAAGTGGCTGGGCTGTTCCTTCCCCAACAGTTCTTTCCTGCTTATCTGAGAGATGTTAATGCACAGACCAGGTAACTGTTTTGAGGCATACATTGTCCATTCTCTTCTAGCAACAAGGTGACATGCCTGTTTACTCTACCTGGTGACATCATGTCTGGTCCCACAGCAGCTAGATGTCACCCCTGACTTCTCTTTGTTAACTAGAATGCATATGTTTTACATAATCCTGTAAAGAATTTGGTTCTGCTCCTCTTTGATGTTTTCCTGAATTTGGCCCTGCTTCTTGATTATAAAACCCCTGTATGTTACAATAAAGTTGGCTTGGATGATAAGGGACATCCAAGGCTCCCTCTGACCCAAAACCTGAAACTTTTAATTCCTACCGCTCCCACTTCAGATTTCCACGTTTGTAGATTCGGGTTCCTGCTGGTTCGTGGGCCTGGACAACAAGACAGCCAAAGGCTGGCTCGGTCAGGAACAATTGCTCTTCCAGATGGCAATGCCCACAGAAGGTGAGTCTTCCCATCTGAGAGGTCAAATTGAGACTCTAACACAAAGGGTGATCTGGGCAACTTTCGCCAGGATCAGAGCAGCTGCCAGAAAACTTACCAACCTCTCTAAACAAGATAATTCCTCAAACATCTGCTAGGTTCCCATAATATCTGAAGAAAGGAGACCCAGACACACCTGAAAACCAGCAAGCTATAAACATTGCCTTTGTCACCCAGTCAGCCCCTGATATGAGGCGATTCCCCCAGGACCCAAGGGACTCAGCCAACCAGTAGGGCCTCTCCAGGTTTCAGTGACTGTTCCAAAGGCAAGCCTGCCAATAGCCAGAGACTTGATAAGAATTAGTAAGATCAGACTGTCCCTTTCTCTAGGATCTGAAAATGGTCCAGCCTTCATGGCTAAGATCTTTCAGATATAAATAGGAGATTACAATGTGCTTGCTGGTCATTAATATCTCTGTAAGTCATAGGACAAGGAGAGAGTATGAACCGGACCCAAAAGTCCTCAAACAGGGTGAAAGTTGAACCAAACTCCTTCCCTTTACCTTTCTAAGGACCAGATGTATGTTTGGGAGGTCCTAGGCATTATCCCAAAATTAAGGGATATCCCACAAGCTGGACAAAGCTAATCATTTTCTCCTAAAGTAGTTACAGGCACTACAGCAGACCCAGAGCCGGCACACCATTCCTGAGGCAGAACTGTAGCCCAGCTTCGAATCAACACACCAGTTCCAGCCAGTTCCAGGCAAGTGGCTTGACCTTCACAACCTTGAGGGTCTTTGGGCCCTCCCACCTGGGATTTAAGCTATCTTCAGTAATAATAATAATTTATGTTATTATTACTTCATTATTACTTGTATCTTCATGGGCTTTAAAACCCACCTGGAACATTTTATTTATTTACTTTTAAAGCAGTTTTTTAAAATTGTCATTTGTTTGTTCGTTTGTTTGTTTGGGGTGTGTGTGTGTGTGTGTGTGTGTGTGTGTGTGTGTGTGTGTGGTGAATTCCTGAGTGGCCAGACCCCATTACAAGGGCTTCTCTAGGAAAAATTTGCTCTCTGTTCATAAAGTTTATAAAGAGCCAACAGTCACCAAACAACTTCCTAAACATATTAAACACAAATACAGATCCATCACATTTCCTTTTCCAAAACCTGTTTTTCTCAGCCACAGTGGCAAATGTCACCTGTCATCATCTGGCATTTGTCATAATTCCAATGTAAGAATTTTCATAGAGTGCCAAGTTCCTAGTGTTGGGACAGAACTCCTACTCGGGAGTTGACCCAACTCAGGAGACCACGCTGACAACGAGATCGATGCAAACAGCAAGAGGTTTTATTGTCCAGTGCGCTGGGGCCCCTCCATACGGGAATGAAGGAGGCGACCCTGAGCACAAAGGGCACAGACGTTTTATACAGTTTTTTGTAAGGACGTGTTGAGGTAGTGAGGTGTTACCAAATAATTGGCTTATACACTTAACTTTTAAACTCATTGGTGCAAGTTTAGGCATGAAGGGAATGGGGTGGAGTCGGCGGCAACGAGCATAGCAGCTTTACCCGGAAACCTGGGGATGAGTGTGGTCCCTGGAATTCTGAGGTTGTAGGGTTATCTGGTCTGGCTGCACGTCCTTTGCCTTTTTTGGGAATCCTTGGGTTGGTGTTAGGAAACATGATCCTGAGACTAGCTCATCACATTCTTGCCTGCCCAGGAAATTTCTTTTTGTCTAGAAAATTTCTTCTTCTACATTAACTCTTTCACTAGTGCCGCAGACATTTGTCCAGGGACACTTTAATAGTTAAGAACAAAGCTAGTCTAGAGACTTGGAAACATAATTAGAATCATGAAAGCTTATTATTTTGCCCTAAATTAAAAGCTTGGTACAAATGAGTATGGTCATTAATATCTCTGTAAGTCAAGTTGCACTCATATCCTCTGAGTGTTTTATTCCAAGAACTGTTCCAAGTTTGGATGGTTCACATAATCAATATATTTCTGCATTTGTAATAGTAAATGCCCAGCCCTCATCTATCCAGTCGACATGAGTTTTGTTGTACTAGTGACATCACAAGACAGTAAAATAAGAAGTCAATCTTTTGCTCCCCTGCAGAAACACTGTTTTATAGATCACAAGCCAAAATTCCTTTATGAAAACTCCATATGTTGAAGTGCAGGGAGTAAGCACAAAGCTAAGAACTCCTCTTCTCTTGGGGGGGGGGATGTTGGTAAAGAGAACAAAGAGAGACAGTGTATCTGACACTCCATTTTCTGAGAACTTCCAGTGAAGTTGTTTGTCCTAGCCCAGGGCACTGACAGGAAGCTTGCTTGCTTGCTCATCTGTGAAATAAAAGGAGGGAATTACTGATGTACCACCAAAATGCTTGCAATGCAAATGCAGATATTTAATCATAGCAGGACTCAGGGGCTGGAGGAAGGAAGGAGGATCAAGTGTTCAAGGTCAGCCTCCGCTACATAGTGAGTTCAAGATCAGCCTCAGGTATATGAGACCATTAAAAAAAATGTGGGGATGAATACAATGCTGAGGACAGATACCAGAGGGAGCAAGATATTACAAGAAAATAATAAATGAGAATACTAACAAAATGATAAAGTATCAGGAAAAAAACAATATGGAAGAGATTTGAAAAAGTAACTGAATTGATAGAAAATCAGTAGAAGAGTTCACTTCACTTGGTTAAATGGAGCAATCAGTGAGCCCAAAGATAAATCATTGAAATCATCCAGTCAGAGACAGGAGACCGACTCAAGCAATGAAGGTGTAAAGAAAGCTCAATGGATACATGGGATACCATGGGGGTTCTCACTGAATAAATGAATATCGAATATTTTAAAAGTGAAGAAGCTGAAAAAATGTGCTTCTGGCCAGGCTTTTGAGCTGATTCTCAGCCCTAGGTCAAAAGGATTCATCCCAGATTTCCCCCTTTCCCCTCTAAAGAAGAAGGACCTTTACCCTGGAGGAAATTCAGAAGAAATCAGAAGCTGCAGAAGAGAGATGCAAGTCTCACTGAAGCCAAGGTCTTAAGCAGCTTGCAGAGAAGCCAGAGCACAAGAAGGAAGTGCTAGCAGAAGGCCATAGAGGAGAACAACAACTTCAGCAAAATGACAGGGGAGAAACTGACCTACAAAATGGAAGCTAACAAAGAGAACTGCGGGCTCAGATGGCTGCCAAACTGGAACCTTGGCAAGAGAAAGACAAGCACGTGGAAGAGGTGCAGAAGAACAAAGATCTCACGGTCGAGATGAAGCTAATTTGTTCTGAGAACTGACTTGCTCCTCATCCCCTTACTAAATATTCAAAGACTATACTGGCCAGTGTCGTTTTATTTTTCCCCTCCTGACAAATATTCTAGAAGCTGATGTAGGACTGTATAGGTAGATCCAGACCATAAAGTGTTATTTAAGGGGTAAAAAGGGAGAAACTGAAAGTGTTTTTTTGTCTTTTTCTGAAGTGCTGGTCTTTTAACAGAGCTATTATTCACATTACCTCGTTTCTACTGGAACACACCTGGTGCGCTGGGGCAATGGCTAGTACCTCATTGGTTCTGTGAAAGTCTGTTGAAAAAGTCTGTAGTGGCTTCTTTCAAACTGTTAGATGCTGAGTATCTGTCACTCTTGAATGTCGATTTTTCCCACTCCTACCAGATGCTACTGTACTTGAATGGTTAATAAGCTGCACAGTGCTATTAGTGAGGGGGGGGTATGAAATTCCACCAAGATGTTCCTGCCAGTCAGAGGCAGATCTTTTTTTTTTTTTATTTCAGCTCATACAAACTTATTAGGTACACCAGTTCCCTCCCTCCCTCCTCCTCCCCCGGACCCCCTGCTCCCCCTCCCCACCCCTCTCCCTCCCCATCCCCCAGTGCCTCCCGCCCCAATTCCCAGAGAGTCCTTTCTTGTGCATGTCTGATTTTCCTCTGGGCCCTCCTCTCCGATGACGTACAAGGACCCAGTGGCCTTTCCCTGAACCCTTTCCCGTGTTCCCCTCAGGTATAGGAACACTGCTGTGGCTGCCAATCCTTTGCCTCCAAGGATCTTGGTGCCTTTAGCAGATGCTAGACTTTGTGAGGTCAACAGTGTGTTGGACAATGCGCAGGGCATACAAAGTCCAATTATGATTGCTTCAGCCCTAACTAGTATGGAGTATCTTACATATCATTGCTCCTCCCATCCTTTTGCTCTTACACTCTTACCGTCCCCCTTCCACAAATTTCCCTGAGCTTCAAGATGGGGAGAGACTAAGCTGGCCTAGTTCTAGGTGGTTGATATAGAGTCTCTGAAGTTCTGGATTGTGGTTTGTTGATTTTCTTTTGCAGTTTTGCTGCTCCTGCAATGCCCTTCACTCCATCCTGGTGTGCATTGTATGTTACCCCCTGGCCAGAGACAAAAAGCTGTTAGAGTCTTGTGATAAAAGCACATTCAAAGGTAGATGTAATAAAAGTGGGAAACCACAGTAAGGGAGGGGTCTGTCACCCATTTGCAAAATGGTTACTTTTTATCTGCCAGACTATATGCCCTCCTCTTCTGGTGAGATCACACCCCCTCAGTAATAAATGATCAGGAACAAAAGTCTGTGAACTTAATCAGATGTCTCATTACTTATTTGGGTCCTTGGTGGAGGCCTATTTTCCCTGCTGTAACATGGTCCCTTCTCTCTTTGTTTCTGGTGTGGCCCTCCTACCCCATCTCTCCTGTTCGTAATCCTTGGAATTACTGTCTCTAGGTGGGCTGGGTGGGTTTGGTACTAGGAGCCACCTATTAGGGAGTACATACGGTGCTTAATTTTCTGGGTCTGGGATACTTCACTTAATATAATTGTTTCTAATGACATCCATTTCCCGGCAAATTCCAGTAATTCATCATTTTTGATGGCTGAGTAGTACTCCATTGTATAGATGTACCACTGTTTCCTTATCCACTCATCAACTGTTGGACATTTGGGCTGATTCCATGACTTTGATATTGTAAACAGTGCTGCTATGAACATGGTCGTGCTTGTGCTATCGAGGTGAACCTCTGCTGTATGGGGGGTTATTCCCAAAAGTGGAATAGCAGGGTCATATGGCATTTCAATCTTTAATTTCTTTAAGAATCTCCAGACGGCTCGCCAGAGTGGCTGTATGAGCCTGCATTCCCACCAGCAATGTAGGAGAGTTCCCCTCTCTCCACATCCTCTCCAGGATTTGTTGTTGTTTGTATTGTGGATTTTTGCCATCCTGACCGGGGTGAGATGATATCTCAGGGAAGTTTTGATTTGCATTTCCCTGATGGCTAAGGAGGTGGAGCATTTTTTCAGATATTTGTTAGACATTTTAATTTCATCCCTAGTAAAGTTTCTTTTAAGTTCCAGGGCCCATTTTTTAATTGCGCCATTGGTTTCCTTGGTGTTTAGTTTTCTAAGTTCTTTGTGCACTCTGGACAGCAGAGGTCTATCAGATGTGTGGTTAGTGAAGATTTTCTCCCATTCTGTGGGTTGCCTTTGAGCTCGCGTTATAATCTCTTTATCTGAACAGAAGCTCTTTAATTTCACAAGATCCCAACTGTTGAGAGTTGGTAGCAGTGACTGTGCCATTGGATGTCTGTTTAGGAACTGTTGGCCTAGCCCAATCAACTCGAGGGAGTTCCCTATCCTTTCAACTATGGTTTTTATAGTCTCTGGCCTGATATCAAGGTCCTTGATCCATTTGGAATTAAGTCTTGTACATGGTGACAAGTACGGGTCCAGCTTTAATCTTCTGCATGTGGAGATCCAGTTTTGCCAGCACCATTTGTTGAAGATGCTGTTCTTTTTCCATTGGATTCTTTGGGCCCCTTTGTCAAAGACCAAATGGCTGTAACTTTGTGGGCTTATATCTGGGTCTTCAATCCTTATCCATTGATCTGTGTGTCTATTTTGGAGCCAGTACCAGGCTGTCTTTACAACTATGGATTTGTAGTATAGACTTAGGTTTGGTATGGCAATACCTCCAGCTGTGTTTTTGTTACTCAGGATTGTTTTTGCTATCCTGGGTCTTTTGTGCCTCCATATGAACTTTGAGATTGTTCGGTCAACTTCTTTGAAGAATTGCTTTGGGATTTTGATTGGTATAGCATTGAATCTGTATATTGCAGAGGCAGATCTTATCACTCCTTCTGGACCAAGTGTCTCAGCAGAGCAAGGCTGTGCTGAAGAAAGAAAAATTTAAAAACTAGAAGCAAAACACATAAACAGGATCTTAGAAGAACATATTAACCTAATTTGTTTCAATAGAAAGGTAGTGATTTCAAACTTTCTACTATTGTTATTTTGAAGCCCACACCCACATGTGTAAGTCCACAAAAAACCATAGACAACCATATTGCCTATCCGAGGAAGCAATCCTGCTTGGTTCCCTCCATAAATATATCCCTGGGATGATGAGAACAGTATAATTCTCTGTGTCACTGAGAGGCACCACCTGCGTAGAACACTTCCCAAATGATGTGCTTGATGCATATCTTCACCCCGGAGCCTCATTTAAGAAGAGAACATGTTGCCACTGTGGGTACATCATCTAAGGATGGAGGAGGCTTAGGAAATGTGTGTTAAGCCACCAGGTGGAAATGCAATTGTACTTATTAGAGAAAAGTTTTTCTAAGACTAATTGCGTGCTAATTAATGATGTTCCAGATAGAAAAGTTCTGCTTTCCATGTTTTTTGGTACACCTTTGTTCCCAACCTCTTCATCAAACTGCTAAGCCAGATTTTGTCCATAAGATGGCAGTAGAATTCAGTTCAGTAATTTCTATTGTTAATGAACTTGAAAAATCAATGGAGATGGTAGGAAGGGAAATTACTTCCACTTAGAACAGCATTTCTTTGTGACATTTGAGAAAATGGTGTAGCATAAAAAGTCCATATAATTAAGTGTATTGGAAACACTGTGATATTGACTTCATAACATACATGGTTTTAATGTTAAATTTCTTCCACTTAGAAGTTCAAAATACTTAAAGCTGAATGGCAAATTATTGTGAGCTTGAGACCAAGTCATGTGGATCTGTGATATGCATGACTAAGTACGTAAGATGATTCAAGTGTGGGCTATGATATTAGTGAGACTTTTATTTCTAAGCATGTGTGTGTGTGTGTGTGTGTGTGTGTGTGTGTGTGTGTGTTACATATGTACACGTCGGGCAGGTGTGGGTGTGTGCCTGTGGGAGTCAGAGCTTGATGTCCATTATATTTCTCCGTCACTCTTCAGCTTATCCTCTGACACAGAGTCTCTTGATGAACCTGAGTTCAGCCTTTTGGCTGGACTGGTCACTAGCAAGCTCGGGGATCCATGTACCTGTCTGCCGTACTGGGTCGGAATGACGCCTGGCTTTTATGGGTGTTGAGGGTCCAGACTCAGACCCTCATGCTTGCACAGCTTACCTAGCGCATTATCTCCTTGGTTCTTGAGACTGTTTTCCAATGGCCGTAACATTTCGCTTTACCAATTATTTAGATTTTAGATCCTTTCTCCAGAGCTTTATTTAGTAAGTCATCCTTCATGTTTTCAGAAACTGAAAGGCCTATCCGTGACTTTAAACTTAATGGAGAACAAGTAAAAAGAGAGCACATTCTTTAACTGAGAGAAAATTCTGAGAGAGAGAGAGAATTCACCAAGCTCAAAGTATTTCAAATAAAGTCTTACGAAGCCATCACACCTACGGCATTATTACTATTGTTGCTGCTGTTGTTGGGTGTTTCCTAACTCTGACTAATTAATCCAGTCATAATAATAAAACATTAGTTCTCTCTAGTAACCTTTAAAATATCTGGAAGACGTGGAATCACAACCTTCTGGCCTCTGAGTCTGTCTCCACATCCCCTGTCCCCCACTGTCCCCAATACTTCCTTCTGTGTGCTCTCAGAACATCTTATCAGTTTTTGGAGGGCAAAGACATGCATTCCCACCAAAGATCTTTGGTGGTCTATTTCTGCATGCATGTTTTTTTTAATTTTTTAAAAATTTTTTTCTGCTCATACAAAGGTAATAGGTACTCCTGTCCCCTCCCTCTGCATGCATGTTTCTGAGGTGTGGTGGGGCTCAGGAAATGGTGCAGAGGGAAAGCAGATCAGCCATCCTGCCACCTGCCACCTGTCAACTTGAGTCTGGTGCCTGGTATGATAGCTATATAGCAGAAATAATTAAATGACCTTTTTGGTGTCCGGTCCTCCCCAAGACATACACTCACACACATGCACGCACATATGCATGCGTATACATGTACATACAGGCTTACATACACAGATACACACATGCATGCACATGCATGCTCACATGTGTGCACGCATACACACGGCCTGAAACCTAAAGTTCTGCAGCAGTTTCTGTGCTCTCCTTCCCATTTTCTTCCACAGTTCTCTTTACACCCCCTTTTTTCCCCCCACCTCCCACAAGCTTGCAAGTCCCCAATGGACCATCCATGATGGACAGGTATGTTTCACAAACATGGCCTCTCTCTATAGAAGCATACTTACTGTACTTTTGAATTACCATATCTTAATGGGGAGAAAGGACAATTATATTCTCAACGATATTAGAACATTAAAAAAGACAAGAAGCAACTGGCTCTTATTAAAACCTTTGCTGGGAAGCAGCAAGGCAGCATCCAGAATGCTCAGTATCCACTTGGCATGCTGCTCTCTCCTTGGATAAAGATTCAGCGTGACAGGCTCTGTCAAAAGGAAATAGGTTCTATCCAGTTAAATTAGAATGATTAGGGTCATTTAGACAGGGGAAGTTTAATTTGTGTGGTTCCAGAAATTTTACACAAACTGGAATACCTAAGTATTTAATCTTCCCTGAAGCTCAATTTAGAATTGAAAGAGACTGCTGCATGGACCTATAATGAGATGAGACATATTGGAAATTAATTTAACTATTACTGCACTGGGGACACGTAGCCCAAGAAATCAAAGAACATTTCCCTTTCAGTTTGTGCACAATAATAGAAGCAAATGTTCTGCTACAATTCATTAACCCTTCTGTTGTTTCGTGAGTTCCTTAAATGGAAACTTGAGAATCCAAAGTGAAACATGGATTTTTTTTCCACTTCATTTTAAAAGTTCTCTTCCAAAACCAATGTTGTGATGTAAATATAAAGTTTACTGAATTCAGCCTTAATCTTACATTCTACGTGGGAATTTTTAACCTTCCGTGGTCACCAAGCCCTATGGGATCCCATCAAAAGTCCTTCTGAGAATACAGTTTTTAAACATGTTAAATAAAATACGTATGACATGTTTTAAATAAATGACATTCTAACATACAAGATCATAAAGGACATTACCTATATTGTAATTGTATACTGGAATACAATGATATGTCTAATAACTATTGTCATGATTGATATAACCACACATAGAAATGACCAAGTGTGGCATAAAAGTATAGATCGTTTCTGTCAGTTACAACTTCAGCTACTGAGAATACAATTCTGATGCCTGTCTCAGTAACTGCTTCATTTTAGTTGTAATTTAGTGAAAATTAATGTGTTATTTCCATTTGTGTGCACTAAAGGTTGGTCAAGAACTTTGGTCCCAGGGGATGGTGAAGTGGCTCATCAGGTAAAAATGTTCACCTCTGGATTGATGACCTGCATTTGCTTAATCCTTGGAACTCACATGGTAAAAGCAGAGAACCAAATTACTCTGATAAGTTGTCCGCTGGCCTCTACATGCACTCATAGAACATATACACATGTGCATGTGCACACATACACATGAAAAAAAGTAAAAAAAAAAAAAAAAAAACAACCCTTTCTTTCTAGAGTTAATGTTGTAATGAGGGGAGAAAGCATAGCAATGGGGGAGTGAATCAGGGGAGAACAGAATGTTTTGTATACGTGCATGAAATTCTCAAGTAGAAAAATTCATTAATAAAGAAAAGTGGGGGAAAAAATAATACCAGGGGTAGCCAAGAACCTGCTGACATGTTGACAGCAAAAACTAAAAGACAAAGGAGAATTGACCCTTCATTTCATTAGCTGACCAATCAACAACCCATGCAGATAAGAAAATGGAGATGCCAGTGGGTGGCACAGCAGAGCTGCCAAGTTTCTGATACTTCACACCGTGCTGCCAAGGCATAAGCTCATCCCAGATCTGCAGGGGACACTGACATGAATTTCTTAGTTTAAATAAGCCAAAATCCCCAAGTCACTTGTTTATTTCCATCTCTTTGACCACTCTTAAATATTCTATCTGTAACATTGGCATGCTCTTGGAAATTCCTTATTACTTTCTGTAACTCGACGAGCATATCCTTCACAAGGCTGTCACATGCTCCTCTGTGCTGGGTACCATAACGACTGGGTGCTGGAGAGCAAAGCTGAATCCAACCATGAAATTCACTGACCAGTGGAAAACACAAATGAGCACTGAACACAGCACCGAAGTTCTCATACGAAACTCTACTGAGCCATGGAAGGAAATGATCCCTTTGAGGCTAGAGAAAGAGGCAAGACTGAAGAGAGAGGAGGCAGGAAGTAATCTGCAAAAGGGACAGATATGGTAGGCAAGGAGGATGGGTTGTTGAGAGATTTGTTCTTTCAGAGCTGTGCAAAGATGGGGGGGAGGGCATGTTTACTAAAGGGTGGGAGGGGTTTATGGAGGCAAGGACAGAGATGAGAAAGCCTTTTGATCTGGGTAGCTAGCAACCTCAGCTTCTTCATGGGCTTGTTGGAAGGTACTTCATAACCCCGCCACAGGCTAGCTTTCTCTAAAACCTGAGGGTAAACTCTAGACATCTGCTCCAGGACATCCTCCAATGGATTCTCAGTCACTGAAGGGTGCTATTGATAAGAGGTCATTCATTTCATGAATGACATGTGGAGTAGAAAAGCCATCAAACGGATGACAATGCGTTAGAAGGGTAAAATCAAGTTGTAGTTCTACTTTTTAAATTTATTTTTGCATGTATGTGTGAGTGTCTGTGTGTCTCTGCATGTATGCGTCACAGGGCACTGTGTGTCCCTGTGGAGGGGCAAGGGTACCTTGGCATCATCTTGGATTGCTTCTACCTTCTTTTTTGTTTTGTTCTGGGATTTCCCAGGCTCCACCTTCCAGGGCCAGAAGTGCAGGCCACCACCTTTTCTACTTGGCATTTTCATATGGGATCTGGGATCTGAACTCAGGTCCTTCTGCTTGTGAGGCAGAAGCTCAAGCCCCAAGGCATCTCTCCAGCTCTATCAAATTGTACTTTTAAACAATAGGATTATCTATGTGAAAGATAGGAAAGAGATGAGGAAGGCAGGAAGACCATTAGAAGGCTATGCCATTGCCCCTGGAGAGATCAAAACAAGTAAAGCAGCACTGAGGATGACAGATGTGGCAAATGAAGAAAGGAAGTGGTCTGTTTCTGCCACAATTGTTTTGAAAGGCTTGTTTGGACAAGCTAACCTCAGATGCTGTAGGTGCGCCTCATATTCGGGATGCTTTACTTTTATTGGGGTGGCAATTTAGAAAAGATATAGATGAGTGATTGTGATCAGTAATGCACAAATAACGTATGTGAGTTGTTTCTTCAAACAACCCATCTGAGTCCCAGGATTTAAAGAGCACAGAGAATGCACTAGTCAGAAAGGGGTGCGATCAGACTTCTTGGGGACATGGATAATCTCAAAGCTGGGCCAGAAAACTGTGAGGCTAGAGCATCTTTCTGTTGTTACATCTTTTTAAAAATGCTTAGAAAAGAAAAGAAATGATGAGAGCATACTGAAATGACCCGGCAGCCAGCAGCCAGCAGCTACTGCTGAAAACCGGCACTGAAAGAACTCAGCAAGAAAATTAATAACAATGTTGGCTGGTGCCCCCTAAGAATACAACATCATTTCCAAAGCACACCCACCAGGAAGATGTAGTCTCGCTCTGCTTGTGAGAGTGTATTACCCAGCACACCAAGGAGTCTGTTACAGGGTGCTACTTCTCAATGTGTGGAGTTTGAAAGATGAAGGGAAACCAAGAGACTGTCAGAAATAAGAAGAGGCGGAGGAGCCAATGGAGCCATGGGATCAGGTCCCAACACACAAATATGTTAGAAGTGAGGATTTGGAAAGAACCTCATCTGTTTGAAATAAGGCCTGTGATTTAGTTCATTGTATCAGAAGGATGCTAATCTCTAAGTTTCAGCATTGTGCCTTATGAACGTCAGCTTGAGAGCACTACGGGTGAAGTGCAGACACTGCATTTATTTTTTATAACTTTTCTGTAAGTCTAATTTCATATCTCAAATACACAATTATCATTATTGGAATATTTTTCTACGTTATGCAACTATTTCAATCAATAATTTCTCTCTGGCTTTTTCTGTATATTTTATGTATCTTAATTTAGACACATACATATAAACTATTAAGCTTTTTGATGTTTCTCCTTATGATGCTTTTAGCTTTATCATATTGACAAAGTGATGCTCATTCAGCAGAAATTGTGCTTCATATTTTGAATTCGGATTTTCCCCTGGGCTGGTAATGCATGGTACCCCATTCCCTCAGGATGCTGGGAAAGGACTGTGAACAGCAGCCAGGCACACAAACACATGACCACACAATTTGTACTCTATAGTTTCCCAGAGTCAAGTTTAATAAACTTTATCCATCAAGTTTATTAAATGTACTTTTTACTTGCAATATTTTCAACTGATGATGGGTTTATCAGGATGCAATTGCTTTATGAGCTGAGAAGCATCTAGAGCTCATTGCTAAGAGACAGGTGAGTTTAGGAGTGGGGCACTGGCAGGTTCTGGATTTTGAGGTAGGTCCCTGGGAAGGTAGCTGGGATTTGTGTACATTGCCCTGGAATAAAGATAACTATTTTTTTCTCTTATTGGCAACTACTCCAAGATCTTAAGACATCAAAAGATAGTGCTGTCTCTCTTTGTGCCCAGATAGCAGCATACTCAATTTTACAAAACATTGATACATTCCAAGCAAGCCTCATGCACATTAGGCAATCTCCAAGAGACATTTGAAGTCTACGCATCCGTCCTTCTGAATGAAAAGAGTAAAGTTGTTGTGCCCAGATTTCTAGATCCCAAGAGACCACCAGAGATGACACCACTGTAAACACATGAGGGTCTTTATCCAAAGCTCGAGCCCCTGCTCTCCCCATCACTGACACAGCAGACTAGGAGAGAGCCCCGAGTCTTGTTCAGCAGAGCTTTTTATAGTGGCTACTTGTAGGGGAAAGGGCTTCTAACCTAGCAGATACATGATCGAGTACCCCATAAACAGTTTCTAGTGCCCTTTACATTACTCATGGCCTTGGAATTCTTTGAGCGGTTAGTGACTGGCTTCTGTTTGGATAGTTCCATCTGCTCTGACCACAATTCTTACTATCATATTTATTCTGTCCTTGACAAAGTTGGTGAAATATTGCTGTAAAGGCTGCTCTCCCAGTTTAGGGGGCTCCTGAAATGTTAAGTATTTCCTAATTTGGGGCTGACTGGTCATGGTTATAATCACGTACACAAATTGGGTCAAACAGTCTATGTCTAGTATGTCTGGTGTTTCATAGGGAGGACAAATGAACAAGTACAAAATGGAGACAAATATATTCAGGTCCCACAAAGCAGAGAATCCCAATGTAGGAGCTGGGGTCACAGGACTTGGGATGACAGAAATGTTCCCTTGGGGCTGGAACATCTCCTCCGAGAAGGTATGTGCTCCGGAGAACACTTGATGCCCAGGACTTTGCAGTGACTGCAGTCTGTCACCGTGACACTGTGGCTCTGGGCTGAAACCGAATCCACTGTTAGTTCATTCCCATCCATCTGGAGCCAAGCCTAGAAATAGCTCCACCGCTGCCTTAATGGCATGCGGGGTGGGAGCAAATGTTCTACATGTTGGCGCCTGTTGGCTCTAATCAGATAAATTAAGGAGTTGAGCATGTTTCCACCATTTGGTTTCATTTTATTTTAGTCCCCAAGTCCCTCTGCTCCCTTTTTAAGGCCTGGCACTTTCTCACTTGAAGGCCACACCACCTTGTCACTACTAGGAGGGTTCTCAAGTGGAAGCATCTCATGCATATTGGCCCTGCTGCCAGGTGTCCAGCACAGAGGTTGTGCAGCAGACCTGTGACCTAAGAGCCACTTGCTGTCCCAGTGTGCTTCCAATCGTCTTCCAGCAAAAATACAGGAACTCAGGCTGGAGAGATGGCTCAAGGTTAAGACTCTGCCTCACGAGCAGAAAGTCCCGAGTTCAGATCCCAGGTCCCACATAAAAGTGCCAGTCAGAAACCTCACCAGCCTGCACTTCCAGCCCTAGTGGGCAGGACCTGAGAAATCCCAAAGCAGAGCAGAAAAGAGGTAGAAGCAATCCAGGATGATTACCAAAGACATCTTTGGTTCTTTATAGGGCTATAAGTGCCCTCTAATATACACACACACACATAGAAACAAAGAAAATGAACAACATGCAAGATGGCTTAGTGGTTAAAAGTGTCTAAGTACAAGCCTGACGACATGGGTTCAATTCCCAAATCTCATAAGATGGCAGGAAAAACCAAATTCAGAAGTTGTCCTCTGACCTCCACACCCACACCAGGCTTGTACACACATACAGTTGATTAATTTGAAAAGGACACTATGAGGTTTCATCTTGGAAGACAGTAACTTCTCAAATCACGTATTTTTTTCCAATGTAATACTGTTCAATTAAAAAAGTGACCTTACCCACTGTACCCTGGTTTGGATCTAAAACAGCTGCAATATTACATATTCAAACATATTTATGTATTATTTATATCTTCAGATATTGGTTCCACTCTCTCTTTTTATTTTCCTGCATTTCTTATCCTATTGTAATAGACATTCCATAGCCACAGTAGCTACGAAAATGCTGTTCTGGTCTTTTTAGGAAACCTCTTCTAGTTGAACCAGTGTGGACAAGAAACGCCTCTATGAACAGTTGTAAATTGCTCTGAAAAATATAAGGAGTGTAAGCAGGTGAATTGGACAATATGAAAGAGAAGGATGCAGATGGATGTCCCTTATTTTCACCATCATTTCTCTTGTGTGCTAAGCTAGCCATGAACTGCTGACCAGAGCTAATGAGTAAAGTTGTACCTGTCCAGTATTTTACCAATGGCTCATCTGTCAAAAGCTCTGTAGATCATGGGAAATTAAAGTTACTTCCACCTGGAAATAGAAACTACTTTCAGAAAGGATGACCAATTCCAGGCTACCAGGTATATTAAAAAGTTGGTCACATCTGTATGATGCAGAATTAATGATGGCCAGTCTGCTGTCACCCCTGGGCTCTCAGGCATCTTCAGACAAGTGGACTCTTGCCCATTTAATGTGACTGCACATGTGACAGCCGCCTCTTCACACAGACTCTTGTGCAGTTCCGTGTGGTCCAAGCTCTTTCTCTGGCTCTGCAAACTATCTAATTAGCACTGTACATAGTCACAAATCAGTAAATATTTATTGAGCTAGTGGTAATGTTTAAAAGCTAATTCTAATTAAAGTCACTTGCCTAAAATCACACAACTTCTAATTATTGCAACCAAGATTCAAATATTTTCTGCTATTGAATCATTCTCTTTTCTAAAGCTATATATGCTCTTCTGGTGGAAATTTCTCCTCTATAAGGGGAGAGATATGCTTATTTCTATGTGAAGGCTTTTGTAGATTCAAAATTATTACTCCATGAAAATTATTTTTAAGTTACAGTGTTGTGTGAAATTTCTTGGGTTGCATTACTCATCTCATGGAAAGCACTGCCCAAGGAGACAAAACACACAGGGATCTTGACTCCCGTGTTGGTGGCACAAATCCCACTGAGGCAGTTTCAGAGCAGGACTATGCTGGGAAGGTCTTTGAAGGTCATCCCCCACCGTTGGGATCATACTGAAGGAATACACTCTACTACTATTCTGGAGGAACTGGTTGTAATCTTCACAGAGATAAGATCGCCAACTTCCCTCAGCCTTATGAGCTCTCCACTGCAGATAAGTTCCTCAAAAGAAACAGCTCCACCATGAAATCAGCTCGGTTGGGCTCCTGAGATGAACAGACCAATGAGATATAGGGGACCAAAATCTCCAATCAAGTTTGTAGAAACTGGAGCTAAGCAATAAGGAAAAACCACTTTTCCTCAGGCCTGCCTACTTTGTAAATAGCCCTGACCCTGCCAACCATCTGGTACTCACTTGCCTCTCATAGACTGTTTGTGAATTCTGTTCTTTCTCTCCTCTAATGAAATCTGCCTTAATCCTCTACACATGTTCTGGTTCGATCTTCGACTCCTGGACACAAGAACCTGGATGGATATTAAAAATCCCGCAACACCACCACTCTGTGGACAGAGGCAAGAGGAACTGAATCTGAGGCCTTGAGATCTTATTTTTCCTATAAAAGTCTGGCGTACACCAGAATTGAAGCAGGAAAGGGCTGAAAAACCAAACAATAAGGAAAGTGAAGTAAATCACTGAAGTCCCTGTTAGGTGGCTTGGCTGAAAAGCAAGAGTCAGCTACAAGCTTAATTGTAAGACTGGCAGGAAGCTACCTTGAGCTATGAATCTAAGGACTGGGTTGTCGTGAACAGAACCAGCAGGCAGATGGGCATGGAGTGCAGAAAAGCCATGAGGACTGAGTAAAGACAAAGTGTGGCTGGTGGGGTTTAGCATGAGTGAGGGGCATGAGCAAGTGTTGCCAGACATGGCATGAATGAAATGGAGCATGAGAATTCTGCTTCTGTGAATCGTCCATTTTGCCGCCCTGAAGTATGGACACTTAGTATGTGGCTAGCCATGTGCCAGTACAGTGTTTTCCTAAGAAAAGCTAGAAGTTAGGGTCTACCTCACTGGGCAGAGGACATACATGCATGGAGCCCCAGGTTCTGTCCCTGACAGCAATAAACAAGAGGTTATCCCACTGTTCTTTTATGACAATTCAGTGGAAGAAAGATGGCCTGACAAAGGAACAAAAAACTGAATGTAAACAGAGGTTGGGTCAAGGACTGCGTGGGAAATAGGAAGCTGTCAGAGAGTAAAATAAAAACTTCCTGGATGGTTATAGGGACCAGGAACCAATATTTTCCATTGGGTGTAGGAATATCAGTGAAGGGAATACTGAGGAAAAGTCACATAAATTCAGTGAGAAATGATGACAAGGGAGAATTACGCATGAGTGACAGAGACACTGTTGAGTAATTAGGTTGAAATCTTTAAATATGCAAATAACATATGATTTAACTTTCTAATTCAGGCTTGTTCCTTCCCTAGAACACGAAATCTCCACAATTAATTGCAAACTGATAATTGGTTATGGATTTGTTTTTTCTCCTAGTTGGTTGACAGGGATCACATTAGTCCTCATCAAAGATTATTTCTAGAAGCCAGGTCATGCTGGAGCGTGACTGTAAGCCTCAATCACTGAGAAAGCTGAAGTAGGAAACTCACTTCAATCCAGGAGTTCATCCTGGAAGGTCGGCAACACCAGGAGGCCTTGTGAGAAGGAGAGAGGGAGGGATAAAAGGAGGGGGGCAGGGAAGAATGAAAGGGAGGCAAGGAAGGGAACAAAAGACATTATTTCTTCATGCAACCTCTTCTCAGATTGAGAATCTACATAGGTTCTTTCTTCTTTAAGTCAAAGGGGAGTTGCTTAGCATGCATGAAGTCCTGGGTTCCGGCATCACTGAAAAAAGATAGGTCCTCATAAGGATATTTGGAATTTACTCTGAAATATTGTTCTCTTTTGATTTTCTGTTTGTTTGTTTGCTTTTGCTTTTGCAGCACTTGGGATTGAACACAGGGCCTTGTACATACAGACGGGCACTTTACCAGCTGAGCTGCATCCTCAGTCCAAATATTTCCCAACTTTCAAAGGATTGTAGCAAACCTACCATGAAACATAGCCGAGAACTCTGTCTCCAACAAGTCTGTCTCCTGTGCCTGTATGATTAGTAGTGGGAGAGAGAGAGTTGCTAGGGAGTTAGCTATCTGGTCATCGAATTTTGGATCTAAGTCACTTCCAACATGGTAACGAATTCACTTAGTAACTTGGCTGAAAACTCATGACCTCCTTCTTCCAAATTGTCTTCTCTAAATTGCATCTTATTGTATCAAATCTTAGTGATATTTAGTGATTATAAAATCACATAACCAGTTTGAGCTGTGCAATTGGCTTGTCCTTTTTGGTATATTTCGGTAGCTCTTACTAATTATGAGAAAACTCAGAGCCCATAACATGATGACATATTTACCTACAAAGCAAACTTAGAGGGAATTCTGTCGTGCAAATATCTGCTAGCCATCTGTCACAAAAGTAACAATAGGGCTCTTGGGAGTTTTGTTAGCCCAGTTAAGTGTCCTTCAAGCACTCAGGCAACTATCTTCAATATTTTTTAGACGTGTCCCAAGGCGTATGCTGTCTCTAGCAGCTGGAGCACTCACTGAGCAGGCAGGCAGGGAGCAAAACTTCCTGTTTGGTTGTGGTGACCTGGAGCCAATGGATCTGAGAGTGGAGCACTTTTCAAAAGCTACCAAGTTATTGAATTCTGCTATTTTCAAATCTCTTTCTAAAGGTGCTTATTCTGTATTTCTACCCAATCCATGTGTTCAACATCACTCAAGGCAACCCTGAAAAGGTATATCCAGATTCCCTCAGGCAAATTAATACACTCTCCAGTGCAGGTTCAAAGAGTATCTGAAATATGCCTCAGAGCCTGATTATTGGACAGAGATTTTCAAATTCTAAAGAAGGACTGGAATGGTACCCATCCCTGTTATTGAAAACTAGAGCAAGAATCTAAAAGAGGGAAGGAAAAAGATCAATAGGAAAGACAGCCAATAAACCTATAGGTAGGAAGACAGCACATCAAACTGCTCTGTAGGTAGCTGTTATCATACCCATAGAATGGGCACTTACAGTGGAAATCTTTGGGTCTAAAACTGGCTGAGTGAAGAAAAACACACAGCTCAGTGGGGTGGCCTGAAGAGAGGTAACTTGATGAGCCCCCCACAGGAGTAGGCAAGCCAGAGTGTAACCTGGGGTCCATGAAACACACAGGCAAAAAGGTGGGAGGAAGTAAGAGGGAAAAGTGAAGGGAAGGGAGGGACTTGAAGGGAGGGAGGGAAACTGGGATGAATACTCAATATTCTTGTCAAAATAGGAAAAAAATAGACTTAAGTGATGTTATGTGAAAAAACTACAGAAGTTGTCAGAAATCCCATCAACCCTAACCAAAAAAAAAAAAAGTAGATAAAATCCAGAGGATTTCTACACATGACAGCATAACAGAGCAAGATTGTCAAACTGCAGCCTCCACCAAAAACCCCACAACCTTCTACAAAGACATAAACCCAGCAACTGACTCTTTAGCGTTGTACCTATTTGACTCTTGTTGCTAACCAGTCTGGGGTCAGGTTATAAACAGATATAACTCTCCTCTTTTTTGACAATAACATGAATGTTCTCATTGCAATGCTTTGTTATTCCAGATAAATATGATTATCTGGTTGTTTATTAGCTTTGTGAGGGAAATGCCTTCATCAGGGACACATGGAAGAGCCACAGTACTAATTCAGACACATTTGAAAGATCCCAGTGCAAACAGTTCCTTCTGGAACTCAGTTCTTCTTGGAATTCTCCCATATATTGTGTTTTTCTATTACTTTCCTCTTTCTCTTTTGCAGTTAAACAATATGGTAACCAGGGCATGAATACATCTGTCATCTCCTTTTGTATATTAAACAAGACCTGTATGGAACAAGAGAGAAAAGGGAACATGATGTTTAGGAGAATTCTGTTTGGGAAATTAAAGATGTCCCTCTCCATCTCTCTCTCTTTCTCTCTCTCTCTCTCTCTCTCTTGTATTTTTCTACAATCTTCATGCAGCTTCATATCCTTGGAAAAAAAGGAAATAGAGGCAGACACTATTTGCCTGCATTAAACCTTGACTTTAGGATAAAAGACTAAACAGAATCATCAAAATTCACTGTGATATGATAAAGAAGGATCAAACTTGAGACCAAATTTCCAGAAAGTAGTAAGTAATATGTGTATATATGCCCAGATCATTTCTCAGAGTAGCTCTACCGTGGTCATGGAGATCCAAGTACACACCTGGAGCCAAGTATAATACCACATAGTTCATAGGCTTTATTCTGTCTTAGTAAGGGTTATGACAAAAAGACACAGAGAAGGAAAAAATCTGCAGATTTCCAGGGCAATCATATTACACATTACACATTCATATTGCTTTAGTTTCTTTTCCATTGCAGGATTAAAATACTCTGGCACAGCAACTTAAGGGGGAAAGAGTTTATTTGGGTCACAAATTCAGATTTTATGGTCCTTCATGGCAGGGGAGTCGTAGTGACAGAAACATGAGGCAGCTGGTCACACGACATGCAGAATTGAGAGCAAAGAGTGCATACATGCTTTCAAGTGCTCAGCTCACCCTTCATGGTCTAGATAATGGTCTCACCTCACAATGAAGATAGATCTTCCCAAACCAAATTAACATAATTAAAATAATTCTTCACAGATACTCTCAGAAGCCCTTCACCCATGTGATTCTAGATTCTATCAGGTTGATAGTTAAACTAACCATTATATATATTATCATTCCATTTGTTAAAATTGACTAAATGTGTGGTACCACCTTATAAATACATTCCACTAACACTGAGAAGCTACCAGCCTCCATAGTATGTTATGTTATTGAGCCATGTGAATTTCTACTGGGAATATATTCCAGTTCCAGATGTCTTATAGATACAAGCATTCATTCTCATTTTCTTGGACTGTTGCTTTTATTTATTTTATTCAGAGAAACATAGGAGAAAAGAACATGGTTCACATAATCTTTGGGAAGAGAGAATAAACAGTCTGAGAACAGAAGTATTCAGCGGTCATCACTTTTATAGCTGGAGCTTTGTTACTATTCCCTTTGAGTTGCTCCCACAAATGAGAAGGTGCATTTTAGAATGAATTACACAAACTGCAGCTTCAGCAACACTGAATTCTACAATAGCCTTTAATTATACCACACAATGGAACTTACTGTATTTGGAAGAGAGCTTCCTTCTGCCCTGAAAACTCAATTGGAAGGACAATGTGCATGTTCAGAGACCACCCTGCTACATGTACTTTTCTTTGGTTTTTTAAATTTTTTTTTAATCAGGAACACAATTTTATTTTTTAATTATTATTTTATTTTTCTAGTTTTACAAGCATATTGAGTATTTATCCCTACTTCCCTTCATCCCCACCCTCCCATTCCTTCATCAGTCCATCCCAATCCCTCTCATCCACCAGTCTGTCCACTTCTGTGGATCCTAGGGTTCCCTCTGGCTTATCTGCTCTTGTGGGAGTTCAGGCCTCTTGTGCCATACCAAGTTGCTTCTCTTCGGGCCACCCCACTGATAGGGACATTTCCCTTCACTCATCCAGCCATAGTCCCCAAGGTTTCCACTGTGTGTTCTTATCTCTCTTCAATTCCTCATAGTGTATGGGGACATGTTGGTATGTCAGTCATTATGCAGGTCTGGTAAGAACAAGTCTTATTGCAGTGAATTCCTGGATGCAACAGTCCTGCACCCTGATACATGTTAGATATTAATTCTTTCTGTAGACTGTCAGAACTTTATACAGCACTAAACAAATGTAGTTATTAAAACCACCTTCTGAGTGTTTTTGTAATATTTAGATGGCTAAGAGCACATATTAATTCTTATTACAAATCACCTATATTTAGTTAGCCTTATTTTACTAGATAAAAACAAGCTACTTAAACAAACAGAAGGTTTTGGATGGAGAATCATAATGAAATTAAGAAAACAGAATTCTAAACAAAAAACTGTCAATAGATGAAGTAATGCAGATAAGTTGAAGCACTTCCTTGAGCTGGCATTTTCTCAGTATGATGGCTTTAGGCCCCTGCTGCCCCTCCAATGGAGCTGCTGTTTCAAGGGTTCAACAGATGCTTCATGCTAATCTAGTTCTGACACAACCTAAACACTAGAAACACTAGTGTCGCCAGCTGAGCATCCAGGTACTCTACCTCCAGAATGCCCATGTATTTATGGCCCTTGGTACATCTAAGAAGGCAACCTTGGCATCATCTATCTAAGTCGAAGAGGAATTCCAGAATACATTTTTCCTCTCAGGATCTGTTGCAGTTCACCTGCATGGTTTCTAACAAATCACCATCAAATGGCTTAAGGGAACAAGGGGTTTAGTCTCCTACAGTAAGTAGTCTGGTTACAGTCTGTAGTTCCCTTTGATGGGAGAGCACGCATCAACACCAGGGCTGAGGGACTGGTCCCACCATCTCTACATAATGGCTGAGAGAGGGACGTTTATTACTTTCCAGACCAGCAGGTCTGGCTAAGTGTACACAAAGATGATGACTTTCTCAACCAGCTCTCTTTATTTTATTTCAGGACCTAATCTCACCTGCCATGGACTGGGCCTTCCCCATAAACTAGACAATCTCCTGCAGGTTTGTTCTGGGCCTAACTCAACCACCAATTCTCTACAAATGTGCCCAGAGCTCAAACTCACAACTATCAAGTAGACCCTATGCCTGTGACAGAATCACATACTTTTAAAAAATATTTTATTTATTTGGGGTGTGTGTGTGTGTGTGTGTGTGTGTGTGTGTGTGTGTGTGTGTGTGTGGAAGGACACTGTGTCCTTGGGGAGAACCAAAAGTGACTTCGGAAATCATCTTGGATTGTTTCTACCTCCTTCTTGCTTAGCTCTGGGATTTCCCAGACTCTACCCACCATGGCAGAAGTGCTAGCCACTGAAGTTTCAGTCTAGCATTTTTTATGTGGGATCTGGGATTCAAACTCAGAACCTTCTGCTTGTGAGACAGAGTCTTAACCCCTGAGCCATCTTTCCAGTCCCAGGATCACATTCTTAACCTTTCTTGTAACTAACATCCTACAATATTATTACCCAGGATAACAAAAGAAATTTCTATATGTCTGAAAGAAATTGAAGTTTCATCAAAAACCGGTCATTTGAGTAAGTTCTGCAAGTGAGAAAAAGTAAGGGAAGCAGCAATGCCTCTTCCTGCTTTGTCACAGGTAGAGTCAGCCAGCCTGAGAGAAAAGGCAAATTTCTTGTCTATCACTTTCACACTAAAACTCCTTCATCAGAAGAGCAGAAGAGGAGAGAGATGAAGAAGAGATGGAAAGGGATGGAGCAGTAAACGCAGGAAGGACTGAAGTCTTACTTATCCAAATGGATAAGCTGAATAGTATCCATGAACTAGAGGAAAACTACAGGAAAACAAACTGGACAGTAACACAGCATTGTTAACCTTGTTTGGAAATTTTCATTCAAAAGCATAAGCATAGGCCAGAGAGATAGCTCAGGGTTAAGACTGCCTCACAAGCAGGAAGTACTGAGTTTGGATCCCAGGTTCCAGATAAAAAGTGGCCAGGGTCAATGCTCATCCAGAATCAGATCATCCTAATCAATTTCCATCCCAAGGCTTAAGGAACCATGCAGAAGAGGGAGTGGTGAGATCGTAAGAACCTAAAGATAGAAAGGTCTATCATTGAACAAGACATTTCATTCAAGGCAAGGATGCTGCATCCAGGAACTCACCTCAGTGAGACTTGTCCTTACCAGACCTGCATAATGACTGAAATACCAACATGCCTCCATAGACTATAAAGGAACTCAAGAGAGATAAGAACATACAGTGAAAACCTTGGGGACTAGAGCTGGATGAGTGAAGGGTCACCCCATCAGTGGGGTGACCCGAGAGAGGCAACTATGTATGGCACAAGAGGCCTGAACCCCCACAAAAGTAGACAAGCCAGAGGGAACCCTAGGGGTCTGTAGAAGCAAGCAGACAGGCAGGAGGGTGGGAGGGAGTTGAATGGATTGATGAGGGGAAGGGAGGAGGGGAGAGTGGATAGAGGGAAACAGGGAATAGTACTCAATATGCTTGTAAAACTAAACAACAAATTTAAAAAAATTTTTTTGAAAAATAAAGAGAAAAAACGGCCAGGGCAAACCTGTACTTCTGGCTCAGGTGGGTGGAGGCCAGAAATCCCAGAGCAAAGCAAAAAGGAAATAGAAGCAATCCAGGATGATTCCTGAAGTCATCCTTGGTCCTCCACAGGAACACAGTGCACACATACACACACACACACACACACACACATACAACACTATAGATATAGATATAGATATAGATATAGATATAGATATAGATAGATATAGATATAGATATATAAATCACATAAAATAAATATCAAAATAAATATCAAAAATACAAGTGCAACACCTCTAAATAAAAAAAGGACTGGAGGAAGACAAGACACATAAATTGTACAATTTTGCAAGTGCTACTGTTAATGTTTAGAATTGGTTTCTGAAGAAGATGCATAAAAACAGTCATCTTGTTACACAAATTCTGAGAAATGAGAGGAAGAAAGTAAGCGTGCATTTTTAAATGTTGTCCCTTGGGGGGGGACTACATGATTTGTGCTCAACAGTGAACAGCTATAAAAGTATCTTTAAAAGTTGTCCAACAATGGGTATAAAACTACTAAGCAGATTTAAAAAAGGGCAGTTAAATAAAACAAATATAATCACCTTTCAAAGACAGAACAGTTTATACACTTTCAATTTACTCTTTCATAAAATTACAGTGAGGTGAAATATACACAGTTGTTAGTAGCGACAGTAATCTCCATGCTTTAATGGGTCTTTATTGGAAATACTTAATGTTACCGGAAAACACTAGAATGAAGGCTTGTGGAATGTTTTACAATCATGTCACTTAGCATAGGCAAGTCCTGTGAATATTAATAGCCTGATTCCAGGTTGTTCATCAGCATGACCTTCATGCTAAACACCCTTTGTGATGTGCCAATTGGAAGGAAGAGATTCCCACAGCTAAGAGTCTGATTTCTTTTCTTCACAGCATGAAAGTCTGAAAACCAGAGACATAAGGAGCTAGCAGTCATTGGTCTAATAATAGATTTATTTTAATTAATCATCAGCACACTTAAATATATTTCTATAAAATGTGATCATTTACAAAATCATTTTTCTACAAAATATAGTCATTAACTCAAGTGGTGATTCCTGGAGATTTTATAACTACAGAAAGATCCATCAAAAAGTTCAACAGAGGGAGGATGAGGGGGGAGGGAAGGAACTGGTAAAAAAATTTTAAAATGTATAATTACATTTTTAATAAAAAAAAAGAATTGTTTAGGCAAAAAAAAAATGTTTACCATTAATTTGACACCAAAAAAAAAAAAAGTTCAACAGAATTTTAGAAATAGACTTTCAAAAAAGTAGGAGTTTTCTATATGTCTGTGTTGTTAGATATAATAGAAAAATGGTATATTTAATACCTAGTATTGAAGCATTTCATTATTTTATGGGAAGAAATTATTCTTATTTTATATCATACTCAGAAATATAGAAATACAGATAATAATACAGGAAGGTAGAGAAAAACTTAAAATCTCAGTTTGTAATGAGATTTCTTAACAATTATTTTTAAAATAATCAAAAATCATAAAGAAAAATATTTGATAAGTTTAAAATTTAAAACTCTGGGTCAAGCATAATGATGCATGTCTAAAATTCCAGAACTCATGAGGATAAATGAAGACGATCACAAGTTAAAAGACAGACTGGGATACACAGTCAAAGCCTGGCTCAAAAAATATAAATAAAAATTAACAACTATATAGGGCTGAAGCAATCATAATAGGACTTCGCATGGCCTGCGCAATGTCCAACACACTATTGACCTCACAAAGTCTAGCATCAGCTAAAGGCACCAAGATCCTTGGAGGCAAGGGATTGACAGCCACAGTAGTGTTCCTATGCTTAAGGAGAACACGAGAAAGGGTTCAGGGAAATGCCACTGGGTCCTTGTATGTCATCGGAGAGGAGGAGCAAGAGGAGAGTTAGGCATACACAATAAAGGACTCTCTGGGAATTGGGGGGGAGGCACTGGGAGACAGGGAGGGAGGGAAGGGGAGCAGGGGGTTCAGGGAGAGGAGGAGGGGGGAGGAAACTGGTCTACCTATTAAGTTTGTATGAGAGGAAATAATAATAAAAAATGTTAAAAAAATTAACAACTATATAAAAACATATGAATAAAAATTTAAACCACGAAGAATATACCTGCAACATAAAATAATTTATGTCATAATATATGAATAGCTGCTAAAATAGAATACGAAAAAATACAAAAAAAAAAAAACACATGATGAAATTGACAAATTCCCTTGTAGGAAATTCACAAAGAGTAAATTTGAATGGTCAATTGGCACAAAAGTAACAATACTCAACCTTCATTTCTAAATGGAAGAACAAATTAAAATAAAGGATATTAATATGTAGTTACTCAGACTGATTTGAATATTGACATAATATTTGAAACATTTACGTACCAAAGTCTTGTGCACTGACAGAAATGTCCATTATTTTGGGGATTCATCTTTGAATGCTGTACAATAATGCCTTGCAAAATTGATGATGCCTGTACACTGTGGCCAGCAAATCCATTTTATATTCGTCTTGCAAATACATAGAAACTTATAAATAATTATGGCCATATTACCATCAAAGGATAATGAATAAGTAACAGGGCGTTTATATGTAATATTGCAGTCTTAAATTAATTATAATGACATGTATCAATGTGCACAAATCCCCAACGCGATGTCAAGTTTATAAGTAAGATATAGAAGAATGTAATCGACTTCTCTCTCTCTCTCTCACTCTTTCTCTCTCTCTCTCTCTCCCTCTTTTTCCAGTGTACATCTAGACAAGTTCTCTATTCTGAGCTATATCCCCCGCTCTTTTTTTCATTTGTTAGTTGGTGACAGGATCTCGCTAACTTGTCAAGCTGACCTTGAACTTGCAATGCTCCTCATTCAGTTTTCCAAGTAATGTCTCATTTTTACAAGGCTTAACTTCTCAAAACATTTTTAAATTCACAGCAAAATTGAAAGAAAGTGCCTCACATATGCTCCCAGCCCACACACATGAGCTGATTTTTTTTATTATTTATTCAATTGTGCGTGTATGCGTGTGTGTGTGTGTGTGTGTGTGTGTGTGTGTGTGTGTGTGTAGAACCACGGACGAATTCGGGAATCACCATGGACTTCTCTACCTCCTCCTTGTTTACTCTGCCCCGGGATTCACAGGCTCCGCCCTACCAGGACCAGAAACGCAGGCTGTCCCCGCTTCCGCCTGGCGTCTATTCGTGGGGTCTAGGATCCGAACTCAGGACCTTCTGCCTGCAAGGCAGAGGCTTAACCCCTGAGCCACCTCTCCAGCCCCGAGCTGATTTTGAAGGACTCCTTGTATGCATTGGGTAATAATCCTTTATGAGATATGTCTTTGCATCTTTTCTTTCTGACTCTAGCTTGTCTTCCTATTCACTTAATAGTGTCTTTTGCGGTGAAAAGTAGTTAGTTTTAATGAAATCCAATTTGTCAGCAGTTTCTTTCCTGGATCATCTTTGATGTTGCATCTAAAAAGTCAGTTTACTCAAGGTCCTCTATATATTCTCTTATGTCCTCTAGCAGTTTATAGTCTTGTATTTTATCTTTTGGTCCATGATTCACTTTCTGTTAACAGCTTGCTTGTGATGTCTGAGACTACCAAACTGTGGCTTGCTGTTTGGCTTAAATTTAGGAAAATTCTTAATTATTATTTCAAATATTTCTTCTATTCCTTTCTATATTTCTAATTTTATATCTTTTACATTTCATTTACCACTCTTGTTCCTTCTTTCTCCCTTCCTCTCTTTATTTTTCATTTATTTGGTACTTAATCTGTCTGCTTTTCAGTTTGGGAAGTTTCTATTAATACATCTTCAAGCTCAGAGATTCTTTCTTCTCAGGAGACTCAGCTAGGATTTCTGTCTGTCTACTGAAAGACTCTGTCTCTTCCTGTATGTTTTTTCTACTTTATCCATTAGTTCTCTTGGCATATTAATATTTTAAATTCCTGGTCAGATAATTCCAACACCCCCACCACTTCTGTTATCAATACTTTTACTCCAGTTTATTGGTTTTGCCTTTTAGTATATCTTATAAAGTTCTGTCCATATACATACACAATGTATTAGTTAAAAAAAAAAAAAAGAAACCTGCTGTAGTGGGTCTTTAATCTTACAGAAATAAATTGCAGAGAGAGACAGGAAGTATTGCACAGTTTTATGATTAGGTCTCAGTCATTGAGCGATGCTCTTTGTCCTGACATGTGTTTCTCAGTTTTCTCTCTCCACTTGGATGAGACAATGTGCTAAGTGAAGGCTGGAGTTGGTTATTTCCCTTCCCAAGGGTGAGTTAGATTCCGATGATGCCCTAGAGCTCCTATGTGGCTGCCCAGCTTCTCCAAGGACAGTCTTGTGAAGATCATAGTGTTCTGACACATTGGAAAAGTGGATTCTATTTGCTTCCCCTGCTAGAGCTTCTAGAAATCCTGAAACTCTCTCTTTGACCCTGTTCTTTCTATTTTATATGAACATCTTAAGCATTTAAATTTTGAATGCCTTTAGATAATAGAATGAAACTTTCATTAAAAGTACCAGAAAGCAGACAACTAGTTTATCTTTTCAATGTGTCCTGTGACAGCTATTTTAAGAACAGGACTAGTTTAAAGTCCAGAATGACTTCGACATGGATTTGTATGACATGTGGGAATCTACTTTTTAACAAAAGAAGAATCATAGTCTCTTTGCATGAAAATATTGGAATTTGATAGCATTAAAATCAAGTAATATTCATCACGTTCCTTTAAATGTTAATATTACCTTGCACAATGATCCACACCACATAGAGTTATCTTAAAGAGGCTGTATCTGGAAATAATAAAGAGTAATTCAGAGAAAGCAATAAAGGGTACCAGTTAAACTAAAAGAGATGGCTACCTGTTATAAGTAGGGTTATAAGATTTTAATAGTATTGTCATTACATATGTTAAGGTATGGGAAAATAAGACATGCATGCTACCCTATTATTGCTAGGACTAAAATTATGGAGATTTTCCCTGTAAATTATAAGTTTCTGCAGTGTTTTTTAATGATCATGTGTTTTCTAAACAGAAACAAAGAGAACTATTTTTTAAAAAGTAGATTAATAATACAGTGAGTTACATCACTGAATCTGATATGAATTAATGTTTTCATGCTAAAATCTCTACTTGTGTTTGGCATAAAATAGCTTTTCCGAAAAATAAATAAGTGGCTTTCAAAATTGCAGACATATACATGCACACACAAAAACTCACTTCCTGTCTCTATTTGAGACTTAGAGAAAAGTGAAACTTTGAATCTTGCCTTTTGGTATAATATAAAAACCAAAAAATGAGTCAATCCTTATTCTAGGCTTCTTTTTCTGCTTCTCTCCATTTGCCATCATTTTAGGGCATTTTACTTTCTAGTCTGATCTCTCCATGTTAGCTGGATTTTTTTCTCTGATGCTATACTTAGCAAGTCAAGCAGAAAGCAGTCAGGTGCAGTATTGATCAGTCAAGGATAAGGAAGCAAGCACTTCAATGCTTCCCTCCCTCCCTTTGCAGGGTTAAGAGTTTAATCCAACCTGAAGTGGTGTAACTTCACACATGGGAAACTGACCAGAATTGATGCAGGAAGCTAGCACCATCTTCAAGTGAAGCCACATGGTCAGTGAACAAATTTACACCTGTTTAGGGCAGAAGGCAGAGGCAAGAACACCAAGGAGCAGGGAATGGAACATGTTTTCTGAGCCCATAAGGAATTAAAAATAGCCTCAGACCTATCACTCATCAAATGCTCTGATCTTGACCTAAGGAATCTCTGAGGAAGTAAGAAAGGAAATAGTACTTATTTTGAAGTATGTTTGACTGTTTAGCATTGACTTGTATTTGGGGAATCCTTGTATTAGAACCATTATGAACAAAACCCTCCCTTTTCCAGTTTCCTGGGAGAGAACTGAGTGACCTGTGTAATCAACTAGAATAGGGAGATGCAACCATCCTCAGTCCTGCTTAAGACTGGGGAGAATCAATAGTACAAAGTTGTGTATTCCTTTCTTCAAAAGCAAGAGTTGTCCGTAGAACCAAGACCCAGGACTTTCCATTTCTGCATTTCAGAAGTGCCAGGTGCTTTCCTTTCTCATAAGCACTTTCTGTGCTGAGTTTCCCTATTCTTTGGTTTTCTCTCTTGTACTCATTTGTGTGTCTTGTTTATTCAATGAAAGCATGTCACTATCTTCAAGGCACTGCTAAGTAGTGTCATGATTCAGTTTCACAGATGCTTAACATTAGATAGGCTTCTCCTCCTCCCTCACATGCTGGTGTGGGTTCCCATTTCTGTCTGCCTTGGTTGTGCCCCTTGGATAGCACTGAAACTTAGTCACTTACATGAAATGATTCAGCAATGGGGAGGGTTAGACATGAACTTCATGTTAATATGCTTTGAATAATAATTTGAAGCTGTTACAAAAAGTTAATAATACAATAAATCATAAATTTCATTGTATGTTAAGTTTCTCCTCGGTTCTTGTCTTCCCAAAGGAAAGAATTCGATAAGATAAACACAGTTTAAGCAAACATTTATAAAGCAAAATAAACAAAGTAGAGGATAGTACACTCCAGAGAATTAGGAGCTAGCCTACCTGAAGGGAAATCACATTCCAATGGGTTCTACGTTGGGGAGTTTAAGAAGTTTTTATGAATATTTATGAAGTGGGGGATATTGGCATTGAAGTAAAGTGATCTCTTGATGCTCTGGAATCATGGGAAACAGAATATTCTTTTCAGGATCCCAGGATCCACGACAAAGCCACAAGTGGGAATCAAAAGCACTGTGCAAATGATCTCAAAGGGCAATGAAGATGCAAATCCTTCATTAGTGGCGCTTAGGAAAGTTCCCTGGTGCCCTGGGCTTCTGATGCAGCGGAAAAGTTCACACGGGGGCATTCTGACCACTGGGAGATACAGCTGTCAAGATACAACTACAATCACCTTATGTCCCGCTCTCTGCCAACCAGGACTCACTGGGGCCCAGCATGGAATCTCCAGACATCATCAGTCTTTTGTTTTAACAACTCCCCAAGTGATTTTTAACAAGTAGTCCATGTGTAGAACAATGCTTAAAGAACTTGGAATGACTTTATTTCTGCATTAGAAAATTGCTACTCCTGCCTTTTTTATGACAAATGAATCTTGAAATTTTATTCTGTGATCATTGATGTTATTCTCAAAAAATCTTAGAGGATCTGGAGAGAGGGATGACGGGTTAAAACCTTTGTCTTGAAAGCAAAAGGACTTGAGTTTGAATCTTCAGATTTCACATAAAAATGTCAGGCAGATATGACTGTGTCCTGCAATTCTGGACCTGGAAGGCAGAGCCTAGGAAACCCCAGAGCAAAGCAATACGAAGACAGAGCAATCCAGGATGACTCCCAAAGTTACTCTCGGATCTCCATAGGAACACATACTCAAGTATCCTCTTGTACCCACACACACATACCCCAAAATACAAAGGATCATAGAAAATTAGTCGTCATTATTAAAATTCAGAATAATAAAATATTTCCAGAATAGTCAATGCTGAGCATCAAAGTCAGTTTTTCTTCAACTAAGAGTTGGATTCTCAGAGCCTACAAAAGAGAAATTTAAATTATATAGAAATTGAATGCAGGGCTAGCTGAGTTGGTAAAGGCATCTGCATGCAAATCTGGCTTCTGGAGTTCCTCCCTGGATCCCGGAGCCGATGTGATAGAAAGGACGGAACCAAAGAGTTGTCTTCTGATGCATGCACTGTGGCATATTCTCTGTGTGTGTGTGTGTGTGTGTGTGTGTGTGTGTGTGTGTGTCTGCCTCTCTGTCTCTGTCTCTCTCTCTGTCTCTCTTTCTGTCTCTCTCTGCCTCTCTGTCTCTCTGCCTTTCTGTTTTCTCTCTCTCTCTCTCTCTCTCTCTTTCTCTCTCTCTCTTTCTCTCTCTCTCTCTCTCTCTCTCTCTCTCTCTCTCTCTCTCTTTCTCTCTTTCTTATAAGTAAATGTTAATTAAAGATATTTAACTTTCAAGTCCCTAAGTACTTGCCTGGTGCCACAAATACTGTTCTATCTTTAAATAAAAAAAAAACAAAACTGGTTTCTCAACGTGTTCCTTCAGCATTTTCCTTGCATCCATTAGCAACGTTGAAAGGCAATTTGAAAGAGCATATTTTTATTTGTTTTTATACCTAAGTCGGGTACTAAAACCAAACAATATTATAGGCCCAAGTGCAACCAACTTTTTGTTAATTAAGGTGAGAGAGGGCTGCTTGATTAATACTGCTACACTTCCAGCCATGGCCAACGTTTGACACTATGACATGACTGTGTCATCTGCAACGTTCATAATAAAGAACTGTGCCATCAACTTACAAAAACTTACAAAACAATTACACCAAAAATGGTGAAGTCAGTGTCGGAAACAATGGAAATGAATATGCACTCCAGTAAAAATAAATGCTGCATGAATGTCTGGGTGCACATGTTGACACTCTTGTAGCCCCGTCTCAGTTTTTACAATCAAGAAAACAGAAAGTGCGAGCCTCAGATTTCAGCACTTCATTGGTACCTTCAAATTAAATGCTTTACAAACATAGATATAGACACCATCTAGTGCAAGACATGTGACATTGCAAGTATAATTAAACTTCCAATCCAGATCTCATTTAATTTCTCTCTCTCAGAATGGTCTTGAATTTAGGACTTTTTATATTAAAACCATTATACTTTCAGGTATTCCCAACCTTTTGATATTATGGCACAAATATGTCATCTATAAAGTTCACACTAAAGAAGTGTGCAATCAAGCTACAAAGAAAATTGTACAAAAGACTCCTAAGTTTTTGGATAGTTTATGCTTTTGTGTTAGGCCACATCCATAGCTATATGGGACATGTGTGGTTTAAGGCCACAGGTTGGACATGCTTATGAGTGTCACAATATAATGGTGTTTTATGTATTGAAAACAGTACTCTAATACATGTCTACTATTTAATCTTTAATATCTGAATGGATAACATGTGAATCTTATCTATGTTATCTTATTCCTTTTTGCTTCTTTAGACTATCACAAAGAATGCATTTTCTGTATCTTCTTCCTATTTTCTGGAAGTGATCTAGAAATTCTCTTTAGAAAAGCCTAGCTACCAAATCACTTAAATGAGAACCATAATGAACAGCATGCTTCTGATATGAAATGTTACTTTGTGTTTTGTTGATAAGTTGGATCCTGGAATTCTGAAACTGTTAAAAGAAGAACATTGAGGTAGATATTATTCACTTACAGATATTTTTTAAATTTCAAAATCATTTTACAAATATGCACAGTGGGAATTTACTTTGTAAAACAATCTTGCAATGAATTATGACTAAGGAGAGTAGGTCTAGGATTCTATATATTGGACATTAAAGTTAATGATTGGAATAAGTCTAATCAAATGCATTTTCTAAGTCAGGAAAGAAAAGGATAAAAACCATTGATGAGTGAAAGTGAAAGAAGGGTCTGATTTGTGTTGAGTGAGCTTCAAGGCTGACCGGCATCTACTCTAACTATGAAAGGTAAAAGTTAGCAACATGGTTGATTCTTTCCTATTAAAATTAATGTGCATTTCTGAAGGCTGGCAATTGTTTATGTAAGTTATAACACAAAGTCAGCATTTAGCATGGTGGGACACGACTGCTCACACTCTTCCTTCACCCTAACTCAGCAGGAAGTAGCCAGACCAGTCGTCGCCTTTCATTCCTTGAGCAGCCTGGGTCTTCAGAAGGTTAAGGGTACAGTAGGCACGTCTAGAACAGCCTATGCTGGGACAATCTTTGAGAGTCTTTTAAAATTCTAGAAGGCCATCCCTCACCCATAAGGCAGTCAGTTGTTAACTCTAAAAACTTATGGGCAGGAGGAATAGTGTGTTTCAGGCCCATGATTGGGCCTCAGGATGACCAAAGAAAAAGGGGGGAATGTAAGACTTGAACATACTTGTCTCCATTTTGTACTTGTTCACTTGTCCTCCCTATGAAACACCAGACATACTAGACATAGACTGTTTGACCCAATTTGTGTATGTGACTATAACCATGACCAGTCAGCCCCAAATTAGAAAATACCTAACGTTTCAGGAGCCCCCCTAAACTGGAAGAGCACCCTTTACAGCAACATTTCACCAACTTTGTCAAGGACAGAATAAATATGATAGTTTGTAAGAATTGTGGTTAGAGCAGGTGGAACTGGGCAATCAGAAGCCAGTCATTAACTGCTCAAGGAATTCCAAGGGCCATGAGTAATGTAAGGAGCACTAGAAACTGTTTATGGAGTACTTGATTATGTATCTGCTGGGTTAGAAGCCCTTTCCCCTAGAAGTAGCCACTATAAAAAGCCCTGCTGAACAAGACTCGGGGCTCTTTCCTAGTCTGCTGTGACAGTGATGAGGAGAGCTGGGGCTCTAGCTTTGGATAAAGACCCTCATGTGTTTACAGCAGTGTTGCCTCTGGTGTTCTCTTGGGATCTAGAAATCTGGGCACAACAAGTATCATGAGGGAAGAGTATTGATTCCTTTATTTATTACTTCATTCTTTTATTCAAAAAATACATTAGTGGAAAAACTGGTAAGAAAAAAATCTATAAAAATAACTCTGCTCATAGGTTGGTGCTATCATTCAGGGGTAAGTCACCTGCTGGCAAAGGTGAGTACCTTAGTTCTTCACCTGCAAGTCCACAGGGTAGAAGGAGACAAAGCCCTTCCAAAAGTTGTCCTCTGACCTCCACATATCCCCCCCTATAAATAGATAAATCAAATATAAAAAAATTCTATTCACATTCAGGATCTGTTTTCCATAGTCCTTGTGCTTTACATGTAAAAAGGTATTTGTAATGCTGAGTGAGATGCAGACGTGACCCTGGAGCACTCTGAACACTTGGCTCCTCATCCTCTGCACCCCAATACTCTTCCTGCCTAGGCCAGAGCATCTTGACTTCCCAGATTCACAGTCTGGGAAATGATTTCTACACGCTTGTGACGGGGCTAGCCTTAAAACTGGAGAAAAGTAGGGGGATGGAGAGGTGGCTCAGGGGTTAAGCCTCTGCCTTGCAGGTGGAAGGTCCTGAGTTCGGATCCTAGATCCCACCTATAGACCAAGCAGAAGTGGGGGCGGCCTGCGTTTCTGGTCCTGGTAGGGCGAAGTCTGTGAATCTCAGGGCAGAGTAAACAAGGAAGGAGGTAGAGGCAGTTCATGGTGGCTCCCGAATTCTCCCGTGGTTCTACACACACACACACACACACACACACACACACACACACACACTTGAATAAATAATAAAAAAGAAAACTGGAGAAAAGTACAAGAATAGGCATGCTCTCCAAAGACTAGTCTGTGGAGAAAACCAAAGGCACACAGAACTTGACAATTATTTGGCTGAGAAGAAGGTTGAGAGGGCAGTTGCTGGGATTTCTCAAGGGGTTATGTCAGTGCTTTAGAATATTGAAGATCGTGTTTCCTGTGTGCCCAGGACTTGAAATTCTGTCTCTATATGAGACCTTTCAAGCTCTATTTGCTGACAAAAGGAGGATGAAATCTAAAGCCCAAAATCGCATTGTAACACTGTAGCTGGCCAGGGGCTGAGGGACCACCTGCTATTTGTTTAGCCGTGTTCTCTTGCCCTTTCCAATCCTAAATTCAGCCTGGCTTCTAGAAGAGTATTGAAATGGGGCTTATGAGATACACAGTCCTTTTCAACAAACAGCAATCTAATTCTTCCTCTGCACACTCAAAGGGAGGGTAGGACATGCACCTTGCCAACCGGAACACAGGCCAAAGTGCCCTGACAGCCAAAGGTCACGAGGGAAGATCTCAATATGTACAGTACAGCTGTGTGGGAAGGTGCATCTTATGAGTGGTTTAATCTGTTCATTTGAAAGACTGCAGCATGAATGGCCTCACGGGGCCTGGTGCTTTCACTCTGTCAAGAATACCACTTTATGAGGATCAATATGTGTGCTTGGTCTTGACTACAAATGCTTCCATAGCCGCTGAGGAAAGGGCTACTGCTACTCCATTTTGCCTTCTTCCTGGCCTGCAGAGTCTCTGCTTCTCTCCTGTTAGAAGAGTTTAGGGTTAATTGATTAGGAAGAAAAAGAATGTATCTTGCCAAGTAAAAAATTAGACCTCAGGATGAACTCTGTAACTCAGGGTGACAGATGTGCTGGGTGTTTCAAATCCAGACACCACGTTTCCAGGTGGACTGGTGCGCCCTCGGTACCATCCCCTCCTCCAACATGTGGACTGGGGCCATGGGCCCCCAGAGAATGCCACCATGCCACAGCAGGGGTTCCTAGAGACGTGGATAGAGACATGGATACTTTCCTGGGCCAGATTTAGAAAACCTTCTTCATCGGGAGGAGAAGCAGATGCTCTGTCAGCCATGGGCTATTCTCGTCCCTGCAGTTGCTGCCCATCCTCAATACGCAGACAGCACACATGTGCTTTCTGAAGCCCTTAGCCCAGGACAGACTAGAAAACAGAGCCCTCTGTTTCCTTTGAGTCCCACTGATTCCATCCAGGGTCGTTCATTTATTTTAGAGGGGTGATTTTACTTCTTCAGCTTACTGAAATTTTATTAAACCATAGCACTATTGGGGAAATATGTGTGATTCTTAAGCATGAATCCCAATTGCTTATCACAAAGTGAACAAACTCATGTAACCAGAAGCATCTGAACACGCACACACACACCCACATACAAGCAAACACACACATGCGCACGCGCGCGCACACACACACACACACACACATACATATCACCACCTGACTTTCTCTCCACCTACCTTCCTGTCTTCTAATCTTATTGATCATTTTAACTTGGCTTTGAATGTTTTGAGGGTGGAATCATATAGGATTTTTACCTGAGTTTTTAATTTTAATTCAAATTTAATTTTAATTCAAAATGATGTGAGATCAAACCTCCTTTTTAGTTCCTCCTCTTAGTGGGCCTTGTAATCATCTCTAGCACTTCTGTGGAAAATACTGCCAAGATTGTTTATGAACATTAGTATGTACTTGTATATGTAATTTTTTGTAGATTATATTCTTAGGGGTGGAATTACTGATTTGTGTGTGCTCTGTATTTCTTCCTCGGCTTATTGTCCTGGGAGATGTTTTCCATTTTATCAAAAACTTAATTCTCCAAAGCTTCCTTTCAGTTGTTTTTCAGAACTCAGTACTAAGAATTATAGAGCGACAGATGAATGGCAGGCAGACATCACTCGTAGGCATCCAGGCTCTTCTTTTACCTTCTCGGGATTAAACCAAGAAAGACTCTGACCAATTGGTGTCTCCTCTCTTATCGCAGTCCCCTTTCTTGAAGTAGCATCTGTGTTGTGTGGCCTCCTGTGCCATCGTTTGGGATTTTCTGTCCTTCCTTGCTCTCTTCTTGGGAGAATCACATACTACAGTATCAGAATTGCACAATGAAGTAAGCGCTGAGCAATTTTAATCACTGTGAATGTCCTTCCTTGAGAAACTCTACACCCACCTCCGAGAGAAGCAGTATGCTAACCATGTCAAGAATCATGCTGACTCGTTTCCAGCCAGCTTACTATCTCCTCCACAGGCAGCATTGCTGATCTCTGGTCCCAGCTTGGCCCTGGATGTGGCATGACCCTTAACAAGGTAACTTTAAAGCAAAAGGAGAAAATAGCACCAGTCTCCTGATTACTCAAGGGCTGGATTTATTGAGTGCTAGAGAAATGCTGCTGCTGAAAAAATTAGTGATAAAAGGCATGCAAACATTAAAAAAAATCTTTCTTACCCAGTTCTAGTTTCTCATCAAGTTTGACTTGCCATTGCCTATTCTTTTTTAATTGATATTTGCAAACATAAATACAATGATTCTGTGTGTTTTCACCCTTAATACCCATTCCCAACACACACACACACACACACACACACACATCCCACTTCATACAATCTCCTTTTCAGTCAGTGTCCCTCCTGCTTTCACGTTTTTTCTCCACTGGGTTTTATTGGGATGTCTACACTGGCAATTGCCAGGGCACTTGTTAGGGTATAGGGGCCCATGGGTGGGTAAATCATTGATTAAGGAAGCTCCCTTCTCCTGTTTGGCATTAACTTCAGTGATCTCTCAGGGTGTCATAGTAGTTCTTAAGATCTTCCCTCAGTCATGGTGAGATGTTGATCGGCCAACTACTGTGCAAGTCTAGTGGAGAGAGAGAACTCTGCGGTGGATCCCTGTATGTAACAGTCCTGTGAGAACCAGCCCTGCCTCTTCTGAAGACGAAATGGCTGACAGCATTGCAGAATGCTTTTGGCATATGTTAAGGCCCCAGTTAGTAAGTTTTATTTTTAACTGAAAATCCTTTCACTCATCACAGTTAATCCCTATTAAGAAAAAGTAACAACTGTTCTCTTTAGAGTAATACTTTATGTGATTAAAATTACTTTTAAGCTCCTTTTCTCTTTTCTTAGTAATTTTCCTTCTGTAAATAACATTATACCCTCTCTTTTTTATAGTGAGTTTTAAGAGCTCATTGTTTGCTCAACAATAGTCTTCCCATCTAGCTATTCAATCTTCTGAATGGTGAAATTTAAGAACATATAACTATCTCAGGTAATTTTAGTTTTAAATGGCAAATACAAACCTATAACATATACTCATCCATTCCATGAAAAAAAAAAAAACACTGCTTTAAGGTTAATATGAGCCAGAGACCTGAGATTCAGTAGAGAACAGATGAGTCCTGACCTCACAGAATACCTTTCCTGAATGGATGTGGAAACAAATGAAACACTAAACAAATAATAGCCAGAAGAAAAATAAGTTCACTGTGCTAAATAATGATCAGATAAGGGATACTTAAAACAGTGTAGTAAGGCAAGATGCTCTGTGGACATCGCGGTAAATTAAAATCTATGTGATCTAAGGTGGCAGCACACAAGGGAGCCCTGGAAGATTCCTACAAGCAAAGGGCAGGGTAACCACACCTTGAAGAGAAGATCAGAGTCAGGAGCATGGGCAGTAGGGAGAGAGTGGAGGGAGTTCAGGAAGAGATGAGGGACCAAACCCACCGTTTGAATTCCATGTGTTATTCTATCCGTTTCTGATCATGTGTGTTAGCTCCTTTTTTCCCGTAAGTGTCTGTGCACTGTTCCAATGCTCCTGGTATTCCTGAGCCTTCTGCCCATGGCACTGGACATCCCAGAAGTTCTCTTCTTCTCGGAGCACCTTCTTCTTCTGAAGCACAATCTGTAATTAACCATTTTTTTCTTTTCTTTTCTTTTCTTTTCTTTTCTTTTCTTTTCTTTTCTTTTGTGTGTGTGTATGTGTGTGTGTGTGTGTGTGTGTGTGTGTGTGTGTGTGTGTGTGTGTGTGTATCAGAAGGCACTGTGTGTTCTCTGGATTGCTTCTACCTCCTTTTTGCTTCATTCTGAGTTTTCTCAAGCTCTGCCTTCCAAATCTAGAAGTGTAGGCCTCCATCATTTCCACCTGAAGTCTTTATGTGGAATCTGTGATCCAAACTCAGGTCCTTCTGCTTTCGATGCAGAGGCTTAACTCCTGAGCCATCTCTATGACCCTAATTAATCGTTTTCTAAACTAACATGTTATTCTATCACAAATGAATAATTGACTAATAAATAACACATTAGTCATAATTTTACCTGTGGTACTTCCCTTCTTTTGGCCAATAGGAAGCAGTGATTTAAAAAAAACTTGGGATTAGGTTGCATTGAAATTTGGTTTTATTTCTGTTATTGATGCTTGCATTGCATATAATAAACTTATTGTTCAACCTCTCTGAGTCTTTCAGTCTGTAAAATGGAATGAAAACACCTCCCTCAGAGTTGTTGTGGGGATAAAAAGAGATGGTATGCCTTCAATTCAATAGGTGACTGTTAGTAATAATGCTACTTTGCAGACAGCAAAGGATAGAATTTTTCAGTACAAAGAAGCATTGGATCTCACCATCTGCAATTGTCTGCTTTCATATTCAAGCCTCCTTGAAACTCAAATAATCACCAGGAGTCACACAGCCAGTTAGCAGGAAGCCAGATCTCCCTAGTCAATACTCTAATTGAGGAATAAATTCAGCACTTGCTTCGGCGTTGAGCTAGGGTCTGTGAACTACACAATCATTACTAAATCAATCACAAATGTGGTCTGATTCTCAAGGAGACAAATTGAGATCGCAATAGCATGTGGTTTAACAAACACTGCTTAGTAGAACTTGGGAAGTTTAAAACTATGAACTCTACTCAATTTGTAGAGGGGAAAAAGTCAATATGAAGATGTGATTTCCACATAGATTTCATCCATCCAATGGGGATTATGATTTGTACAAGGAAATAAGCTGGAAGCAGAGAAGCTTTGGTGGGAAAATTCCTGGCACGCAAGATACACTGAAATCTGGAAGAGGGGCTGTCATAACTTGAAGTGTGGTGCAACCCACCCAACCTGCACGATGGCTGATATGTCAACATCCCCCCCCATAGACTAGGGAGCATCTCGTGAGAAACAATTGCATGCAGTGGTAACCTTGGGGGCTAGAGCTGTGCAGGTGGAGGGGTGTGCGTTTATCAGTGAGTCTACCCAGGGAAGGGTCACTTGGTGTTACAACAGAGGCCTGATTCCCTATTAGAACAGATAACCCCAAGGGAACGCTGGGGCCCACAGAAACAGACAAGAGGATGGGAGGGAGTGGGAAGAACTGGTGAAGGGAGGGTAAGGTATAGGGGAAGGGAGGAGGAAATTATGTCTATAAAACTAGAAAAATAAAATTAGAATATTTTATTTTATTTTATTTTGCTTGAAAAAAGCAAAATTCAGAGCCTGCAGTGAGTTTACCTTGTTGACATTGTTTTTACTGAGTGTGTATGTGTGTGCGTGTTTGTGTGTATGCATGTATGCATACAGGGATTCAGGAGTTAGAGATGGACATTGGATGCCTCCCTCATTGCTCTCCAATTAGTTTTTGACACAGGAATTTTAACTAGCCAGAAAACCCCATGAACTATCCTCTTTGTCTCTCTAGCATTATAGGTATGTACTAGCCCACTTGGCTTTTTACGTAGTTTCAGGGGAGCAAATTTGATTCCTCATACTTTTATGGCAAACACTTTCCAACTAAGTCAACTCCTCAACACCCTAGTTAATGTTTTTAACATCTATACTATATTACTTCTCTGTTAAACAAGCAAACTGCAATTAAAGAGGGAAATAAAGATAGACAAAATAAATTAATCCATAATCCTACCACTCAGAAAAAACTTATTGATATTTTGATATTTCTTTTGTACCATAAATGTTCATAATATAAGCTTTAAATCTTAATTATTGCTCTTTATTATGCCCGAGCAGTGATCATAAAAACAAAAGGACATTTTCCCTTTAAGAATAGCAGAATTTTACAATTATGTGCACTAAATATTACATTAAACAACAACCCCTTTTCTTCAGTAATGTATAAAGGGCTTAATAACAGATTCAAGTCTAATGCAATGAGACTTTTTACCTTTAATAGTCCCAGTATTGGAGCAAATACAAAATAAATGTCTATGTCTTTGAGGAATTATCCCCACAAGGGTGCATGCACACAGATCTGAGTGCTTGGGTGAAATGATTGGCTAGGTGGAAAAAGTTCAAAATCAATCCTGTTATGAGCGGTCAATGTCTGTCTCTTATTCAGTGTTCTCATTAATAAGTGAAAATAATGCTTTCTGACTCTTTTTTCCTCATAAGAGTGTGCTAAACATAGATGAAATCCATTATTCACTTCGTAGTCTTGATTTTTTAAAAAATGTTGTCACCGGGGCTGGAGAGGTGGCTCAGTGGTTAAGCCTTTGCCTTGAAGGCAGAAGGTCCTGAGTTCGGATTCTAGACCCCACGTATAGATGCCGGGCGGAAGGGGGGGGGGAAGGCCTGCGCTTCTGATCCTGGTAGGGCGGAGCCTGTGAATCCCGGGGCAGAGTAAACAAGGAGGAGGTGGAGGGTCCATGGTGGTTCCCTAATTCGTCCGTGGCTCTACACACAGGCGCGCGCACACACACAATTGAATAAATAAAAAAAAAAATTTAAACAAAAAAAAATGTTGTCACCCTACTTGAATTTATTTGCTGGATAAATGAGATTCCTACTTTACTCTGAACACACATACTTAACTATGATGAATATTCAAATTATATCTATCTCACTAAAGAAAATTTGAAAATTATCTAATTTTCTTATGGAATTCAATGCAAAATATCACAAGAATTGAAGATGATGGCAAGATTCATCATCTTGCAAAACAATGTTTCTAACAATGAAGAAGTTGTCAGGGTATGCACCTGGCCATATTACTTTCTAAATGACATAAAATTCTTATTTGTCACCAGAAGCTTTATCCATACCAGAGAGACAAATATATTTTTAGAGAAATAAAGTAAAGGAAGGACTTAAATCAACAATGGAGGTTGTGTTGAAAAACTTAACATTTTTTTTATCCCTCCCAGAAATATGGGCATGAATCTCCAAGTAGCAATTTCTTGAAAAGGTATTACAATTAGAAATGCAGTCAGTGGTATTGTGCAGCATCATCCTAACTTTTGTTGTTTATCTTTTGTGATGTTAATGTATGAGTCCAGTAGTTACCAGTAGAACAGTACGTTGGACTTTTTGAAGTGAACTTATTTCTATACCATATGTAAGTGCATTATATATACATGCATATACTTATGTATGTAAAACAAATATACACATATGTGTGTTCTGATTATTACATATAGTTGTGTTTAAAGATAATGATTCACTCTAGTTTAGCATAAAAACTCTTCCTCATACAATATAACTAAGAGAGATTCTTATATTCACCAGTTATAATTGACCTAAAATTAGTCTCTTTATCTGCTGTGTTGGCCTAATCTATTATCTTGTCCACAAAAATTCAGGAAAAACATTTTTCTTGCCTTTTTTTTTTTTTACAGTGCTAGAGAGGGAGCCCAGGGTTTTGTGTACATTCTAAGTACTCTGCACTGAACTATATCTCCAACTTGCTCATGAAAAAACATTTCTAAAATAATTATAATTAAATTATCTTTAAGTTAGTGCAAAAAAATCATATATATAAATGAGGTGCCATGTTTTGTTTCCACGCATATTATATATTACACAATGTAATCACGTTAAACATATCTTTTTTTTCAAACATTTATCACTTAAAAAAGATAATTATTAAAGTGTCTGTGACATCATAGAAGTGAGTGTGTTGTGGTCCCCGTTGGATCAGGGGACAATTTTGTGGGACCAATTCTCTCCTTTCTCCTTTTTGTGGATTCCAGGCATTGAACTCAGGTTGCTAGGCTTGCACCGCCAGTTCTTTGCCCACTAGCTATTTCACCTGCCCCTCCTGGAGCTTTTGGAGCTGTGCAACCCACAATCACTATCTGTAGTTGCCCTACTATAAGCTCGCATCTAGAGTTCCTGACTCCTGTGTAACTATAACTTAGTCCATTAATCAACCTTTGTCCATCCTCACTCGCCTTTCCCTAGCCTCTGCTAACCACCATTCTAACCTCAATTACAATCAGATCAACGTGTTTTAGAGATAAGGTCCAGCTATGTAGCTTAGGCTAGGATCCTACCCACCCTCCTGAGTGCTGGATTAATTATAAAAGTGCACTATTGAACCTGGCCCAGATCAACTTTCTTACATTCACATGTAAGCATATAGATATTTATACATAAGGAAAATAATTTTTATTTGTTCCCTATCAGAGACTCATTCATTATATAAATCTCCGTATATCTTAGTCAGATATAACATGTACTTTTAAAACTGTTTGTTCAGGGCTGGAGAGGTGGCTCAGGGATTAAGCCTCTGCCTTGCAGGCGGAAGGTCCTGAGTTCGGATCCTAGACCCCACGTATAGACACCAGGCGGAAGCGGGGGCGGCTTGCGTTTCCGGTCCTGGTAGGGCGGAACCTGTGAATCCCGGGGCAGAGTAACAAGGAGGAAGTGGAGGCGTCCATGGTGGTTCCCGAATTCGTCCGTGGTTCGACACACACATACCTACATACACGTGCACACACACTCACAATTGAATAAATAATAAAAAAAATTATAAAACTGTTTGTTCTATTGAGTGCATAAGTGGATGTTATCAATGACACACAGAAATTCCATGTGGAAAAAGAATTCAGAGTAGTCACTTTGGAACTATAGTCCTTTCATTGTAATTAAAGTAAAACTTTTCTGTAGACCCATGTGCAGGATGTATGACCAGACTTGTCAGAGGAAGAGGCAGCAGCTGAGAACTCATGTTCTTCTTGACAGCTGGCGAGTGCCCTAATATTCCAAGTGTTCCTTATGCTTAACTGAACCATTTGCTGGACAAGTTTTTTTAGATACTTACCAAAGCACAGGGGAATGGCAGAAAGAGGCAAAGACCCCAGCTTACTACGTTGGCTAAGTTTTGCTACATGTTAATGTGTTTCTTACTAAACAGAGAGACTATTTGTCTTGTTTGTAAATGTAGGACCGCATAAACAAAGAGATGAATATTTCCTTTATGTGTCTCATCCATACAATAGCCCTACATGCCTCACCCTGCCAAGACAACTACAGGAGAGAAATATTCCATCCATACTGCTCACCTGTTGTCAGCCTGACATATATTGTGGACTATACCAGGCATATGCTATTATAAATATACTGGGTAAACAGGTCAGGTTACATTTCTATTCTCTTGGAAAACTCAGATGAGTGTTGGAAAGGATACAAATAGCTTCCTCTTTGCTTCTCTTGGACCAAGCTTCCAAGCATTTCTTCCCTTTTGTCTCATTTTCAATAAAATCCCTGCTTTAACCTCTCTAGAAAAATGAGATTCTAAGAACACAGAAGGACTGACTTTCAGGCACCAGTAAGGTCAACCAGTAGGATAGAACCAACGGGGGGAGGGGCGCACAGAGGACAAAGTAAGAAGGGAGTTCACAAGTAAGAAGATTCTACACAAAAAAGAAGCGATATATGAAATGGGAAATAAGACAAATGAGGAAACAGCTTTAAAATTGGAAGTAAGAAAGGAGACGAAAGTCCTTAAATCAGTTGTCCTTTCTGGTGGTGGGGGTGTGGGCTGAGTAGGGAGAGAGAGGGAGAGAGAGATACTGTCCTCCCTAGAAGGGAAGCTACTTTAAAACTTGATGGCTTTCCTTATACGTCTGCTTTTTATTTTTAAACATCATCAGTGACCGACCTCTTTGCTGACCAACATTTTCTTGCAAATTACCGCCAAGAGGGAGGAGCTCATTGGCGAAGAAGCTGGGTGAAAGTTAGTGACAACCCTCTGCCAAAATTCCAAGTTGAAATCAAATCCTTCAGTGAAGTGACTTAGGATAAAAAAAAAAAAAAAAAAAAAGAGCTACAGTTTCCGCAGAACTGTAATTCTACTAAGAAAAAGCATGACAATCTACTCTGCTGTCACCACACCATCTGAAAGTGGCTTTGTCAAACTTCTTTCTCCTTTATAGTTGGAGGTGGGACAGAAAAGGCAAGAGGAGTTTCAAAAACTTGAGGAAGCCCTGACCCTTGAGCTTCCATTTATAGTCTGAGGCCGAATGCCATCCCCCTGGACAAGTGAACCGTCCAATCCAACCGCATGTGTCAAGGTTCTGTTAGACACTACATGAAATATATATGCATGCCTTTATACCATTTAATACTCCCGGCTGTGGGTCAAGCAAGGCACTTCCAAGCCACAGCGCCTCCAAGTATCATTTTGACAGGTTTTCTTTGAAGGGATCTTTCCTTTTTTAACCCATCTTTTTAAGCAAAATGGCACCAAAGAAGGACGTGAAGAAACCTGCGGCTGCTGCCCCAGCCCCGGCCCCAGCCCCGGCGGCCCCAGCCAAACCCAAAGAAGAAAAAATTGACCTGTCTGCTATTAAGGTAACTAAACAGGTGAATTGTTTGGTCACTGAAACATCTTTCAACAGTAGGGAGCTCAAGGAATTTTCCAAGTGGTCGGTTTTTCAGTGAAAGGCATGGCATTGGCTCAGAGACAGATGTTTTTACAAGAATCCTGCTTCAGGAAATAAGCGGTAACATAAGGATGGCAGGATACAGGAGATTTGTGTTTGTTCTCTTTATTATTATTCTGTCTTTGCTGTTTCCATTTTCTATTTGTCTCCTCATTTTCAAAGCACATAAATAAATGTCAAGGTGCTTCATTCGCAAGTTATTTAAGCAGTGTGCTTTTTAAAGAAGATCTCTGTGAAAACGGATCCCTAATCTTAGAGTAGAATCATAAGGGACATTTCAGTTCCTGGCTGTTTCACAAGTTTGCAAACAGTTGATGTCCCACTTGTCCTGGGTATAGTGTCTACATGACCATGACAGCTGCTTTATTTCATCTGAAAAAGAGATTCTTTTTTTTTTTTTTTTTGGCAATCTGAGTTAATTGCCTCATCAGCTTTGCTTAATAAAATTTGATACAACACTAAACTAGATGTCGGTGCAGGAAATTATGCACTCAAGTGTTTCAGTGACTATAACTATCATCTTGTTTATTTATGTACAGCATTTAATTCAGAATTTGTGAGTTGCTTCTAAATGAAACTAACCAAGAAATCATAAATTTTTTCTTAGTGTGTATATTTGAGCTTTTGCATAGTGATCTTGAGCTGAGGCGAGCACGACTGGTTTTGATGTGAACATTTTGCTGTGATTTGGAGTTCTCAGCTGCAGAAAGAGTGTCTACTTTTGGAAAAATGATAGATGCATGTTCCTGTTACCTAGAAATGGGGTGATCTATCCAATGCGCACCTTCTGCTCATCCCCTAGTCTCTGATTGGTTCTTAATGCAATTTGACAATCTTCATCTGAGGAACCCTGCCTTATATGGAGAAGTGATTAGTTGAAAGTGCCTATGAGGTGATCCTTTCATTCAAGTCAAAGGTTCTGTACATTGTATTTTAGAATTTTCTAGTTTAACACTGTATGTCTGAAGCAATAGTACTGACATGTAAATCAATCGACTACTGACTACACTAGCAAGGATTTTTCTAAACTATCCCTAAAATAAATACTGATTTAGAGCACCCTTGGTTTTACATGATGAAATTAAGTAAGTACAGTCTTAATTTTTACAGTATTCCAGTTAAATACAAAATTAGGTGTCAAAGTACAAGTATACTTAATCCTTATCTGTAAGCACCTGAAGTTAAATTTGAAAGAAGTTGATTATAGATTGCGGCATTGTGTAAGAATGGTTCTTAATGAATGTCCATTAAAAGACACTAATGCCAGATTTTTTTAACTTTGACAACTTTGTATATACAGTCATTAAGAAAACACAGAGCTCTCATGTGATCCTAATATGCTCAAGTGTGATTACAGATACTATCATAATTTTGATTTTCCTGATTCTTTAGCTCTCTACTTTGTAGTAATTTTAGAAACATAAATCAGTGTCAAAGCAATTATTTATACTTATAAGTTTAAATAATTCCTAAGGCTTTGATATTTTTTATTGGATAACATCTCTATTTCTGGGTTAAGCTTCTGGAAAGGAAGGAAATGTGTCTTTTTAAGGAAATAAATGAAGTGTCTCATTATTGAAAGAGGACATTAACTGCATGCCAGAGAAATTGTATAACAACAAGCACATGAATAAACTTCAGTTGGGCAGATGAAAGGGCTCCAAGAAAAGATAAAATATAACTTTTCTAATCTAGAAATTAGACTCCTTCTTAAGTATAGTCATCAGATAACAGCACTTTTCTGGCTCTTGAACACTGATTTAATCTTTCCATCTTTATGTTTCATCAATGCTAGTACACACTAGCAAAGCTAGAGAAATACTCTGAGAAGCTGTCAAAAAGCAACATGATCCACTGTCTCCTTGCAGAAAAAGAGAAAGGGTAATTTTGAGAAGGGACACATATCAAACGACAGAAATTAAATGATTCTTGAAGAAATAAAAGGAAATTAGCTTTATGTTTCATTCAGAGAGCAGGTTCCTCTCAGAAAGAAAAAGGGCAGTGTAAGCACCAGCCCAGTGTGGTAAAGGAATCAAATGACTTGCACTTGTCAAAATGAAATCAGGATGTATTTGGAAGTATTCTGGCATAGCCAAAGAATATGATACAACTTGAGGGTTTTGTAAAACTTAATTTCCTTCTAGTCAGTAGCAGGGCTAATTTTAAGAAGTGTGTTACAATTTACATTATGATGGTTTTAATTGCTTAATGATGTTTGTAGCTATTAGTGCCTCATATAAGTTACAAAGTTTTTCAAGTAGGACAAAATGAACTTTAAAAACATTAATAGAACTGTTGTCTATGCCCACTAAGTTTCTGAAAACTCTATAAGAACAAAACTTAATTGGATCATAAACTTTCATAAATTATATGAAAACAGAATGTATATATGTTGGAGAATACCAAAGTTTAATTATATTTAGCAAAAATATTCCTAGATTATATCTATGTTCCATCTCAAAATATTTAACAGCCACATACTTGACTCCTGTGAAATCTGAACAATCCTGGAAATTATTAATTAATTTTATCAGTTTCTTAAACATGCCTTCCAATTTGACTCTGTTGGTAGGTTATTTATTTAGAACTCTTCTTCAATTGTTCTGACATAAAACCTTTGACAGGCTCTGAGCAAATGCTTATCTCATCCACATAGCTTTTTCTGTATGCAGCCTTTTCAAAAACAAAGTTCCACTGATATTCAAACACTTAGTGATTGCTCAGCTTTCCTGTGTAAACACCAGAGGGAATATTAGTTGCAACCAAGTGAAATGATAAGATTAAGTAAATAATGGGATGACCATGTGCCTAGATTTTTAGAGTGTAAAGTTTTGCATGGTGCATGCACTGGCTGATCTGTCAGGACTGCTGGGTGGTGGAGGTTCTGACTTACGTCTTGCATTGTGTTGCCTGAATTTTAATTCACTTTGTATTCACTTTGTATTCGTGCCATGGTGAGGGAATGCAAGAGGCAGTCTTTTTACAGAAAGCAGCAATGGTACAGAATGCATTGACAGAATCTCTGCCAAATGACAAACTTCAAAATTACAACTGACCATATACATGGGAAGATTTCCTTTTAACCTAATGGATAATTCAGATCTCTATCCATCCTCGCTACATCTATCTACTAGCAAATATTCATTGTGTATGCTTTGTGATTTATCTTTGGCCCAGGTATGAAAACTTATTTATGGTCAGGTATATTTCTTTTCTCATTTCTGTCAAGGCTAGTATGAAGTCAATCCCATTAGAAGAATTTCTGGAATTTTGAGCGAAGCCATCCTCCATGAAAGATTTCAATAAATTCTAAAATTTGATGTGATAAAGACATTCCTTGAGAATCTATCCAGCGTCATCTTGGATAATTTTTTGGGGGGAACATTCTTTTTTTTAATACATTTTTTATTATTTCCGCTCATACAAATAGGTAATACAAATACTTAATAGGTAGACCAGTTCCCTCCGTCCCTTCTCCTCCCCCCCAAACCCATTTTGGATAATTTTTACATTAAAGCTGTTTATAATCCCCTTTTACCGGGTAATGAAACTCAGCCTATAAGGCCTTTGATCCAATAACTTAGTTAAGTGGTGAAGTTAGGATTTAGCAGGCAAGTCCATAGCTAACTGTGGAAACTATTAAACTTTAGCAGGTAAATCCACAGCTAACTGTGGTATGTATTCAGCCACCTCTGGCTTCTGAGAACCAGTTGCTGTCTTTGAGACTACATAAAGGGGTCCTTTTAGCTCTTACAGGCATGAGAGAGCGCTGTTCCCATCCTGCCTTGCACTATCTCCTGTAGCCAGAAGAGGGGGTGAAAGGCTCGCTTCCAGACCAAGTTCTCAGAGACTGACCTTGGAAGTTAGGAACTACCCAGTGCCTCTGGCTCTCCTCACCCGCCCTAGCACCTGTTGCTGACAAGTCAGGCACTTTCTTTTATAGACAGAAGGTGAAACTTTAGGAACCTCAAAGGACCCTTATTCACTTTGTTCCAACCTCTTGTAAAACGTTGTCAGCACAAACAGAGTTTAAACAGGTACAACTAAATGTAATGAACCACTGAATTCTGAAAAATTTGTGCCTTGCATCTTGTCTGCAGGCTAATCTGAGAAAAAGTACTCTCTTTTGCTTGTACATAAATGGCATAATTTCAACTGTAGATCTCAATGAGCCTTCTTTGGCATGAGATACAGAAAAGAGATACAGAAATGAATGCTACATGTATGATATGGTTCAATATTAACCTCAGCTTGTTTAAGGAAAAGAATGAGAATAGATACAGTCAGTTTTTACTTAGAGAAAAATGAATAAAAACACATCCTCAAGAAGAACCCCCAAATTGCCTAAGTCTGTTTAGTGGGTTCAGTAATTGCTTTCCTATTTCATATATTAAAGGGTACTCCATTATGTGTAACTGGATAATGTCTTTGCAAAGGAAAATACAGCTTGCAACTAACTTTGAATACCTTTCATTTTAAAGATAACTAAATCTTTGTAAGACAAGGAGCCCACAAAGCGGCAGTGCCAATTTTAGCTCCTGACATTTCTGTGCGGCAAATGAAGCCCTGGGCAAGGCTTGTAAGGCAAGGCATCTTTAGAAGCCGTTCCATAATTACTCAGAATTAAGCACCATCTGACTCATGGAAATTGTGGAGAGGATTATATTTAGTCTGCTGATACTACACTTTCTTCTACTTCTCTTCAGACTGAAACAGTTTTTTGTAAGGAAATAGTATATTATATAGTGACTTCCATATAGGTACTATATAGGGACCTTTCCCATTTTTTAATCCCAAAGCAGAATCTAGGCAACAAAATCTGAAAAGTAAAACTACTGATGGCTATAAAAATATTAGTTAAAATTTAAATTAGATGGATGACAAATCCTAGCTATTTTAGACAGACACCAATAATAGTGCATTGAAGCCAGAGAGGAAAAGTTTTCCAAAAGACAAAGTCATATCTAATCAACTTCCTCTTATCCCTTCTCTTATGGAGGAGGGAATCTGATACCCAATAGTACACTATGTCCTGTTAATCATAATCCAGCCAATTTGAATTTGGTGCAAGGGAATTGTATCTTACTGAATTTTTCTTTGTCTACGTGTCCTCAGAATATTATCAGCTGAGTTTTCAGGCATATCACCCTTTTCTATGAAGTTGATTCTACTAAGTGAAGGACAGAAAATTCACATTTTGCATCCAGAGATAATCAAAGAAATCATACAAATTTTTCTGTTATATTGAGTAAAAGCAACCTGAAGAAGTTATTTAGTCAAAAGACATGTAATCACAGCAAGAATAAGATTCTTCTTGTAATTGTCTTTGCACCCCATCCAAAGACTTCAGATCTCTAAATGGTAACGGCAACATCCATATGTCCTTTATGTTAGACAAATAGGGAAAAACATAATTATCATTTCTTAAGATGTACACACAAAGAATTTTTCTAATGCTTAGATTATTAAAATACAAAACAGAAAGAATAAGACATAGTTCAAATCTTCAAGAAATTGCATTCACAAAGGAAAAGAGTATGGCCTTGAGAAATTGCAAATTTTTCCCTTAGTTACTAGTTATGCTAAAGCAGAAAAAAAAACTGAAAAGGAGTAGACTTTGGATCTCATTTTATATCCTAATAAGTGAGCATTTGTATAGATCGCTATTGATTCTTATAGATAAGGCTTGTACTGATTTAGGTATGAAGGTCTTTCTCTGAAGTAACTGGATTTAGATGACGAGGACCCAGAATATACAGCTTATCTCATTTCATACCCACTTTTCCAATCCATCCATCCAGTGTCTTTCTAGCAGAGGACCTTGGCTGGGCAGTGATCCAGTCACCCTTAATTCACTCTGTTCATACCGGTTTAAGTATATGCTTCATCAATCTCGACAGGCCCAGAAGGCCTGGCTTTGGCTTTAAGTGTATTATTCTAAAGCATGAAATTCAAAGAGTTTCAAAAAAAGTATTTCTACTGGCCTTGTATGATAGGTTTTAGAAACCCTGTAAGATTAAAGAGAAATTAGGTTAAGTTTTTATTAAAGGCTTATTTGCATCAGGCTGGGTTTTCTGCTAGGTAGGAAATGAAAGAACATCCCCAAAGTGTTCTGTGACTGAAAACTGACTCTGGCTAGATAGAGCAGCTTTTTGCTTGGCTTTACTCAAGCATTAGCACCTATGGAAGATTCTTGACAACCATACTCCATGTTCTTTCAAAGAATACCTTCCTCCCCAAGTTCAATGCCATGTATTCCACATAATCTTTAGTTATAGCTCTTCTTCTCTTCCTATACTAGCATATAACAATTCCAAGACCCTTATGATTAACCTCATTTTGATTTTTTTACCTAAAAAGCAATTACTTCTACAAGCCAGAAATTTATCTTTAGTCAGTTAACCAAACCTCCAGACAGTTCTCAAAATGAAACCCACCTGTCAAGATTGCAGTGAAAATTCTTCTTAATGGAATTATCATGTAGCTCTCTGTTTACCTAAGTCTAATTCCAATAATTGGCCAAGTCATAAAAATATATAAATATAGAATTTTGCTAACTCTCTAAGGCTAGTCTAAGCTAATATAGGCTAGTATAATAAAAACAACTTTAAATAGAAATTGAAAGTTGTAATATTAGTAGTTTTGGATGTAGAGATTCATATAGAATCTAAGGGAAGATGCTGGAAATAAAACGTTAAATAATTAAAAACAGTGTACTGCACTGGGTGGGTCTGGGTGCTATGGATGCAGAACTGAAGGAGAACTCTTATAATTCCTCTGGAAAGTAAATTCTTTGAAAAGCATTTGGGCCATGTCTGTCCTCGGGAATATGAAACTCTAGAATAGAAACTTCAGTTTCAAGAAGGAATTTAGCATATTAACAGTCTAATGACTTTAATTGAATGAAAAAAAATCATCCAAAAGAAGAAGGCTACCTACAGAGCATAAGGCAAGGACAATGATCTAAGATGTCCTGGTAGAAGATCCACACCCAGATCCGAATTGAGAACAAATAATTGATTTTCAGGAATGGTCTACACTTCCCAGAAAGCTAAGAAGAAATCTAATATTGACTTGTCTTGGGAGAGAGGAACTAGGTACAACGCAAGGCCCAAAGAGCTCTTTCAATGACGGAACGTTTCATTGGAGTCGTGAAGAAATTTAATTTCCAAGGAGAGAAGAGAGAACTGCATGCCAGAGAAGAAAAGCTTAAATTTAATTTTTAAAACAAGACAAATGATGATCTAGCAAACTAAGTCTTGAATCAACTAGCTGCACAATAATACCCTGCCTTTTTTTTTAACAAAGACAGCTGATTATTTGTCCATTGTAATACCAAGGAAGAGAAACAAGGGATATCAGCAAATAAAATGTGTTTCTCATTTATTCTTAAACACAGCTCTACTTTAAACTTTATTTTATTCTCCAGTCTTAGCTATATTTTAACCTTCCCTATTATCTAACCCTAGTTTAAATTTGTTTTGACTTTCATTAGGTTAAAAAAACTGAACTCTCACTGTCAATACAATAAAGGTGCATAGAAAAATCATAGTGAAATAATTTGACAATAGTCTACCAACATATACTTCTAGTTTAATAAGAACAAGCCTTTTAATGGCATCTAACTGGTTAGGAGCAGCTTGTTCACAACATAAACTCAACTTTTATACTGATTTTCCAGTTCTTCCAACAGATTTTTTACAACCTGATCACAATTTTCAGGTTTGAGTGTTTTTATTAGATTTATTTATTCTTTGACTATTTCATTCATGTGTATACTACATTCTGGTTATGTTCTTAACTCCTGGTCACTCCCTTAACTCCTTCCTACTTCAGTCAACACTCCAGTCTTCCCTATAATCCCTTTTCCACATTTAGATCTTTTTGCTTTGTGACCTCCGAGTTTAGCCAGAGTTGGTTGCTATATGTATGTAAAAACGTATTTTAAGCAAAAAAAAAAAAAAAAAAAAGTGAAAGGTGTATTTGGGAAATTTTGATGATAAATTTTATATTTATAGTTGTTAACTTTACTAAAGATATCTATCTGCCTATATATATTAGTTCTGAATAATAATGAAAGGGCAATTCAAATTTAATGGTATAAATAGGTTAAGTATAATTATAGAATATAAAAAGCACAAAGAGCATGTTCTTTTGTAGGAACTTTTATTTGTATATGAAAAAATCATGAGATTCCAAGTTAAGCAATTCTTAAAGGCTATAGCTTTTCACTTTCAGTCCTCTTTTCCATTTTCCTTTAATGAATAAAAAGTCTTAATTTTTCTCTTAATATTCATTTCCCACTAGCCTTTCAAAGTGACATTCTATTTGTGAAGGTATACTTACCTAGGCATTATAACTTGTAAAATTATCATTTAGGGACCAGAAAGCCCATGAAGTTTATTTTTCTCAGCTAGAAAACTTTGAACCAAAAGCAATAAGACTTTTTAAAATTTTTATTAGTATCTACTAATTTTGTGGGATAAAGGGTACATTGTAACATTGCTATGCATGCATATAATGTATAATGTAGCAAAGTGATATGCATTGGGCTATTTATTTCTTCTACAATAATTTAAGGGAAGGCTCCAAGATATATATATCATTCTAGCAGCAAAATCTTCATTTTTTTATGAATTATACTACCCTTAAAAACAGCTGCAGAAGCAATCATAAGTCTCAACCATAGGCAACCTACTTTTTACCTGTAAGAACTGGAAGTGATAACATCTTGTCTGAACATCCGTGGATATCCTGGAACTGACCTTTTCTAGTACCATTTTTCCCGAAGCCATTCCAGTTTTCCCTTGTTTTCAGACAAGCTATCTTTAAAAGCACATTGCTGGTAAATTGCCTTAAGTAACTTTAAAATGTTGCAGTTCATTTTTGCATTCCAAAGCTTTGCCTTAGTTTTTTTTTTTTTACTCCCAGACTGCTACAAAGTGTTTGACAAAACAGTGTGCTCTAGTAGGACCTAAGAAAAAATTTAAAAGGGCATGTACAAGAAAAGAAAAATCAGGTTGGAGAGATGGCTCAGGGGTTAAGCCTCTGCCTTGCAGGCGGAAGGTCCTGAGTTCGGATCCTAGACCCCACGTATAGACGCCGGGCGGAAGCGGAGGCGGCCTGCGTTTCTGATCCTGGTAGGGCGGAGCCTGTAAATCCCGCGGCGGAGTAAACAAGGAGGAGGCGGTCCATGGTGGTTCCCGAATTCGTCCGTGGTTCTACACACACATACACGCATACGCACACACACACACATACACGCGCACAATTGAATAAATTATTTAAAAAAACGAAAAGAAAAATCATGCAAAAATGATCTATCGGTTTTCCTGCTTGCTGAGACATTTCAGAAATTCATAATATGTAACTAGTCAACCACCATAGAAAAACACAGGAAGGGACCTCATGTCAGGAGACTAAGATGGAGTGGTAGATAGTAGACCTCCAAACCAGTCCTCATTCAGGTTATGTTCTTCAGAATTTACTCTATGAAAGGTTAATCTTCAATTGGAGATTTCTGGACTTGGCCAGGGTGCCAAATAGGCACATGCTGAGAAAAGTACAAAGCATACATGGCCTTTCCAAGTCCTCCAAACTTTATCATAGGGGAAAGAGCTTTAGGGAATGCTTTTTCTATATCAGGTGCCATTTGAAACCTCAACCAGTTGCTTCCAAGAAATTCCACTAATTCCCAAACTTGCCAGCTAGATCTTTGCCATGTCTACAGTTCACCGACAGAAGCGGGTTGGCCTGAGCCTCAGAGAACCCCTGAGCAAAAAAGAAACTCAAAGGAAGACATAAGAGAACATCTCAGAGACGAAGACCATAAAAGTAGTGACAGGTGTCAGTCTCACTAGGGCTGTTCACTCCTGGGTTCTAGTTTCCTAAAAATAGCCCTCAGGGTATAGAGTTCTCTTTCTCTTTGCCCTAAGAAAGCTAAAGAACTCTCCAAGAGGCGTGGCCACTGCCCTCTGAAACTTGATGCTAGCTGTGAGGTCAGTTTGCCCCGAAATAAAAGGAAGCCTGCAAAGGAGGTCTCCACTCAGGGGTTGGAGCTGCCTTCAACTCACTCTTCAGCTTCACGGCTGGTCTGCAGCCCAGAGCTCCATCATGGTGGGTCCTGCAGGAAAACTATACTTGGCTTACAGGAGGCTGTAGCTGGTAAACAGGAGCTTTCTGAGAAGACAGGCAGATGAGGAATTGAATGAAGGAGAGAAAGGACAAACCTTTAGACTTCGTTCTTGGTTTTGATGAGCGATGGTGAAGCTAGAAGAAATTTTACGCTGGGCTGTTGCACCAACTCAAAAGACAATTCTCGTTCCCCAGCACAGCCCTTTATTCTTCACCAGTTTTTGCTGTCACATAGGATTCAACTAAATTTAGGAAAGAAAAATCTTACAGCTATAATGAAATATTATACTTTAAAATAGAATCCAGTGATAACTGATAGCTAAAATTAAGTAAACTGTTTCTGATTATTTCACTGTCCGATGCTAGCTTAAAGATATAAAAAACAACAGAAAAGCTTAAGGTTGTCTTTATATGCCATTTATCTACAGTTTTTAACATAGTGAATCTTATCAGATACATGTTAAATATATCATTTAGTTGTTTTTGGTGTTTGATTCATTTAGAGAATTTCCTACAGAGAAGTGTTTCCTAATTTTCTTTTGCAGTAGATTTTTACGTTCCTAGGTTCAAAAATGCCCTGAGGCAACCATCTTGTGCTATGACATCTACATGGCTTCCTAGAGGCCTTAGAGCAGAGAACACTCTTTCTGTCAATGCATTTGAAAAGGTACTAGTTGTTTCTTTCTTTCTCTCTCACCACTGCAGTCCTTCAGTGCTGACCAGATTGCCGGTAAGTGATTTAAGCTTCTCCACTATAGACAGAGCTCTGCCTACTCTCTGAAATGTCACCTAACCCTGAGGCATGCTTTTTTGTGGCTTAGACTGTTCATGTCCAAACTATGCCTGAACTCGGAAAAGTAGGCTGACTTCTGCAGCTTTCTTTGACGACCATTCAGGAAAGGAGTTGGACGCATTTGTGAAGGAGCACACACTTGTCTGGTTAAAACATTATTTGTGATTAATTTCTTCCAAACAGATCGAGTTCTCTAAGGAACAGCAGGAGGGTAAGTTTAAGAGCTATAGTCATTCATATGTGCAGACTCATAAAGATGGCATGTGAGAAAACCAACTCCCTTGGGATGAGCTAAGCTCTTCCTAATTATCCACACTGGTGTTGCCACTCTAAATATAAATTGCTCTCGATTGCTCTAAATATAAACCCGTACAAACTGAAGCCCTTTGCTTACACTTGGTAATCAAAGACACAGCAAATAAAATATACAGACCATAGAATAAGTCCTTGTATTCACTGATTTCTACATAATACCAATGTAAACGATAAGAAGTACCATATGTCATGAGCCCACAAAAGGATGGCAATCTTAGAAAGCTATTTGCTTATCAAAATCCTTGAGCAAAACTTGACAAATCTGGAGTGCTCAATCTGGAAAATAATAAACTGCCCAAATTATCAAATCTACATGGAATAAATTAAGTCATAGATGAGGCAGTATCTTGGTCTAACTCTCCTTTAAGAGATGCAGGACAGACACCTAGAGGAGTGATAGGAATTCTTAGGCCCTAAAGATATTGATTTGGTATGACTTCAAACTGATTACGGATTTCTTTCATGAAAAGGTACTAGCAATGAATCCTCAAACTCAAGAGAATCACCGTATAGCTTCCCTAACACTGTTTTTCTCTTTGTACCTTTTGATCAAACAGGCCCAAAAGAATTTGGGTTTTGCATTAGGAAATGTATGAAGAATACTTTGGAGAGCAAAATTATCCCAGTATATTAATGAGTTAAACAAAAGAATATCTGCAGAAAGGAGAGACAGATAGAGTTTAGTATTATGATTTTATCTGTTAAAATTTCCAATGCTAACACATAGGTTATATCATGATGTATAAGGTATAAATAACTGAGTAGTTAATTTCCTCCTTAAAGGATTTCACATTCTTCAGTCTGTTTCAGTACTGTTTATTTTATTATTGTTTGGATGTTAATTGAACAGAAAGTTGTATGCCATGGTGTAGATGATGGTGTCTATCTATATCATAGTTCACTGTCTCCTATAGACAGACTGGATGACTCAAGATCATTTGAAAGTATACTATGAAAGACATTTTTACTTAGTGAAATTGGTGATAGTAATTTGCTTGGTCCTGTGGTGTGAGGCCACATCATCATTTTCTCCATCTTTGTCTCTCTACCATCTAAGTTACAATGTCACTACCACTTCTCAGCTACCATAGGATCAAGCAAGGAGAGACTTAAATAAATGGGCTTTACTGTTGAGCATGAACCCTATTATTTCACACAAAAAACTAGTTTTAGACCCATAAGTTGAGCAAACATTCATATATTGAACCGTTATTTGTGTGTATGTATTGCATGTGTAAAGGTAAGTCTTTAAAATTAAGTGAAAGTCCTATAATTTCGTAAAAGACTCAAGATCAATTTGTTTCTCTGCTTAATGACTAAAGCATTTCACTCACACTGTTCTACATGTTTAAAAAAAAAGGATTGAACAAAGAAAAAAATAGAAAACTATAGCATTCTGAAGGTCTAAGTCTCGTGCTGTCCAACAGAGAGACCACCAGCCACTGTGGCTACTTAACTAATTAAGGATTTATACATCTTAAATTCCTTTTCTTTAGACTCACTTGCCACATTTAAGTTCACAACCATAGTTAGCTGCCTTATATAGGAAGGAAAAAGCTCCATCATTACTAAGAGGTTGTAAAACAGCATACCTCTTGACCAAGGGTCAGAAAACATTTAAAAAAAAAAAGGATCAAATAGGAAAACTTAGACTTTGCTGACAGTATACTCTGCAGAAATAATTCCACTCTGTCCCTGAGGTTCAAAAGACTCCACCGACAATCCATAAACATAGGAGCATGACTGGTTTCTGATCAAACTTTTTAAAATAAAACTAGGCAAGCATGCCCTGGGAAAGAGTTTGCCAGTCCGTGCTCTAGACCCTTGAAGAGAATAACTAAGCCTTGGGCTAAAAGTCTGGGATAAAAAGAACTATTTTTTCTGGTCTCTGCCTCCAAGTTATCAAAAAGAATAATGCTGAAATGATTCTGTTACAGCCAGCCGAATTCTACTCCTCCATCAGCAGCCACAAAGGGTAGCTTCAAGTCCTCAAGCTTGAAGCCAGGGGGAATAGTCCAGGTCCATGTCATCTTTAGAAAGAGAAAAAAAAAAATATTTGACTAATGACATGAGGCTTACACCATGTTTTTTTTCCAGATTGGGGAAAGAATTCATTATGGGTAAGATTTTTAGAAAAGAATAGTAACATGATCTATTGCTAGCAATCTAAGATTGCTGGTGCAATCTTAAATTAAGGGGTATAGGAGAAATAAGACATAATGCTGGGCTGAGTAATCTACTTAGACCAGTGGTTGTCTAAAAAGAGTTTTCAGCTCTACAATCATTCCCCAGTTTGTTTGTTTGTTACAGAGTCATTGGGATTAATGCCAGTAAGTCACCATCCATACTTCTGGGTTTCCTATTCAGTGAACTTTAGAAGTTTCCATTAAATTATCTTCATAGTCCCTAAATTCGTTGTAACCAACCCCCTTTCCTGTCCTTTTATTATGTAGATACAAATTATCATAGGGATAATTATAATAGACAAAATGTGTTCTCTATCACAAGAGAACAACCAAATGTAAAAAAAGCAACCAACAAGGCCACAGTCATAAGAAACATCAGCACTTTTAAAATGTGCATTTAATGCATATGCAGACACACAGAGGTAACTAGGGAAACCTGAAAGAAAACAGTGGTGGCTAGCAGTATCCTGATGGTCATGACATGCTGTACTGAAGAAATCAGATTTGTTGCTTGCAACTATATGTGGATCTATAATTCTCTCCATAAAATCTCAATTAAAATATGTTGTTATAGTCTAAAGCTGATTGAATGACATCTTTTCATTTGTATTATTTAAGGAGAAAAGGAGTTATAGAAAGACATCATAATGATTGGCCCAAAAATACTTTTCTTTCTGAAGTAACCATCTTAGGATCCCACTAGAGTGAAGCAGTGAGGCAGTTAAATGTCAATATAAAACTTGCAGACCTGTCATTTTTGTGGGAAAAAGATGAGAGAAGACATCATTTCAAGAGAAAAGCATTTGCAAGGACAGCTTATAAAACTTGTGCCTCAAGAGGAAGTTTTTCCTATAATTTCAGAAGTTTGCACTAAACTCATAAAAATAGCCCCAAATTGGACATATGTCTGCTTGAAATTTCACTGGTGTTGCTAATTATTTGAAGAACTGTATGAGACTCTCAATCATTTAAACCACACAAGTTAAAAGCTAGAAAAGATGCCCCACCTTTCCTATCTGATGAACCACGAGATTTGAATCTGGACATGCTACTTTACAATACTCCCTAGGAGCATGTCAAAAGGGTTTTCCAGAAATTGTTTCACACGTGAAAAGAGGGGCATGATGCCAACAACCTGAGTAACAGTAAAACAGAGAAGAGTTTTCACAGAATTCTCAAGGAAGTAGTTGGTTGAAAGACTGGAAGAAGGCAGCCCAGCACACTGACGTTCCTTGTTCCTTGCAGACTTCAAGGAGGCCTTCCTCCTGTTTGACAGAACTGGGGAGTGTAAGATCACCTTAAGCCAGGTTGGTGATGTCCTTCGGGCTCTGGGCACGAACCCCACCAATGCAGAAGTCAAGAAGGTTCTGGGGAACCCTAGCAATGAAGGTAAGCCCGTCAGTTCCTCTGAGATTATAGAAGTGGGCAGAGAGAAAAAGAGACAGAGAGACAGAGACAGAGACAGAAAACTTCTACAATTGAGGCTGTCCTTGTTCTTGATGGTAGCTATACAGCTCGTCCCGAGAAATTCAAGCTTTTGTCCCTCATAAAATAAATTAACTTGCCTCTGAAGATCTGCAAGCATATTTAAAATGTCACACTAAGAAGAGAAATGGCATCTAATGGTGAGACCATCATGCTCAGCATCTTTTCTAATATCCATGATTTCTGGGGTGATAAAATATCTAAATCAGCACAATTCTTTCAGACTTCATACCTCAAAAGAAAATATGCTGAATATGGGTAAAACACAATGCACTTTGTATATAATTTCAAGTAAAGTATAACAGCAACCTTCTAGAGAAAAATCTGTTCCTTTACAAACAACTGCGGAAATAAAGTTGCAGCGTTTTGAAGTCACTGACAAGCAACCCGGTATTGGTTAGTCACTGTGATCTGGCAATGCTTCGGAGACCTTCTTAAAGGAACCCAGATATCTAAGGTTAGTCAGATGCACATCTTAATGAGTGTTTTCTATGTCTAATCAATTATAAGTATTAAAAAAGTGAAAACCTGGAACCAAAACCTACATCAACCCCCCAGTAAACAAATACTGGAACAGAAGTTAGCAAGGTGCATAGATGGGGAAATACAGAAGTCACCCGCTTGGTATGAAAATCCAGCCATTAGTCCTGAACAAGGAAATTACTTCCAGCCCCAGTGGCTCATGGCAAAAAATAATAACCTATTGGAACATGTGGCTAAACAAGAAAGACAGTACACAAAACAGAAGGTTTCTCAAGTAGATATTTGGGCTGTTAGTTGATGCCATGGGGCTGGGAAGAGGGAGGGGAAGAGTGGAGTAGAGGGGTTTCTCCTTGACAGCTAAAAATGTTTGGGAATTTTTTTCCCTTTCACTAAAAAAAAAAGGATTAAAAACATTAACTCTAAATAACTCTACCAGAATTTTTAGACCGCATTAACTATAGAGATACGTCCAGTAAAATCATGTAGAAAGGAGCTGAGAGTAGGTATGTGAGACGGTGTTCCAGAAGTGAGTTCAGCCTTCTTCTCAACTGTCATTTGTCTTACCGACACACTCATTAATGAATGATTAGGTAAATGTTCATTTGTTCAGCACTCAACTATAATTATGATAATGTGACTTCATGTGCTAGACTTCCATTCCTCAAGGCAAGAAGGAGGGAGTTTTATTTTTGGAGTATATAATTTCATTCATTTGTATTTATCTGGATAGTCTAATTTATACTTTTACTGTGAGTGACATTTATCTTGTCAGAGATTTTGAAGGAAATTCTACCATCCCTAGACCTGTAATTGGAAAGAGGTCAGGATATCACAGAATACTGACACTTGTTCTTCATAAGCTTTTTTTAAAATTAATTATAATTTAAGAAATCGAAGGCCCTAAATATTAATATATTCCATATATTAAACATATATACGTATAGACGTATCTCTATAGTAAATGCTGTCTGAAAAATTCTGGTAGAGTTATTTAGACCCCAAGTTTTCTTGGAGTAATGTTTTTAATCCTTTTTTTTTTTTTTTTTTTTTTAGTGAAAGGGAAAAAAATTCCCAAACATTTTTAGCTGTCAAGGAGAAAGAAATTGAAGGCCCTATAAGGATACAGGAGGAATATGCATTTTAAAATTCTGTTAAGTTTCACTATATTTATATGGTAATAGATTTATAGCATCTCAGAGTAATTTCATATTGCTCCCCTAGTACTTATGGAATATATTAAATTTATAATACTAATAAAATTTATTAGGCAATCAATTTGTCCCAAGTACTTTTACCAGTTCTGTGTGCATTATTGTGAATTAGATCACACAATAACCTATTTAGTACTTGTATTTTACAAATAGAAATGTGGTACCCAGAAAGGGTAGTGAAGTTAAGTCAGGCATGTGCACATGCCTGTACTCCCAGAACTTTCAAAGTGGAGGTAGGAGGATCAAGAGTTCAAGAGCCAGCCTGGGATACCTAAGACACTCTGTCCGAATAAGATAAAAAATAAAGAAAATTGTAGTTGTTCAGTTCACAGTTGAAATTGTAGGTCGGGGCTTAAACACGCGCACTGGGGTTTTTACAGTCAGATTGTCACTGATTATCAAGGCTATCTGTCATCCTAGTTGATTACCAACTGGAGTTTAAGTTGTGTAAAAATTTATTTTAGATCATCGACATGATTTTTTTTTAGTTTGATCTGTGACTGAGAGATAGAACTTCACAGTAGCTACAAATTACACACTGCCATCTCTTCCAGAGATGAATGCCAAGAAAATCGAGTTCGAGCAGTTTCTGCCCATGATGCAAGCAATTTCCAACAACAAGGACCAGGGTGGCTATGAAGACTTCGTTGAGGGTCTGCGTGTCTTTGACAAGGAGGGCAACGGCACAGTCATGGGTGCTGAACTCCGCCATGTTCTAGCCACACTGGGTAAGAATTCATTTCTGTGGGGCTGGTGGAACAGATCTACACAAAGATTATGACAGGAGAAAAGACAATGAAAACACATGGTATAAAAATAGTCAAAAGTTAATGACTATATTCCCATCCACCTCAGAGTGGGAGAGTTTATTTTGACAATGGTAACCCGTGATGTTGGCAGTAAGGCATTGAAGTTCCTAGAGAATGTAGATTGGATGAAGTAGGATGATGTGAATTTCATTCATTCATTCATTCAAAAACAGTTTATGACAGCCTACTAAGTGCCAGGAAACAAGAAGAGGACGGTGTTTGTGTCTTGAGCACGTAGTAGTCATAGTTTCAAGAGAACATGACCAATCACTTGCACTGGAATTTTGGAAATATCTGTGACCTTAACTTCTTTTCTTAAAAAAAGAATTTTTATTTAACCAGGTGAAAAGATGAAAGAGGAAGAAGTGGAAGCCCTGCTGGCGGGTCAGGAGGACTCCAACGGCTGCATCAACTATGAAGGTACAGTCAGGATGCACCGTGCCTTCCGTAGCTCTGAATACTCCATCATTGTGCTAAGGACAGACGCCCATTGAACCTGGACTTACTTCCCTCTTCCTTCCTTATTGAAATACATGTAATAGGTTCTGAATCAATTACGTGATTCTAAGAAGATTTTTTATGAGGATCCAAACAGACACATGAAATTATTCCCATGTCGTGGCAATCCCAAGCAGCACCTTAGAGTTTTTCTTATTTTCTTGTTATATCTTCAAAATATCCCATATGAAAGACAAGATTCATGACAGAATCAAACTTCAAAGATCATTAAAGTTGAGATTATTTCTAAGTCCTTATTAATAACAACAATCACTAAAATGAGAAATTTTAGGGTCAAAGAGACTTAATTACTTAGTCAAGTCAGGACTGGAACTACAATTTAGTCCTCTTTGTCTAGTGTTCTTGTTTACATGAAGATCACTTTATAGCCAAGTATCATAGCATTTATCTGTCATGCTAGGAAGCTGAAGCAGGAAGATTACGAGTTAGAAGACAAGCTTAGAGCAAGGACAAGTTAGAGCAAGATTCTGTATGGAGAGAGAGAAAGAAGAAGAGGAGGAGCCACAGAGGAGAGAGAGAGAACAAATGAGAATCACCACATAGTAGTTAATTATTTATTTCCTGCTACCAGTTTACAGACTTTTCATCCAAAGGGCATGAAAGCAATATATATTCAAAATAAAGATTTAAGATATAGCTGTATAATGTCATCTGAAATTCTGAATATTTCCCCATTAAATTTGTTTTATCTCCCAGAAGGACCAGTCACATTTCAATAAACTGTATCAATTGCTTTGACATAAATATAATTTGCAAAGTCCCACGATTTAGAAAAAGAGTAAGAAAAAATAAAGAAAAGAAAAAGCTAACATAAGAAGGAAGGGAAAGAGCAAGGAAAAAAATTCTATAACCAACTCGCTTTTTTACTTAAAAAGTTGTTTAATCTTTTCTGCATTTTTTGTTGCTATGAAAACATTGTATAATTGTAGGGTTAAGACAGATAGCCACCTAAAATAAAGTCAAATCTAAATGATGTTTTAATTAAATTTTCTAACTTCCAACTGTGTATATTGCCCAACAGCTTTTGTCAAGCACATCATGTCTGTCTAATCGGAGCTCTGAAGGTGAACACCTATTCCTGCTTTAATAAATAAGGTTTGATTGCCCTTGCACTAAAAAAAATAACAGCTTCACTTTATAAGCTTTATATAAATCATTATATATATTAATATATATAAATTACTAGTTACTTATATTAGCCAGAATACACCATCCCCTTTTGATAGGTTATTTCAAAATATAACACAATTGTACACAATGCACAAGGAAAATATTTGCCTGCACTTGTGAATCCTATCTTTTAACTCTTTCACAAATAAGCAGTAGAGAGTCACCTAACCAGAGATGAGTCAATTAATTTAATTAGTATATAACACTACTAAAAGCATGGATCTACTTTCTTAGAATAACAAAATTAGCTTTCAATGATCACTCTCCTAAACACAACCATGTCACAACAATTGAAATTCAAGTGCCTGAAATCAAGTTCTTTTGGCCAGCTTTGTGTTTTTTCTTTTTCCCATGCTGCATAGTTTTCTTCTGAACGTTCTTTAGAAAGAGAGACAATCAGTATCTAACTTATATTCCTTGTCTTTTCTAGAACATGTAATATTTAAGAAGACTGACTGGAGCCTTGTTACACCCATGAATAACTAACTGTTCAGATCTGTTAACCATCACTCAGAAGATTCAAACATTCTGGACTATTCTAGACTGAAGGACTTCCTGAATTTTTATACACCTTTTTCTCTGAGTTGTGTTCATAACACATAAATTGTCTGCTGCTATAAATAAGAACAATATAATATTGACATCCTCAGATCCAAATATCACCTTTATTTTTTGCATGGGTCAAAAAACATCTGTAATATTATATCAATAAATAATCCTAGTCAGTCTGGAATATTCAAGTCATGTTGTGCTTTTTTTTGTTTTATGAAATTGTTCTGGATCTTCATTTCATTTGCTAAACTGCAGAATACTGGTGAATTACAAATTTATAAAGGAACCACTGCATTCTGCATAGCAATAAGAAATTGAAAATGATTATGTTATTGGAAAAGGGAAAGAAAGAAGTGAGGAAATTCATATAGGAGCAGGGACATTCTAAAAGACTATTTAGGCAATTGAAGGCGAGAGCAGAGTTCTTCAGATGTGCGTGAATTAATATTCATGGCTTGATCTATTTCTCTCTTAGTAATATTCAAGCCTTTTAGAAAACTGTAAAAGTCCTGATCCTTATCTCTGAATGACTTCAGAAATAAAATTCAAAGTGACCTTTAAGATGTTCCTATAAACTACAATTTGAAACCCTCTCTGGGGATGATGAGATTATTGCTTAGGAGGTGAAGATCCTGTTTATTAATATTCTCTCCAACAATGACCTCTTCTTTTCCATGTGCCTGTGTCCAAATCTTAGTTCAATCCTTTGACATTTGTAACATCCTTTAACATTTTAAAAACTAATAAACTTATTGGGAAAGTTTACAGGGTAAACTTTATCATCTTTTTTCACAACAAAATCTGAAAGTAAACTGTCAAATATTTAAAAAAGTAGAGTGATAAGAGTTCTCCCTTCTCCTCTGAAAAAGTAACTGTAAGAGATGAAGTTATAAAACCTCTCAAAGTGCCTGCCTATAGATAGCCTCTGGGAAGATCAAGAAAAGTTTGTGATAATGGTCGCTCAGGTCAAGCTCTCTCTGACTGGAAAAAGTCACTTGAATTCCAGTAACTAATCTGTACTTTTGTAGCCAGGATAACACTGAGACATTAAAATCATATAAGGAAAAAGAACTTTCATCTTGTGAACTTCAAGGCTGAGTTTACCTAGGACCAGGAATTGGAACTAGCTGTCACAGCGTGTGTCCAATAGAAGCTTATGTGTAAATGGAAATCTGTACCTACATTACTGTTTACAGAAGTCCCCACAGACATGCAGCTACTGAAATGTGACCAGTACTGGTATAGCTGGTGGACTGGATTTCTAATTGCATTTCATTGCAGCTTTTTTAAAGTTTGAATTTAATGGTTATGTGTGGTTCATGACTACCATATCGAACACAGCAACCTTCAACATATATTTATTTTAATTATTATTACATGAGGCAATTAAATATAGTTTTAATTACAAAGGACACAATGTAAGAAAAAAAATGATTGCCTTGAAGATTCTAATCACAGAGGCTCGCTTTTGCTTTAAGATCTGTGGCTACTATTTCACCGTCAGCATCTTTCACTGTTTTCAATTAGAAGTACTTGATGTCCACAAGATAGTAAATTGTTAGCCCCAAGCTTTACCTAAAATGCTCTCCCCTCAAGACCTCACAAAAAGTGCTTCAACCCCCATGGAACAGCTTCCAGCACACTGTCATGGGACTTGCCCTTATTAGCTTGCCATGTGTGCAATGCCCACAGCTCAAGTAGCAGCAGGTGCAAGCAGAGCTGCAGGCAGAAGAGTGACAACCACTTTTAACATCCCACCAGCTGGCAGAAACAACAGGTGCCTAATTCCTCAGCCTTTAAAAATAACTTTTGAAAAGACTGCACTGCATAAGCAAATATTTTAAAGTTTGTTTTCTAGCTGTCTTCAAGTTACCCTTTTGACAAAATAGATTCTGCATTGATTTTTTTCTCTCAAAATTATATTTAACACTTAAGCAGCACATAACAACTCAATCTATTCTCCTTTATGAATGAAATAAGTAATTATTGCATAATTGGAGCTAAAATTTTTTTGGAACACATTCTCAAGAAACAATATAGAGAAGAGAACCTTTAATATACCTTTCCTTAACACTTCATCTGGCTCAACTCTTTCTCAACAGTGGTGAGACTCTGTCTTTTTCCATAATTGCAAGTAGAACTTGGAGCTTAACAGAATGAAGAAAGAATATTTTCCCTTAACTTCTAACATTAAAGGAAATCATAAGTCTATAGATACGTATGGTAGACAAAGTTTATAATCCCAAGAGAAAAGAGTATTAAACAGCTAGTATCTGGAGACTAGACTAAAAAACCAAACACTGTGAAACTGTCAAGGTAACTGAAACTGAGGAGGAAAACACGAATGAATAATTCAAGCAATGATGTCAATTTTGCAGTTTGATGAGTGAGCCCCAGGCTAAGAAAAAGTCAGTGCATAGGGAAAGGTGATGTACTCCACAATCCATTGGGAATCATTCCAGAAACTTCACAGCAAGATAGATGTTCTTAAAAAGTCAATCGTTGGTATTGAGTAAGACTATTAGCTATTTCTATTTATTTTCTTGGACTTCATCTCCCAACTGACCAGAGCTACTCTGCCTCCGCTACAACCATGCAAACCAGTACTCCCTCCCCAGAGCAGGGAAAATATGGCCCATATCCTGTGTTAGAGCACAGCCTGGAACAGAGCATCCCACTCTACCTCTACTAGGCCACTCTGGGTACCAAACCCAGACTTTACTGCATGACTGATCTTAGGTTGTCTCTGATGATGTGGGTGAGAGCCATCCTAGTCCATTCTCCTAAAGGAAGCCATGCACAGACATATGCAACTCTGAGGCCAAGAGGTGGCCAAAGCATTCTGGTATTGCTTTAAGTGAACGATCTTACACCCTAAAGACCCTCAGCAGGGCAGGATGGTACTAAAGGTGGGAACCGAAGGAGGATGGGCCTCCAGGTTCTAGGACAGATCACCAAGAAATCAAAAATTTCACCCTAACTTTCATAGTAATTGTAGCGTTCAGAGAAAGACAACAGAATATATGCTAATCAATAGCTTGTTAGTTTGATCCATAACCAAGTACTTGAATCTATAAGTGGACCTCTCTGTATGTGCTTGCTCCAGATACATTGATGTAAGGCTGGGCCTTCTAAGAAGGGAAGCAATTATCAGGGACTAATCTTGACCTTGCTCAGATATTCTCCTATCTCATTTGAGTAATTTAAATCCCTGGTCAGTAATCACATAGTGGCATATAGTTGTGCTTTTCTTTCTATCCTTGGAAAGCCAAGAACATCATATTTTAGTATAGGGTGAGGATAAGTACAGTACTGTTAACATAAAAGCAGGAAAGCAATAATGCTTTGTGGTGCAAATACGCTTATAATCCTAGTGTTGGGAAGGCAGAGACAGGCAGATCTCCAGGGTTTGGTTAACAGTCAGCCTTGCTGAATTGGGGAGACTCAGATTGCAGTGAGAGACCCTGTCTCAAACAAACAAAAAAAAGAGGTGGATATTATCTGAAGAATGATACCCAGGGTTGGCCTCTGACCTACACATGCTTGCACATGTACACACACACACACAAGTACATTTCATGATATTCCTTATGTGCTATATATTATTGTATATTCTATATTAGTTTATAATATATTATATAACTATTATATATTATTTATAATACATATAATGTGATAAAAGGTAAAAATATATTTACCTTTTCCTTTTAAAACAAATCCATCAAATTCTCAACCCATGTATTTAACATGTACTGTGTGGTAATCACTTGATAAGAATTGATGAAGCTGAATTTAAATATTATGCAGCCAAATGGCAAATGGCAAACATACACTTACTTCTGTTGATTTATCTGCATCTGCTAGAGTTTTACCAGAGATTTCAAAGCATTCCCTAAAGAGCAGGTGCTTAGTAGTCAGGCTTAGGTTTTAATCTTACTACTGAGGATATATCCTGAGCTATTCAATTAGGGAAGCTTCACTTGACCTTTCCAAGTTTATCTTCTATAAAATGGTGTTTCAAAGACTGTTATGCCAAATAGTTAAAATATGAATTTGTAGGCAAGTGACAGCTCTCACGAATACTCTTTGTGGTTTCGTCAGTGCTGTCCTCTGGGTTTATATGAATGTGTCATGACATTGGATTAACTTTATTTCATGTAACCCATGTAAATATTAAGCCCAAACTATAAAGCAATAATCTACTCATAGTTAGAGAAGAAATAGTAGAGGTAAAAATAGACAATACTCTTACCAAAAGCAATTGAGAACTAGCAAGTTCTGTTTAGTTTTCATTAAATCTTACCCCTCACCCCTAGAATGCAGCATTTTGTAACCTTTCTCTCTAAAACACTCTATCCTTTGGTTTCTGGCCTCTGCAATGCCACATTTTTCCTCCTAATTCTTGCTGACATTTCTCATTCCTATCTCTCCAGTGGGTTCTGCATTCCTTATTCATCTCTTAAATCTTCTTTCTCATCAGAATTCTGTCCTTTGCCCTCTTTTCTTAGTCTGTACACTCTTCTTGTGTGATCTCAACCCTTTTGTGGCTAAATTATTATCTGTGTGTACCCAACTCCCAAATCTTTCTCTCTGGCAATATTTCTCCCATGTCCTTCCCACCAACATCCCCAAGTAATGTCAAAATCAAATATCCAAGGAAGAGCTTGGGCTTTCTCCCAGTTGCTTTAGAGTGTCACACATGACTTTCAACTCTGCCTGCATGTTTAGCTCTCAAAGGCCATCAGTCAACAATCTGTCTCTCCAGTAGTATTTGGACCAGTCTGGCTCTTTCCATTTGCACTGGCATTGCCTTTGTTGACATAGCCACAAGCTCATCCCTGAAAGCTCAGATCAGTCCACTGAGTCTTCTTGGTTAGTTCCTAGTTCTTAGTATCCCATGGTTTTGTCTTGTTTTATTCTTCCAGCCCCAGTTATTTTCTAAATGGTGGATCAAATGGTGTCAGCTCTTGCTCTGCACACTTCAAAGATCCTGCCGCCTCCAGGATGAGATCGGTAGCACTCCAAACTGACTCAAGGCAACTTTTCTGACACCTCGTCCAACCTCATCTTTCATTACTCTACACACACTTGGTCAGCCGGACTGAATTCCTGACAGCTCCACTTACACCTGCAGTTGTTCCTTCTGGAGAATTGTACATGCCATTCCTTGTCTTCAAAGGAGCTTCTCCATCCAGTGTCTTTTTGGTCTGACTGTTTCCTGCTCAGCTTTCACACCACAGCCAAGTTCTGAAGCCCACTTGCCAAGACTGTGACCTGAGTCACTGGTTTCTATTCCCCCGAGGCAGTCTATCCTAACTCAGCATATATTGTCCTCAATTTTTATTTTCAGGACTTATTATCTATTCCCCTATTAGATACACAATATCAATATACAATGCAGACTGTAATTATGATTGAGTGAACACATTGATACTTTTATTGCCTTCTGGTTTCCATTACTTTCACTGTTAAATCTCTCAAGAGAATATTCAGCATCAACTAGATGCAATTTCTCATGAACAAATTACTCAACAAATGGAAAAAAATAATTGTTTTTATTTTCTAAGCAGGCCTGAAATCGCTTTATTTAAAGAAATGAATGAACAAATCCAAAACTAACTTCTAGTTCCTAACTACCTGGCCTCTATTCTTTTCAATTTTCTTTGGCCTCTGGGGAGAAGTTTCCTGACTCTGCTTCTCTAATCATACCTTGTCTGCTTTCTGCACATGTTCTTCCTCCTCTGATCCACTTATTTGTCCTCAGTCCTCTTTTCTTCTCAGAGTACACATTCTCCTCATATATTACAAGCCTAGCTCCAGGCCTGCAATCTGCAGATCTGCTGCTACCCACACAGGCATCTCCCTTGAGCATTAAACTCAGCCATCCCTCCTGTGACCTGAAATGACTGCTGCCTGGATGTTACTTTCTACACACCCAAAATCAAAGCAATCATCAGCTCTAGGATTGCGCTTTTCCTTGTTCCCTTCCATCCTCATCCTACATCCATCTTGTTGATCAAGCCATAAACTCATGAATTGTATTCAGTCTGTGTCCCTCCCTGTCTCCACATTCAATCAGCAAACTCTGAAGATTCTACAACTCCATTTATGGGCTTTTCTCTCCATTTTCACTCTCACTTCACCCCCAGACTTTAGAAGTAAGCCATTCCACCTTTGCACCCAGTCTATCTGATTTTGACTTTCTAAATATCAAAGCTATTCATGTTTTCTTTGGGTTTAAATATTTAATAATTTGTCACTGCCTAAAGTTAAGATGCACAAGGCCCTTTGGAGGCTTTCCAAGTGGTTTTACTTCCTGGAATTTCTTCCTAATTACCCTTTCTAGCAATGGAGCTGAATGCTGTGATGGATATGAGCACAAACTTGGATTTCAGTCTACAATGTCATGTCCCATGAAATACTTACAAAGCCCAATTCTGAAGATTGAATGGGTCAATATAAGTAGAGTGCCTGAAATGCAACGATTCAATAAATGAAATTATAGTCAGGATCATCATCTACATCACCTTTGAAAATGTTATAGACACTTCTATTCAGAGAATGATTTTATATCTTACTGGCATCCATCTCACCTCCTGACTCCTCCGTATTTAATCTACCATGACCACAAACATGTCTTATACAGTGTTGTGCTTTTACTTTATTTATGTCACAATATATTTATATCCCTAGGCTTTAGAACAATATTTGACACATGGCTGTCTAGACAGGTCTTTAACTCCTAGGCTTAAATGATATTTCTTAGTCTCTCAAGTAGCTGGAACTTCAGAGACAAACCACCTTACCTGGCTAAATAATTTTTTTCTCTTTCTTATTCAGAATTTTTCATAAACAAAATGAGTTTATGTCCTTCTCCCTCCCCTCCTACACTCCTCCTCTACCCTCTCTTCCCTTCACCAACCCAGACATGTTCCTCTCACCCTCACATCCCTCTGAAAATGTGAATCACAAGGCTCCCTTTGGGGTGCCTATGCTAGTAAGGGACCAGGCTTCTGTGACAGTATAAGTGGCCTTTCTGAGGGAAAATCAAATGTGAGGACACTCCCCCCTCCTTTTGTTCAGAAACTGCCCCAGAGATTCTCTCAATGTAGTTGTCTTTCCTGAGAGCCTTACTTGTTCTTCTATATCTTTCCTCTTTATTTTGGCATAAGCACTTTGATATTGCTCTGGAGACCTGTGAGTCTTCAACTCTAATTCAACCGATTAAGATAAGACTTAACCCACTTATCAACTCTTTGGTGGACACTTGGTTAACCTGGCAAGTGGGAAGACAAAGTTCCATCTTCCAAACCTAGCAATGTATGGTGGTACACATTTGCACTTCCAGCAATGGGGAGGAAGAGACAGGAGGACCCCTGGGACTCACTCATCAGTCAGCTCAGCCTGCTTGGGGAGTTCTAGGCTAGTGAGAGACCCTGTCTCAAAACAAAACAAAATATGCATCAAAAAAAATAAATGGCACCTGTGAAATGACACCTCAGGTGCTTTAATATTGTGAAAACAATCTTCCTATCAATAGCAATCTATGCATTCAATGCATCACCAATCAAAATTCCAGCAACATTCTTCATGGAAATATAAAAAAATTTAAAATTCATATGGAATCACAAAATAGTCTGGCTAACAATAACAACAACAACAAAAATCCTGAGCAGAAAGAAGAACAGAAAGAATATTTCTGCCAGATGTATCACAAGAGCCGTCATAATAAAAATTGCCTGGTGCATTCACAAAAAAGACATGCAGACCAATGGATAGAATAGAGAACCCAGATATGAAGCCACACAACTACAGCTGCCTGGCTTTTGAAAAACAAAGATGCCAAAAACACACACTGTAGACTAGCTAACACTGGTGTGAGCTCCTGGATGCAGCAGCCCTGTCATGAGTGGAGTGTTCTGGCCAGCAGTACACCTTACCACCTTTTAGGTTCTTACAATCCTATTACCCCCTCTTTGCAAGGTTCCTTAAGCCTTGGGATGGAAAGAGGTCTTATGGCCTGATTAGAACTGATCATCCCAGGGTGGCCAATACTCTATTCTCTGGCCAGTTGTGGTTTTCTTTTTTTCCACAATAAAAATAAACTGAAGGCTTACATGACCACCAAGCCAGGTCCAAGAGGATACTAGAAAAAATACTCAAGCCTGAAGAAAATCATAAATACATTCAAAAGGATAGAAGAGAAAAAATACCAGCAAAGAACCATAAATACAAAAATCACAAAATTCAGAAAATGACAGGAATCAATTATAATCTTAAACATAAACGGACTCAACTCCCCAATCAAGAGACTTAACAGCATGGACTAAGAAATCACAACCCATCAATTTTCTACCTTCAAGAAGTACCCTTCACTACGAAAGACATTATCTCAGGGTGCAAGGCTGGTCGAAGGCACTCCAAGCAAATGGAACAAGTAAACAAGCAGAAGTAGCCATTCTAATATCTAACAAAATAAACTTCAAACCAAAATAGATAAATACTTTTGAAAGCATGAATAACTTTTTCTATCCCTTTAATCTAAAAAAGTAACAAATGCCATATTGACATTAGTATCCTGGCTATTTGCTCTGTAATAAAAGGCCAATAGCTACTATGAAAGGGTTCAATGAATTGCTAAATTTCCAAGCATTCTGATGAATGGAAATTGCTACTATAAAAAAAATAGTATCACCCTAGGAATGGAGATGTAGTTCAGTTGGTAGAGTTCAATCCCCAGAACTCAGGATGTGGAGGTGGGAGAATCAGAAGTTCAAATTCATCCTCAGCTATATAGTGTATTCCAGGTCAACATGGGCTATGCAAGAGAGATTGAGAGAGAGAAGTGAACTATCCAGTATGTTTCTACATTTTAGAATGAATACACCATGGAAATAGGAAAGAATGTGGCTAACTGGTTCTTGAAAGAATTGTTGTGACTAAGTGATGTGCCATAAGAAAACAAGGGCAATAATAGAATTCATACTTGAAAATCACTGCTTTTGAGAGTCTGGGAAGTTCTCTTCATCAATCCGTCCATCTCAATAATGTCAAAAATCGTGAAGTCAGCATTGAGCTGATCCACTACTTGAAATTATTCAATTGAGGCAGAGGGAAGACTGGAGTGAGGGCCTCAGGCTTCCAGACTTCCAGAAGTTTCTCCCAGCAGTAGCTTCCCAGAGATTCAGAGCCAGCAGTGAGGCTATCAAAGCAGGATGCAGAAGCAGAAACTGGCAAAGCCCTCACAGAGAAAGACAGACAGGCCTCAGAAACACTTCTGCAGCATGAACACCTCCCATCAAGCCTTGCATGAGCTACCCAAGGAGCCAGGCCACCCTGATGAAGGTGCTGTGGAAGCAGGTCACCCCACAGGCCACCCCACAGGTCACCACTGTTTCAGTGAGATCTCTGAGATGCGATGCAGCTGAGCCACACAGTTGGATCAAGCTGCAGGAAGACGCAGCTGCCCCTGGGCCAGGAGAAATCTGTGAGGGCCAAGAAGCTGCTCCCAGGGACAGAGATGGAGGGCAGAAAGAAGCAGGCACCAGTGGACAGTCTCCAGGGAGCAGCCAGGATGCTCTGAGGAACTAAATCTGGCTCTCTCCACCTTTGGGACAGATCACTGAGTCGCCCATGGACTCTGGGTACCAGATGGTCATGGGGAAGCAGACCTCAGCCATCTACCCCTGCATCAGATATAGCCCTCTAACTGGCATGGTCCTGAACCTCATGCCAACCTCCCTCGGGATCTGTGTGTTTGGGGTTCCTGAGTTCTTCATGCACATTGCCCACTGTGGGCATCAGGTCACCAGGTGATAATCTCCTGGTCTCCCACCTGGGATCCCAACTAAACACACTGTCCTCCCTTTGAACTCAAACCCCATTCTGCCCCACCTATCCATAGCACCCACACCTCTGTCGACAAAGGCCTTTTGGCACCTTGACAGAGCCATCAGCCTGCCTAAAACACCCCCTTCTGTCTATTTTTTAATTAAAAAAAAAAAACACACATGCCTCAGTTCCTCCATGCTTGCTAGACTCTGCTGGTACTGCTGAGCATCCCCCTTCAGTTGAAAATAGAACATTGCCAGGTATCAATTTAACAATTGGGGGTTAGGCCTTTGGGCACATCTGCAAAGGATTAGACATTAGGACAAGTTCCGGAAAATCCTGTGGAAGATCATAGTGGGACCATTCCCCGTGGTAAGTGGGTGTAAGGGAGAGAGCTGGCTCAGTATTTCACCATCCTTTGGCATATTGGCATGCAGGCATTCTGGCAAGAAAGTATGTACCTCTCTCTCTCAGCTCTTGGCTTGGCCAGTTCTCCATTCCTGATGTTGGCATGAACTCTGCCACTATGCTAATGAGATGTAACAGAGACCATAAGCTGGAATAAACTCCTGGTCCACTTATATTGTTTGGTCTAGTCTTTGTTCAGCAACAAGGAAATGAAACTATACATTTGATACCAGAAGAATGGAGTCTTGTTGCTGAAACTGCATGGCTATTTATTGAGCCTTTTGAACTGTTTTGATGGAGAAATGTGGAAACTTTTGGGACTTCTGAGTCTGGGCTAGAAGAGCTGTTCAATAGAGCTTAGTGGGCCATTGGAGAACAGTAATGTGGAGGGATCTGAATTGTTTAGATCCAACTTGTGGTGTTTTGGAAGGTAAGGAAGACTTTGAAATTGAATTTAAAGATGGTAGACTGGTTTGCTTGGCAGAGGAGAGCTGTGTTGACATCCTCTAAGTTTCAGGCAAGGAAGAGTAAACATGTTGCTATCATAGCTATTGGAGAAATTAATGTCATTGGAGAAAAACCCAATATTTGCATTGGGATGATAGGAGAGATAAATACCACCTTGTGGAGATTATCAATCCTGTGAAAACCCAGACTTCTTTAAGGGAATAAAGCCTAAGTCAAAGCACATAGAATTAATACAGCTGTGGTTCTAGTGTGTCAAGCTGCATCTAACTCCATGGCAGAACTTGGCAACATCATCCAGGTGGTACTGGTTTTTGATGCAAGATTGAGGAGTTGTGGAGAGCAACTGAAGCTAAACACCATGTGGTAGGTTTGAAGCTGGTACAAAGGAAGGCTAAGCATACAGTTGCAGTAGAGAATCCAGGATAAAACCACTGGGCATGTGCTGAGGGAGACTGTGTACAGATGAGCAAGTCCAGAGAAAGTTGCTTGTGCAACTGTGAGCTACAGAGCTGCTTGTGAGCTGCAAAAGTATGAGTTGCAAAGCTGGATTGGTAGAATTCCTGGTGTTTTTGAGCTGACCTGAATACAACAGGAGGTGGATATTGAACTATAAGATGTGGTAGATTTACCTTGCCAGGCTTTGGTCTTATTTGGCCTTTTGCTTACTGTATCTTCCAGATGCTTCCATTTTAAAATGAGAATGTTCTGTGCTGTTACATGTTGGGTGTCTTTAACTTGTTTAGATTTTACAGGATCTTTATGTTCATCTACTTTGAACTTTTAAGATGTTGGAATGGAAATATTAAGGACTATGAGCATTTTAAAATTAGTCTACCATAAACTTTTAAAATTGAAGATGAATATAACATCTGTGGGGATGGGTTGAAAGGTTAGGGTTTAAAAGTAATGTATGTGCGTGTCAAGTTGACAAGAGGTAGAATGTATCAGCTAGATATAAGGGTCAGCTTGACAATTGAGGGCTGAGCTTTTGGTCCCATCTGTAAAGTTTACTTGGTTAAGGTAAGTTCTGAGACAACCACCTAATAGATGACCCAGTCCATGGTGAGTGAGACCATTCCCTGGGCAGGCAGGTAAGATGGAGGGAACTAGTTCAGTATTTGGCATACTTCACACACTTCGACATATTGATTTGCAGGTATTCTAGAAAGAGGAAAGTGTGTCCCTCTCTCAGTTCCTTGTGTAGCTATGGCATGGCCAGTTCCTTGGCCTCCTAGTGTTAGTATGAGCTCTTTTGCCATGTTGTCGAAGTGTTACTAAGAACCTTAAGCTGAAATAAACCCCTTGTTCCCTAAAAAAAAAAGAAAGAAATTATTCATTTGAGTCCTGTTCTATTTATGTATGTTGTAGAAAAGGCATTAAAAACCAGAAGCTTTAGTGGATGTTTCTCTCACTGATGATAGAGCATGATAATTAACAAAATAAATAAGTAATGACATTGAAAGTTAGAAGATGCTATTGTTGCAAATAAGTATAAAATACGAGAGAGGAAAGGTTGGATTCAAAGGAAGGAGAAGGCTAGGGAAAGAAATACCAGCAATCACTAAAGAAAATGGAGGCACAACTTTATAGAGATTAATTCAATTATTTCATATGATTTTAACTACAAAACAGCTTCTTTTCTTCAGATAAGTAATCCAAATCACTGATTGATTTCCCTTTCCTTATATATATATTTAGATATTATCAGTCAAATCCCTTAGGCTCTTGTCCCAGAACATCACAAAGCAAATGCAACCTATCAACATTTAATCCAGTAAGTATAGTGAATCTCTGAAGTTGATTTTTATCTCAATAATCCAAACTTAAATTGCATCAGTTTTATCAATAAAACTTTATCTAATGTGCGTGTGTATATTCACTCACAAAAGTTGAGAAAGATATCAAAGTATTATTCATGACTTCTCTGAGCAAGAAAAGCCATAAATTTTGTTGGTATGTTTTCTTTACATTGTAGAGTTTTCCAGATTTTCCTATGCTGAAGACATACTGATATTGTGATTAGTTATGAAAAACAAAAAAACAAGTTGCTCTTAATTTTTTAAATACATATAATCATAATAAAACGAGGTTCAAAGGAAGACTTGGGAACAATAGAATATTTAGAATTTTTTTTAAAATGAGATGAAATTAAAAAAATAAGCTGTGTTTCATTTGAGTTACCTTTGAAACTTAGGGACACACACACACAAAAAAACATGAAATGTAGAATAGAGACAGGTTAGGAAGAAGGTTGATAATCGTAAATGGATGGGGAATGGGATTGAGTAATAAGGGATTAAAAAATTAATTGTAACCATGTATGAAACTCTAAAAGAATAAACTTTAGAAAACCTGGCTGTCCAAATAAAAATTCAGTAGATATTTAACAAAAATTTCAAAACCATTGTTAGAGTTCCCTGGTCTCTTTTACTTGTTCATAGTAGAGACTACATACAGCAATATCCTCATATAATTTCAAGGGACAGGAATGAAGTTATTCCTCTTAGAAAGGTCTTCTTTGGAGAACTACTGCTAGACAGGGTATTCCCACTTTCCTGGTTTCTTTGCCTAGCTTTTGCTTCTATTTTGTGATGTGTGTACCATCCTCAATCATTATAAAGCTCAGCATCAGACTATGCTTCCAAGGAATCCATTTTTGCCTTTTTCTCTGATAGTTAAGAAACTCAGAATAAATATAAATATCTTGCCACTCCTTCCATATAATACTTTTTTATTTCCTCCATGTATTTTAATTTCAGTTTTTGCCTTCATTATTCACTGCCATACTGAAAGTACTTTTATTGTAAGTCACAACAAAACTATTTGGTGGTATAAATTGTAATAAGTCTACTGACAGTCTTCATGATTTCATCTTTCTGGATATAAACTTTATTTACTACCCATGAAAATCAACTTCCTGGATCAAATAAAAAAGATGGTAAAATGGATCATAAGGTTTCTGGACATCAAGAATTTTCTACCAAATAATATTTCAATGAGTAATGTATCACTAAATCAGAAATGGACTTAATTTCCCTTAAAATGCACATGGCCTTAGATGGAGGGCTTGGCATATTATGTGCTAAGTTTGCTAAACCCAGATAAACCTGAAGTTTTCTAAATTATCAAAATTCTAACATTTTTCTGTACCACTTGAAAAAAGAATATTGAAATTATAAAGTATAGTGATAACATAATAGAAAATGTGAAGATGCCTTAGGGATAATAATAACATAATAGACTCTTATCAAGATTTCCTTACTTCAGAAATCAAACACATGTGATACTTCATCATACTCTAGTGTAGCATAAGTTGGAATTAAAACCTCATTTCATTCTCTCCACAGCTGTGGCTCTGCTAGAATCTCATGTGTGCTTTCTCTGGCACTCCTGAGCTAAAAACCAGGAGTGATATGATAATGATGATAGTAATTCCTGTTTAAGAGTTATGATGTTTAAGCAGTGTTCCTATACTTAAGGGGAACACAGGAAAAGGTTCAAGGAATGGCCACTGGGTCCTTGTATGTCATCGGAGAGGAGGGCTCAGAGGAGAATCAGGCATGCACAAGAAAGGACTCTCTGGGAATTGGGGCAGGAGGCACTGGGGGATGGGGAGGCACATAGTGAATCGGAGGCCAGCTTGAGGGGTGAGGGGAGGGGGAGCACGGGGTTCGGGGGGAGGAGAAGGGAGGGAGGGAACTGGTGTAACTAATAAGTTTGTATGAGCTGACATAATAATAAAAAATGTAAAAAAAATAAAAAAGAGTTATGATGTTTAACATAGTTCACATAATGCAGTTAGCATACTGTCAAGCTATTAATAGATATTTGTTCATTGTCAGTATCATAATAAAACCTTGCAGAACACCTGAGTATTGCTAAACTGCGTACTTTGCCCCTTTTGCCCCCACCTCAGGGTGCACTTCCACCACATCTCTCTCTGGAGAAATCCTCTTGTTTGGAATGTTCAGGTTTATCATAACCTCTCAGGTAAGGTCTGAAACCCATCCCTCCTCTCAACCCAGATTCCCTTCATTTTTCACTAAATTTATACTGGTGGTACATTATTAGTACACACCAGCTCCTGTTCTTCCCAGTACTTTGTGGCTGGCGTTCTGTTTTGTTTTGTTTTGTTTTGTTTTGTTTTATTTTGGTGTGTGTGTGTGTGTGTGTGTGTGTGTGTGTGTGTGTGTGCACTCATGGAGGTGCAAGGTTGATATCAGGAATCATCCTGCATTGTCCTGCAACCTTATGCTTTGCTCTGGAATTTCCCAGGCTCCATCTTCCAGGGTCAGAATTATAGGCTGCCACCTCTATATCTACCAGGCATTTTTGCATAGGATCTGGGAATCCAAACACAGGTCCTTTTACTTTCAATGCAAAGGCTTTAACCCCTGAGCTATCTCCCTAGTCCTGTGGCTAGTTTAACCATACATTTTTATGACATAGTTAACAATGATTGACACTCTAATACATAATTAATGATTGATAAATTTTATTAGCTGAAATGATTTACTAAAAATGAATTCATTTTTATTCCTAATACTTAGCAAAAGAGATGAAACATTCTCCGCATTATCAAAACAAAACTTCCAAAGTGGAGATTTCAATTACACTTGCTCCCTGTTTCCCTTGTCTGCCATCAGATAAGACATAAGACTTCTTTCAGGACAAGGATTGAGTCCAGTCTCAAAGTCAGTAAGAAATTATCTTTCAGGCTAGGTGATAAAAAAGATTTAAGTATATAAAAATTATGAGATAGCCTAAAGTCAAGGATGTGATTGGTTTTTGTGGTTTTGAGAGCAGCTTAAGAAATTCGGGAATGTGAGAAAGGTGAGAAATGCTCATGGAATTGGACATTGGTGACACAGATCCATCAGCCAGCATTGGGAGGTGAAGGCAGGAGGATCAGGAGTTCAAGACCATCCTAGCTTCATAGTGAATCGGAGGCCAGCTTGAGTTACGTGAGACCCTTACTCTAAAAACAAGTAAATATATACAACTACCTAGAAATTCTTATGGATTCAGAAACAAGCTCTTACAAAATGCTACCTAATCAATTAACTTATTTATAATTGTAGGATCTCACTACAGCCCAGTCTGTACTCAATCTCATGATCTTTCTGCCTCAGCCTTCTGGGCGCAGAGATTTCTCGTGAACATCACCGGGCCTGGCTCCACCTGCTACTTTAGATAGTTAAGAAATGAAAGGCAGAGTTAAGAAACTTGTCTAGGTTTCTTAAAAGTGGCATGAGAATCAGAACTTATCCAACCTTGCTTGGCGAGAATTGTCTTCAGCACATCCTCTTCTCCTTCATAACTAAGATAAGGGGGTATATAACTAATAATGGGGAGATGGCATGAACCATAGAGGTGCAGTGTTGCTAGTGTGTAATAAGTATCTTAACTTAGATGAGTTATATGTTAAGTTCAGATACAAATTCTGTTAAGTAAAGATCATGTCTACAATAAATATTCACTTGAGCTTTCTAATTCTCCTGAGGAATTGTCTTCCTTCTACTGTGTGCATTCTTTGTGAGAGAATAAGTAGAGATGTCTTCTCTTCTTCCACTGGGTAACTAAAGGCATGTTAGGTCTTCCTCCTGGTCCAGCAAGGCTAGGAAAATGATATAGAGGTCAGAATTCTACAGAGCAAACAGAAAATATAGGTATAGTTGTAGTCTTGAGTGAAAAAATTTTTTAAAAAGACTCTTAAGCATGAGTAATAATAATAATAATAATAATAAACAGGAATAGTAAAGAGACTTAGGAAGGAAAAGAGTCCTCCACTCCCAGGGTGAGTTGTAAGTCTCACCATGATGAACAGCTCTTGCCTTGTAATCTCGGCTCTTTGAAACTGAGACAAGAGCATCACAAGTTCTAGGTCATTTTCTACAACATAATGAGTTTTAGGCCAGCCTGGAATACAGGGCAAGTTATTATCCCAGAACAAACTAAACAAGCCTCTCATCAAATAAGTTCTGAACAACCTACTATATTCCTTTTCTGAGAAAATCTCATAAACAAGATTGTCAACTACATTTACAGCCAAACACTTGTCTTACCCCCTGTAGCACAGATATAACTAAAAATACTCCAACTTTGTCTGTGTTTTGATCTTATCATCCTGTGAACCTTAAAATGAACTCCTCATGAACCATGCACAACCTCATTTATGGAAAAAACCTTTGCAGATAAAAGAAATTTATCAAAATATTTTAATCTATTAAATTTCTGTATTGACTATAGTCCTTGAAATCTATTCTATTCCTTTTTATCTCTGCCTACAATGTTCTCTTCTGCTGTGTCAGTGAAGATTTGGCCTCAGCGGAGGTGAAGCCTCTGATAAGAATTCAGGCTTCAGGGCTGGTGACACTGGGCAGAGCTCACTCTGAGAGGCAGAGCTCTGAAGGGTAAATGTGGGAAAGATTCCTTTTCTTTCGGGAAATTTCAATCTTTGCACTCCAAGGCCTTCAACTGTAGACTGTGAATGTGAATCTGCTTTGCCAACCGATTACATTGCTAATCTCATCTTTAAGAAGAATCTTTTCAGCAATATCTATACTATTCTTTGTCCAAATAGCTGGTTACTGTCTTCTAGCTAATTGACATACAAGGCATCACAGGTACTTATCCAACTTCCATAATACATATAATTTGTGGAAGCAAACAGAGGAATACTCTAAGTAGTAATCTAAGTGAAGGTAATATGAAATTGGTTAAATAGAGAAATGCAGGAAGAATAAAAAAACTAGTGTTGTAGCTAGATATAGGTATCAACTTGATGGTTGAGGGTTCAAGCTCTGGATACATTTGCAGAGAATTAGTAGTTAGTTAAGCCCAGAGCAAATCTTCAGGAGATTGTCTAGTTGATGGGTGGAAATAGGTCTTGAACAGGTGAATGCAATACAGAGAACTGGTTGAGGAAGGGGCATCTTTCTGTATATTTGGCCAGACATACTCGTCTAGTAAGTAAGGATCATCTGTCCCTCAGCCGTTACATGGAAATGGTGTGGCCAGCTCCCCGGCCCTTTGTGCTGCAGCAAGTTCTCCTGCCAAGCTGGACAAGCAACTATAACTGGACTATCATAAGAGAAAATAAACCCTCGTTCCCTTAAGGTGCTTTGTCATGATTTTATGCAGGTGAACAACTACAACTAGCAAGAGAGATTTAAGTAGCCAGAAACCAGCAAGAGTAGGAAAGCATTCATAGTCTAGATTAGTAGGAAAATATTAGCATTGTAGATTAGTAGGAAATCATTAATATTTTAGATTAATAGAAAACCGTTAGCATTCTAGATCCCAAAGATGAATCTCCTCTCATTTCCCATCTTCCAACGTCCTGTAGGTGTCAAGACCCAACCAAAAACCAAAGGACAAGGGAGGCAGTTAGCAGACTGCAGAAAAAGTCATCTGGGGTCACATTAAATCTCTCCCCAGAAGACTCACCTGGAGGGATCCTGAGGCCCAAGCAGAGAGCTGTCATAGTGCTGTACTTGGAATTCCAGATCTGAGAGCTCTGAAGAAGTCCAAAATACTAGTCAGTTAGCATCAGAAGCATCCTCTACAGCCAGAGGAATTGGAGCTACAATATGTCACATCAATCACCCATACATAGTGCTTCCTTTCTTATGAATCATCTCTCTACCTCACTCCAAAGGCCTGACCATCAAGGGTCAGAGAAAGTAGCATGGAAGAGCAGAGGGGATGAAGAAAGAAAAAAAAGCCTGAGACTGAGACCAGTTCTCACTGTAGGAGTGAGGCAAGCGCAGAGAGAAACATCCTCACTACAGGTGAGTCAAGGGCCAAGGGAAACTGTTTACTGGACTCAATCATTAGGACCTTTTAATAACTAAGACTTTTCTTTTGTCTGAAATGAGTGAGAGGGTTTTGTATTGACTAGAAACGAGTTAGAACTTTCTCCAAAAAGGGAGATGCCAAACAGAAATATAACTACACAAGAAAGAAGAGCCTTAAGTCCAGATCCTCAAAAGCAGTTATCTTTGGAATGCCATCCCGCGTCATCTTGCTTTTCTCACAAAAGCTTTGATGTTTGTGCAGCTACCCTGCTGCCTTCTATTGGCAACGTGCAGCCTCTGTGCAAAATTATCCATTAAATCAAATATCCAGAGAAGTTTTCCAAAGTGGTTTTCTCACTTCTCTTAAAAAAGTCATTTTCTTTTTTCATTGCATGTGATCAGCCAAATTCTACAATCTATATCTGTGCATTGCCTATGTCGTGACCCCCACACCAACAGCCATCTTGCCAAGTTTGCACCTGATCAGCCAGCTTACCTTTAGAAATGCTATTTATGGGACATAGGGATTTCCTTTTTCTTATATTGGGAATTTATCACAGGATGATTTGGATATGGCTTCTACAAAATCGGGAAAAGCCTGTCAAGTTTTCCTTCCCATACAATAATGACTTTCTTGTAGGAAGAGCAGGTCATGTATTTCCTCTAAAATCCTTTTTAAAGTTCAACTTCAAGCAAACCATTAAGGATGGATGACATTAAGCAATATTTAGCTCATGGTTTATTTGAGTAACCTGAGTTATCCCAGTCTCCCCCAAAGTGTGGGAACAGATGAACTAATAGTAGAAAGACAGACTTTACTAAGATCATCCACTCGACCTCCCATCTTGTTGGAGTGAAACCTCCTGGCTCCTACAAGACTGTTCCCCTCACTCAGCCACTGACAAGCACAGCTGGGCCATGCCAGGGGCTGCTGGTCAAAGAGACTCAGTCCTACATGTCCCGTCCCTGGTAAACATGGCTACTGCATTACCCACCAAGACAAGAATTGTTAGGGAATCAGATAAAAAGTTTAGGAAGCAGTTGTAATTATAGACAAATGGAAGCCACCATCATTTACCAATCCTAAAGACCTAGAAAACATAGGAAGCCCAGGAGATGACTGAAATGGAAGGAACAGCTATAAAATAAACAAACCTAGAAATGTAAATCCTGGGCATGGAAGTATGTTCCTGTAATCCCAATACTTGTGAGCAGAGTCAAGAGGACCACCACTTGAGGCAAATCCCAGGCCAGCCAGGTCTACATAGCAAGGCTTTCCCTTTTAAAGAAAAAAAAAAAAAAAACTTCTATTTCTCCTTTTATTTTAGCACACTCTAAAGGAGTACTTTGTTCTTATTAAATTTCAAAGTATAAGTACACTTTTCTCTAAAACTGTTACATAACTTGCTGATGTTATCACCGGACATGTTCAGTCTACCACAGAACCTCAGGGCATATCTGGGAAGAGCAATGACATTAAATGTCATTGCATTAAATCCCAGATCCAAATCTGTGTGAAGCACAGATTTTTAGTAAATTTCACTAGAATGTTCTAATGAAATGTACTCTAAGACATATTGGACCACCTGGGCAAATATGAACAGGGACTGTCTACTCTTCATACCTTCCCTTACAGTTACAAGAATTTAAAATGACAGAGGTAAGCAAACACTGGAATGTAGTCTTGCCTGTAGACTGGGTCCTGGGTTTACTCTTAAAAAAAAAAAAAAATACCCTCTACCACTCCTACTAGGACCTGATGTAGCTATATTTGCCTAGTTTACTGTGTGTGGTTATAAAATGAAGGGGCAGAACTTGCTACGAAAGAGAGGTACTTTGGTTGTTGTAAAATGACTAAGCAGAGGGCAGCCGTTCTAAGTAATAAGCCAACTGAGTGCAGCTGTCCTTTTGATTTTGCGTGTTTGTCTGCATTTCTTGGCAGACACTTTCTGAAACTTCTTAGTTCAGAAAAAGTTACAAATCAACATACAGGGGAGGTTCATGAACCTTTCATGCTGCCTTTTCCAGTAATGACATCTTGCACAACTATCATGCAAGACCAAAACCAAGATATTAACATCAGTTTAATCCACAGAGTTTACTCAGAGGTCACCCAGTTAAACATACACTCGTGCCCACATCTGTGGGTGTATGTGTGTGGATGTGTGTGTGTGTGTGTGTGTGTGTGTGTGTGTGTGTTGTACAATGTGTTGCTTCATGCAGCTGCAGCCATGATCAAAATAAAAACCATTGCTTATCCACAAGATTTATTTTTACCATCTGTGTATAGCCACAACTATCATTCTCTAAAATTTTTAACTCTCAATTTAATTCTCTATTTCTCCATCCTTTAATTTTAAGAATATAGTAAAAGTACAATCATTTGAGACTGAATTTTCCCCCCACTCAAAGCAATTAAACTGAAGTCCATTCAAGTTGTGTGCATTAAACTATGTTGTTAAAATCCACATGGACTCACTGTTTTTCAAGTATCTCATTGGAAGTGCACCCATGGAACTCCTAGCATTCGGCTTCACCCAGAAGGAAATAAAAAGTAACATGTTTTTGGGTGACACAACTATTTCTATCTTTTTTTTTATATGTGTGTGTGTGTATATATGTGTGTGCGTGTGTAGAACTATAGGCGAATTCGGGAACCACCATAGACGCCTCCACCTCCTTCTTGTTTACTCTGCTCCAGGATTCACAGGCTCCACCCTACCAGGACCAGAAACGCAGGCCACCCCTGCTTCAGGCCGCCCCACTTCTGCCTGGCGTCTATAGGTGGGGTCTAGGATCCGAACTCAGGACCTTCCACCTGCAAGGCAGAGGCTTAACCCCTGAGCCACCTCTCCAGCCCACCTATTTCTCTCTTAACCACTGTTCCTTTAGACACATGATGGTTTTTGGTTATATTTTAAATTATGTTCAGAAAAAAAATAATAAAAAAGGAAAAAAATTATGTTCAGAAAGTCTGACTAGCTAAAAAAAAAATTATTCTTGCATCAAATTCCTAGATTAGTCCAATATGTCTTAGAGTACATTTCATTAAAACATTCTAGTGAAATTTCTTTTACTAAAAATCTGTGCTTCACAAGAAAAATATGGATTCTTTTATAAATATTTCATGTCCAGTTAATACATCAATAATGGACAGCAATATTCTTGTGGCAGAATTGACTATCATTTATCTCATAAAAGAAAATGCATTAAACAATAAACACAAACATTAGATTTATCAATCTCTTTTTACAATATTCTTCATTTTCTTACTCTGACGTTTGGCTTTCTCCTGAAAACTCAGTTTTCACTGCAAGAAAGTAGCATCTCTTTTCTCTCTAAATGTCATACATACAATGTATATACTAGATCTAGCGATGAGATAAATCACATCCCAGAATACCATCCCTATATTCTGGAGCACACCAGTTGTGAGGCCACCGAGATTTAGGGAACATACTACATGTGTCCAAGCACTGGGCGTGGGGGGAAGAGGGTAGCGAGTTCTTTCTTCTATATTTGTCCTCTTTCTTTTGGCATAAGCACTTTCATATTGCTCTGGAGACCCGTGAGTCTTGAACTCTCAGGCCACAAGATCGAGGACTTGCTCCACTTGTCAACTCTTCAGTGAGCACTTGACTTTGGTCTGGCAAGTGGGAAGACAAAGTTCCATCCTCCAAACCTAGAAGTATAGGGAGGTGCACTTTTGCAAACCTAGCAGTGTATAGTGATGCATATTTGCAAACCTAGAAATTTATGGAGGTGCACATTTGCAAACTTAGCAGTGTATGGCGGTGCACATTTTCAGACCTAGAAGTTTATGGAGGTGCACATTTGCAAACCTAGCAGTGTATGGAGGTGCACATTTGCAAACCTAGCAATATATGGTGGTGCACATTTGCACTCCCAGCAATGGGGAGGAAGAGACAGGAGGACCCCTGGGACTCACTCATCAGTCAGCTCAGCCTGCTTGGGGAGTTCTAGGCTAGTGAGAGACCCTGTCTCAAAACAAAACAAAATATGCAGCAAAAAAAGGTAAATGGCACCTGTGAAATGACACCTCAGGTGCTTTAATATTGTGAAAACAGTCTTCCTACCAATAGCAATCTATGCATTCAATGTATCACCAATCAAAATTCCAGCAACATTCTTCGTGGAAATATAAAAAAAATTTAAAATTCATATAGAAGCACAAAAGAGTCTGGCTAACAACAACAACAAAATCCTGAACAGAAAGAATACTTGCCAGATGTATCACAAGAGCCATCATAATAAAAACATGCAGATCAATGGATAGAATAGAGAACCCTCATATAAGACCACACAACTACAGCTGCCTAGTTTTTTAAAAACAAAGATGACAAAAATATACACTAGAGACTAGACAGCATCTTGAACAAATGGTGCTGGAAAAACTGGATGTCAGTATATAGAAGAATGAAGCTAAATCCTTATCTTTCACCTTGTACAAAACTCAACTCCAAAGAAAACCTGAAACTCTAAAGCTGCTAGAGGAAAAAGTAGAGACTACACTTAAAGATACAGAATTTTCTAAGCAGAACTGATCACTCAGGACATAAGGCCAATAAATGACAAACGGGATCTTGTGAAATTTAAGAAGTTCCTATACAGAAAAGAAACTGTCAATCAAGTGAAGAAACAGTCTACTGAATGAGGGAAAAAATCTTTGCCGGCTATATGTTTCTCAGAGGAATCAAGAACTCAAAGAAACTTAACGTCAAGAAAATGAACAACCCAGTCAAAAATTGAGCTCTGAAATTGAACAGAGAATTCTCAAAAGAAGAAAAGCAAATGACTGATGTACTGGTTACTCTTTTCTAGTGCTGTGAGAGCACCCAAAGTCAAACAATTTAAGGGAGATTTATTCAGTTTATGGTTCCAGAGGAGGAGAAGCAGTTTTTCATGGAGAAGGTGGCATGTCTGGTGGCTGAAGCTGAAGGCAGGAGAAGTCACTGCAAACAGCTTGGAGGCTGAAAGCCGCAAGACTGCTTGCTGCAAAGGCAGACTTCTCCTGGAGGTAGGGTGGAACTAATCCACCTCAAGACCCATTCCCGGTGACTGCCTTCCTCCAGCAAGGCTCCACCTCTCAAAGGTGCCATGACCTTCCAACACATCAGACGGGGGGGGGTGGGAATAAAAACTGATACACTTTTTTTTAATATTCAACACCTTTAGCCATTAGGAAAATGAAATCAAAATTACTTTGAAATTCTACTTCATTCTAGTCAGAACAGCTATCATCAAGAAAACAAATGACAACAAATGCTGATGAGAATGAGTTAATAATAATAAGTAGCAAAAATAATAATGATCTGCAAATTGTTCTAAGGATGTTTTTTACAAAAACAAGCACTTGAAAACCACTTGGTAGATATTGATAGGCCTGTGCTAGAGGTACTGGGAAGGCTAAGTGTTAAAGATTTGCATGCTTGAGGCCACAGTTTTAATTTCAGTCTTTAAGACCTAGAGGTCTAAACACTGGCAGTGATATCATCATATGCAGTAAACTAACCTCTTTGGAAGGTAAGGCTCAGTTAGTGACCACCATGGTCACTGCCTGTGGCCCATGGTCATTGTTAAGAATATGAATAGTTTAATTTAGAGTAATAAATGAAAAGAAAGATTTGGGATCCATTAAAACTTTGAGAGCATGTAAATATAGCCAGCAGACCAATAAAAACCTTGCGATGAAACTTAAGAATTTACAAAAATGAACCGGTCTGAGACCTTTCATGTAGAAGTTTTAGATTACACATAGCTTAAGGTAGATGGATTGCCCTCAATCCCAGAACAGCCAGGGCTATAGAGGGAGACCCTCTATAGGTGTCTAAAAACAATAAATGAACAATCAAATAAATCTTAGCACGTGGGCTATTTTTAAAGATATTGTTCCTGAAAGAGCTAATGATGTATCAGGCTGGAATTCTTCATTTATATTGTTTATGTAAAAGAAAGTGATCATTTAATCTTCAAAAAAGAACAAGCTAGAAAATAATGTGACAGTATGAATGGATGCTAAAATAGGAGAGATTAAGAAATGTATAGGGACCTAAAGGTATGAAATGTAAGTTATTCTTTCATGAAATTTGGCAACGAAAGACAGAAAGTAAAAAGGACAATTAACTTGCGAATCAGGGAAAATTTGTCACCATTTTCTCAGCCTTCAAAGAATGAGGTTCACATTTTGCAAATGGGTGATTGACCCCTCCCTCACTGTGATTTCCTACTTTTATTCCATCTACCTTTGAATATACTCTTATAACAAGACTCTAGTTTAACAGTTTTTTATCTCTGGCCAGGGGGTGACATCCAATACCCATCAGGATGGAGTGAAGGGCATTGCAGGAGCAGCAAAACCACAAAAGAAAATCAACAAACCACAGTCCAGAACTTCAGAGACTCTATATCAACCACCTAGAACTAGGCCAGCCTAATCTCTCCCCATCCTGAAGCTCAGGGACATTTGCGGAAGAGGGGTCGGTAAGAGTGTAAGAGCACAAGGATGGGAGGAGCAATGATATGCAAGATACTCCACACAAGTTAGAGCCGAAGCAATCATAAGCCGAAGCAATCATAAAATCATAGGACTTTACATGCCCTGTGCAATGTCCAACACACTATTGTCCCCACAAAGTCTAGCACCAAGCACCAAGATCCTTGGAGGCAAGGGATTGACAGCCAAAATAGTGTTCCTATGCTTAAGGGGAACACAGGAAAGGATTCAGAGAAATGCCGCTGGGTCCTTGTATGTCATCAGAGAGGAGGATCCAGAGGACAGTCAGGCATGCACATTAAAGGATTCTCCGGGGATTGGGGGAGGGGAGGCACTGGGGGGTGGGGAGGGAGGGGTGAGGGGAGGGCGAGCAGAGGGGTGGGGGGAGGAGGAGGGAGGGAGGGAACCTGTGTACCTATTAAGTTTGTATGAGCAGAGATAATAAAAAAAATAATAATAAAAAAAGAATGAGGTTCAGATCTATGTTCACACATTTCCCTTCTTGTCCAAACCACAATCTAGTCTAATCACGTCTGCATTTCTGTCTTTCCTTGCAGGATTCTTTCTTTTTTTTTTTTTTTTTTTGATTGTTCTATATTTTTTTCCATTCATATAAACTTGATAGGTACCCCATTCCCCTAATTCCCTCCACCCCTCCCTGGATCCCCTTGTTCCTTTCCCCCTTTTCCCTTCCTTTCCCCCCTCCCTCCCTTTCTCCCATTGCCCCCCCCCCCATTCCTGGAGCATCCTTTAGTGTGCATGTCAAACTTCTCTCTGGGTCCTCCTCTCTGATGAAGTGTAAGGACTCAGTACCATTACCTAGAGCTCTTTTTTGTGTTCCCCTTTAGTATAGGAACACTATTGTGGCTGTTAATCCCTTGCCTCTAAGGATCCTAGTGCCTGTGATCCATTCCTTGCAGGATTCTTTCTAGCATTCTACTTTAATTTATGCTATAACTCAGCCAATCTAATAATGAGAACATGGGTTTTATTTTCAGCAATTTGAGCCCTATTGCTACTGGAGAGAAGATTCTCTCCTAGAGTACACTTAGAATCTTCCAGGCTGTTTGCTGGAATCTAGAGCTAGATATTTCCATCTCTGAGAGGTTTCTTTTCTTTCCCTACTTTATCCAGAGATTCTTCCAGTGCACACTTAGAAGACTTTAGATTGTTTATACTCATCCTGAGCTAGATAATTTCATCTCTGAAATCTCTAGAAAGGAGAATTCTACTATGGGCACCTGGCCCACAGTAGATGCTCAAATGTCAGTGATCCTGAACTAACAGGGAGATAAAAGTTTAGAGGAGAAACCGCTATGTTGGAGGTGAGGTGAGGGTCTGCAGTGGGAGAGGAGGCCTTGGAAAAGGAAAAGACCCATCAGACTTTGTGACAAGGCTCAACTTGAAAACACACCAAAAAAAGACAACCCTAGAGATTCTGCTGTAAGAGATTTGGAAGGAGAGTTTGGCTTTGACATTTTTTAAAGCCCTCAGGTGCTGCTAACATGCAGCCAGAGATGAGACTCGCTGGCTTGGCAGAACTTTAATATTTAAAGGGAATGTTCTTAACTTCAGTTATTGGTATCGTCTAGATGCCAAACGCAGCAAAAATAACAGCTGATTGCATATGGTCAAGGCTATAAAGACAGCGAATGTGATAATTGTGTATACCACAGTTCGCTGCTTCTCATCTCTGTTTTAACTGGTATGAAAGCGATTGTCAATTTGGGTGTTGTTTGTTATCTACGGGCTCGCAGACTTCTGCGAAGGTAATTTACCCTTGCTGCTATTTCTCTCTCCAGTTAGAGGCTAGAGCCCCTCTACTGATTTAAATGAGGTCTTTTACCTTATGCAAATTAAGTATGAAAAACTTCACACGTGAAAACAGCCATGTTCCTGTCAAATACCTACAGCGCAGGCAGAACAATTTAAAAGCCTTGATTAGTTGACATTTTTACTACTCTTGTGAACATACACCACACACACACACACACACACACACACACACACACACACACACACAAAATCATTTTAAGTATACTCTATAAATCTCTAATCACAGCATCAGTGAGCAGAACGAACCTACATTTATTTGATAATGGACTGTGGAGATGGTTTTAGTGGCCAAATTCTTTGCCTCACAAGCGACAGGGCCTGAGTTCAAATCCCCAGATCTCACATAAAAATTCTGGTTGGGGGATAAAGAAAAATGGGGAGGAGCCCACCTGTGATCCTGGCTCTTGAAGGCAGAGCCTGGGAATCTCTAGAACAAGCTGGCTGACCAGACTAGCTCTGATGACTGCTCTGGGTTTAATTAGAGACCCAGGTTCACAACAGTAAGGAGGAAAAGTTATTGAGGACGATTCCCAGTATCACCCATGGGCCTCCACAGGCACATATACAGTCAAGTGCACTTGAGTACATATACCCACACACATGTGCATCCCACCTACATGCAGATGCCCACATGCACACATCCCATGCAATATACATGAAAATATTAAAACAATTATTAAGAGATTGAATGCAGAGTGTTGAGGATAATGTATGTCTGGCGAAAAAAAAGGCAGCAAATCTCCTATTTCCCACAGAAAGCAGTATTAACTAACCTCCTCTGAAAATCAAAACTTACAACCTGTCCTTGGAAATGTTTGCTTTAGTCCCATACATAGTAAACAGACGAAAAAAATCTGATAAAATCCAATAATTTGGATTCATTTGAAACTCATTCAGGATGAGTTTCTTTCATCAAAATATAATTGCAATGGCAATAATAATAGCCAGCACTTTTTTTTTTTTTTAGCTTTCTATTGCATGTCAGTCAGAGTGGAAGGTATCATTTCACCTAATCCTTTTACTGTCACTACAGGTATGGGAGGTATTATGATTACTCCTTCCTTAACAGGAAAAAATGAGTATCTCCACGAGCAACCTATGACCCCCAGAGCAATGGCAATCTATATGGGGAAATTGAGATTGAACCTAGACCTTCCAGCAAGCCTCAGTACTTCACGACCAGGTTCCATTACACATCAGAGACAAAACGCAAAACCAATCTCGTGCAAATTCCTTGATGGCTCTGAGCTGCATGGTTGTCTCTGGACAATCTCCCAATGTGTTCTCACAAACTTCTAAAATGGGAACTCACCCGACTAAGAAAAGCTTCCACACGCAGTGAGAGAATGTTCATACTATGTGAGGATTTCTTATGGGCTTTTGCTTATTCTGCAAGGAAAGTGCGAGATTCGACTGTCTGGCACAATAAGCTACTTTCAGGAGTAGGGACATAAAAGGTTGGAGAACTAGTTTATAGCAGTAGATTGAAGGACAGAGGCTACATAAAATACAGGGAAGCCGCTAGTGTTCTCATTTATGTTACTCTATTGCCATCTTCTGGTCTTACTATAAAATACACTTTACCATTGTCAATCTGGTTGCAGAGCTAGGTGAGAAACATTTTCATAGCATTATATATCACAGAATGTAAACCCAGGAGGTTCTAGCACAAAGCATGGCTTTAAGCAAATCTCTTCATCTTTATATATTATCTTAGTTGTTTGTTAATTTTTTTTCCTTGAAATTGGTTCCCACCATATTGTCCAAGCTGGACCCAAATTCCTAGGTCTTAGCCCACCCTATCTTGTCTCAGCTTCTCTGGCAGTGTACACTGCTGCACTCAAACTTGTTAACTAATTTGTTAATTAAACAAATACTAATGACTCTGGGACCTGAGTCGAGTGCCTGCGAGGCTGCTCCCTCTTTCCACCAGTGGCTTCTGGGAACTGAACTCAAGTCCGGCAGTTTTGTGCAAAGATCATGAATCATCACATTGGTCCAAGATGTGGTTCAATCTAACAGGGACAATTTGAGTCTTGAAGAAGCTCAAAGACTTGCATGACATCATTCAAGCTGTTCTGCTGACCTACCTTTGGCAGACAGGGCTTTCCTTCAACAATTGCATGTGCCCTTCAATGCCATATAAAGCACTTAACTAGCACACTGGGAACAGTACTATAAAGCAATGCAAAAAAACAATAGTTCACTGTTATTGGGTCCCACCACGCTTGCCTTCGAAGTTAGCTTCGTAGTCAGGAGCACGGGCTGCACAGGTGCCTGCTATCAAGCTTATAGGGCTGTGGTGTTCACAGTAGCCTGCAGAGGCCTTAGAACACGCTATATCAATGGCTTCCAGTTGCCGTATCTATGAAAGAGGAAGCAGGTTATCTACTATCCAAACTAGCAATAATTCTATCTTGTTGCAGCTGCACAATGGATTTCTTTCTGGCTACTTACAAATATCCAAATGTGACTATTAATCTTGGCTGTCCACTGGACCTGGGATTAATGAAAGGATCAGACCACTTGAAGATATTGTCTGGATCAAGGTATTTGGAATTCAGTGACCGACCCTAAATGTAGGTGGTATTGTCCAATAGCGGACCAGATAAAGGAAGTACAAGAAAAAAAAGCTAGCGCCCTCTCTCTCTCTCTCTCTCTCCCTTTCTCTGTGCTGGCAAGCTCATCTTTCTTGCCGCTCATCTCACCAACATCAGAACCAGCTTCTTCAACCCTCCAACATGACTGAATTCCAATCTGGCTGTCAGCACCAGCCCAGGACTGCTGACAGCCTCTGAACCACTAAGCAGTAACTACAGGCGGCCACTGCTGGCCTTCCTAGGCCTTATCTCATAAGCCAATCCAATAAATTCATGCATATTCATTCGTGGATTCTCTTCCTCTAGACAACCCTAACTAATACAAATCGAAGAATTAATAGCGGAGGTAAACCCTGAGCAGCCTGTGGAGATTATCTAATGGATGTGTGAAGGCCCAGACCATGATGGGTGGGATATTCCCTTCACAGGCGGGTAAAATGGGAGGTGCTCGTTCAGTAGTTTGCATACTTCAGCATACATTGGCAGACTTGCAGCCTGGCAGGTGAGATTTGCCTCTCTCTTAGCAATCCCTGTGGCTATGGTATGACCAGTTTCCTCAGCCTGCTGTTGGTATAACTCTCCTGCCAGGCTGGACTATGAACTGGGACAGAGAATTGAAAGCAAGAATAAAACCCCTTGTTCCCCTAAACTAGGGATTTACCAGTAACATGTCGAGTAACTGCAACACCCATTACTAAGGTATTTATGTAAGAGTGCTAATGTTTGATTGTGCTTGAAATACTGGAGGAGCTGAAGTTGGCGAGCTCTCCCACATTGTGGCTGCAGGCTGAGTAAAGGTGCCTGTGGCTAAAGTGGGGGTGCTCTGTTGCCCTATATGATCCATTTTGACATGTAAAATTATCCTCACCTTAGTTGAATATGACAAGCATGCAAAAGTCATAAGGTAATAAAATCCACAGACAGACATAAAGCTTCTGGCATAACTCTCCCTATTCTTATCTTCCCAACAAGAAACCATCACTGTCATGGTTAAATTCCCATTATTCACATACATAGGTCATATTTTGATAACAAATGTAAATATTCATAAACTACATGTGCCACTCTAACAATTTTACATAAAGCACATAATCTCTCTCTCTCTGTGTTTCTCTCTCTTTTTCTCTCTCCAGCAAGTATGTGGGTATGTAGTTGAAGATTAAACCCAGGGCCTTTGTTGCATATGCTAAGCGAGCATTCTGATGTGGAGCTACATTCTCAGCCTGTGCTGTTTTCTTGTTTTGTTTTGTTTTGTTTTGAACTTAGCATTGTATTTTATAGGCTCATTCATGTTAATCCATGTAAAATCTTCACCCTTTTAAATTTCTCGATAGCGTTCTAGTACAGCAGAATTTATTTCTACGTTCTTCCTGCTATTGAAGCATTTCTGCTTTGTATACTACTGGAAATAACTGTGGTAAACATGCTTGTGGCTCTTTATGGGCACCTGTGAGTTTCTCTCTAGGAAGTAGATCCCAGACTTGCAGTGTACATCTGAATCACCTGAAAGCCTCTAAAAGCAGTTGAGGTCTTCCCTTCCTTTCCTCTCCCCTCCTCTCTCTGTTCTCCCTTCCCCTTCCCTGTCCTCCCTACACTCCCCTCCCCCAACTCTCCCCGCCTTAGCTTTCCTAATTTAGCCAGTGGGGGAGGGGTGAGGTGAGGATCTAGAATTTGCATTCTCAACAAGTTCCCAGGTGCCCACGGTTTTGGGGGGCCGGAGCCTTGACTCTTTCATGTATATACAGGATTTTGTTGTAAAAGTAATTTTGTTGATGGACAAATAAGTAATGGAACATTCACTGTTCTCCACTAGCAGTAGCAGTTCAAGTTACGAAAGCAACGAATCCTCACCCCTCCACACATCCCACCCTGTCTTTGTTAGCGTGAAGAGTGATTACACCCCAACAGACAGACCTGTACATGAAGTAACACAGGCCTGGCTTCCTAATTTCCCCAATTCACCACTAGGGGGCAGGCGCGCCCAGGAAAGATAAAATGACTACGGCACCAAGCAGCTCAGCTTGGATCTTGGGCTGGAAGGTCTAGTCCTGAGACAATTAAGAGATGCTTGAACAAAGTCGTTTCTCCAGGAAAACATGGCCTTGTTAACAGACGAGCATCATTCGCAAGTTACTCAAAATACAGCCATAACAGTGAAGAATGAGTGCTTAGTCTGGTACATGCTCATCTCTGCCATATTCAGACTTTCTAGTTACTGACGATGCATGGAAAAGCTATTAAGTTTTGAATTCTGAGCTAATTTATAAGATCTCATTTCAAATCATCAATTCAAGATTCTTTTCGAATTTTCCATATAGGCCATCACTATCTAATAAAAACTTTTTTAAAACTTCCTATTATTTCCATCTATGTAACTTTTCCTTTCTTTTTTTAAGTTTCAGTCTATTTCCTACAATTTAACCTTAGGCCAAAGTTATATTGGAAAGAAAATAGTTATGAAATTGGAAACTAATTACAATCTCTACCATAGAATTTTGTCCACAGTTTGTTGGGTTTAATAGGTCCCTTCCAAAAGATAACAATAAATAATAAAAGGGGGGGATCAAGTGAGATAGCTGAGTGGGTAAGGCACCTGCTAACGAACATGGTGACCTGAGTTTCCAGAACCCCATAAAGTGGATAGAGACAGTTCACATTCAAAAGTTGTCTTAGGAAAATAAATGAAATATATTTTTAAAAAGGCGTTTCTTCAAAAAAAATACAAAAAAAAAAGTGTTCCTTCCTGTTTCTACTTCGCTAAATTTGCTTCATGATTATTGACTCCGGGCATATTTAAATAACCCTGCCAGCATTAATGTGCTCCTCCTTACTCTTCTCATTTCATCCCATCCACTACGGGGTCCTCTCGTGTATTAATGTCCTAGCTTCCCAACTTTCTGCGCTTCTGTTTTAAGTAAGTCTCTGGTTTTAAGTAAATCTTATAGCTGAGCTTTGTTTTTATTTTCTTTTTTATACTCAATTATCATGGTGTGTGTGTGTGTGTGCGCTTGCGCGCATGAGTATGCACATCACACAAGGGTTGGTTGGAGAACAACTCTCACTAATCTTTCTCCCCTTCTACCATGTAGATTCTGGGAATAGAACTCAGGTCATTAGGCTTTGCCACAAGTGCACTGATCTACCTTGCTGACCTTGTTTTTAATTGTTTGAGAACGCTTTGTTGTCAATGCTTGTTGGTCTGCTTTGACACAGGGTCTCTGGGCTGTATCGCCAGGCTAGCCTCAGACTCTCCATCCTCCTGCCTGAAACTCCCAAATTCGTTGTCAGTGGTTTTAATCCAACCAGACAATCTCTGAAGTACAACTGACAAAGTAAATCCATGCACATTTCCCAGAACATCTTTCCAGTTATTTCTGTCCTGTTTCTATCTGCTTAAGGTTTTATTGTTATTGTTCTGTTGTTTCATCCTTATGCTTATTCAAATACAGAAAAATTAAGCACGGATAGGCGTATTTTTTCCTGCAAGCTTGTTAAATTTCTAGATGGGTCACCTTGTCTTGGATTTTTGAGAGTCTCATGTACAGACTGGCTTTCAGGGTGATCTTGAACTCCTGATTCTCCTCGCTCTACCTTGCAAGTGCTGGAATTCCAGGTGTATACCACCACCATGCTCAGATATGCCAGTTGCTTGAGTTTATTTGCTGAGGCTCTTGACACACAACACATCACCTACAGCTAACATTTTCCCCTACCTTTTGATTTTAAACAATCTTTTTTTTTTTTATTCAACTGTGTGCATATGCGTGTGTATGTGCGCGCGCGTGTCTGTGTGTGTGTGTGTCTGTGTGTGCGTAGAACCACGGACGAATTCGCGAACCACCATGGACGCCTCCACCTCCTTCTGCCCTGGGATTCACAGGCTCCGCCCTACCAGGACCGGAAACGCAGGCCGCCCCCGCTTCCGCCTGGTGTCTATACGTGGGATCTGGGATCCGAACTCAGGACCCTCCGCCTGCAAGGCGGAGGCTTAACCCCTGAGCCACCTCTCCAGCCCCCCTACCTTTTGATTTTGATGTATATGCATCTTATTCTCTTGACATCAGAACAATGATAAATAGTGGTGGTAATAACAAACAGAACAGGACAATGATAAAATTTGCTTTTTTTTCCTATTCTATAACTTTCATCGTTGACCATTTATTATTGAAGAAAAATATTGTCATTCTAATTATTTTCTTTTGTATTACTCTAATTCTCTTGAAGATGAATGATATCTTCAAAAAATAACCTAACAGTTGCATTTACTCTTATTGGAGAGAAGCTGGAAGCTTTCTTGTGAAGATCAAGAACAACACAGATGGCCCCTCTCACTCTACTCCTTTGAACATACTGGGAGTCATAGTGTGAGACCTGAACATAAGAAATGCCATTTTGTATATCTGTCTCCATTTTGTACTTGTTCACTTGTCCTCCCCATGAAACACCAGACGTGCCAGATGCTATACATAGACAGTTTGACCCAACTGCGTACATGACTCTAACCATACCCAGTCAGCTCCAAATTAGGAAATACTTAGCACTCAAGGCTGAAAGAACAGCCTTCTATGATAATTTGTAAGAATTGTGGTCAGAGCAGGTGGAACTATCCAATCAGAAGCCAGCTATTAACTGCTCGAAAATTCCAAAGGCCATAGGTAATGTAAGGAGTATTAGAAACTACTCATGGGATATCAAAACTGCTGGTGGTTGGAGCTGACCAATCCTCACATGTCAAAACTGTTTTTGCTTCAACTTACCCAATCATGTATCTGCTAGATTAGAAACTCCTTCCCCTAGAAGTAGCCACTATAAAAAAAAAAAAAAAAAAAAAAAAAACCTGTAAAACAAAGACTCGGGCTCTCGTTGCTAACCTACTGCGCCAGGGAAGTGCAGAGTCCGGGTTCAAGTATGAATAAAGGCCTCCATGTGATTGCATCGGTGTCGGCTCCATGGTGGTTCTTGGGATCATCGGCTTGGGCATAACAATAGGTAATACAATAAGATAAGAAAGGGCAGGAGAAAGCTTTCTAGAGTGAGAAGGAATAAATGAAGCTGTTCTTTGTCTACAGATATGCACTTCATGGAAAATACTGAAACAGCAGCAGGACAAGCTAGGCACATGCCTGTAATGTCAACTACTCTAGAGGTTGGACTGGGCAGAAGCTCAGGGTCTGGCCAGAATAGCAAGACCCCACTTCAAATAAACCAGCACAATTTCTAGAACTTATTTTCACAGTTAGATATAGGTGTCAACTTGATGGTTGAAAGCTGGATCTCTGGGCACATTTGTAGATAATTGGTAGTTAAGTTTAAGCCCAGAGCAAACCTGCAGCTAATTGTCTAGTTGATGGAGCAGACCCAGCCCATAGTGGGCGGGACTAGGTCCTGGACAGATGAATAAAACATAGAGAGCTGGTTGAGGAAGTTGGCATCCTTCTGTATACTTGTCCAGACATGCTGATCTGACAAGAAAGGATTGTTGTTCTCTCAGCTGTTATGTGGATATAGTGTATCCAGTTCCCTTGATGCTTTAGTGGTGATACATGCTCTCCTGCCAAGCTGAATTAAGAACTGTAACCGGACAATCATAAGAGAATGAACCCCTTGTTCCCTTAAGCCATTTGATGGTGATTTTATCAGTAATCATGCAGGCAAACTGCTATGCTTACCAACTAACTAGCAAAATTACATGGTGATACAAAGTTACTATACAAGACAGTTGATCACTTTCCTGTTTCCCACCAAGGAACAAGTGGCATCTGAATGAAAAACACACTCTCATTCACATTAGTACCTTACAAAATGAAATACCTTGGAATAAACTCCACATTACATGTAAATCTATCTTGAAAATCTGAACAATACACATGAACAAACCAAAGAATTTTGAAAATGGAGATATCATTTATGTTCATGAAGTAGAACACTCAATATTATCAAGATTAGCTTAGCTCTTCCTAACCTGATCTATAGATACGATGCAATCCCAGGCAACCTAAATCACATGTTATTTTGTGGATAGTGAGAAGCAACTTCTAACATTCATGTGGACAAGTAAAAGACGAATGTGGCATTAAAGAAGAAAAACCCACACAGAGGCCAACACTGTAAGAACAAAGTTAGGGAGCAGATACTACCCGACTTCAAGACTTCCTGTAAAGCTAGAGTAAGCAAGGCCCTGTGGAATTAATGAAAGAATAGAAAAACCACAGTGAAATAGAACAGCAACAGGTAGACTCAACAAGCCAAGTCAATCGGTAGGAATGACTGAGCATCAGGAAAAGGTCAAAGGGAAGAACTTAAAAGGAGGAATGTACAAAACAGTAACTTATAATCAATTAATCAAATAGTGTCTGGACATAAGATCAATAACCATCAAACTGAGCTTTGTATTTCAAGGAAAACCAACTGTACATAACATGTCTGACACTCCAAACACATTCTGCCATGACAAAGAAATATTTCTTATCAAAGCATTCTGGTCAAAAGTACGTAGATAACTTGTATCACATCCTTCAGGTTTAGTGTAAAGCCTGATATGCTGTAGTTTGAGTGGAAATGCCCCCCCTTCCCTCCATGAGCCTTGAACAGGCTCATGTTCAAGAGGATTGGCTGTGAGCTAATGGGGTTTCGATCCTGAAGGCTCTGGCTAAATAGTGGATTATACTTAATGGACTTATAGTATAGTGGGAAGAGTCATAGGCAGGGCACAGAGAGGGAAAGAGAGTATATCCTAGAGACTGTATTTTGCCCCATCTATTCTCTCTTTGTTTCTGGTACACCAGATCTCAGGTGAGACTCTCCACACCACACACTCCCACTGACATAATGGTCTATCCAAGTGCCTAAGAGTCAAGCATACTCCCATAAGTTGATTAGATAAACACAACATAAGAACTTTGATCAATTAAAAAAAAAAAGTTGGTTCATCCACCAAGAAGAATTTGTAATGTGTTACTTTTCTGGAAGTTCATATTCCCTCCTTGGAATACATAGATTTCACTCTCTAATAAACTATCTTCCAATCCCTTCTTTTGTTCATCTCTGAATTCTTTCTCTGGTGTTGAAAACTAGGTGAAGGTTTCTATCCTGTCTCTCCATCTCACTTTGAAACTTTCCTGGCAGCAATAAAATGGATCAAAGTTCATCTTTTCAACAAATAGTGCTGGAGCGACTGGACACCCACTTGGCAAAAAACAAATACATTCACAGACTTTCCATCTTCAATAGAAATTAGTTCAAAATGGATCATGGGCCAAAATGTAAAATACCAAAGAGCAAAATTACTAGAAAATAATGCAGAGAACCCCAGGTGGTCCCGAGTGAGGCGTGAGGCATTGCCACTTGAGATTCAACATAGAGGTGTAATCTGTTAAAGAAAACAATTGATTAGCTGAGATTTATTATTTTATTTTTAACTTTATTCATTCGTTTTGTGTGTGTGTATGTGTGTGTGTGTGTGTGTATGTGTGTGTGTCTGTGTCTGTATGTGTGTATATGTGTGTGGGGGGGCACTGTGTTTCCCTGTGGAGGACTAAGGGTAACTTCAGGAATCATTCTGGATTGCATCTACTACCTCTTTCTTGCTTCACTCTGGGATTTCCCAGGCTTTGCTCACAAGGACTGGAAATGCAAGCTGCTGCCATTTCCTCCTGGTGGGACCTGGGATCTGAACTCAGGACCTTCTGCTTGTGAGGCAGAGTCTTAACCCCTGAGCCATCTCTCCAGGACTAGTTGAGATTTATTAAAACTGAAAATGTCCACGTCACAAAAAAATAATGTCAACAGAATGAGATGACAAACTACATTGGGAGAAAATATATGCAGAAAGTACATTCGATAATGGCTCAATGGGTAAGATGCCTGCTCTTAAACCTGGTGACCTGAATTCAATCCCCAGAGACCCACACGGTGGAAGGGAACAACTGACTTCTGAAAGCTGTCCTCTGACCTCCACCCATGTGCTGTAGTATATATGTATATACTTTCTCTCTCTCCCTTCTGTCTCTCATAAGGAAATAAATAAAATATTTTAAAGCATAAAGAAGAGTTCAATTTTTAAATATCAGCAAAATATCTGAGCAGGTCTAACCCCCAAAATATGCACAGAGGCAAATAAACATATATGAACTAAGAAAATCACAAATGAAGCTAATGTAAGAGAAGAGAGTTGGAGGAGACTGTAACAAATATAGGTGTCAACTTGATAGTTGCAGGTGGTGTTTTGGGCGTATCTGTAAATAATTAATAGCCAAGGCTAGCCCTAAGCGAACCTCCAGGGAATTTTGATGAGGGAAGACCCAGCTCATGGCCAATGGGATTTTCTCAGGCAAAAGATAAAAGGGAGGGTGCTGGTTCAGGAAGTTGGCATTCTTCAGTATATGTGGGCAGACCCACGGTTTGGCAAGTGAGGTTTGCTCCTCTCTCAGCAGTCCCTTATGGATATGGTGCGACCAGTTCTTTCAGCTCCTGGTATTGATATGACTGGACTAGCAACTATAACTGAATAGCATAAGCCAAAATGAAATTTCTTGTTTCCCCTAAGCTGTTTGGTGTTGAACTAATCAGCAACATGCAGGCAGGGATGTAGTTGCAGATACTTTCTTGTAGCAACTGAACGAGTATTCTGCTGGGAGAAAGTGAACTCAGAGTTTGATAACAAGGAAATGTGGGTACTGGCAGCTAGGTGAGATTGAAGCAAATCCCATCATGGATGGGAAAGTTATTCTGACAGATTCAGGCCCTACTACGTCTCTGTGACAATCCTTCTGTACACTTACTGCCCTGGTGTTGATGTGAGCTCTCCTGCTAAAATGGACTAATAACTGCCAGGAAATCTCTAAGTCTCAGAAAAGGAGTTTTGCTTTTTTTTCCCTCATGTTTGAGCAATTTTTACTTCTTTTTTTTAAGGCAGGAATTTATTTCCTAGAATGTCCTTGATCTGCAGACCCCATCTCTGTTTCCACATTGCTGGGATGATAGGCACACACCACCATACTCAGTAGATGCCTCACAGTATATTTCATCAGGGAATTTGGAATCAAAACTATAAGAAGACATTTGTCTCAACACCATCTTTCTGTTGCTATAATAAATACATGACCCAAACAATTTAAGGGAGCCAGGGGATGTCTATGTATGTTTACAGTTTCAGATTATAGCCCATTATGACAAGAGAGCTAAGCCAACACTAGGAGCTGAGGAAATTGGTCACACCATGTCCAGAGTCAAGAGCTGGGAGAGGAACAAGGATCAACAAACTCATGCCTTCTAGCTTGCTGACCTGTCAGTTACCCATCCAGTTCTCTCCATCTTAACCACCTGACACCAGGGGACAGTTCCACCGACTATGAGCTGGATTTTTCCACATCAATTATGCAATTAAAAGTCTCCTACAGGTTTGCTTAAACTAGATAATTTTTCACATGTGTGCCTAAAGGCTCACCTTTAGTAATACAATTAGTTTGAAAAACTGAAGACAATTGTCATAGTTACATACTTGTATCAACTTGGCAGTTGAGGGTTTGGGCTACATTTGGGGTATATTTGTAGACAATGGGTAGTTGAGTTAAGCCCAGAGCACACCTTCAGGAGATTGTCCAGCGGATGGGGAAGGCACAGTCTATGGTGGGTGCGACTTGTCCCTGGGTTGGTGAATAAGATGGGAGCTGTTAAAAAGGAGTAGGCACCCTTCTGTACACTTACTGCCCTGGTGTTGATGTGAGCTCTCCTGCTAAAATGGACTAATAACTGTAACCGGAAATCGTAAGAGAAACCCATTGTTCCCTTAAGTTGTTCGATGGTGATTTTATTAGCAACCATGCAAGTGAACTACTACAACAGTCCAAGTTACAGTAAATCTACGTTTCAGTGTAACTATGCAACTTGGACAACGTGACTTGGTAGAGTTCTCGGCCATTAGATGTATCAGAGATACAAGCAGAGTAAATACAGTTTGTGTCAGAGAGAGAAGTGTTTTTGTAACTTCCGTTGGTATGAACAGAAAAGTGTTTTTGTAACTTCTGTTGGTATGAACATAAGCTTTATGAATTAGTGGCTCACTCTCATGTGTGCTGACAACTAATTTCAGCTCGTACATGTGTTCTCATGAAGAACAGTGTTGTAGTTAATTAAGAGGGAAAGAAAATCCTTTGCTAGTTCATTAATGTATTGATTTGGTGTATGGGAAAAGCAAAATGGAAGCTTTGCATAGTGCCTCCACCCCTCTTAGATCATTAAGCGCAAAAAGCGGAAAGTGAAATGTCCTAATGTAATAATATGTAAAGACCCGTGAATTTTGGGAAAAACTTGGTTGTGGCCAAGAAAAAAAGATTGGGAAAGGGGAAAGGCATTTTGGAAATGAGATGAGTGGAGAATGTAGACATGGAAATGAAATGTTGAAATCTATGCATCAAAGTGAAAATTCTCTCTGATACATCATCCACAGAATAGACTTAACTATTTGTCTTCATGTTTCTGGACATGCTCTGTCCTTGGACACTTCAGGGTTAGCAAAGCAGGCACATAGATGGAGCAGCTGCAGCAGCAGAAATGGAAGGTATGCATGGTGCTGAGGACACAGGATCAAGATCACATAGTCTCACCACCCCTGTTGCTGTCCAGTGTCCACATAGAGAACAACAGGCGCTAAGGATCCTCATTCCTCACAAAGGTCAAATGCCAAATGGTTCTGGGCTGCTCTGAAAGAGATAGTGTTTTAGGTACTTTTCTTATCACTCTGACCAAATACTTGGCAACTTCTAGAAAGAAGGAACCATTCTGACTCACAGTTTGTGGGAGTTTCCATCATCCTGTAGAGAAATACGCGATCATGTCCTGATATCATAGCAGTACACAGGAATCAAGCACTGGAGGAGAAAAATGGAAGTAGGTTCAATCTTCAAGGCTTGCCTCTATTGGTCTAATTCCACTAGCTAGGTTACATGTTTGAAAGGTTATACAACTTTTCAGAACAGTAGCAAGCTTCTGGGACCAAGTGCTCACATGCTCACATGCATAAGCCTATGGCAGGACCCGCACTCAAAGCATAACAGATAGAGATAGGTTATTCCACAACCATAACACTCAGGAGGATGACACGGGATTTATATTTATTGGGATCAATATGTATTCTGGGATGGTTTTGCCTTGCATTAAGGCCTCATCTGGTACCACTATCCAAGTTTACAGAGTATATGACCCACTGAAATTCAATCAATGTCTCGAGGACCCATTGTAAGCCAAGGAGTTACAGACATTACTATGAGAGTCACTGTCCTTAATACCTACTGCATCCACAGAAGCTGATTGTCTAAAAGGAACATAACAACCTACCAACAGTGAAGCTATGGCTCCATCATGGAGAGCAGACACAGAATACACTGCCCATGAGCCATCTCTATGTGGTATCATATCCTCATTGAGACTACAAGGATATGGCGCTCAATCAGTGTTTCCACCACCATCACCTTTAATGGCTTGATTGGGCATTAGGCTTCTGTCTTGAAACTCTGGGTTCTGTGGGATTTGAGGGTCAGAATACCAGACTGCCTCTGCCAAGGAGCACAGAGTTTCTTTAAACTTTAACACACAGGCTTAAGCCTTATGTAATAATAATAAAAATATAGCAGCAGTTAAGGTGTAATTGACCTGTTCTTAGGAAGTTGTAGTAGCACAAGTAGGCAGGATTGTTTGGCACCGCATGATCATCTCAAACATCTTTTGGCATTCTCTCACCCAGTTTGGACATGAAAGTGGAAAGATCCCAATGAGCTCCACACTTCGCCATGAGATTGATGAGGACTAATGCTGATGGGGAAGTAAAAGAAAATGCTTTCCTCAATGGTATGCATACACCGATCTATGACATTTGCTGAAGCAAGAATCATGGCAGACATAGGACATCAAAGACAAATTAGATGAAATACAGTGAACTGTACAAGATTTGAAAATAAGAGGGAGTCTGGCAGAGGAGATAAAGGGCTGTAAGGAAAAAAGGAAAGGGGATGGGATTGGGGGCTAAGTGGTGAAACTATAAATTCACTATATTCATGTATGCAACATTAAACATTTTTACAAAAATATAGGAATGATTTTGTTATTTTTAATATTTTGTTTATTTAAGACAAAGTGAAGGAAAGGGAGAGAGAGAAAGAGAGACAGAGAGAGAGACAGAGACAGAGAGATAAATGTCAGAGCACAGCTTTCAGTTCTCTCCTTCCACCAAATGAACTCACAACACCAGGTTTGCACAAAGGCACCTTTTCCACTGAGCCATAGTGTGAATCTTAAAATTATTTTTCAATATTTAACTTTGGCACAATTTCTATTATATAAAAGACTTTATTAAATAAAAGAGCTAGAATTAGGCATGGGGGTTCATGCTTATGTTTCCAACACACAGGAGGACGAGGCAGAAGAATTGCCATGAGTTCAAGACCAGCCTGGGCTATATAGTGAGACCCTTTCTTAAATTAGAGAAAGAAAGGAGGAAAGAATGGAGGGAGGGAGGGAGGAAATGAGGGAAGGAAGGAAGGAGGGAGGAAGGAAGAAAGGAAGGAAGGAAGGAAGGAAGGAAGGAAGGAAGGAAGGAGGGAGGGAGGGAGGGAGGAAGGAAGGAAGGAAGGAAGGAAGGAAGGAAGGAAGGAAGGAAGGAAGGAAGGAAGGAAGGAAGGAAGGAAAGAAGGGAGGGAGGAAGAAGGGAGGGAGGGAGGGAGGGAGGACAATACAAATACTGATGATGTGGGTGTTGAAACAGAGTGTCCATCGTGTCCTACAGAGGACAGGCAGTGGGAGTGTGGCCAGCGGACTTCAGGATAATGGCTCCCTCAGCAGCGCCAGCCCTACCAAGGGTATTGTAACCTGATGCCATCTGGCCGCATTGTGTAATAGCTCCTTTTCAGAATCACATTCCTTGGGTGACCTTATGATTATAATTTGACGTCCAGAAATATCTGCCTAAAAATAGAATGTGCTGACCATGTTGACTAAGTTGTTTTATCTTTGTGACCACTCTATTTCCCTTTGTGAATTTGCAAGTTGGGCTTCATTATTCCAATGTTTGATTCCTCTAATTCTCTCACTATCAAGCAGATCCACTGTGGGAACTCTCGAAATGAAATCTGAGAGTCTTAAAAGCAGAGGATCACTTTCTGTTGGGTGGAAAATTCATCTAGGCAACATCTTCTGGAAGCTTATCTGGAAAGTCAATTTTCCTTTCTACCCTAGTGGCTTTTCTGTATATGCTGTGTTTTGTACTATACTGAGTGTCCTTTCCATAAAAACTGTACAAAAAATTAATGACATATTCACTGGACTATTTCTGTAAAATTATCTGTATTATTTTATTTTAAATCTAAAGATGATTTTTTCAAATTATGTGTCCATCAGAGGAATTCTATATCTCTAGCTTCTAATTGACATTAGGGAATTCCAGAAAATGCATAATATACATAAAATAGCAGGATCTCTGCCTACTCCAAACTTACAACCTGAGACAATACATATATAAAATATGAAAAGGTGAAATGTAAGGAAAAGACAGTAGACACTCACTGTAAACAGTCACTACTGAATGACTCATGCAGTATCGTTGAGCTCTTGCCACAAGCCCATCAAAGTGGCATTGAACAAAATTAGATGACGTTGCATTTATACAAGTCTACTAAAAAAAAGATATTTTAAAAGTGGATCGCCACTGACATGTAGCAAAACTGTGTCTAGACTGTGACACTCTATGCTAAATGTTTTCTTCACATAGTGTTCCTGATGTGAATGCAGGATCCAAACAACTCAGGGGAAACACAAGGTTCTGTACAATTCTTGGTTACACTTCATTGGCATGGCAGGAAATTTCATATGAACATCCGGAGCTGAGGGAACTGGCCATAGCATATCCACAGAGAGTTCTGAGGAAGAAACATACCTTTTGCTTGTCAGCATACCTGGATGCTGTATGTCAACTATTGAACCACCTCCTGCCATCTTATCCACCTTCTCAAGAAATGGCCCCACTCACTGTTGGCTGGGTCTTTCCATATCAATTAGATAATCTCCCACAAGCCTGTTCAGGGCTTGCTTTAATCAAATAATTCTTCATATATGGATCTAAAGGCTTAGACCCTCCATTGTCAACAGCTGTATCTAATCGGCACACATAGTTTGCAGGTTCATTCCACACATTGTTTGTTTTCTCACAATTTTAAATCACATGTTAAGCATTGAAGAATGGCTTCTTAAAGATGTTCATGTGCAATCTTCTTAAGCCTGCTAGTATACTAGTTTGTATGGTAAAAAGGGATTTTAAAGATATTATTAAATCCAGGATTGTGAAAATCAGAAGTTCCTCTTTCATTCCAGGTAGGCCTAATGTAATCATCAGAATCTTTTGCAGAGACTGGATCAGCCCAGTATCAGTGTCATAGTTAGATACAAGTGTCAACTTGACAGTTGAGGGTTCGAGCTCTGAAAGAACTTGAATTATATTCAATTATACCAATTGTAGAGAACTGGTAGTTGAGCTAAGCACCCAGTGAGCCTGCAGAAGATTATCTTGGTAGGGAGGACCCAGCCCATGGTAGAAGGTACTAATCTCTAGGCAGGTAAATAAGATGAAGGGAACTGTTAAGAAAGATGACACCTTCTGCACACTTAGCCAGACATGCTGGTCTGACAAGTGAGGATTGTTCTCTCCAGACAGTTCTGTGGATTTGATGTGGCCAGTTCTCTCGGTCCTTGGTTTTGGTGTGGACAAGGAACTGTAACCAGACAATCGTAAGAGAAAATAAAACCCCTTGTTTCTTTAAGGCATTTGCTTGTGAATTCATCAGTAACAATGCAGAATAACTACAATGATCCCTGTGGAGACAGATGCCAAGATTATAATGGCTTCTTCCCTAGACGAGCCAGACAAAACCTGTAAGCACCTTGATCTTCACCTGGTGAAACTGATATCAGACTTCTGGCTCTAGAACTCAATTGCTAAATTTATATTTTCATCACAATTTGTTGGAGTGGCAACCGGCTCTGGTCCAGGAAGGTGGGACTCCTAAACAGTGGGGGTGGAAGGTTTCTACCTCCAGTGATCAATTCATAAAATCTGATGTGAGAACAGATGAGAAAATGTCTATCATGTGATTCCAATATTCACTTATTGCTGAAGAAAAACTTTTAATAGGCAAAGGAATGATAAGGCTCTTAGGACTTCCTGCAATAAGCAGAACTTCTTGGCTGTGAGATGATGACGCGCCACGCCTGTAATCTGAGCACAAAGGAGGTAGAGGCAGCAGGTAAGACTGCCCAGCCAGCTTGAGCGAGTTCGGATCCCCAGAATCCATGTAAAAAAATGATAGCAGAAATGGTGATAGTCTGCAATTGCAGCCCTGGAGGGTAGAGCATGGGGGAGCAAAGCGATAAGGAGACAAAGCAATAGGATCCTTGATGTCACTGATGGACTTCCACAGGCACACTCACTCACACACAAAAAAATTTAAAAATAAAAGCTTTAAGCAAAAACTATATTTTGTTACATCTTAGTAATAATTTATAATCTTTAAAATCTTTTTACATTTACTCTGTGTGTGTGTGTGTGTGTGTGTGTGTGTGTGTGTGTGTGTGTGTGCTGTGCTGTGCAGGTATAGCGCAATAGAGAACAATTTGCATGAGTCAGTTCTCTCCTTCCACCATGTGAGTTCTGAAGATTGAGCTCAGATTTTCAGGCTTGGCAAGCAGGCACTGCTACCTGCTGAACTGTCTTGCCCACCCAATTTTTACCTTTCTAAAGATGTTCCTTCTGATCATCAAAATTAGGCATTGTGGGAGGCTGGAGAGATGGCTCAAGGGTTAAGATTCTGCCTCACAAATAGAAGGTCTTGAGTTTGGATCCTAGGTCCCAAGTAAAAAGGCCAGATGGGAAACCATAATGGCCTGCATTTCCAGCCCTGTGAGCAAAGCCTGGGAAATTCCAGAGCAAAGCAAAAAAGAGGTAGCAGCAATCCAAGATGAGTCCCAAAGTCACTCTTGAGCCTCCACAGAGACACACAGTGGTCAATCTTTCTCTCTCTCTCTCTCTCTCTCTCTCTCTCTCACACACACACAAACACACACACACACACACACACAATTAATGAATGAATAAGTAAATAAAGATAAAAAATTAAACATTGTAACTACAAATAGGAGGTAAAATTTCAAAATTGCCAATGCAAATGTTTGAACTCAAAACATACTCAGAACGGGTAACTTTTCTTTTCTTCTTCTTCTTCTTCTTTTTCTTTTCTTTTTTTTTTTTTTTTTTTTTTTTTGAGGATTAAGGTAGAGTTTATTAGAGGAGAGAAAGAATGAAACTCACAAGACTCCAGATATGGAGTGCCATGAGGAGCTAGGGCACCTTGGAGAACTTGTGGACTCCAGGCATGGAATCCATGAGGGGCAGGCAGCTAAAAACGAACTCACGGACTCCACTAGTGGAGTGTCGTGAGGGGCAGGCACCCCAGAATGTTTAACTTTGACACATAATTGAAAACCACAATTTTATGAACAGTTTTTTACCTAAACAGATTTATCATCTTATAGATGACACACGGAGGCACTTCGTCAGTATCCTTCGAGGCTGTTCAGTACTACATCTTGTACACAACTTGAAACTGACATTTAATTGTTCACATTATTCGAGAATTAATCATGGAAAAGCAAAAGTTCCATCTTTAGAAGTCCCTCCGTTTTTCCTGCTTGTAGTAAGCTCCTAAGAAATGTACTCCTCAGTTTCTTTACTCCTTGGACTCACACCATATTTTACTGAGTCTTTGGCACATATAAGAATTCCTCCAAAAAAAAAAAAAAAAAAAGAATTCCTCCCTCCTACGCACATTCCTGGGGTGTGGAAATGCGCAACCAAGGTCCGGTTCTCACCGCCAAGCAACTGTATGGCCTATGCTTTATCCACAACCTGCAAATACCTCTGTACTGGTGCCTTTACACCACTGTCCACATCTGAATCTTTATAAAGAGCTCTTATACATCGACAGGAATCAATCATACTCATCTTTGTCTCCGTGAAATTCAGTAAATACCTGTTCATGCGTGTGTTTCATTCAACCTGAAAAGAGAATAAAGAACACACCAAAAAATTATGCTACCAATTAAAGTTTAAAAATAATAATATGGTGAAATCACATTATACTGTCAGGATTTCTACAGATGTAGATAGATGGCAGATGTGGTAGGACTGGGGTGACATGCTCCACAACCATTTCCTTTCCTGCCTTAGTACAAAGAAAGACAATATTCCCTAGCTTCCTCATAGGTAGATGGAGCCAAGGGAGCACACAGGCAATTGCATAGCTGGACACCGTCCATGCAATAGAGGTTCAACAAATGCAGGCTACTTCCAAGCCACCTGTGAGTCCCTTTTAGGCTTTTGGCGCATCCTCTTTACCACTTTCCCGATACTTCCGGAGGTCTCCATTATAGTTATCTGGATCATAAAATGAAAAATATTTAGATATTTAGACCAAGGATTAAATCTTAATAATCCCAGAGAACAGTAGTACCACCTTCAACAAACTTGGGGAACCTAAGAGGAAAGGAGTGAAGAAATCTAAATTTCTTTTATACTATGTCAATTAGTGAAGACACAGTAAAGAAAACTAAAGTAGACGATAAATTACAGTTCAGTTAGTTGGCTCTGAATTATTGAAAACTGACTTTGAATTCAGACTTTTCAGAAGTTGCGTTCTGAATTTTGTCTTCAGTTTATATATATAATTCTTTCTCATAAATGTGCATTACTTTTATTTTAGAAAAACAGTTCTTGGAAGGAGAATTTTTAGAAAAATCATTAGTTTCTGTGTGTGTGTGTGTGTGTGTGTGTGTGTGTGTGTGCGCCTGTGGAGGCACAAGGGTGACTTCCAGAATCATTCTGATTGTGCTACCTCCTTTTTGTTTTGCTCTAGAGTTTCCCAGTTTCTGCCTCCCAGGTCTGGAAATGAAGGCTGCTGCCATTTCTGGTAGCATTTCTATATCAGATCTGGGATCCAAACTTAGGTCCTTCTGTTTGTGAGTTAGAGGCTTAACTACTAAAACATCTGTCCAGTCCTAGTATTTTTTCTTAATAACAAGAAAATGGAATAATAATTCCCTGCCATACCATAATCATTTCAAAGTACTTAATTATCACATAATGCCCATGGAAGTCAATATTAATTCTAACCAGGTGCGGTGGCACATGCTTATAATCCCAGCATTTGGGAGCTAAAGCAGAAGGCTGCAAGCTAAAGGCTAGTCTGGGCTACCTTGTAGGTTCAAAGTCAGCCTGGGATAATAACAAAACTCTGTCTCAGCAAAAACAAAAAAATAAAATGAATGAAAGAAAAGAAAATATAATTCATTGAGAGCAATGGAGAAAATCATCCAACACTGACCTGTGGCCTACACACAGACACACAGACACACAGACACACACACACACACACACACACACACACACACATGCACATACATACATTACATGGACATACATGCATACACACATACATGCATACACACATACATGCATACACAACAACATGCACCCACATATTGTAGACATACCTACAAATAACAATAGAATCCTGTCTCCAAAATACTCTTGAGTCCACTGCAAATGACCATTTGCACAAAGGTTAGCAAAGCCCTTATCAAGAGAATAAAGAACTGGGATTTTTGTTTTTATTTTAATCTTGTGTGAATTGATTTGAGCCTGCCTACAAATTCATGTTTAGTAATATGTAAGTGATACAGTTTTGAAACTTGATTTCCCTGTTGCCTTCCAACCCATCTCAAATATCTCCACAGTTCCAACTCTCTGCCAAAAAGAATTTAAGGGCTGTGTGAGGCCAAATAGGATAAGGTTTATTCACAGCACTGGTCACCTTGAGTGAAATACTTACTTGAAATAAAGTTAAACTAACTAATTTCTAGTTTCATAAATCTAAATAAAGGAAACCAGGTTTAGTAATTCCAATTAATGTTCATTTTAAATATAGAACTAAAATTTCCTGCTCGTGTATTGTGGGCTTTAGGTGCCAATAATCATGTTATCTGTAATCAAAGTTCAGAATAGTAAATACTGGAAGTCATTTCTGTCTTTTAAGAGTTAAGTAAAAAATAGTAATAATAATAAAAAGATGCCCAAATTCATTCTTTGACTTCATTTTTGTTTATATTCTAGAATCTTGGATTACAACAAGACATGAATTGAATGGAATAATGACTATTTGACCACCTTCCTCAGAGACCAGGAAATTATTTCTATTACAAGAAGGAAGTTTAAAGGTACTAAAAAAAATAAAAATTAAAAGAAAAGCTTTACTTTACTTTTCCTCACTGCAATTCAATTATTAAATGCCAAGGATCTTAGCAAAATTCTGATCTTAACAATAGTATAACCAAAGAAAGACAATTTCTAAAGCAAAGCATCTTCTCTCTCTCTCTCTCTCTTTCTCTCTCTCTCTCTCTCTCTCTCTCTCTCTCTCTCTCTCTCTTCTCTCTTTCTCACCCCCCCCCAGTATATATACCTATTTACCTATTTGTTCATAGAAACACACTTCTCAGAGCTAGAGAGATGGCTCAGGGGTTAAGCCTTTGCTTCACATGCAGAAGAACCCAAGTTCAAATCCCAGATCCCACATAAAAATGCCAGGCAGAAAAGGCAGCAGTCTGCACTTCTGGCCCTGGAGGGAGGAGACCAGGGAATACCAAAGCAAAGCAATAGGAGGTAAAGCAGTCCAGGATGATTCTTGAAGTCACCTTTGAGCCTCCACAGGCATACACTGTGCCCTATCTCACACACACACACACACACACACACACACACACACACACACACACAGAAATAAAATGAATGAATGAATGAATGAACGAAATCACACTTCTCAGAAACCTATATCACTTAATTTCATGGAATTTCAAATGCAATTGCCTTCAAATTTATGCTTCAATTTATGAATCAAGAAACTATTTTTAAATATCCCATAAATTAAATAATTTTAAATGGAGAAAGTGAGACAATGTTTATCAATCCTTTGACCCTTCTACCTAGGAAGATAATATTGTGCCAGGATTTTCTTTAGCTGCTAAGGTGGCACACTATATCATAGACAATCTATATCATAGATAGTTTATCCAGATGTAGCATATGAAAACTCACAATGTGAATGTTCTTTACAGAAAATCATTTCACTCAGGATATTACAAAAAAAGTATAATAAGCTGAGCATCAAATGACTAGAACGTGACTAGTAGAAATTCTACATCTGATCTCTTGGTAGGTCATAGTCAAAGGCAAGTACACTATAAATATTGCATAAAATTACCTTCATTCTATGTATACAAGGTGCAGTAAGCATAAGCGGATCTTGTATTTATACTTAGATCTCATGGGCTGGGATTGTAGCTCAGTTAGTAGAGTATTTGCCTAGAATACACAAAGCTCGGATTCAAATCTTAGCCTCCACATTAACTGGGCATGGTGGCACATGTCTGTAATCCTATCACTCAGAAGGTTGAGATAGGAAAGGCCCTAAGATACACAGAAAGCTCACAGCCAGTCTGGGATGCACGAGACCTTGTCTCAAATAATTCATTAATTGTAAAAGAAAATTTAATGTAGAAAAGAAGACTTTGATCCCATTTCCGGAAGATCTCCTAACAAGGATCAAATATTCCCAAAGTTGAATCTAAAACGATTCTGGTTTCAGGCATTTTCAAGAAGGACTACTGAACATGTATCTCTCTGAGTACTCAAAGACAATTTCCAAAATTTCTTGGTGCTCTTTTCTGCCTAACAGATTCATGGGTTAAGTGACATTTACCCTTGGCCTGTTGCTCCATTGAGACTGAAGCAGGGATTTAGGCAGAGCTTGTAGTCTGAGGCAAACAGCCAGACTGGGGAAACTGGAATGACCTTGTACAGCCACAAGGACAAAGAGTTGCTTCTGCATTCTGCAGGCATTGGCATGGGTCCTTGGAGAGCACTGGTGAGGTTGTGCCATGGGACACCAGACTAAGGCTTTTGCAACATACCAGCTACTCCCAAAAGACATTCTTTGTCCACCTTCTTTCACATGCCTGTGTTCAGCACCAAAGGCTCATGCTTTCTTTCATTATTTCTTCAGTTGCATGTAAAAATCCTAGCGTCCCTGGGGCTATGAAGACTGGGGCTCGGGTATTAGGACAGAGCTGGGTTTGTCTAATTACTTGTTTTCCCACAGCAGTGAAGTCTTCCTGACTTGTTCGATACTCCCAAGCTCCATGTCCAAACCCAGACTCCATGTTCTGAAAGTACCATTTTCAAAAACAGGCAGATGGGGATAGGAGTCTTTCCCGATAATGTGAGATCAAAAATGAACTGTGTTAAGGATAATGGTGTTTACCCGGAATTGGGCATTTTACAATCGTCATCCTTACATCAGTCCTTTGTAGTATTTCCATTTTGCAGTTGAAAAATCTGAGGCCTAATATTAGTGACCAGCCAGTGATTCTGCTGATTTTGATTTGAGTAGATACAAGCTTAAAGTTTTCTTTGGCATCTCTGTATTTAGTATACACCCTTTCTCTTCTAGTTCCCATCTCCCTTCCCTCCCTTTCTCTTTTTCTCCTCTCTATTAGCCATCTCTTCTTTCCAAGATCAAAGTTCAAACAGTGTATCATTCACTTATGAATAGTTGCAAGATTTATCTCCATTATAGTCATATAGTCGCTAACACCAGCTGACTGAAATTTATTTGCTCTTGTCTGCCCCCCCCAAACAAGTTTCACCTCTATTAACCTGTATGTACATAGGCTGTGAATAAACATTCATTGAATGCATGAATGGACAAGTGGATAAATGCAATGAAAAATCATAAGGGAATGCATATGAGAGAAATATCATTTTAAATGAGTAGGAAAGATGGGTTATTACAATTGCTTGGATCTTTATGCTGCTGAAATTCACATGCAGCCAAATCTTAACTCCATGAGGGTGTGAGGTATTTCAAGCTTTAGCAAGTAATGAGGTGAGAAGGCAAAAATGGAAGTAGTATGAAGGGAAGTCATGTTTCTGTAGGAGTGCCCAGAGACATTCCTTATTCCTTCAGCCATGTGAGATTACAGGAAGACTGCTTTCTCTAAGGGACCCTCAGCCCATGTCTTGATTTTGGACTTCCCACCCTTCAGAACAATGAGCAACAAATGACTTATTTGTTATCTACCTAGTTTAATTTAAAATTAAACATAAGTTATGGCATTTTTATATAGCAGCCCAAGGTGTTACAAAAAATTATTCAACATTTAGTAAGCTGAAATATATAGTCTTTATGGGAAAAAATCATATTACCACAACGAACTTCAGAGAGATCAAAGATTCATACAAGGATTAAGGATTCCTCCTGTCTACTCTCACAAAACTACTGGAGTTTTTTGTTCTATCATTCTATCATTGGAAATTTGGTATGTATTTGTAATAAGTAAGGAAGAACTAACAGAAGCAAATTAAAGGTGAAAGGGTGATAACTCCTTGAGCAGGATAACTGATACCTTATTCTCTTAACCGAAGAGTGGATGGACATGAGGACAAACTCAAGAAGGAAATGGAAGGTCGAAGTCTTCCACAATAGATGGAAATAAGCACAAAATGGCTGGTTTTTGAAATAAAGCATGCTCTTAAATTTAAAACGCTAGTTCCATGTCATAAACTGGTAACAGTAAACTTTGTTTTCCCCAACAGGATCTCACCACAGCTCAGACTAACCTTGAGTTTGTGATTCTCTTACCTCAGCCCCGAGTGCAGAGATTACAGGCCTGAACCACCATCTCCAGCTGCGTAGTACAGACAAGGATACATAAACAGATAGTGCTGCCTTGAGTTCAAGAAGCAGTCTTAAAAAGGACAATGAGAACTGTGGCATTGTTAGCAGTGTCAGATAAAAACCAAGAAACAATCTCTTTTCTCAAACACCCTGGAAGGGAAGAGGCACCAGAATACATTCTAACCAGGTTCTATGCATGCAAGATGGTGTAGCACTGCATAATCACATGGGTGCTAAAAGGAGTCAGAAAGAGAGGATTATTTTATTTTATTTTCATTTGATTTTCTGGTTTGGAGTTTTTGTTTGTTTGTTTGTTGATGAATGTAAGATTTCTTAGTGAGCACGCTAGCAAGGAGACAACCCAGAGGAGTCCCGTCCAAGCACAGGGATCCATCTGACCTCACAGCCACTGGGGATGAGCCACCTCTCAGCCACCAGGTCTTCAAATTGATCTGCATTAAAGTTATTTGTTCGTTTACTTGATTTTGCATCCAAATTATTAAAGACCCAGTAGTCTGAGCTCCGGATCTTCCATCAACTGCCAGGGAGCATGAACTTGGCCCGAAGGACCGCAATCACATTTCCTTGTTCCACAGCTGCGTGCAGATGGATATGATGACCTGGCCAGTGTGTCTTGAGACGTCCCAAAAGCACCACGTGTGTCCATCTGCAGCCAAGAGTAGAGAGTCTGAGATCAGGAAGGTGAGCATCTCCAGAAAGCTCTGAGTCCCAGGCTCTTGAAGGCAGCCCAGGCAAGAAAGGATGTCTCCACTACAGACAGTGTGCACTAGGCCCATGAGTAAAGAAATTTCCTTGGCTGCAGAAAGAATTTTATATTTGGATTGAAGGTGTGGGGGTTTCTCTTTTGATCCTTATTTCAACTTGAATTTTTTTCAGAGGTTTTTTTTTTTTTAAGGAATGTTCTTGTTTTATAATTTATTTGAAGAGGGAGAAAGGGAAAGAGAGAAGTTACACACATGCAGGCCATGGTACAAAGGTAAAGATCACAGGACGACTTTTGTATTTTATTTATTGTTTGCTCTGTGTGTGTGTGTGTGTGTGTGTGTGTGTGTGTGTGTGTGTGTGTGTGTGTGTCAGAAGCACTGTGTGTTCCTGTGGAGGGCCAAGGGTGACTTCAAGAATCATCCTGGATTGCTTTTATCTCTTTACTTGGCTCTGGGATTTTTTCCCAGGCCAAAGCCAAAAGTGCAGGCCACTGCTGTTTCCTCCTGGTGTTTGTTTTGTTTTGTTTTGTTTTTTATGTGTGACCCGGGATCCTAACTCAGGACCTCTTGCTTGCAAGGAAGTTTTAACTTCTGAGCCATCTCTCCAGCTCAACTTTTGAAAATTGTTCCACCATGTGCGCTTCCAGGGGTCAAACTTATGTTTGTAAGCAGGCACCTCACCTGATGAGTTAGTTACCTTGTGAGCTCTCAACCTGAATTACCTCAGATAGCATTTTTTTCTTCTTAGAGTTTACTCTGCTTTTTATAGATATTTCTTATGTCTATTTCAATGATTATTTATTAAGTATGTATTATAATTCTATCAATAGGCTAACCACTTGGCCTCCATTATCTGAAAAAAAAAATCCTTCCAACTCCCCCGATGACATAGCTACTATTTTTCTTCAATTACACATGTAACTTGTGCTACACCTGCCAAGTCCCTGCAATCTAGGTGCAATTGACCTGCTCCAATCGATTAATATATAAAGTCACTTCATAACCTTAATGATTCAGTTGGCCATATACACAAAAAGACATGAAAGTAGGAGGAGGTTGGTTGAAAAGATGAAAGCTTTCTATGGGAGAAAGGGAATAAGATATGGTAATATGAAACTACCCCTAATGACTTTAACTCAACATATTCATGTATGCAACTGCCAAAGAATTTAAAAAAATAAATTAACAAAAGGAAAAGTCAGAATTTTATTAACATGTGTATTTCAAATACATGTAGGAGACATCCAGAGATAAATAGCTGTCAGCGAAGTGGCTTTGAATCCAGCTTATTCACCATCTTTAATAAGGAACATCGGATTTAAACTAAGATCGAAGGGGCAGGAAACTCAGAAAATTCAGACAAACTGAAGTGTTTTCCAAATTTATGTAAATTGCAGCAATTCCTGTGGATATAGTGTAGCTGGTATCCTTAGTTCCTGGTGTTGGTATGAGCTCTCTTATCAAGCTGGAATATGAACTGCAATGGAGAATCATAATCAAGAATAAAACCTGTTGTTCCTTAAGTTGTTTGGTCATGATTTTATCAGCAACATGGGGACCAACTGTGATGCCAAGTAAGTGCCTTGTAGCACAACGGGCAACATGTCTGACTCCAAGATTCCGAGTATGACCCTTCATGACCTGGAGCTTAATGCTCTTCCTTGAGGAATGAATGTCCTGGTCCCCTAAAGATCAAAAAGATTTACATAAAGTGTGGTCAGCAGTTGCTTGCTTCAGATCTGAACGTTAAGTCAGAATTATCACTCAGATTTATGATCTGGACAAGTGAAATTATTTTGTGCTTTAGCCTATGTTGGTCTTAGTTTAAAAATCCCTGTATTGCTTCTGAATACTGGGTCAAAGGATACGAAGGCCAGAATTTTCCTAAACAGTGTGAATAAATGGAGCTCTGATTTTTTTTTTCTTTTTTCTGCAATGGAAAGACACGAAGAGTAATTTCTCTAATTGAAAGAAATGAAGAGTAGAGAATGGAAGCTAACACAAGATAATCCATGCTCAACTCTTGGAGTCTAGAAGGAAACAATCCAAGGCTGCGTCAACTGTCCAATAAAAATTCTCCCTTGCTGGAAGAATCAGCTGCCTCAAACACTTTTCAGATGAATGCTGGGGACCTGACTTTTATTAGTTTCCCTGGCCACTCAGCCAGAGTGTGGCCTCCCCTTAGGGTAAGGAAGCAAGGCTGGCCTGATGGTGCTAAGCGCTAGTCTCCTGTTGTGGCTGAACCGCGTGCTTTACATAGTTCATCTCCTTTTAGCTCGCCACAAGGCAGTGAGGTATATACTAATAATATCTCTGTGTTACAAATAAAGAAATGGACTCGCAGAGAATAAAGGACTTCAAGAGGGGCTTTTCAGAGCCTCAGTCTAGGTCTGCAGAAGGTTCTTTCCCATGTCATTTCCTCTATGCTATGAAAATACAGTGGGAAAAAGAGCAGCCAGTCAAGAAGGCCAACCACAAAATCAGCCTGTGTCCTGCGTATTGGCTGTCCTCCTCCATTCACCACGCTCTTAGTGCTTCTGGCTGGTCTCGTTTTCATGATGTATTCCTAGCCCTTTGAAAGCATACACAATGTTATGTTCTCACCCTTAGAAGGAACTCCTTATTTATTGAAAAATAAAATGAATTCATGAAATGACTTTGCCCTTCCCTACTATGATGACTCCTCATTTCCTACCACAGCAAATATAAATTCCTTTAATACTCAGTAATCATAAAAATACTAGTTAAAAAAAATTCATGACATGTTTCAAAGTCTGGTGGTCTGTGGGTAAGGCTGTACACTGAAGCATCCTCTGAAGCTCATGCCCAGAACAAATCCATTGAGCTGGATTCCCAGCTTTCCAGCATACACAGTCGGATGGGTTCTGTTATGGTCTTCACTCTCTTCATCCCTCCTTCTTTTTCCTGACAAGCTTCCCTAACTTCATTCACTTCTAGCATCCTGGTCTTTCTCTATTACTAAGTCTTAAAAAATCCAAGCTTGCTCCCTTTACACCCCACCCCGCTCCGCCGGTCGGGACACGCGCGCGGTCCAGCCGGGCCTCACCCCGTGCCCTAGGACCCCAGGTCAGCCCACAGGGACCCGGCTCCGACTCCCACCATCCAGCCGGAGCTGCGCGCGGGGGCCGAGGGACGAGGAGGACCTCCCCCTGCGCCCGGGCCCCGCCCCAGCTGCCCTCGGGTTAAATAGCTCCACGCAGACGTGCCCATCCTCCCTTTTCACCCCACCCCGCTCCACCGGTCGGGACGCGCGCGCGGTCCAGCCAGGCCTCACCCCGCGCCCTTGGTAAGTCTCCGCCCGGGCCCCGCCCACCAGGACCCCAGGTCAGCCCACAGGGACCCGGCTCCGACTACCACCATTCAGCCGGAGCCGCGCGCAGGGGCGAGGGACGAGGAGGACCTCCCCCTGCGCCCGGGCCCCTCCCCAGCTGCCCTCGGGTTAAATAGCTCCACGCCAACCCCCTATCCTCCCTTTACACCCCACCCCGCTCCTCTGGTCGGGACATGCGCGTGGTCCAGCCGGCCTCACCCTGCGCCCTAGGTAAGTCTCCGCCCGCGCCCGCCCACCAGGACAAAATACCACCCCTGAGGAAATTTTTCAAACGATCATCAAGGAAAACTTTCCTCATCTAAAAAAAGAGAGGCCCATCCATATACAAGAGGCATTCCGCACCCCAAACAGATATGACCAAAACAGAAGCACGCCCCGGCAAATAATAGTTAAAACACTCCACATTCAAGATAAAGAACTGGTGCTGAGAGCTTCAAGGGAGAAAAAACAAGTCACTTTTAAAGGTAAACCTATTAAAATAACAAATGACTTCTCAGTCGAAACAATAAAAGCAAGAAGAGCTTGGGGAGACATACTTCAAGTATTGAATGAGCAAAAATGTCAACCCAGGCTGATTTACCCTGCAAAACTATCAGTCATGATCGAGGGAGAAAGAAAAATTTTCCAGCACAAAGACAACTTTAAGGGATACATGTCCACCAAACCAGGCCTTCAAAAAATGCTAGAAATGATACTCAAGCATGAAGAAAAAAACAGGCATATCCAGGAGAACAAAAGGCAAATATAACACCATTAAAAGCGAAGCAATATACTTATAAAAGCTACTAAACACAATAAATGTCTGGAATTAAAAATAGTTTCTCCATGATAACACTAAATGTTAATGGACTTAATTCACCGATCAAGAGACACAGATTACAAGCTTGGGTTAAAAATCGCAATCCATCAATCTGCTGCCTGCAGGAAACCCATCTCACCACAAAAGATAGGCACGCTCTAAAAATAAAAGGCTGGTCAACAATTCTACAAGCAAATGGAAACAGAAAACAGGCAGGGGTAGCCATTATGCTATCAGACAAAGTGGATTTCAAACCAAAGAAAATTATAAGAGACACGGATAGATACTACATTTTCGTCACAGATACAATTCACCAGGAAGACTTCACAATACTGAACATACATGCACCCAATACGGGCCCCTCCACATTCATTAAGAAAACCCTACAGCGTCTAAAGCAAGAAATCAACCCCCAAACAATAATTCTTGGGGACTTCAACACCGCCCTCTCTACATGGGATAGATCAACAGGTCAAAAGCTTAACAGAGACACGTTGGAACTTAATCAAACCCTGAAAGAAATGGACCTTACAGATCTCTATCGAACTTTTCACCCACGCACCAAAGAATACACATTTTTCTCAGCAGCACACGGAACTTTCTCCAAAATAGATCACATATTGGGCCACAAAATGAATCTACACATATACAAGAAAGTTGAAATTCTAACCTGTACACTATCAGACCACCACGGCCTAAAGCTGGACATCCACAACACATCAAACAAGAGAAAATACACTAACTCCTGGAAACTTAACACTATGATGCTGAATGAGAACTGGATTCAGGAAGAAATTAAAAAGGAAATTCAAGATTTCCTGAAAGTGAATGATAACGAAAATACAATTTACCAAAATCTCTGGGACACAATGAAAGCTGTTCTAAGAGGTAAGTTCATAGCTCTTAATGCCTACATCAAAAAAATGGAAACATCAGAAGTAAACAACTTAACAATGCAGCTTAAAGCTTTAGAGAAACTAGAGCAATCTGATCCCAAAAGTAGTAGAAGAGAGGAGATTAGCAAAATAAGGGGAGAAATATCTGAAATCGAGATTAAGAAAACAATAGAAAAAATCAACCAGTCAAAAAGCTGGTTCTTTGAAAAAATCAACAAGATTGATACACCCCTAGCTAAACTAACCAAAAGCAAGAGAGAGAAAACCCAAATTAACAAAATTAGAAATGAACATGGAGTTATCACTACTGATACCCAAGAAATCCAGAGAATTATAACATCATATTTCAAAAACTTATACTCTGTGAAGTTTGACAACACAAAAGAGATGGATGAATTTCTAAGTAAACACAACTTACCTAAATTGAATCAGGAAGTTGTGAATTATTTAAATAGTCCTATAACATATAAGGAAATTGAGGAAGTAATCTCGAATCTTCCCACCAAAAAATGTCCTGGACCAGATGGATTCAGCACAGAGTTCTACCAGACATTTAAGGAGTTAATAACACCAATACTCCTTAAACTGTTCCATCAAATAGCAAAGGAAGGAACACTACCAAATTCCTTCTATGAAGCTAATATCGTTTTAATCCCAAAACCTAATAAAGATTCACTTAAAAAAGAAAACTATAGGCCGATCTCCCTGATGAACACAGACGCAAAGATTCTCAACAAAGTCTTAGCAAATCGAATTCAAAAACATATTAAAAAGATCATTCATGGGGACCAAGTAGGCTTCATCCCCGGCACACAAGGTTGGTTCAACATACGAAAATCAATAAATGTAATTCATCATGTAAACCAGTCCAAAGTCCAAGACCACATGATACTCTCTATAGATGCAGAAAAAGCTTTTGACAAGATCCAACAGCCTTTTATGATCAAAACGCTAGAGACAGTGGGAATGGAAGGAACCTTTATCAATATAATAAAAGCTGTATACAACAAGCCCACAGCAAGGATTATGCTCAATGGGGAACAATTGGAAGCATTCCCACTTCGATCAGGAACTAGACAAGGCTGTCCACTCTCACCACTTCTATTCAATATTGTACTTGAAGTCTTAGCTGAAGCCATAAGACAAGAAAGGGACATAAGAGGGATTCAAATCGGCAAGGAAGAAGTCAAGCTATCCCTATTTGCAGATGACATGATCTTATACCTGAGGGATCCCAAAAACTCCACCAGGAAGCTCCTGGAACTAATTGAGAAGTTCAGCAGGGTGGCTGGATACAAAATAAATGTGCAAAAATCAGAGGCCTTCCTATATGCCCAGAATGAAAGAAGTGAAAAAGCCTTGAGAGAAACAATCCCATTTACTATAGCCCCTAAAAAAATGAAATACCTTGGTATAAACCTAAATAAGGAGGTAAAAGACCTTTACAATGAAAACTTTAAAACCCTAAAGAAAGAAATAGCAGAAGACACCAGAAGGTGGAAAGACCTCCCTTGTTCCTGGATTGGCAGAATCAACATCGTAAAAATGACCATCCTACCAAAGGCAATATAGAGATTCAATGCTATACCAATCAAAATCCCAAAGCAATTCTTCAAAGAAGTTGACCAAACAATCTCAAAGTTCATATGGAGACACAAAAGACCCAGGATAGCAAAAACAATCCTGAGTAACAAAAACACAGCTGGAGGTATTGCCATACCAAACCTTAGTCTATACTACAAATCCATAGTTATAAAGACAGCCTGGTACTGGCTCCAAAATAGACACACAGATCAATGGATAAGGATTGAAGACCCAGATATAAGCCCACAAAGTTACAGCCATTTGGTCTTTGACAAAGGGGCCCAAAGAATCCAATGGAAAAAGAACAGCATCTTCAACAAATGGTGCTGGCAAAACTGGATCTCCACATGCAGAAGATTAAAGCTGGACCCGTACTTGTCACCATGTACAAGACTTAATTCCAAATGGATCAAAGACCTTGATATCAGGCCAGAGACTATAAAAACCATAGTTGAAAGGATAGGGAACTCCCTCAAGCTGATTGGGCTAGGTCAACAGTTCCTAAACAGACATCCAATGGCACAGTCACTGCTACCAACTCTCAACAGTTGGGATCTTGTGAAATTAAAGAGCTTCTGTTCAGATAAAGAGATTATAACGCGAGCTCAAAGGCAACCCACAGAATGGGAGAAAATCTTCACTAACCACACATCTGACAGAACTCTGCTGTCCAGAGTGCACAAAGAACTTAGAAAACTAAACACCAAGGAAACCAATGGCCCAATTAAAAAATGGGCCCTGGAACTTAAAAGAAACTTTACCAGAGATGAAATTAAATGTTTAACAAATATCTGAAAAAATGCTCCACTTCCTTAGCCATCAGGGAAATGCAAATCAAAACTTCCCTGAGATATCATCTCACCCCGGTCAGGATGGCAAAAATCCACAATACAAACAACAACAAATGTTGGAGAGGATGTGGAGAGAGGGGAACTCTCCTACATTGCTGTTGGGAATGCAGGCTCATACAGCCACTCTGGTGAGCCGTCTGGAGATTCTTAAAGAAATTAAAGATTGAAATGCCATATGACCCTGCTATTCCACTTTTGGGAATAACCCCCCATACAGCAGAGGTTCACCTGGATAGCACAAGCACGACCATGTTCATAGCAGCACTGTTTACAATAGCAAAGTCATGGAATCAGCCCAAATGTCCAACAGTTGACGAGTGGATAAGGAAACTGTGGTACATCTATACAATGGAGTACTACTCAGCCATCAAAAATGATGAATTACTGGAATTTGCTGGGAAATGGATGTCATTAGAAACAATTATATTAAGTGAAGTATCCCAGACCCAGAAAATTAAGCGCCGTATGTACTCCCTAATAGGTGGCTCCTAGTACCAAACCCACCCAGCCCACCTAGAGACAGTAATTCCAAGGATTATGAACAGGAGAGATGGGGTAGGAGGGCCACACCAGAAACAAGGAGAGAAGGGACCATGTTACAGCAGGGAAAATAGGCCTCCACCAAGGACCCAAATAAGTAATGAGACATCTGATTAAGTTCACAGACTTTTGTTCCTGATCATTTACTACTGAGGGGGTGTGATCTCACCAGAAGGTGAGGGCATATAGTCTGGCAGATAAAAAGTAACCATTTTGCAAATGGGTGATAGACCCCTCCCTTACTATGGTTTCCCACTTTTATTACATCTACCTTTGAATGTGCTTTTATCACAAGACTCTAACAGCTTTTTGTCTCTGGCCAGGGGGTAACATACAATGCCCACCAGGATGGAGTGAAGGGCATTGCAGGAGCAGCAAAACTGCAAAAGAAAATCAACAAACCACAATCCAGAACTTCAGAGACTCTATATCAACCACCTAGAACTAGGCCAGCTTAGTCTCTCCCCATCCTGAAGCTCAGGGAAATTTGCGGAAGAGGGGGCGGTAAGAGTGTAAGAGCAAAAGGATGGGAGGAGCAATGATATGTAAGATACTCTATACTAGTTAGGGCTGAAGCAATCATAATTGGACTTTGCATGCCCTGCGCATTGTCCAACACACTGTTGACCTCACAAAGTCTAGCATCTGCTAAAGGCACCAAGATCCTTGGAGGCAAAGGATTGGCAGCCACAGCAGTGTTCCTCCTATACCTAAGGGGAACACGGGAAAGGGTTCAGGGAAAGGCCACTGGGTCCTTGTACGTTATCGGAGAGGAGGGCCCAGAGGAAAATCAGACATGCACAAGAAAGGACTCTCTGGGAACTGGGGTGGGAGGCACTGGGGGATGGGGAGGGAGAGGGGTGGGGAGGGGGAGCAGGGGGTACGGGGGGAGGAGGAGGGAGGGAGGGAACTGGTGTACCTAATAAGTTTGTATGAGCTGAAATAATAAAAAAAAAAAAATCCAAGCTCATGTGTATCTGTTGGCTGGTAACCCTGGCTGTCATTAACATTTTGATAAATAAAAGTGTGCCCTTGGCAGGGCATGGTGACAAATGCCTGCAGTTCCAGCTATAGGAATCTAAGAAAAAAGGATTGAGTGCAGGAGTTCATGAGACCTGTCTGGATAATGCAATGGAACTCCATCTCTCCTTGGTCCAAAAGGCATGCTTTATAGCACTCTCAAGTAGGCTTGTCATCTTCCTATCAAGGAAATAGAAATGGCCCAAAAGATTAATGAAATTCCAAGTGTTTTATTTAATCTTTTATATGATATTGATTCTATATTGAAGAGCTGATCTGTTAATATGAGCAAGGCCTGAGTTCTAACCCTAACAACACACACACACACACACACACACACACACACACAAGTATTTGCTTATTTGTTTTCAATATGTAAACAGTAACTTTAGAGGGCAGAAACCTGGCGAACAAGACTATAATCAAATGTGGTTCTTGGCAAGACAGCATCAGGAATAACACATAACTCATATATTGATTCCACCACTAGGAAAGCTACAGAAACTGACACCAAATTAAGTTACTGCCCCAAAATGAATGAAAAAGACAAAGAGAAAAATGAAACTAGAAGCAAAAGTGAAAAGGAGAAAAATAAGGCAAAGACTGTTCCAAGTTGAAAACTACTAGAGAAAATTAAAATGTCCTGGTGTGGTAGGATTATAGTTCAGTGTTCTGGTGCTTGTCAAGAAGCAGGCAAGGGGGGCTGGAGAGGTGGCTCAGGGATTAAGCCTCTGCCTCGCAGGCGGAAGGTCCTGAGTTCAGATCCTAGATCCCACATATAGACCCCAGGCAGAAGCGGGGGTGGCCTGCGTTTCTGGTCCTGGTAGAGTGGAACCTGTGAATCCTGGGGCAGAATAAACAAGGAGGAGGTGAAGGTGTCCATGGTGGTTCCCGAAATTCGTCCATGGTTCACACACACACACACACACACACACACACACACGCACACACGCACAATTGAATAAATAATAATAATAATAAAAGAATCACGCAAGGTCTTGGAATCCATCCCCAGAGTCTGGACACAAGTAGGATCCCTTGATGAGATTGTGGAAAGGCTGTTACTGGGATATTTGTTGAACTTGGAATGTGGGCAGTAAATTGTTTCAGAATATTACCTCTGTATTCAATTTCAATTCTTTTTATTAAGACATTTCCTTTTTTCTTAAGAGGGAGAAGAGTCTGATATATGCAAATGATGCTCAGATAGCTCAGAAAAACCTTTGTGCATATGTCAAATGGGCAAACACTAACATTTGAGCTACTGAGTAAAGCACAGATGGAATAGCTCACTGTATCTGCAACTGTTGTTCATGTGTGAAATTATTTCTAAATAAGATTATAACAGCAACTTTGATGCAATACTGACATGAGCTGAAACATCTACTTTTGGAGAAATAATAAAAAAACAAGAGCATATTTAAGAGTCAAAGATGCAAAATGACAGTTATATGCCAAAAGCAACACTGAAAACTTACTGTTCAAAAAAAGTGTACTAAGTATGCAAATCAACTGTTTAGTGTTTTCACATTAGAAAAAGTTTCCTGAGTCATTTAAATGAGTCATTTAAATCATTAAACATTTCATGCTTTCTTTCTTTTCCTGCAGATGCATGTTATAACAAAACCTATCTCTACCTGAGCTACTAATAACTACCTCTGAAATAAGAAGATTTTCATAAGGACATATGGTTTTGCTGTAATTATTAGAATCTTTAGAGGAATCCGTGATTATGGGCATCTCTACCCTGCTCATAGAGAAGAACTATGGCTACCACACCAAGGTGATTCAGTTGGGAAAGCAGCACTAAAGATGGGGCCAATCAAATCCTCTACATCAGTCTCAAACTCATTGACTTGATGTTATGGTAACCAGCTGACTGCAGGGGTGGGGTTAATTGTTCATTTCCATCTGTTTGATTACAGAAGGTCACTGGTAATAATGAATATCCCCTGGAAAGGCAGAGACTGGTGAACATGCAAGTGGACCAGCACCATTTTGGAAGTGATGTGTGAAGCATGGTGAAATGTCTTATTTATCACTTGCAGCCACCTAATGACTAGTGTTCATACACCAATAGAAGGATCATTGCTGAGGATTGTGAACTGCACAGAAACCTCACCTACTTGCCACTGAAGCGCATGAGAGGTTTTTTTTTTTAATATTTACTCTGTGTGTGTGTGTGTGTGTGTGTGTGTGTGTGTGTGTGTGTGTGTGTGTGAAAGAGAGAGAGAGAGGAAGAGAGAGAGAGAGACAGAGGGGGCACTGTGTGTCCCTGTGGAGGACCAAGGGTGTTTTATCTTATTAGCTGCACTTCTGAGAGGCTCACTAAGATCATGAAATAGAGGGGTCAAGCAATCAGTATTCAAAGCACAACACCTTTGTTGCTAGTTCTTGTCACACAGTTGCTAAATAGTTAAAATGTTGTGATTGACAGGAGGTATCTTTTGTTACCCACAATAAGCCCCTTCCCGTAAGACTTTGATTTCCACTGATGAGGACAGAGAGTGAAGCGATGCATATCCCAGGATGAGACTTGTCACCACAAAGTCCTAGAGATCTGAAGATTAGAACACTAGAACTTTATGTCTGCCCATAAACTTCCAGGAAAGGAGGGAGGTGGGTGGAACTGAAGATTAATTTGTATAAAAAGAGACTTAAGTACTTGAGAGATGGCTCAGTGGTTAATACTCTGCAAACAGAAGGTCCTGAGTTTGGATTCCAGGTCCCACATAAAAGCACCAGGCAGAAATGGCGGTGGCTTGCACTTCTGGCTCTGGTGGGCAGAGCCAGGAAATCCCAGAGAGGAGCAAAAAGGAGGTAAAAGCAATCCAAGATGATTCCCAAAGTCACCCTTGGCCCTCCACACACAGGGACACACAGTACTCTCTGATACTGATACACACACACACACACATGAAAAAAGAAAAAAAGAAAAATGAGACTTGATAATTTTAGCTGTGGAGCATGTGGAAGTGTGTGGTTTTTCAGAGGGTGTGGAAGCTCCATGCCTCCCTCCATACTTCCCCCAAACCTTGTCCCATACATCTCTCCCATATGGCTGATATCCTTTATAGAAAACTCATAAACGTAAATGTTTCCTTGGTTCCAGCCATTGTCATAAGAACAGAAGAGAGGGGTGGGTCACAGGAATCTGATTTACAGCTGGTTGACAATTTTAGTGGACCCCTGGGGCTTGACATTATTGCGAGGTAGATGGAGCACAGGCAAATATCTGGTGTCTGCTAGAGAATTGCTTGGTATTTGGGGAAGTGTACCTCTGCAATTTGTAATACAAGTGATATAAGATTCACCGACTCTAAGCAGAGAGAAAAAAAATTGTTTCCTTTATAGGTCCAGCTAATTAGCACTTTGAAAGACAAGACTTTGTCCTGTAAAGCTAGTAGGTAACTTGGCACAGACTGCCAGGGAAGAAAGAAAACGGCCAGAATTCTAGCAAGAGTAATGGTTGTATTCTGTGTTCCCCTGTCAACTAAAGATACTTCGCGTTCTTTTTTTCTTATTTTTTTATTCTTTGACACTTTCATACATGAATACAAATGAATTTGTCATTCCACCCCTTACTACTAACTCCATCCCCTACTCCTTTTCCATTTCATACTTTTTCCTTTCAAGCCAATCTTGCTCCTGCTTTCCCTTTTTGCGTGTGTGGCCCCTGGGTTTCATCTGGAATGCCTGTATTGGCAAGTTCCTGGGCACTTGCTGGGGCGTGGATGACTTATGAATGGGTGAATCATTGAGGAAAGTAGGTCTCTTCTCACTCTATTAACCTTCAATAGTCTCTCAGGGAGTTATTGTTTCTCTTGAGATCTTCCTCCTTCCATGGTGAAATGTTGATAGGCCACATACTGTGCAGGTCTTGTGTGGAAGCTGACATCACTGCAGAGTTGTTGGATGGGGCAACTCTGTCATCACCAGAGGATATTATCTCATAGCACCCCTCTCCCCCTCAAGCTCCTACATTCTTCTCTCTCTCTCTCTCTCTCCTGCAAAGCTCCCTGAACTTTTGGATGCACTGTAATTGCATGTTCTATTAGATCTAAATATTCCACAGTCACTTATTCTCTGCACTTTGGTCAGAGAATTATTAAGCTTTCTTTATTGAGCACCTTCCAAAGCAAAAGGAATTTTCTTGGTTGACAACTGAGAATTGTGCTGTGGATACAAAGATTAGTATTTAGACTGCAATTTGCTGCCAAGGATTTATAATTGCTCTTTAGTAGTATGTTCCCTCTTAGGACCTGTGGTCTCCCCTTCCAGATTCAAACAGGCTTTAAATCCAATCAGAAAGCAGTTGGTTATCCTTGTACTATTCATGCCTCTATTGTACCAATGGTCTTCTCTTGCCAGAGTAGTTGCTATCATAGCATGTGGCATTTATTGCTGGATGCAACTTGCTTTTCTTCACTGGCAAACCAGATCCAGCCCAGCTTATTTATTCCATATCCCATGAGCTATGTGTGTGGGTACTTCAGTAATAGGGTATTAACTTTAATAGCCTATGGCTTCTGGTAGGAACATCTCAGCACAATTTCTTGTTATCCCTCTTCTTCCCCTCTTTGTGTTCCCATGTAGGTTACATGTGTTAACATTTTTTTAAATTATATTTTGTTGATAGATCTTGTTCTAGTTAGTTACTGGTGTCAACTTGACAACTGAAGACTGAGCTCTGGTTACATCTATGAAGAATTGATAGTCAAGGCAAACATTTAGCAAGCCTGAAAGAGAGTTTCGAATTGATGTGGAAAGGCCCAGCTCTTCCCTGGAGAGATGGCTAAGATGGAAGCAGCTGATCAGAGTTTTGGCATTCTTCATTCAGCATGCTTTGGCAGGTGGCATTCTGGCAGGAGGTAGTTTGCCCTTCTCATCAATTCGTATGGATATGGAATGACCTATTTCTGGGTTTCTTGTGTTGGTATTTATACAGGAACGGTCTTTCCTCTGGGGTGCCAAATGTGACGGGAAACAGTCTCATCAAATGTGACAGGGTCCCTGTTCAGGGGCCAAATGTTACACGAAACAACTATCCCAATGATGCAGGGTTCTTGTGTTTTGGAGTCTAAGATTGAAACCAGAACACATGTAGAGGATTAAGGTAGAGTTTTTAGAGGAGAGAAAGGCTGGAACTCATGGATTCCAGATGTGGAGTGCCATGAGGGGCTAGGGAGTCCAGGAGAACTCATGGAGCTAGAAATGGACTCATGGCACTAATGCCATGAGAGGCTAGGGGGCCAGAGAACTCATGGAATCCACAAGAGGTAAGGAGCTAGAAAGAACTTGAGGCACTCCAAGTGCCAGGGGGACTAGGGATCCTAAGATGGCTGTTAGAGTCAGGCATATTTGTACACTTATGCAAGCCCGGAAAACTGGCTTTTTCTCATTGGTTAACTTCGATTGGGGCCCAACCCAGTTGCTCTTGGGCTCATGTGGGGCTGGAAGTCAAGTTGTTTGATGTGGAAAGCTCATCTCCATAATCCATTCATAGGGAAGTTGGCCATCTTATCTCTGGGAGGATTGAGGTCAGTTCCCCACCAAGAGTGTTCCTTCAGGGTGATTCCAGCAGTGGGGGATGGCCTTCAGGAATTTCAAGACCTTCAAAGACCTTGAGAGACCAATCCCAGCATAGGTCCTGCCTCAGTATGAACTTAGCCCTGCTTAGCTGGACTAAGCACTGTAACTGAGAATCGATAAAAAGAAAAAAAAAAATCCTCTTGTTCCTTTAAGCTCTTTGGTCACGAGTTTACCAACAACATGCAGACAAACTGCAAAGACTCCTCATATAGATTTTCTGTATGCCAGTATCTTTCAACCTTGCTGTTACTTCCTCCCCCTCAAAAAAATTCATGCTACATTCTACCACCCAACTATCCATTCAATTCTTAAAAAAACTTTTTAGTCATACAAAACGTCTCTCACGACCAGTGTTTCAGACTCAATGGTAACGGTTCTCCACTTCCTAGAAAATCCTTAGGGTCTTACTTCACCTCCTTAGAACCCCACTCTACATTCTTTACAGTTCAAACGTTTTCAGACCCCCCCCCCTCCATTTCAAAATGTCAAATTCGAGAACCTCGATACCCCCACTTCCTTGTTGAAGTAGAAGGGCAGCGTCTCGGGCTCCGCAGAACTGAGTTGAGTTTACTTGCAGGGTCTGAGGCTGGACGGATCTGGAAGGAGACGCTAACATTTGAAAGAAAAAGGGCAGAGCGGCAGCACAGGGGTCCACGAGCCCACTACGCCCTGTGGCCTCTGGTCACGCGTGGGGGCGCAGGTCGGTCCCCTATCGCTCTCGTGACTTGCCGGGGCGGTCGGGACCCTTGGGACGCCGGCTTAGCCCACGCGCGGGGCACCGGGCTCGGCGACCCCGCCCCGCGCGGCTCCGGAAGTGCCGGCTCGGCTCGGGGCGGCGGGGCGGTTCGGCGCCGCGGGCAGCCGCAGTTGGCCGCGCCTAGGGTCCGCCCACCGCGCCGGGTCCCGCCCGGCCGCAGAGGATCCGCCGAGCCGCCCGGTGCCCGCCGCCCCTCGCCATCCCGTCATGGCTGCGCGCCTGCTCCGCGGCTCCCTGCGCGTCCTGAGCGGCCGCTGCGCGCCGCGCCACGCGAGGTGAGGACCCGGCGGGCTCCCGGGCGTGGGGGTGCGGACCGGCAGGACCCCACTTTCCCGGGACTCGGGGTGGGCCGGCCGCGGGGGCAAAGCAAACCGGGTCTTATCTTCCTCCACCGCTCCCCCCCCCCCGCCATCAGTCTGAGCGCGGCCCACTCGGGAGCTGCTGAAACACGGGGTGTCAGATGCCCCCCAGGAAAGATCTGGCCCCTTGCTCTCTCCGCTGTGCTTCTGGGGACCACGCGACAGCACTTCGGAGGAGCCACGGGCGGGGCCGCGGCAGGCAGCTTCGCGGCGACCTTTGGCCCAGTTGGAGCGAGCCCGGAGCGGGCTGACCGTGAACTTGGGAGCTCACGGGGTGCCGTGGCGCCGGCCGGAAGAGGGGTGCACGGCAGGTTATCCGGCTGGGCGGGCCCCAGCAGATAAATTAGCTATACACTTGTTAGCTTATCCCTGAGCTCGTTAAATGCGGGAGCATAAATGGGGATCTGTTTAAGAGGTTTAGTGACAGTTTAGGGTTTACACAAAGATCAAAAGTTTCTGCCGACTTTGCTGATGCATTCATTGGATAAGCATCCTGGAAGCCTGCCCGTTCTTTAGTTTGGGCGGCAGGATACTTAGTGAGGTAATTACCCCATTGTTGTGATGAACCACAAGTTGCTTTGAAAGCTGCAAGACCTGATGCCGATTCTTGCTGAGGAGGCTTGGGAAAATTTCAGGGATATGCGTGTTTATTCTAAGTTCTTCCCCACGATCTCCTGACAGTGATCCTCCAACTTTTGTAGCAGGTCTCTTCTTTGGGAATGTGAAAATAAGAGAACTCCAAAAAAATGGGTTCGTTTGGTTGCAGTATGGGGGGGGGGGGAAGTGACCCACACCAAAGAGAATATTGGAAAGTGGAAGGCCCTGACATAAAACTTTTATGTGCAAATGAAATGCGTGGGAATCTTGTATCTTGTTAAAATGCAGTCTCATTCACAAATTCTGGAGTCTGGAGTGAGGCCTACATACTTCCCAAGATTGTGTATTTATAGCCTGCTGCACGGTGCTGGTGGACATTGTTTTGCTGCTGCTCTTCCGCTTTTCTTCTTCCTTCTCTTCCTCTTTTTCATCTTCATCTTATTTTCTTCTTCCTCTTTCTGTCTCTCTCTCTTTTATTTTTTCCCAAGTAAAAGAGGTTTTGAGCTAGCCTAGCTGGTTGTAGTGGAATATGCCTGTATCCCAGCACTGAAGGAAGAGACGAGGATCAACATTTGAGGCTAGTCTGAGCCCCATAATCAGACCCTATAAAGGAAGAATTGGAAATTAACCTGTAAGGTTTAATTCAAGGCATCTGAAACATGAAAATAGATATTCCAAGAAGCTTACTGCCAAGTAAATGTTTCTTCACAGTCTCTTAACCACCTTTAAGTGGCCAGAAAAGTCTTTATTCTTTTCACATTTATTTGGTTTTCCTATTGCTTAGTATATTCAGTTGCACTGATATTAGATCGGTTCCAAAGATTTCCTTAGCATAATTTGGGATATAAAGTTTTAAGGTTCAGGATTGAGAGATGGCTCAACAGGTAAAGCACTTGCTTTGCAAGCTAGAGGAGTTAGGATCCCAGCACCCACATAAATGCTGGGTGGAATGGTAGCTTGCAGTAGTAACTCCATTCATTGGGTGGAGACAGAACTCATAAGAAAATTGGATTAGGGGAATCAAACTGTGGGTTTAATTGAGAGACCCTGCATCAGCCTCTCTATAAGTTGAAGAAGGATGATATCTGGCCTAAAACACACACACACACACACACACACACACACACACACACACACACACGATCTAGGCAGGCTTGCATGTAAATTCTATCCATTCTATTGACAAATGATTTTGAGCACTAGTTTCCTAGTCTCGGGATTTTTTTTTTTTCACACAGAGGAAGAACTCCATGTATGAAAAATATGTATGGAAAAACACCTGCTTTTGAATTTATTTCTAGCAGAAAATTGAAGCCAGTCATCTCGGTTGTCTAATGACACAACATCATAGTGATCTGTAAGGTCTCCCTCAGATCCTTGACCCTTGTTATCTCAGATCTTATTCATAGATCCATGTCAGTCACATGTGACCTCCTGTGCTCTCTCTGGACACAGCAAACATTATACAGATGTGCAGCCTTAGATCTAGTAATTCTTTTGACCTAAATTCTTTCATTCTAGAACTATGACTCTTTAAGACTCTAACTCTCAAGGATCAGATCTGATTGGTTTCCAGGCCAGCTACCTTGGTGTTCTCCTAGCTGTGACTACTCATTGCCACCTCACCTCAGGCACACGCTACTGATCTTTTCTCCGATTTTCTTTTTTGTGCCATTTGGCACCTGCCAGCATTTAATTTATGTATTTACCATGTATATCTTTTGTGATTGGCCGGTCTTCTTGGGCTAGAATGTAAGAATGAAGACAGAATCTTGGGTTCATTCTTGTATCTTGAGCTACTAGATCAGGTCCAGGTATGGAATAGATACCCAGTAAGTGTATGTTGACTAAAGGCGTGAAAAGGCCATGTGACTTGGGTGTCCATGAAGACAAAAGGCAAATCAAACATCAAGACTATAGAATTAACTATTCCCAACTGATGCTTACTGTCTAAAAGGCATCTAAGGGGCTGTGCATGGAACTCAGTGGCAGAGGATTTGCTAGTTTATGTGTGAGGCCCTAGCACCGGATGAACTAGGGAGGCTTTTTTTTTTTTTTTTCAAATGCAACTCTATAAACCCAGAGCAAAGTAACACTCAGCAAATAGTAAGTGTGTTACTAGTCAGATTGGGGCAGGTTGGACTGTCAAAGCCACATAGTACAGAATGGGCAGTTTAAGCAACAAATTTCTCAGTGTTGTAGGTTCTAGGGAGTTGCTGTCAGGGCGACAGTTATTTCAATTTCTCATGAGAACTCTTGCTGTCCTGTAGTCCTGTTTCCTCACACTTCAAAGAAGGAATGTTTTACCACAGCCTTATAAATTAAGAGTCCACCTTTCTGTCCTGACTGAAACTTAACTAAACCCTTTCTCTAAATTCAGACCCATTGGGGTTTAGGTCTTCAGCATCTGAATTTTAGGGAGGCATAGTTTAGTCAATGTCATTAAGAAGGTTACAAAACAAGCGCAGAGGGATCTACTGTACAGGGAAAAGGTTAAAACCAGCCTACATATCAGCAAACAAGATTGTTAACAATTGTATACTAGGTTAATTTGCCGTAACCTTTAAAAATGGTAAAAATGGGAAATATATTGTAATGCTTACTTAAGAGTTCTGAAGAAGAAAAAAATAACTGTAGGCCTACTTTGATTAATTATGACATAGGTCATATGTAGAAAAAGACTTTATTGTGGCAATATAATTGAACTGGAAATTTTATACTAAGTAAAACATTTCAGAAAGAAAGCAATATTTCATAATACTAGTTATATTTGGAACTTAAATTGGTCAAACCTAGAGAGATAGGAATATAATGCTGGTTGTCAGAATATGTAGGGGACAAACATGACCATTTATGTCATTGCTGAAACTTCCAATGTTGTAGTCTTCCAACTACAAGATATTTGAGTTCCAAATGTTCAATGTTTAGTATAGTGCTATAGTTAATAATGATAATAATATGCTGTATACTAGGAATTGTTATCAGAGCAAATCATTATGTTCTTACTGCAAATAAAAGATAATATATGACTATTAAAAAGAAAGAAAAAGACTTTCAAAGAAAGAAAAAGCAGGGCCTACCTAAGAAAGAGAGAAACTTAAATTAAGGTTTAATGCACAGCACAAAAAAGTATCTTAGCAATATTTTAATATGTAATAAGTTTTTGTAGGGACATGGCCTTGGTGCAGTGAAACCCAGGAAGACTGGTGGATTAGAATCATGGTGGTGTTGAGGTGGATGCAGCTAGTCAGCACTCTGGTCTGCAAGGAAGGGGCTCTCAGTCTGATACTACATGCAGGTGCTTCAGGATTCAGGCCCTTGGACGTTCTGTTGGTCAGATCTTCACCCAGTGTCCACACAGTTGTCTAACCTGTGTGAGTTAATGGGAGGTTGACAGATATCAGACCCTCATTAGCATGGTGACCAACTTATTGTGTGAGAACCAGTTTGACTTTCACTACATAGAGCCAACCAGTCATTGCCTGGTTGGACTCAAAGGCCTCTAAACCCTTCATTGGCTCTCATTAGCTACCCAGCGGTGATGGACTCTGTATTCACTGGCAGCTGCTCTGAGTAAAGGCATGGGGTGTGTGAGTCCTTCTGAGAGGCCAGCATGGATCCAGAATACCTACTGAAAGCAATACTGAGCCATGGGTATCATGGCCCAGGATGCAGCACCAGGCCATGTCTGCCTCACTGAGGACATAGTCTCTAGCAGGATGCTGGGGGCCAAGTGGATGAACCTGTTCCCAAAACCCACTTTTTCATTTTCAAATAAAGTTGTTTTTTTTTTTTTAAATTACTAGTTGTTGTAGTTCGCCTGAATGGTTGCTGATAGGTCATCATCAAACAGTTTAAGGAAACAAGGGGTTTATTTCCTTATGACTGTTCGGTTACAGTTCTCAGTTCCCCTTGACAGGAGAGCATGCACCAACACCAGGGCCAAGTAAACTGTCCATACTATCTCTATGTAATAATGGCTGAGAGGGGTGATCCTTAATAGACCAGCATGTCTGGCCAAGTGTACACAAGGATGCCAACTTCCTCAACCAGCTCTCTGTATTTTATTCACCTGTTCAGGGCCTAGTCCCAGCCACCATGGACTGTGCCTTCCCCATCAGCTAGACAATCTCCTGCAGGTTTGCTCTGTGCTTAACTCAATAACTAATTCTCTACAAATATGCCCAAAGCTCAAACCCTCAACTGTCAAGTTGACACCTGTATCTAATTATGACACTACTTTTCAGATAGCTTGAGAATGTACGAAGGAGTATCCTTTCAAAGAGCATCTCAGAAGAACAATAAAATCCAAAAACCAACTATAGGAACCACAGAGCTGTCTCATTTCAAGCTTTCTAAGGGGATAAAAAGGGATGTATATGGAGAGGAGACAGAAGTATCAGCTGAAGATCCTGAATGATTCCATCCAATTCCACACAAAGTTGGTTTTTTAAAAAATATTTTATTATTTGATTTTTGTGTGTGTGTGTGTGTGAGAGAGCACCATGTGTCTCTGTGGAGAACCAAGGGTGACTTGGGGATCATCCTGGATTGCTTCTGCCTCCTTCTTGCTCCACTCTGGGGTTTCCCAGGCTCTGCCCACAGGGACAGAAGTGCAGGCAGCTGCCCTTTTTATCTGGCATTTTTACATGGGACCTGGGATTTGAACTGAGGACCTTCTACTTGTGAGACTGGTTCTCACACAACAAGTTGGTCACCTGTGCCATCTCTCAGACCCTCACTCCAAGGTTTTGGGTGACATTTTGATTCACAACCATATAGGCTCTACAGTGTACACCTGCCATTTAAAATGGCGATTCTATCTAGATACAAGACTACTTTAAGGGAGTTTGCATTATTTTAAAAATTGTATGATGTGAAAACTTTCAACTATTGTTGTAATGTTTGGATTTTACATACTTCAATCTGTGCATGATTTGGTAACACTGCATTTCACTTGAGTTCAGATCCTTGGTTAGTTTAGGTATTATTCCCTTAACAGATGCAGAAGACACTTAGTATCATAATGACAATGTACTATTTTGGGAGGCTAAGGGTGTGACTCTGAGGTTCCATCTTGATGAGCAGCCCAAGGGTAACCTCCTCTCTCTGTCAACTGTTGGTATTACAGTCATGACCCCCAGGCCCTGCCAGGCAGATTTCTTACCGACCCCAGGGAGGTGAGAAGGTCCCCCCTGAAAGCAGCGTTCTAAAGTGTCCATAGGAAACGTGTGTCTATGTTATACTGGTGTGTAATTTGTATGTGAAGCATGACAATCCACTCACCTTTCTTAATACGTATTTCTTTAAGATGTTCTCATTCTGGAGAAGGCCGTCTAGAAAGTTCTTCTGCTAAAAAGCTAACAGATATTGGAATCCGAAGAATCTTCTCTTCAGAGCACGACATTTTTCGGGAAAGTGTAAGAAAATTTTTTCAAGAAGAAGTGGTCCCTCATCATGCAGAGTAAGTGGCCCAGTTCCCTTCAATGTGCCGTACTAGCTGCTTCTTGGAGGAAGGTGATAGGGAAAGTGCTTCATGATGTATCACTGCTCGTTACCCAAGGGCTGTTCTGGTTTTAGGATTCTTATCTTAGTTCATAGCTTTGGAAATGATCCCATCATTTTTATTGCTTATTAATTTTATTTATTTATTGATTGATTGACCTAAGGCTCTCACTGTGTTGCCCAGGCCAGTCTCGAATCTCAAACAATCTTCTCCCTTCATCTTCAAAGGATCCTGACACTGAGCTTGTGCCAACACACTGGGCCTCTCTAAATGAACCATGTGAAGTGCATCATTCAATAAGGAGAAAATTTGAACATTTGCAACTTAACTTTTCAGTATTTGGTAATACTATGGCAACAAATCACTAGTTTCTTTCTTTTCCTGTATTATGAATAAATTAAATATGTAAATGTTTAAAAAAAAAGCCAGCTCACTGCAAATCTTGGTAGGTCATTGGCCATTTTTTACCACCAGGTATTTCTTGATTAACTTGTTCTGGATTACTTTATTGACCAAAAAATTCATTTGTAGTAAAGTAGGATTTTGCTCTATTTCAAAATTGATGTACTAGCTTGCAAATGGTTTATAAATGTTACTTGAGAATAAATAGCCTCCATGAGGTTTTAAATTATTTTCTTGGCTGGAGTGACTAATGTGAATTAAACTCTGAAGATAAGCCGTGTACTTTGTCCTAGGAGAATCTTTATTTCTTTGCCTTTTTTTTTTTTCAGGAAAATATTGTTAGAAGGTGTTTGCCTTGGTTTATTTTCTTGTTGCTGTGATAAAATATTCTGACAAAAGGAACTAAAGGGAGAAAGGGTTTATTCTGGGCCACAGAATTTCTTTATTTCTTTAAAAGTTCATCATGATTTCTTTGTCTGTCTTCAGATATCCCTTGTCTAACTGTATCTACCACTTTATTTATTTTTATATTCTTTTAGTATCTCCAACTAACCATATCTAAGCACCGACCTCATCATACCATGCCCATGTTTAAGAAGAAAAGCTGGGTCTCAGTAGCATAGGATGGTGAGGCCCCGGGTTCCATTCCTAGCATGAAGTGGTGAGGGAGGAGATGGCTCTCTACTTCAAGGAACTTACTTCTCTCTTGAGCAGAGAATGTCCCTGTCAAAATGTAAAGAAGTCACTTACTTTAGTTCAATACGCTTTTTCTGTAAATCCAGAACTTTAAGGACATATTTGAAGAATCTGTACAAGTTGGGTTAGGGAAATTCCCATGACCACATGGTAAAACTGAGCTTGCATCCACGAACCCTGCCTGGTTGAAAGTGTCCCCATGAATATCAGTAGGTGCAAACTGTAGGTCTAAATGAGCAGTCCAGGAGGGGACAGAAGGTAACAAAGATGATAGGGAGGAGAAAAAGAAGAAATGGCATGAGATTCACATGCAGGTTGAAAGGTGTGTGGCCAATGTTTTCAGCCCCCTGAAATTCAGGGTGCATTCCTGCATAAGATCTTAATTCCCCAGTGAAGCCATTTAAAATTAAAATCTGTCTGATGTGCAAGCATTCGTTTGCAGATGGGAGAAATCTGGAGAAGTGAGCAGAGAGCTCTGGGAGAAGGCCGGCAAGCAAGGCCTCCTGGGAGTCAATATTGCAGAGCAGCACGGTGGCATCGGTGGCGATCTGTACTCCACAGCCGTGGTCTGGGAGGAGCAGTAAGTATGAGGGTATTTAAAGTTCAGCTTTGTTTCATAAGTTTACCTTCTTGAAATGGTCCTGAAAAATTACTTTCTGATATTTCCGGAAGAATGAAAACTCAGTCTAAAATGTGAAAAATCACATCACTCACATACTCATTTTTTGGATGTGAGAAGAAAGTGATCTCTTTCAAAACAATTTTAAAGTCCTCTTCTAAGTTATTGAAAAAGATGCCTCTAGGACATTAAAGAGGCCAGATGTGATGGCACACACTTGTTATCCCAGCACGTGCAAGGCAGAAGGAGGAGGATTGCTAAGAGTTTTGAGACCATGTCCCCAAAAAAGTTTCAAAACAATTTCATTTCTCATAGGTTCATATGGTCACTTTTACTTCTTTAAAAAAAGAGAAAGAAAGAGAGAGAGAGAACTCACGTGTGCATTCGTGATGCATGAGTTCAGAGGACAACTTTGGAAGTTTTTCCCTCCTACTATGTGAGCTTCAAGAGATTGAAGTTCAGTCATCAGGTTTTTGAGCTCTTGCTTTATCTTACCCAGTTAGCTATCTCATCAGTGTTCACATGGTCTTCCCATCACTGCTTTAAAAAGAGAACAGTGGAATGGAAAAATATTTCCATGGCACATACTGAAAATTTCATCTGCAAAATAAAGATTAAATGTAGAAGATTTTAAACAATCATCTTTCTATACTGAAAAAAAAAGTCATTACTGATAAATTGTAAATTAAATTGATCTGGAATTACCATTATGCATATCTACAAAATTAATACAGATAACAGTTGTAATACCAAGCATTGGCAGTATTGTTGCGAAAGTAGCATTGTCATGCACCGTCTGTGTATTTGGCACTATAAACATCTTGGGAAGTACATGGTAATTATACATGAAAGATGAAAATATTTCTTCTAGGGACCGTTGAGTGATGACATCTTAAGCAAATGATTTAACAGGAAAATAGAAGCTGAGCTCAACACTTTAGGTGTCTTGCAGTGGCAGAATGAATAAATAAATTACAAGACCTGAGTCCTTTGCAACATCTACATCTATTTAGGGACATAATTCTGAAAACTGGTAAAAATGGGATTTATTATGTTGTATAATTTAAGAAAACAGTAAATCATAAGATCCATCAGTTGACAATAGCTGATGGTAGTTTTACCATGATAAAAAAAAAAGTTGCTTCATTAGAGGAGTACATTTGGGGGGAAGTATTTTATCTCTTAATTTATCAAAAAATATATGTTGATCTGTTAGAGCATTATTATTAAGTTAGAACCAGCAATTAGAAGGCTAGTGAAAGCAAAACATTCCAGAGCATTGCAGGTTTATGAGAGGAAGTGCCCTACCCCATAATATAACACATTTACGTTAATGTTACATTGTTACATTCAAGAAACTGAAAGCAGCCAGTTAACTTTTAAGCTTGAAATTTTGTTGTCAGAGCATACTGCAATTGTACAGGCCCTGGCTTCAGCCTTCACTCCGATATTGTCATGCCCTACATTGCCAATTATGGTTCAAAGGAACAGATTGAGCACTTCATCCCCAGGATGACAGCAGGGACATGCATTGGTGCCATCGCCATGACCGAGCCAGGAGCTGGAAGGTGAGTCAACATTCGTTGCTTTCCAGTTCTTGGAAGCAGTGCCCTAACAGCAAAACTATACTGCCTTAGGTTTTATAACTAGAGATGATTCAAAGTACATAGAAAGCTGTTCTTATACTATATGCGGCTACTAACCACTGTTTATGAAGTTGAGCTTCTGTGGACAATGGTGTCTGTGGGGGTCTTAAAACCAGTTCTCTCATTTCCTATGGATATTTCAGGTCAATTGAATTTTATAAGAGACTCAAGAGTTATACACAAGGCAAAAATGAGCTCAACATAATTCACAACTTAAAACTACTGTAGGAAAGCAGGTGCAATCTATATAAATATTGTAAAACCACTTTAATGCATGCTGTGTTACAGAGATCTCCACAGTGATGCACAAGCAAAATGGGAAGGGATGAATTGAATGTTCAGTAGGATGAATTTAAAAAGCGGGATGGGCTTCACGTGAGTGTGTTGAGCAGGCTGTTGAAAATGTGTATTGGAGCTGTAGAGGCAGGTTGGGAGGCAGTGTACAGATTGCCAGAATGGAGAAACACTACGAAGGTGCATGTCTAGATGGTGAGTGGTTGAGGAGAATTAAGAACGACTGCACAGGAAGGTAGAAGAGAGAGAGAGAGGATATGGCTGTCTTCCAGTGGAGGTGGTTGACCACTGTGTTCTTACTTGAATTTGCATCCACAAGAAGGATGCAGCTGCTGGAAATTCTTCAGAATTTCACCAGCCCTTGGTTTTCCTCATATACTGGCAACTTTGTTATATACCATCATATGTATTTTTGCAATGTTTGATTTTTCTGGTCTGGCAATCTTCACAATCCATAAGACACATAAAAACATTTTGCCCCCCATGGTAGGAGAAAACAGAGGATGAGAAGTGAGGTGTTTTAACCAAGTGCATAGAGCAAATGTATGACTGTGTTCATTTTGGGGTATCTGACCCCAGCTCTGTGATGCTGTGTAAAAGCCCTGGTCCTCAGTGTCAGCCAGCTGATGTGATGCTCTGGCTTATGGTGAAGCGCGACATCTGGTTTTTCATCTGTACCACAAAGGTTTTGGGGGAAAATCTCTGTCATTGCCATGTTATGTCCCTGTATGGTAGGATTGTTTTAATAACCCATGTTAAATCCCAGGAACTGATTCTGGAATCAGTGCTGAAAGTGATGACATTTCAATGTTACATGTGTTTTCACATTTCTGAAGGTTAGCAATACAAAATCAGTGTCACTTCACTCAGATCAGTGTACTAACTGTAACACACATATGTGTGTACACATACACACACACACCAGAGCATAAAAGAAAGAACCATTCTCCCAGGATCCCAGCCTTCATCGCCCTCTCTGTTCCCTGAAGACATCTGTGATTACACTCAGAACTCATCAGATAACCCACGATGACCTTTCCATCTCAAAATCTGGAATGGTAATTCTAGCCTCAGGAGGTGGAAACTGGTATCTCTCAGACATGCTAGGTAGCTAGACTAGCCCTATCAGTGATGTCTCAAAATGAATAATACAGTGATCAAGAGTGATTTCAGATAATCAAATGTGGGGGTGCCTCGCCTCCACAATTTTGAATGCTGTTTTTCCATATTTTAGTTAGAAACTGTTGCCTTTTGCCTGCATGGTTGCTGATAAATCACCATCAAACAGCTTAAGGGAACAAAGGGTTTATTTTTCTTATGATTATCCAGTTACAGTTATCAGTTCACCAACACCAAGGCCAAGGAAACTTGCCACACCATCTCTACATAATAGCTGAGAGAGGGATGATCCTTACTTGCCAGGCCAGCATGTGTGGCCAAGCATACACAAGGATGCCAACTTCCTTAACCAGCTCTCTGTATTTTATTCCAGGGTCTAGTCTCATCATCCACCATGGGCTGGGCCTTCCTCATCAGCTAGACAATCTCCTGCAGGTTTGCTCTGGGCTTAACTCAACCACTAATTCTCTATAGATGTGCCCAGAGCTCAAACCCTCAACTGTCAAGTTGACACTTCTGCCTAACTATGACAGAAACATTTGCTTATGTCTAGAACAATACTTTGAGAGCAGGTTTGTTGACAGGAAATCATGTAAGAGATAGTTGCATACCTATATTTTCAATGGAAGCTAGAGGAATCAAGGTGAATAAAGACAGGTGGTTTACAGTGTGATGTCAGGGATGTCATCAGCCTTGAAATGAAATATGTGGTTCTTACATGTAGTTCGGCTTCTGAGTATTCTATAAAGTCTGGTTAGTTTTCTTAATCTTCATATATTCATTCATGTAAAATCTTTACAGTATTTTAAGCATAGTTTTTTAGAGCAATTGTGTAAACATTCCTAATAAGAGAATTTAAAATTTTTTTACATATGTGTTTGTGTGTACATATGTGTGCAGGTGTACGTACAAGAGTGCATGTGAATGTGTGTGCCTATGGAGGACCAGGAGTGACATTGGGAATCAAATCAGATTGATCTACCTGATTATTTTGCTCTGGGGTTTCCAAGGCTCTGCCTCCAAACTTGGAATTATAGACCATCACCCTATCTGCCTGGCAAAGGCCTTAATCAAGAGCCATCTCCCCAGTCCCTTAATAGTAGGATTTTAAAATGGCGTATCCAATTTGAATACTCACATTGCCTATGAACTTACATAACAGCATTGACATAATTGGTAAATCTTTCTTTTTCATTTCAGTGATTTACAAGGTGTAAGAACAAATGCTAAAAAGTCTGGAAGTGATTGGATTCTCAATGGAAGCAAGGTATGTAAGAAAGGGCTTCTCCCCAGAGGCAAGCCATAGGTCCCATTGTTTGCAACTACACACTATTGATTCTGATTGCCCTAAGTCTCACACTGACTCAAGTAAGGTCTTTGGAAACAGTAAGAAGTTGAGAGCTTTTGCATAACCTGGCATCTGTGGTAGCCTTTGCTGTGTTCTGTGTTGCATGCTCCCCCACAATTGCTACAAGGGAGGTTTTTTGTTTCCAAGTAATCTTTACCAAGCCAGAAAAGAAGATAATAAAGTATCTGTTGCCCATATACGGGACAAACAATAACTGAATTTTAGGTTGGTAAAATATCAGGGACAAAAGCTTTTTAATCAATATCATAAAAGTTTCAGAAGGTCTTGAGAAGTAACAGTGATAGAATTCAAGAAACCTGAATCCATCTTAGAATCACCCCACCTGTAGGTTTGAGGAGCCCCCTCCAGACAGAGGCACAAACGTCCCGAAAGTAATGTTACTCAGGGGAAAGGGTGGTTTCTGTCAGTAAATTCTGTTTTGTTGACTGAATGTTAAGTGAAGGAAAGATGTTCATTTTCTGTATGTTCTAAAGACATACATTTGCAGTTCTTTCTGCAAATACTCCATGGTCTGATAAAGGAAGAGCTTTTTTTTTGTTTTGGTTAGTTTTTAATTAGGTGCTAGGATCTGAGCCCAGGTTTCTCAAGTGCTCAGCATCACCATTTCTCTTTTTCTTTTTCTTTTGAGACATGGTCTTGTATTGGGGTCTTGGCCAGCATCGAACTATAATCCTCATGCATTAGCCTCCAAGGGTTGAGGTTGCAATTGTATATACCATTATGCCTTTAAAACCATTATGTGTGGGCCAGAGAGATGACTCAATGGTTAAAGTCTTTGCCTCAAAAGTAGAAGGACCTGAGTTCAGATCCCAGATCCCACATACAAAACGCTGGGTACAAATGGGGATGGCCTGTACTTTCAGCCCTGGAGGGCAGAGCCTGGGAAATTACAGAGCAAAACAATGTGGAGGTAGAGCAACCCAGGGTGATTTCTGATGTCATCCTAGGCCTCCATGGGCATATGTACTCAAGTACCCTCTGGTACACACACAACAAGGACAAAAAAAAAATTACCTTCCTTTATTGAATAAGTATTTTGATTTTCAAGTAGCCCTTAAGCAGATGTCTTTATGTTTACAACATCAGGTAATGTGGCACTGTCACATTTCTATTTTTTCATTTTCATGTGTAAGTGTGTATGTATATTCTGCATGCTGGTGAGCCACTCATATTCATGTGGAAGCCCACAGTGGGAACAGTCCTTGATCATTATTCCACGTTACTATTTAAGGCTGGCTGTCTAAACCCAGAGCTCACAGTAAGGCAAGTCTCAATATCCCGTTGACTCTGGGGATTCCTGAGCTCTGCTTTCCAGGAAGGCCACCACACTCACCTGGCATTTCCTTGGGATCTGGAAATCCAAGTTCCAGTTCTTTTCATGTTCAACAAGTGCTTTAACCACTGAAACAACTCCCCAGCTCCAATTCCTAAAACCTTTAAAAATAATCTAATATTCTGTACTTACATTGCAAGAGACTGATAATAGTATGTTCTCTGACATCATCAATTTCTATACAGAAAAATAATATCTGATGTCAAATAAGTTTGTAAAAATGTCTATAGCTTCTCTTATAGTATAATAGACCTTGTGAATCTTAAAGGTTGAATACAGTGTATCTTATAGCCTAGAAAATTTTCTTTTTGTAGACTGTAGTGAATCACTAACATTAATCAAATATACTTTAGGAAACAGTAATGAAGGGACTGTGGATGTGGCTTAGTGCTAGAACACCAGCTTGGTATGTATTGTTACAGGGTCCCTCTGGGGTCTGTACATGTCCAGATTCTTGTGTTGGGAGTCAAAGACTTGAACTAGAACATGCATAGAAGATTAAGGCAGAGTTTAGTAGAGGAGAGAAAGATTGGATCTCACAGATATGAATCCATGAAGGGCCAGAGAGCCCTGGAGAATTCATGGACTCCAGGCATGGAATCCATAAGAAGTAAGAGAAAAATCAGGTAGGATTCATAGATTCCAGATGTGAAATCCCACAGGGGCCAAGAGAGCCAGAACTCAGACTCCAGACGCGGAGTACCATGAAGGGTGAGAGCACCAAAGATGTTTGCCAGGGTCCAGAAAATTTATAACTTTAGTCAGACTTGGGAAAGTGGCTTTTCTTCATTGGTTAGCTCCAGTTTCTGCAAGCCTGATTGGAGCTTTTGGTTCTCCACATCTCATTGGTCCATTCATATTGGGACCCAACTCAGTTGACCTTGTGCTGAACCTATTAGTAGGGCTTATCTACAATGAAGAACTAATCTCCTTATCCTTTCTTGAACCAAGGGTTTAGGGGAAGTTGTTGACTTTATCTCTGAAGGATTAGAGCCAGTTCTTCAGATAGGGCATGTTCCTTCTGGATAATCCCCACAGTGGGGAATGACCTTCAAAGACCTTCAGAGACAATCTCAGCATAGCTGCTCTAAAACTGCCTAAGTATGAGCAATGCCTTGGTTTTGATTGCCAGCAGGACTGAAGTAAGAAAAAGAGCTAAGCTAAGCCTGACACAATCATAAGTTCACGAAAGTACATAAGCTTAATCCAGATGAATAGAATTCATTGTCAATGTTGAGGAAAGATTTCCCAGGTAGAGGAAACTAGACTTCCATAGACACATAGATTTGGAAGGCCTTGGGTGTGCAACAAGCAATTATGTGGAGATGATCTGGGGATCAGAGGAAAGGCAGGACTTGGAAACTTGTGCATGTTTGATATGCCTTTTAGAAGGATTCCAGGATAATCAGGGATGCTAGAACCGTGGTGAGTTGTCAGAGGAACACATGTAAGAACTGACTGTGTGCAGGGAAAGAATGACAGAGAAGAGAAAGGGAGTGAGTAGACCGTCAGCTGTGAGCACTGATTGGAAAGAACTAAATGCCAAGTTAAATGCGAAGGAGGATGACACCTGACCTGTAGCATTCTTTGCCATAAGGAAATAGGTTAGCATTGAGGATTAGGCAATCCTAGAGGAAGGCTAGGTGTAGGAAGGAATGTGCTGTGCCTATGAGTCACCAGGTGCAATCCAGGTGGGCTGTAGGTGCAGATGTAGATCTTGTGGAGGAATGTGGCTGAACCAAGCAAACCCAGTTCTAGTGGCCAAGAAAGGATGCTGAGTTCCAGGCCTGTCTGGGTTACCATGAAAATTGCAGACTACCTGGGCTAGCATAATTTACCCCCCCCCCAAAAAAAAAGCAAGAAGAAGGAAAAAGAAATGTGGTTTAGCCTCAGATTTGAAGTCATTGAAGTCATCAGTATGTAGGTGTGCCGCGAAAAGGTGGTGCTGGTCCAGAGAAGTGCAGAGTGAGAGGTCAGTCATTAGTGCTTGCTCTGGACAGTTTGTTTTCTGAGTTAATATCTGCACATCTTTCCTGTTTTGCTCCCTTGTCCCTTCACACACATACATTTAATCATCGTACTTTTCCTTATTTAGAGTATTTTTGAAAGAAATAGTACATCTCTTAAAAATAATCAAAACAAGGTCTTCTAAAAAACTGATGAATGTGAGTGTTTAGAGCAGATTCCCTTGTCTGATCTGTAGGTCTCTCTCAAAGTCAATCTATTATTTGAATAGGCAAGTTGGCTTAATTTAAAAAAAATTTTTTTATTATTATTATTATTTATTCAACTGTGCGCATGTGCGTGTGTATGTGCGCGTGTGTGTGTGTCTGTGAGTGTGTGTGTCTGTGTATATGTAGAACCACGGACGAATTCGCGAACCACCATGGACGCCTCCACCTCCTTCTGCCCCAGGATTCGCAGGCTCCGCCCTACCAGGACCAGAAGCGCAGGCCGCCCCCGCTTCCGCCTGGCGTCTATACGTGGGATCTGGGATCCGAACTCGAACTCGGGACCTTCCGCCTGCAAGGCGGAGGCTTAACCCCTGAGCCACTTCTCCAGCCCCTGGCTTAATTTTAAAGATGTAGTTTTTTTTGTTTTTTTTTTTTTTTTTTTTGGTGTGGGTGGAAACTTTTGGAACCTTCCAGCCCTTCCCAGTGGATACTTAATGTAGCAGATACCATCAAGAGTAGAACTGCCCAGTGGTCCTGCCTGGACTTCTAAATCACTAGAGCATAAGAAATAATGAACTACTATTGCTTTAAAATGCTAAGTATGGGATGGTTTGTTATACAGCAGGAGGTAACCAATACATTAATGCTAAAATTAGAAATGTCCTTTGAAGCCATTCAACATCCAACCATGCCTCATTATATGTCAAGCAAACTTTAGATATAAGGGATTTATCACATAGAAAAACTTTAAAGGAAAAAAAGAGCATAGTTTTTTAGCTACTATTTATGATGCTATTGGAGGAGGGGACATTCCTCAGTTTTTGAGTCATTGACTAATCTTCCCTCTTCCCCCAATCTTTAATAACCTTGCATGTAAATAATCAGCACCACCTGTGCATGAATTGGGTACAGAGAGGTGGTGGGGGGGTGGCATGACGCCTCTTCCAGTCTTCCTGCATATACTTTCCTCCAGTCTAACCATATACAGACCTGAATACTGCAAAGCCTTATAGTGCACTTGGGGTTTTTCAGGTGTTCATCACTAATGGGTGGCTAAGTGACCTCGTGATCGTTGTGGCAGTCACAAATCGTGAAGCTCGCTCCCCTGCCCATGGCATTAGCCTCTTTCTGGTGGAAAATGGAATGAAAGGGTTTATCAAGGGACGTAAACTACATAAAATGGGATTAAAAGCCCAGGTAAGTCATAAAGTAAATTGTTATTATTTTGTTATTTAACTGAGTTTCTACTTTCCCAATCAGAAAGAGAATTCCATGTGGTACTTTCCTGTGCTGAACTGTGGAAATACATTTTCCAGGAATGATAGAGGAGTTTTATTTTCAGCTATGCCACAGTATCTTTTGTTTAGTATGCAGCAATGGGCGTGAATGCAGGGTAGTTCAAATATCTGCTATAGAAATAGAAAAATTAACTATATAGTGATAAGATCATGTGATTGCAAAATTGAGAAAGAACATTATAAAATAAGAACAGTAAGTAATTTTTACATATATTACCAGATGTCATAGTTAGATACTGGTGACAGCTTGACAACCGGTTTCTGAACTTTGGGCACAGTTGTGAGAAATTAGTAGTTAAGTCCTGAGTAAGCCTTCAGGGATTGTCTAATTGATGAAGACCCAGCCCATGGTGTGTGGGGGAAACTGATTAAGTTGACATCTTTCTGTATCTGGTATCTTTGGTGGTCTGGCAAGCGAGGATTACCCCTCTAAACAGTCCTGTGGATTTGGTGTAGCCGGTTCCCTTGTGCCCTGGTATTGGTATGAGTTCTCCTCCCAAGCTGAACAAGGAATTGTGACTGGACAATTGCAAGCCAGAATAAAACCTCTTGTTCCCTCAAGCCATTTGGTCATGAATTTTATTAGCAACAATGCAGAGTAGTTAGCAACACCAGAAAACATGTTTTACTTAATATGTGTTAGTACCAGTACCTGGAGAACTGGATACTATAAAGCTTGCGTGATAGTGCATTCATTGCAGAAAGAAAGCCACATGTTGTGGTAGTAGATGGAACTGGATCAAGTCCCTGGTGTACCACTTAACTGCTTATGTTCCATCTCCAACTCCACTTCTAATTTTCTTTGTATCTTCTTGAATGAAAATAGTAGAAGTGACTTTATGGGGTGTTGTAAACTTTAATGAACTCCTTCAGCACATGATTCTGTTTCCCAGGATACCGCAGAGCTATTCTTTGAAGATGTCCGGTTGCCAGCCAGCGCCCTCCTGGGTGAAGAGAACAAAGGCTTCTACTACCTCATGCAGGAGCTTCCACAGGTCAGAAATGTTTAAAGCGTCCATCTTCTGATTAGCTAATGAAGTGAAATAGAATAATATGGAAACATCCGCATCCACGCATGCAAAATGTGTGATATCCCTTGAGTATAATTTTTATGTGCAAGAAAAGGAAGTGTGAATGTTATAAGCTGGAATAGTAAGTTGACTGGACCAGGGAACAGCCAACTGAAACTTAGAAAAGTAAGGGAAGTAGACCTCACGTTACTGATATTCTTCCTTGGGTTTCTAACTGGGAATCAGGAACTTTCAGCTCTTTTTAAAGAATTGTCACTGAAAGCATCAAGCAAGTTTAAGTAATTGAATCAATGGAGAGACGATGTTAAGCTCAAACTGGAAAGTTATGGTCACAGTCTTCTTATCTGTGTTTTGGAGATGTAGGTGCCTGGTCATCCCTGGACTCTATTTTCTAGTGTAAGGTTGTATCTTCCAGGTCATGAGCCCATATGAACCTGAGAAACAAAGCTGGGAAGAGAGGCACTTAGGTGGAGCACAGGAGTCCCCAGCATGATTATCAAGACTAAAGTTGCTTTGTCACCACCGATAGGTAGAATTTGACCAGTGGACTGTGAGATATTAAACATTTGTTGTACAATATTCTCAGATGTGTTGAAGAATCACAAATCTACAGGAGCCTTTTCTTACAAGAGTTAAAAAAATAAGTAATATATAATAGTAAAGATTATTTGTAGAATTTACTTAAATGATGTGAAAATTGTTTGTATAATGATGGTTAATACTTAATTTTGGGACTGTAGGAAAGGCTGTTAATTGCCGATTTGGCGATTTCTGCTTGTGAGTTCATGTTCGAAGAAACAAGAAACTATGTTAAGCAAAGAAAAGCTTTCGGAAAAACAGTTGCACATATACAGGTAAGCCTGCAGTGACCATTTTGTATTACTTTATTTGGTCATTTGAGATAGGTCTAGGTGAGTCAGTAATTAAGCATAATTTTTGTATAAGGTGGTGCTAGAAACCGTGAGAGTGGGAGAGGCACCTAAAGAAAGAGGTTCAGATCACTAAGGCAGGAAGAGGGCCTGGGCAAAGGCTTGAGGAGCGCTACAAGACTTGAAGGTGGCATAGGGGAGAAGGAGCTTGCAAAGGTAGTTTAGAACAAACGAAGGAAGCAGACCAGAAGAGAAAGCCAAGAGGAAAGTTGATCTCAGGTAGAAGGGAATGGTAACAAATTATAGACCCTCTGGTTTTCTAACCAAAAGGACAGTTTATAAGAAATATAACCATTAAATAAGTGAGACTTCTTATTAGCAGAAAACTTTGAATTGGCATTTTTTTTTGAAATTTCATGTGTGTGGAGTGCATGCATGAATGTATGCATGTTTGACTATGAATGGGCACACATATATGTAGCATGTCCTAGCTTGATGTTGGGAATCAGCTTCAGTCATTCTTTCATCATGTTTTGAGACTGGGTCTCCCCTAACTAAGCACAGAGCTTATCAGATTTGCCTAGTCAGCTTGCTTCCCAGGTTTCCCCTTCAGGGGCTGGAAATACAGTCAGCTTCTTCATCCAACCTGGCATTTTACAGGATCTGGGTTCTAAACTTGGTTCCTTTTGCTTTTGTAGCAAATGCTTTAACTACTGAACCATCTCTCCAGCCCATTTTTATAATTTATGAATAGAATGACTTGAACTGAAAAGACTTTGTGAAAGAAGTAGAAATGAAACACCTTCATAGTATTATGGGATAGTGCTCTAGAGATTTATGTTCAAGTGTGTTTTAAATCCTTACACAGCTACTGAAATCACTGCAGTCCAGATAAGTTGTACTTTCTCAGAAATAATTTCCTATTGACATGCAAATGGTGAGATCTTAAAATTGTAAAATCTTAAAGTCTGTAAGACTTGCAAAGTTTATTCATAAACAGAAATATTTTTACTACTGAACATTGATGTGATTACTGTGTACATAAAGAACTTGGATATCACCTTGCAAAGTAAGTCCTCAGTAAAGCTAGCCACCACCATTTTCCTTTACATAGTTCTTTAGACCCGTCTGTTTCCATGCTAGGGGTCTTTTGAAATTGTTCTTTTGTTTTGTTTTTATAAGTATTGTTTATTTTAATGAAGCTGGTACTGATAATGTCCATTGAAAACCCAAGTCCTGGACCAGAAAGTACAAATAAAATCAAAAGGAGCAGTGTTCTGTTGCATACAGTTCTGCATGAATAACTTTATTAACTGCTAATGAAAATTAGAACTTTTCTGGGATCTTCTGACAAGATTTTTTTCATCTTAAAATGCTTTCTCTTCAGTAAAGCCATCTTTGGAGTTAGTCATTACTTTCATCTTGACTCCAAACCAGATCTTCTTTTGGTCCAGACCCTCAGATTTTAAAAGTAGCTTCAAGTTAAGGAAAGGTCATTTTTCCAGCTGTTCAGTTCTCTGAAAAACTTCCATCTCCCACTGAAAATCATAGTCCAGGAGTGAAGCAATCACATGCCAGAACTTCAGGGCCAATTGGAAGGTCATTATGAACACTCACACTGATGGATCTTATTTATCACCACAAAACTAAAAATGCACAGTCCTGATAAAGGCAGGCTCTCTGTGCAAATGTAAAATCTTTAAAATGGAGAGGGTGTGAAGGGGCTGAGGTCTGATTATCAAACATCAGCACAATGAAAACAACTGATAATGAATATCGAACACTAGAATTCAAATGACCAGATGCTTTAAGAGGTGGAGTGCCAGTATTCAATTTTCATTTGAATACCACATTACAAAAAAACCATTTTTAAAAATAAAAAAGAATTGAGGGAAAAGAGAAAAAATATAAAGAATATCTAAGCCGTTGAATGATGACCCCGTTTGTTCCTGATAAACTTCAATCACATCTTCTTCCTCCATTCCCAGTTCTTTTTGAGTATGATTATTAGCAGTTCTCTGACTTTCAAAGAGAAACCTAAGTGAATTCATTGGAACTCCCTGTCTTTGACAGTATGATTTTTTAAAGTTTCTTGAGATGTGTTGTCATTGTCACTTTGAAGTGACTCTCACTGCTATCCTGTCCAATGACTTTGAGTTTAATGTATTCTACTTTCTTACCCCTAAGTCCTCAGTTGAAGGAGGTTATATACTCCTTCAACTTAGTCACAGTGTGACTTTCTCATCTTTACTCATGAGAAACCAGTCAGTATTACTTACCAACAAAATCCTATATCAGTTTCACATCAAAAATGTTCCTTCCATGACCACTATAAAAAATTGAACCAAGTAGACATAATGTCCATTCTTTTTGAAATGTTTTCTGTGTTTACATGTTTCATATTGGATTATACAAAAAATGACCCTGATTTCCTAGATTTTCAGAAAGCACATGGTTTGCCATTTCACCATAAGGTGTTAGAAACTGGCCCATGCTGCTATTCCTAAAGGTAGAAGGATCCTTTAGGATGCAGTCATTGCTTTGTAATGTTTTGATTAGAAATGGACTGCATATGTCATCTAGTATCATAATCTTCATAACGTGAACTCCGTGCATATTTGGGGGAGTGCTGTTAGTCATATAAACATGTGTTGCATACATGGGTAGTATAGACAATGGCACTACTGCTGACATATGCATCCTGTGCTTGTGAAAACAGTCTGCATTGAGATTACATGTCACGTTACACCCACAGTCCTGAATTTTATGTTTACCCATACTCAAGAGGACACATCAAGAATTTGACTTGTACCATTTCATTTTGTGGAGAATAGTGTGGTTTACACAGTGATAAAATTCCTTAATGGCCTGTTTCTCAGAATGGTTCCCCATTGTTAGGCAACAGGTGACTGTATTACTTTCCTTTTCATAGCAAAAAAAAAAAAAAAAAAAAAAAAGAGCTTTATAAAGTAAGTATCATTTTGCTACTTCTAACTCAGGTAGTTCACTGAATTTCCAGTAGGTGGCAGTAGTAATCTTAACCTAGCATTCTTCCACAAATTCATGCTTTTTTGTGTGTGTGCTCACATATGCATGAATGTATATGTGCATGTATATGTGAAGTTCAGAGGTCGACTTTGGGTATCTTCCTCTGTTGCTGTCCACCTTATTTTTTGAGACAGGATCTCTTTCTGAACCCGAAGCTTGCTGTTCAGCTAGTCTGGCTGGCTAAAAAAACCTGGGGTCCACACCTGGCTTTTACTTGCGAGGTGGATCTGAACTCAGGTCCTCACACCTGCACCACCTGCACTTTACCTGCTGAGCCATTTAGCCCCTACAGACTCAGTTTTTTATACAAGTTGTATCATATTCCTAGCAAGTACATGTGTTTTGAAATTTCCGAGCTATTCTTTCAATTTCATTGCATCTAAATAAGCTTCTTTGAAAAGTATTACTATTTCAAGTGCGAAATCATAAGCAGAGAAGACAAATGACCAGTATATGCCTGTATATTCCAGAGCTGAAATTGAAGACCTGTATTTGCCACGGTATTCTTGGCCAAATTCCACCTTTGGAACTTATAACTATCGGGGTTTTTTTCTCTCTTTATTATTCTTGAATCTTGGACATTTGGCCTTTCTGACCACTTGGCTATATGTCACAAACTTTCTTTCCTTTTCAGACTAGAAAGAGACCATACTAAAGTAACAGTAATTGTATGATTTTCATTTTTTGATCTATAAAGGTCATGTTTTACTCTATAATTGGCAATAAGACAGTGCAATCAAGTGCTAAATAACTTGTAAGTGTCCTACATAGAATGTGTAATGTGTTGTCTTATTTCTCCCTTTATGACTGTATATAAGTTGGCAATCATTATCTTCATTTTGCATGTCATTTTATAGATGAGACAAAGAAGCTGTGTAACTTACCCCAAATTCTACAAATATTCTAATTCTAGAATTCACACGTGTATAAAATACATTCTGAATTCTTCCCCGCTACCCTTTCCTATTTCCTTTCTCCACTATCTCCCTCCCACAGTCATGTCCCTTTGTTTTATACATGTCCCACTGGGTTCAATCAGGATCTTCTGTGCAATCCTAGGACTATCTCTTGAAGACTAGTAAGTTTCCCTATAGATACTTAACAGGGTTATTTTTATCTCATCCCCTTCCACCCCAGTACTTTCATTACTCTTGGTCTATCTGCACCTCGTCCAGTCTCATGGGTTTCTCCTCTGTTCTTAGGTGACTAGGTAGATCCATGGTTGCCATTAACTACCTCTGCCGCAGGTTCACTATTACCATGTTCCTATCATTTTTGGAGCTTGGCATGTTATATTCTTTCTGCTCCTTCCACAAGCGTCCCTAGGCCTTTAGGTATAATATGTATGCTGCACTAAGAACTGATTCCCCAGACTAAACTTGTTCTCAGAATCTTGTGCAGCTGTAGTCACTGTAGACTCTTCTGCTTAAGTCTGTGGCGTTCTTTGTATTCTTTTCACCCCCTCTTTTGTGATACTCCTGATTCCTAAGGAATGAGGGTGGGATGTCGTTTCTAGGGTTAAGCACTCAATAGTGTGCCAACTTCCATTTATTGCAGAAGAAACATCAAGGATATAGGCCGAGTGCTGCATTAGTTGATGGGTTTAAAGATAGACATTTAGACTATAGTTCCATACCTTCTTCCTTTAGCAAAACTGTGGTAGTCAGAGCATTCATTCCTAATGATGCACATTTTATGGCCCAGGAATTTAAAGTGGAATACCTTTGTTTCTTTCCAAGTTTCCCTCACCTACTGGGCAGCGAAATGAAAATGGAATGTGTTTTTTTAACAGAACTCTTAGTCATTTCCTGTGTGGCACCTGCTATTTATTTTAAGGGCATAAACTCTTGGAAAAATAGAAAAGGAAAAAAATGCAGTTTCCCTTCTATGTTTCCAAAAAGAAAATAGTTCCTAATACCTTGTACCTGGTATTACTCAATTACAAAATTTAGCAAGTCAAATTTGTTTTATTTTACATTTAAGTCATAAAATATGGCAGACACAGTTCAGTGGTTTAATTGACTGTGGGTTTGGCAACCTCTCCAAAGTGTCTTCCAAGTTCTGACTAGAATAAGATAGATTTCTTTCAGAACTTTGCAGGCTGTATTCAATTCAATTTAGTTAGTAACTTACAAGTATGTGTGTGTGTGTGTCACAGTGTCTTACATAGCCTAGGCTGGCCTTGAACATGCTAAGTAGCCATGGCTATTCTTGAACCTGAACCTCTTGCTTTTACTTCCCAAGTGCAGGGATTTGGGACATGCACCATCACACCTAGCTAAGATTTCTTCTTAAATATGAACTACAATATTAGCTATTAGGAAATGTTTGTAGCTGTTAAAGATTCTGCTCTGAGCATGTTTGATCATTCACAGAAAACACACTAATGTGGGATGAAGTTATCAGCTACCATTCACTAGAGAGAGATACCAGAGAGCATGCTGGCATGGTCATAGTGAAGTACAAAGGCCAATAAAGTGCAACCACCCGGTTTTGTGACAAGAGCATGTAAATGTTTCATCTCTTTATCTGCAGACAGTAAATTATGGATTATTAGCAGCATTAGTTTTCAGACCTTTGGACCAAGCAGATTTGCTGAAACAAGAATTGTAAATGACTCCACTATGGTTTGATATTAGCTTGAGCTTCTAGAATCCCCTAGCACTCATAAGTATATCTCTCACATGAGTGAGATCATGATTCTTTCATTGTTAATTGTGCATACATTCGCATATGTGGTATCACACAGGGGCAAAAGCTCATGAGACTTACCATTTTCCCCTTGATTTTCCAAAAAAATGTCATGAGGCATTCGGACTCAGTTTTGAGCAGACTTAGAAAACAGTTTGAGGGCTTTTCATGTAATATTCCTCTTCTGTTTTTGATACCTATAAAATTATTTCCTCACTCTTTGGATTTTTCTCTGAGTGAGCTTTAATGTCCTTGGGTGAGTGTGGGGAATTTTGTGCTGACTAAAGGGTAGAGATTTGGCCTAACTAAACATACATAGTGAGTAGAAAAGAAAATGGAAATCATGCCAGCGTGCTCAGAACTGGAAACCAGGTGTTGACGTATCCCCGCTGGGCCAGCCAGGGGGGTAGGGGGCCTCGGGACTAGAGGTGAGGGGGCGAGCCCCTGGGAATCAGGTGAGAAGCAACAAGCTGCAGCAGATTCGCATTTATTAAGGGGGTTTGGGTTTATATAGGGTTTGGGTCCAATCAGGTGTTGCCATCCCTCCTCCAGGGGACAGCCACCAGTCATTTAACTGTTTACTAGGTGTCCCTTGCGGGGACAAATCAGACAGCTACTTCCCTTTGGTTGTTCATCCCTTCGCCTGCATGGTCCTCTTGTCTGTACATCCAGGCTTGTCCTGAATTCGGGAGCCGGGCTAGGGCCTCCTTGAGGTGGTAGTGCCTCAACCAGGGACTGTGAGGATCCCTTGCTCTGAGGTTTCCCTGGAAGGCAGAGCCTGGGAATCTCTAGAACAAAGCAATAAGAGGTAGAACAATCCAGGATGGTTCCCAATGTTATTCTTGGGCCTCCACAGGCACAATGTCCTTTTGATACACACAGACATGGGCACACACATACACACACACACACACACACACACTCACACACAAGAATTGGAGACCATGATGTCTAGGTAGAAGCTGGATGCTATCAGCTTTTCCATTGCTTGGTTTGGAAATTGTTAAATTCCAGTTACACTCTTTTGAAAAGATTTAGGACCAAACAAAGGAAAGAAGGAAAAACACTTGGCCTTTTCTATAGCAGAAGAGCTGATCCACCTGTGACAGAATCTGTTCCTTAGAGAGTCTCTGCCATCTGACACAGCCAGCTCTTGTCTGGTCCTAGTTCATCATTGTATTCCCTCCCATTCCTTGATTTTCCAGAAAAATACCAAAGCTATGCCTACCATCAGTCACGCTTAGGCTCGAGCATTGCTCTAACCAGCAGTGTAAAGTGGTCCAGCATCCCCTGAGAAACTAGTCCCCCAGCTCTCCTTTGAAAACTCAATCCTGCCTTGGAACAGTAGACGCACATGGGTTAATGTCCAACTTGGGTTTCACTGTGTTGCTTTCAGCATTGTCTACTCTCATGCTGTCTGGTAGCCATGGTGACAGTCTCATAAGTTCTAGAGCAAAGTAACTAGAATAGTTTCTCTAAATTTCCACAAAGAATGTAAAGCCAGTTGACCAGAGCCAGGCCTCAGACCTCAGAAATTAGCTGGGATAGAGGACACTTTTGGAGGCAAATCCAAGCCAGTTTCTGGAAAAAGATTCAAGAGCCAATGCTAGAGAAAACAAATATAAACAGACTTCAAACAGATATAAACAGAGTTCAGGGTGTGAGAGCTGAAAGTCAAGGATGAAAAAGAACTTACTTGAAGGGAGAGCCACCAGGAACAATTGAGAATGGTCACAACAGAATGATTTATGCAAATGTCCGGTGCCCGTGCCCAGGAGCTAGATATGTAGAGTGTTCATAGTCAGACCATTCAGTATTGTCTACACATGAGTTATTTTTAATGGACAGAAGGGAGGACGGGGAGAAAGAGAACCTCTTCTCTTTCCAGTTTGTTACTTCATTATTTTAGTTCAAAACAAAAAGAAGTCTGTGCTTAACTTTAGTACTAGAGAATTACTCTTGAAGGATGCAATCTGTGGAGGAATTTAGATGTTAGCCACTGTTTGCAAAGGATTATACCACTAGGTGGCGATCACACCTTCAAGTCATGCTGTTCTTCAAGCTGTTGCCTTTAAAACATCCCATGTAGTTCATGTGTTTACCTTTTCTTACATCTTCTGCTGTAATAACTCTGTGTGTGTGTGTGTGTGTGTGTGTGTGTGTGTGTGTGTGTGTGTGTGTGCGCGCGCGCGCGTGCCTGTCTTTCTGTTTATGTCTATGTGTATCAGAGGGCACTGTATGTGCCTGTGGAGGCCCAAGGGTGATTTTGGGGAGTCATCCTGGATCCTGGATTGCTTCTACCTCTTTTTTGCTTTGCTCAGAGATTTCTCAGGCTCCGTCTTCTGGAACCAGCAATGTAGATCTTCCCCTTCCCCCTCCCCCCCGCAGTTTCTTCCTCGACTTTTTTTAATGTGGGATCTGGGATCCAAACTTAGGTCTTTCTGTTTGTGAGGCAGAGTCTTAATTCCTGAGCTCTGTAGTAACTTTCTTCACACTGACATATACTGGGGTTTTCATATGCCCTTTATTGGAGGAAAATTCCAATTTGGTTTTGTTTTAAAGATAATCTTACCTAATTAAATGCTGAATCAAGCCTATATTTTTAACATGCTCTTTTTTTTCCCCTTTTTCAACTTAAGACGGTGCAGCATAAACTCGCAGAATTGAAAACGCACATATGTGTGACCAGAGCTTTTGTAGACAGCTGTCTGCAGCTGCATGAAGCAAAACGTCTGGATTCTGCCTCTGCTTCCATGGCGAAATATTGGTATGCCTGTTACAATAATTAAAATGTAGCATTTATTTGCCCAGACTCTGTGGAGTTCTGCCAGCCTCAAACTTGAGAGCATTCAAGGAAGAAACCTGTGTCAAAGACAAATAGCAGTCAGAATCAACTTTGAAAAAAAAAAAAAAAACCTACAAAAATTCCATTAGGTCTATTTGTCATGTGCTAAAAATTACTTGAATTATTATTTAATTCATGACTTGTTATTGAAAATAAAATATTAAGAGACTGATGGAGGATGACTGAGTACTTTATGCAAGTAATAGCTTTAATTTTAAATGATCTGAAGGGTAGCATCATCAGGATGGATAGAGGAAGCAGAGTCTGCCGTGGAGTTCCAGCTCTGCTACGTAGCTCCAAATTAATTCTTACTAGGACAACTTTTTGTTGTCTGAAGAAGCATTGAGTCTTGAATTACTGACTGACCAGTCAGAAGCTGTAATGTTGTTTTTAGTACAAGAAAAACAAAAGTCTATGAACTTCAGAAGGACTCTTGTTTGAGTGGAAGATGATTGACAGTAATGACAAAGATGGGCTTGAAAAACAGACCCCAGTGAGACTTTTGTGCATTTTAAGGTGCAAAAGCATGTAGTCTAAACCAGAGTGTGGAATAGGGATTTGGCTTCCTTTGATAAACAACATTCTCACATTTCATCAGCCCCAGAGTAGCCTAGAAAAAAATTCCTGTCATTATTCATTAACCTTGGTTCAGTTCAGTCATTACTAGAGTAGGGGAAATATGCAGCATAGTGCTTTATGTACAGATCCTGTAATAATAAAACTACCAGATTAAAAAGTAACATGAGAAGATTAGATACTCATATTTTTTTGGGGGGAGGGGAGGGTATTTCATAGTTTTACCAAGTTCTTTAGCTAATGGAAAAAAACATAGAAAGGAATTTTGGGTAGTTTTCGGAAAAGAATTTCACATAGCTTAGTCTTGTTCTTTGAAAGTACCAGGTTTAGGGCTGGAGAGATGGCTCAGGGATTAAGATTCTGTCTTGCAAACAGAAGGTCCTGAGTTCAGATCCCAGGTCCCATGTAAAAATGCCGGGTGGAAATGTGCACTTCCAATCTGGGTGAGTGGGGCCTGGGTGAAGCATGAAGGGGGCAGAAGCAATCCAGGATGATTCCTGAAGTCATCCTTGGGCCCCACAGGAACACACACACACACTCTGAAAATAAATAAAATACGTTTTTAAAAAAGTACCAAGTTTATTGGCATAACAATGCTGAACATTGAAGGCCAAAATGTAGCTAAAGATGTAACTACCAAATACTCAGTGAAAATGCTTCCAAAATCCAAAGCACTTACTAAATTCCAGATATTGTTGCCTCCAGAGAATTGTCTGTTAATTATTATATTGTTAGCATGTTTCTTAGACATCTCCTCTCTGTCCTGTGGTTTTATTTTTTAAAAATGTTTTTGTTCTGAGACAAGGTCTCATGTAGTCCAGCCTGGTCTTGAACTTGATTTGTAGCCAAGGATGGCCTTGAATTTCTGATTCTCCTGATTCTCCTACCTCTGCCTCCTAAACTTCGGGATTACAGGAGCATACTACCATGTCTATGCCTGCCTTTGCTTTGCATTATCCACTGAAAAATAAGTAGGTAGAGAATGTTGATCTTATTTTCATATTGTGGTGAATAAAACCCCTATAGTCACCATATAGATTTAAAAGATATTTAAAATCGTGATAGGTTAAATAGGTAAGCTTGTTTTTATTTATTTCTGTATTTTTTTAAGATAGGGTCTCATGTAACCAATCAGGCAGGCCTCCTATTACTATGTAGCAGAGGCTGCCCTTGAGTTTCTGATTTTCTTGCCACTACCTTCGAAGTGTTGGGATTACAGAAATGTACCAGCATACTTAGATTTATGTAGTTCTGAGATTTGAACCCAGGGATTCATATTTGGTAGGCACATACTCTACCATCTGAACTGTATTCCCAGCCTCCTCAGCAAAAGCATAGTCTAACCTTAAGAGATTGCTATGTTGTGTGTGTTTTTTTTTTAAACAAAATCCTAGCAGAGATAAAATTGATGAAGAAGGTATTCTTTACATGAATTTCTCTTAAAATTTATTTCCTATGTACTTTTTATTGTCTTCTCTGGCTGTCATGTCTAGCGTTCTATTTGGATTGCTTGATAAATGATTTGTTTTTGAAGTACTGTATGGAAATCCATCTGAGCTGTTCCTCTTTTGTTTGGTTATCTAGGGCATCTGAATTGCAAAACACTGTAGCTTATGACTGTGTGCAGCTCCATGGAGGCTGGGGGTACATGTGGGAGTACCCGATTGCAAAGTGAGTATGGCAAGAATACCCCATTGCAAAGAGAGTGGGGTGGTTTTTTATGTTCTTAAGGTTGCAAGTCATAGAAATATTCTTTCCTGTACTTTGTATAACAAATAGAATGGTAAAAAGATGTGAAGTCTGCATTTTCAATTGACTATGGTATGTATTCATGCAAATCAGCTTTAGTTTGTGAGCTCACCAATAGGATTTTATTATCAAAGAAAGCAAAGAGACTGATATATTCTTTTCATTTTTCATTATTGATGAATTTTGTTCTTTGACAATTTCATACATGCATGTAATACATTCTGATTACTTACCCTTTTTACATCCTTCTCCGCTAATCCCCCCTCCCTGCAATGCTTGTCTCTCTATTTTGCCCTGTGTCCCAGTGGCTTTAACTAGCACTCCCAGCCCTACCCTATCCTGACTGGGGACTCTGTTGGCTCCCCCTTCAGGTGCATGAATGGCACGGACCTGCTGGCTATTCACTGTTTATCCGCACTCTGTAGGGCCCCATGGGTGTCTCCTCATTCCATAGCTGCCCGTTGGCCTTGTAAACCCCCGTAGGCTCAGTGTCAGTCCCCACACGGGTTCATGGTTGCTGCGGCCTTGTTTTTTTATTTATTTGTTTTTTAAGCAGGATGTCTGATCTCAAACCTTCTCCCTGTGTTCTGGTCCTCACATTCTTTCTGCCCTGTCTTCCACAGAGGCCTGAGCCTTTAGAACTCGTCTGTATACCATGCTGAGAACTAGCTCTTCACCCTTCATTTATTCTCAGCGCCTGCTGTGCTCTCATGGTTCTCTGCATCCACTTCCAGTCACTGTGTGGAAACACTCTTCCGCCTGAGGTTGAGAGTGGTCTTTATAAATTCTTTGCAAAAGAGGGTTAAATAACCCACTTAGGGCCAAGACACTGATGTATTTTTTAACTTGATGCTTGGCTTAAAAGACATGTCACTTGGGGCTGGAGAAGTGGCTCAGGGGTTAAGCCTCCGCCTTGCAGGCGGAAGGTCCTGAGTTCGGATCCCAGATCCCACGTATAGACGCCAGGCAGAAGCGGGGCGGCCTGCACTTCTGGTCCTGGTAGGGCGGAGCCTGTGAATCCCGGGGCAGAAGGAGGTGGAGGCATCCATGGTGGTTCCCGAATTCGCCCATGGTTCTACACATACACACACACACACACACACACACACACACGCACGCACACACGCGCACACACACACACACACACACACACACACACACACACACACACACGTGCGCACATACATATGCACATGCGCACAGTTGAATAAATAATAATAATAATAAAAGACATGTCACTTTTGAATTTGTTTCTTATTTATTTATTTACAATCATGAAGATTGAACCCAGTGCCTCCCACATCCTAGGAACATAGTCTGGCTGACCGCCATCCCCAGATATATATTTTTTAAGAACAGACAAAATAGCCGCACAGAATGATTAACTTGCACAGTGGAAGGACCTAAGATGTCATGCCCTAAATATTTATTTTGCTTGAAAAATAAATCAAAAGAATTTTTTTCCAAATAGAATTTGTATCTATTCAAATTCAAGACAAGTAAAGATACCACATTTCACTGTGTAAGATAGGATTGTTAGCTGGAAACAGTAGTTGTTGGTATTAAAGCAGTGTTAGAAGGAAGAAAACTTGAAACTTTTAAATCCCTGCTTTCAGATTAAGAGATGCTTACATTCTTTTAAGAAATACAGTTATCATTCTTGACTAGTGTGCTAGTTCAAAGATTGTTGAATCTTTATTTAAACTACTTTTTCTTCCAAAGACTTAGAAATTCTTAATGTTGCCTGTACTAACAAAGCCAATTACATATTAAATACGTTGTGGATGCAGTATATTGACTTTGATTTAAGAAAATCATTCTATTTGTGTGTCTTACACTACTCCCAGATTAAACTTACACATATATATATGTTATTGCTGAGTTTTGACCTCACAAGTAGAAGAGATGCTTTGCTTCCTTTTTTCACTTTTAGTGCCCTGCAGCATGTGGGTCTGCTTTAGTTTTAATTGCTAAGTTCAAGCTTTGAGAACCACGGGTGAAGGGTCCCCTGAAGGGCGGGAAGAGCACCCTGAGTTGGAGTCTGCACTGCAGCACAGTTCCACAGTTCTCAGGCTGCCTTCCTCTGTTAATTCCAGTGGCTATGTTTAATTAGTAACTTAAGAAAGGTCTGCTGATCTCTGTCATACATATTCTGTTGGAACTTCTTTAATGGGGGGAGGACCCATCTAATAGCCCCCAAATACCCAAAAGCATGGAGATTACTTAAGTGGGCTGGAAAGTCAGGAGAATCCACAAGATGGAAGTGTTTGGGAACAACAAAATCTGCTAAAAAAAAAAAGTCTCTATACTTTAAAACATAACAGTAAGTATTGAGAGTTAATTTCCTTTCCAATGCTGTATTTACCAAAATCCCAATTGTCTGCAAGAGCCCTGATGAATGTGGAACAAGAAATCCAGATTAGTCACGTTCCAAGATAACGGCCACATTTCCTTTGTCTTAGAAATTAAATAATTAAAGTCCAAATGTTCTACTTGAGAAAGAAATGTGTGTCTGCTGTGAAAGTCCAAAGCTCACTGACTAGCTCCACATGGCTGGACCAATGAAAGTATTGTGGTATAATAAACACGCTGGCAAGGATGCAATACCCCCACAGTCTTGTTCCAGTCTGACAGTTATCTGTTATGTGACCCGTGAATGGTAACCATTAACGAGTAAATGTATTAACTTCCCTGGATCTCTGTTCTTTCTACCTGTGAAACAGTAATTATATGCATCCCTGTGATCTCAGAGCTAAAAGGTCAAATTGAGAAGAGAAACGCTAAACACAGCCACACGGGTGCCACATGGTTGTCAAGAGTGACTTTCCAGGCTAGGGACACGGCAAGGCCATACATAGCAAGGCCATGAGTTCTATCCCTACCACCAGAACTATAACAAAGAAGTGGCTTCCCTATTGTTGTGTGTGTGTGTGTGTCTTACAGTGGACTCAAGTGTTTCAGTCATAACTGTAGTTATTCATCATTTCCCCCAGAATAAGACACCTGTTAATTTTGTGGGGGGAATAAAACCAAACATTTTCTAAAGCATCAGGTGGCGTTCAAAGTGATGGGTGGGATTTAAAGGAATCCAGAGAAATGCATAATTTCTCTATTTTTATCTTCAGCATCAATAGATTTCAACTTTTTAAAGAAACAGGATGGAAACAAGAAACTAAGATACTCCATGCGTTTCTAAATTTAAAATATTCTTTCCAGATTGCTATTATATACATGCTCAGTTTTACAAAATGCAGTCAAATGAAATAAACCTAAATGTTAATTTGATTTTGTAATCACTGTAAGCAAGCAGCTGTACAGATTGTCAATATCTTAATAGGTTTTTTGTGTACCATGTATCAGATGAATTGTATTAGAAAAATAAGTAATTTATGAAAACTTTTATTGCTTAGATTTTATTAAATGGATACTTCAACTTGTAGGTACCTGGAGAAGTGAAATTTAAAATGTCTACCATCTTTTATTTACATAAATCCAATCATCTTCTCATTTATCCAGAGCTTATGTAGATGCTCGAGTTCAGCCCATCTATGGTGGCACCAATGAAATAATGAGAGAGCTGATTGCAAGAGACATCGTCCGTGACAAGTAGACATCTGCCCACATCCTGGAATCCTATTACGGCTAATCTGGTTTTAAATCTACTCAAGATAAACAGTAACCTGAAGAAGGGAAATACTAAAGGTGTTTTTAATGTGCTCTCCAAAGAGGAAGAAACTTTAAAAAATGCATGTAAAATTAAAAAGTGGAGGAAGTATTTGAACCCACAAAGCCTAAAATCCCATCAGAGGTTTTGCCTTTTTTATATCTGTAGAAAAAAATGTAAAATTTTCTGACTCTAGAAGCCTTAACATTTCAGTTATTTCTCAAATTCTAAAGAGCAGAAATAACACAACTAAGATCCTTAAAAATCATAGCAGAAGTTATTTTATATTTGTTATAACTGAATTAATAATACTTACAGTACATAGTACTTTGAAAGAGACAATATTCAAATGAAAAGTCACTTCAGCTATTTTTGGTTCCAGATTCCTTAGAACATTGACTTCTATCATGCTCCCAACAGTAATAATGAGATTTTTTTCAGTAATAAATGAGATGTTTCTTCAGATACACTGTATACTCTTTATATATGTATATGCAATTATGTCTCAATTAAAAAATAAAGTAAAATTTAAAACTTGTGCAGAATGTGTGTGCAGTGCTGATGATTGAAAGGTTTCTCTGGCTGGCTACAGATTTCCACTCTAACTCAATTTAAAGCCGAGAACACAGTAATCCATCATCCTTAAATTTCAAGATGTTTGTTGGTGTCTGAGCAGCAGCTTTTATTGTGTGACCATGCAATTTATTTCTACCTAATAAATATTGTGTATCTTCTGGAAACCAGACTGTTAGCCATGTGACAGCAAACAAGCCCAGGAAGGCTCCTGAAATTTTCTAGTCATAGTTAAGTGCCTTAAAAGAGAGACACATTTAAAATAAGAAAGAGAAAAATCATAATTGGTGACTTAAGTAATTATGATGAACAAAACCAGCAGGTTATAAACTGCCAACATCATTTCAGTAACTGAATGGTTCTCCTCCGCCTCCAGCCGCAATATACAGATGACAACGAAGAAACCCATTTTAACATAAAAATGAACACATTCTTACTCAACTTAAAAAGCACTTGAGCATTACTTGATTGTTGCAATAGGGAGCAGCAGATGAAGGTAGAGGGTTTTGTTGTATCTTTTACTTCTAGTACGCAGCTTTTCTGTACTCTGTAGAAGTTTGTGTGCTTGCCAGCTTAGGTTCTTTTATATGCATTCATGACCTTGAGCAATGGGTTGAAGTAAATTCTTTCTAAGTATTACAGTACTCCTATCTTTCACTGCCCTCCTGCTGGCAGGAAGTTTAAAGGATTCCTTAGCCTCTTTTAGTCCCCTCCAGAATAGTAGGGGAGAATTAGATCTTAGGCATAAACCATCATCTTCTATAGGATAAAGTATTGGACAGTGGGAAAATTCTAGACTGTGGAGGTTGACAGATCTCATTTGAAGGATGATTGCCCTCTAAGGATTTAGAATTTTTAACCTGATTAAAGAAAGATTTCAGAATATGCTTCTCAACCTTTTATATGGTCTTCATTTCTAAGGCAGCTAATCTTTGTGCTTTGTTTGTGTGGCTTTGATTATTGTCCCTCAGGGAGGGAATTCATCATCTGTGGCTCATGCGGTGCTGAGTGCTCAAGAAACAATAAATAGTAATAATGCTGAAAAGAGCAAGCTGGATGGACGCAGCCAGAAAGCTGCACTATGTAAATATTAATGAGAATTTAAAGGCCGGGTAATTTGTTTTTCAGCTGAGATATTTAGGGTCATAATTACTGCTATTACTGATTTAAATTACTTTTGTCCTATATATCTTTGATGGTGTCATTAAAAACTGTTTTGACTTGCTCTTTTAATATCTAACCGTGCAAATCTTTAGTAACCTAGTAATCTCAGTAGTTTATTGTTCAAAGTATAAGATTTCTAGGAGACTTTTTCAAGTCAGTATTTTTAGCACATACAGCATTTATTTATTTGGAGTCTTTGGAAAGGTTTGACCTTGAAATTGAGACCAAATATAGACCTGTCTACTGCTTTATAATAAGCACTAGGAAGTTTTTACTTAAGAAATTATGGAAAACATATTAAAAGTAATATGATGAAATTTTTTTGTCATTTGCCACTCTTACTCCCAGGCTTTGGTTCTGAAGTATTTTGAGGCCTAATAAGGTTTAATGCTATCACATACACATGTTATTGCTGAAAAGAGTCTTATCTAGCCAGAAAGTCACTATCATACTACAGAAATTTAAATTTAGCAAGTGTCAGAGTTAGGCATAGGTGTCAACTTGACAGTTGAGGGTTTGAACTCTGGGCACATTGTAGAGAACTAGTTGAGTTAAGCACAGAGCAAACCTGCAGGAGATTGTTTAGCTGATGGGGAAGGCTCAGCCCATAGTGAGTGGTACTAGGCCCTGGAATAAAATACAAAGAGCTGGTTGAGAAAGTTGGCATCCTTCTGTACACTTGGCCAGACATGCTGGTCTGGCAAGTAAGGATTGTCCCTCCTTCAGCTGTTATGTAGAGATGGTGTGGCCAGTTCACTCCGCCCTGGTGTTGGTGTGAGCTCTCCTGTCAAGCTAGACTGATAACGGTAACTGGACAATAAGAGAAAATAACTCCTTGTTCCCTTAAGCTGTTTGATGGTGATTTATCAGCAATCATGCTGGCTAACTGCTACAGCACGTAATGCTAGTTTTTTTTTTTAAAGAAGTCTGAATTATTTATTTATTATTCAGTTGTGCATGTATGTGTGTGCACGTTTGTGTATGTATATGTGTGTGTGTGTAGAACCACAGACTGAATTCGGGAACCACCATGGACCGCCTCCACCACCTCCTTGTTTACTCTGCCTCGGGATTCACAAGCTCCGCCCTATCTGGCGTCTATACGTGGGGTCTAGGATCCAAACTCAGGACCTTCCGCTTGCAAGGCAGAGGCTTAACCCCTGAGCCACCTCTCCAGCCCCCTAATGCTAGTTTCATATACATTTCCTTCATTGTATAAACAATACCTTTGGTTAGTGTCTTTAAATTAAGTTCTAAGCAAGATCTACAAATCCCATTTGACTTACCTCTTGAATTTCTTTTATGAGAGTCTTCCTTTATTTCTCTAATATAATCATTGCTATGCAAGCTTTAAAATTGCCTTCTGTGGTTCTTGGAATTTTAGCACCTGTAGATCCATGATTCTAGTGTTGTGGATTCTCACAGCTGTGTCCACAGCCAGGAGGCGAACAGCCCATTGCCCAGAATTGCCTATGTTTGCTTCTGGCTCCTTTAAGTGCCTGTGCCCATTGATCCATTCTTCATCATAGTTTTGTCTCAGTGAGATTGGGACCAGAAGTGCACCCATGGGTTTGTACTTCACCCTAAGAGTATCCTTTTGTCTTAGAAAAATGCTTGTTAAGATCCATCCATTTTTTCACAAATCAATAGCTTTTTCCTCCTTTGATGAGAACTGTGGATATACTGAAGTTTATTTATTATTTACCTTGCTAAGGTTAAATCTAGTATCTTATTAAATCTAGTATCTTACTATGGTCTAAATACCCAGAGGGATGCTGTTGAGTCACTTGTAAGTATGTTTGACTTCAGTAGCCAAGATGTTTTTGCCTTATCCTCATCAAACTGTTCCAGTGGCTCTCCATATCTGCCAGCATTTGTGAAAGGAAAAAAAAGGAATAAACTAGTAAGTCTGCCTTTCTCTAATGGCTAGTGGTGGTGTACAGTTTGTTTTATGTTTATCTTCAACCAATTTGTGTGTGTGTGTATGAGAGAGAGACACACAGAGAGAGAGAGAGAGATTGGGCATTGTGTGTTCCTGTGGAGGCCCCAGGGTGACTTTGGGAATCATCCTGGATTGTTTCTACTGCCGTTTTGCTTCTCTCTGGGATTTCTCAGGCTCCTTCAGGGTCAGAAGTACAGGCTGCCCACATTTCCATCTGGCATGTTTCACATGGGACCTGGGATCTGAGCTCAGGACTTTCATTTTTTTTTTTTTTTGGTTAATCAAATACTGCAGGACTGATTTAATCAGTATAAAATTGAAAGATCTTTAGATTCATAATAAAAATCCAAATTTGAGGAAGGGCAAACTTTAAAACAGCAGCCAAGTCTTTAGAGAAGGAAAGGTAAGAAGGAAGAGGGGAACAGGCACGCTGGAACTGGGGAAGTAGCTGATCACTAGGACTTTTTTTTTTTAATTTTTTTTTTATTTATTTTTTCCACTCATACAAACTTAATAGGTACTCCATCCCCTCCCTCTCCCTCCACCCCTACCCAAGTTCCCTTGCTTCCTCCCTCCTTTTCCCCTTCCTTTCCCCTCCCTCCCTTCCTTTCTCCTAGTACTCCCCTTTCTTCCCCCCCATTCCTGGAGCATCCTTTAGTGTGAATGTCAAACTTCCCTCTGGGTCCTCCACTCTAATGAGGTGTAAGGACTCAGTATCATTGCCTAGAGCCCTTTCTTGTGTTCTCCTTTACTATAGGAACACTATCGTGGTTGTTAATCCCTTGCTTCTAAAGATCCTAATGCCTGCCGAAGCAATCATAATTGGACATTGCATGCCCGGCGCAATGTCCAACACACTATTGACCTCACAAAGTCTAGCATCTGCTACAGGCACCAAGATCCTTGGAGGCAAGGGATTGATAGCCACAGTAGTGTTCCTATGCTTAAGGGGAACACAGGAAAGGGTTCAGGGAAATGCCACTGAGTCCTTGTACGTCATCGGAGAGGAGGGCCCAGAGGAGAGTCAGGCATGCACAAGAAAGGACTCTGGGAATCGGGGCAGGAGGCACAGGGGATGGGGCGGGAGGGGTGAGGGGAGGGAGAGCAGGGGGTTAGGGGGGGAGGAGGAGGGAGGGAGGGAACTGGTGTACCTATTAAGTTTGTATGAGCTGAAATAATAATAAAAATGTATTAAAATAAAAAAATTAGAAAAAAAAAAGATCCTAATGCCTGTGATCCATTCTAGACTTTGGGGAGGGGGGGAGTCAATGATATGTCCGGTCATTGTGCAAGTCATGCAAAGTAGGACTTTCTATTTTTTTTTAATTTTTTTTATTATTTCTTATTTATTCAATTGTGTGTGTGCGTGTGTGTGTGCGGTGTGTATGTGTGTATGTAGAACCACGGACAAATTCGGGAATCACCATGGACCGCCTCCACCTCCTCCTTGTTTACTCTGCCGGGGGATTCACAGGCTCCGCCCTACCAGGACCAGAAGTGCAGGCCGCCCCGCTTCCGCCCAGTGTCTATAAGTGGGGTCTAGGATCCAAACTCAGGACCTTCTGCCTTCAAGGCAGAGGCTTAACCCCTGAGTCACCTCTCCAGCCCCAGGACTTTCTATTTTTAAGGTGGAGTCTTAACCCCTGAACCATCTCTCCAGCCCTTCCATTTTTTTTTAAATGACTTGATGCATCAAGTCTTTTGTTCATCTTTCCATTTGGTTGGTTTGTTTTCTTAAAGTTAACCTTAGAATGTTGCTAGATATTTTCTGGGCTTTGTAATACAAATAGCAGACAAAGCCAGACTGAATGATTTTTCCACATAGCACAAATAAACAGAATGAAGGTTCAGGGTGGGAGCATTGTAGGACTCTTGATACAAAGAGCAAACAGAAGTCCCTGCAAATTCCAACTTTGAGAGCCACCAAGCACCACGTGTCCTAGAGCAGGAGGCCTTGAACCTCTGAAGAGCTAGTGAGACATCAAGAAACATGCTTGTCTTGATGCCGAGGAAAGCCAGGCATCACAGGGCATTCCACCCACCCCTGGCCTGTGTGGCAACATGCATGACTGTGGAGCTCTGGCTCAAGGTGTGAGTCCTGTGTCAGCTGTGTGATTTGTAAACATTTCTCTCTCCGTAGCTAGACTTTCATTTCTTGATAGTTGAGTTCACATAGCAAAATTTTTAAGTTTTGTGAATTCTGATAAACCATTTTTTCATAAATTACACATTTGATAATGTTTCCAAAAACTCTGCCCAAACCCAACTTATAAGTACATTTCTGTTTTCTTAGAATTTATATTTTATATTATTTAACTATGTTTATTTAGTTAGTAATTTTATGGAACGTGTGAATTTTCATATTAAGGTTATTTTTTCCACCTATATATGTCTAAATGTTTCAGTGTTAGTTGTTAAAAACAATACCTGTATTCACTGAACTGTTTTTTCATGGTCAGGTGACCATGTTTATTGAGGCTCTATTATATTACAATGATTTCTATATCACTTTGTTAATTACCTGATTTGGACAGTTTTTAGAAAGTCTTTCAGTCAGATAATGGATTTTTGTCTAGCTCTGTTCTTGTTCAAAATGGGTTTGGTTACTTTAATTCATCTTATAACCCATGAAAAAAGTTTACTTGGTCTTCAAAAGAGTTTGTTTAGAATGAAGTCTATTTGCAGTCGGTTTGTAGAAAAGCCCCAGGCTTCACTTGGGGCAAATGCCATCTCTGGTCTATTGTCTTCCGATTCATGAATAAAATTATTCAGGCTTTTTTCAATTCCATACTTTTTAGGTTTCACCACTAAGATTCAATGTTCCTGTTTTGTTTGTTCTTAGCTACATTGTTTTTTTTTTTTTTTTTTTTTTCTGGAGTAGTGCTGTTTAATTCTGGCTTGAAATTATATTACCAAGATAATGGATCAGCTGATCTTTATCTAGGGTTTGTAAAACTTGCTATTAGTTCTAGGGATTACTTTGTTTCTTTGACTTTTCTAGAGAGACAATAATGTTACCCAGGAATTAGAACCGTTTTCTTTTCTTCTTTTCTAATTTGTGTATCTCTCATTTCTTGATATTTCTTTTCTCAACTCTACTTTTTATTTTGGTTGTAATGTAGTTATTAGGACATTCCTAGAATAGTGAGCTATAGACAATAGACACTCCTTTCTGACAGTTCTCCCAGTTGACTGGAACGTCTCAGATAAGGTACCAATAGGGTCAGTGTTTAGTGAAGTCCAGTCTGTACCTTCAGGATGGCACCTCAACACTGCCTCAGACAGAATTTCTCATTGAATCCTCATATGGCAGGAGCTAGTCCTGGAAGCCCTGTGATGAAGCACAAGGACCGCATCATGAGGGCTAATCACTCCCTAAAGGGCTTGCTTACCTCTTAATATTGCTGCCTTGAAGATGAAATCTCAGCAAGAAGTTTGGGGCATAAAACATTCAAAACATAATTTTAGTATATAGTGAATTTTCAATATTGAGCCAACCTTGTAGACTTGCCATTAACTCCACTTGGCCATTTCGTTTTATTGTTTTTATATATTCTTTGGTTTGGTTTGAAAACAGGTTTTGAGAATTTTTTTTATGTCTGTTCCTAAGGGAATTGGAGACGGGTTTTTTTTGTGTTTTTTTTTTTCTTGCATTGTATTTTATTTTTCTTCACATATTGTCCTATTCAGGTTTTATCAAGAAGATAACAATATCATAACATGAGTTGTGTCTCTTTTACCCCAGTTCCTTTGTGATGTTAATTTGTTGGGAAACAAAAAACAGCTGACTTATTTTACAGAGTAGTCACCATTATCGATGTACCTCTCCTGGTGTTTCTATTTATCCCATGTGTCTTGTAAGCTGTCCTATAAGCTGATAGATCTGGAAGCTTAATTAAATTCAGTGCATTCTTTTGCCTGATAATTAATAATTAGTACTTCAAACTTTCCATTGGATCATGTCATCCGACATATAAAATACTCCCCATCAAGGAGGTTTAGATCCCATCAGGGGATTCAAACTGTATCCTGTCGCTCTGATACCTGCATAAAATTTACTCTTTGTGTTTGTTTGTTTGTTTGTTTTTGCTGGAGGATGGTCTTTTTTATTGACAAAATCTGAACATCTGCAGCCGGGCAGAGTAGGTCACTAATGGCTTCTGACACGCACAGCCTAGGTAAAGCATGGCTCCTTTGGGACTTTCAGGTTTACATTTTATAACTGAAGGAATTTCTACACGGAAACAATTTCATTCATACTACCTGTACTCAGGTTTTGGAGACTGAATTTGAAAGATGATAGGCTGAAAGATAAAAGAACAAAAACAAAAACAAAAGCAGGGCTGGGAAGAAAGACCAGTAAATGGCTCAGTGGGTTAAAGTGCCTGCGTGCAAGTCTAATGACCTGTGTTTGATCCCTATAACCCGCAGAGTGGCGGGAAGGAACCAACTTCTACAAATTCTCCCTCAGACTTGCACGTGCATACCGCAGTGTGCATGTGTGTGACTGCTCTTTCTCCCTCCCTCGTTCTCTCTCTCTTAAATAAATGAAATATTTAAAAAAAAACCCTCAATGGAATGAAATAACTACCAGCCTAGTCACGAATGACTTGCATTATTCATTTTCTTCCTTGAACATCTTACTGCTGTAATTTACTAGTGCTACGATCAACCCACCACATGCCTTGATTTGCTTATAGGCTTTAGCTTTGTGCTCCCTATCAGTGTCCCATATGTATTCAAAGGAAGCTACATTCTCAAGGTAATGCACACAGTGTTTTTTAATCTTTGTTCTCAGTTCTCTCATTGTGCAACATTCCTGTCGCTCCAATAGTAACCTGGAGTTTATCTTCTGGAACCTTCAGCCAATGATTAAATGCCTGTGAAAATCTGGTTCTCACTTAGTTACCTGGTAGCTGAAGAAAGTACCTGTAGGACTCTAGAAAAATCCTTTGCACAGTTTCTTGAGGTGTCTTCATAGTTCTTTGATCTCAAAGCTTATGGTTCCATGATGATCTCACACCTCTGTGCTGCCAGCTGGGGATTAGCAGTATCTAGCACAGCTACTTCCCACTTTATAGTTCAGGCCATGGCTCCTCTTGACACCTACCTGAATCCCTCCCCATACTACTCCGCCACAGAACTCTCTGCCCTTCTCCATACTTCTCCACAGCCAGAGACGCTGCATTACTGTACACAGTACCAGGTACTATTCCTGTTACATAGGAAGAAAATACCTACTCTTCAGGTTTTATCTAGCATTTTAACATCAATAATTACTTGCAAGATGTTACATTGTTAAAAATCCAAATGATGCTTTTGTCATGTTTGACTTCTGCATTTATTAACTTTATTTAATAATGAACAGTTTTCACATTTTCAGTTGATCTCTGTGTCTGTTGGGGCCCATAGAAATCAGAAGCTGAGACAAAGACATGCAAGAAATGTAAAGAGAAGTAACTAATGTAGCAGATAAAAAGAATTCTTATTGGACAGTGTGAACATGGTGCCTTACTACAAAGAATATTGGAGAAAAGCTTCTCTAGTGTTCAGAAGGAAGATTTGCAGTTGACTGCTTATTAGAAGGGTCTGGCAGTGGGCCAGTTAAATATCAGTTGTGGTCCCCTGTTTAATCATTGTCCCAAGACTATCCAGAAGAGACCTCAATGACTAATGTGAAACTGGGTATGGTGGGTGGTGTACCTCTGCAACCCCAACACTTGGGAAGCAGAGCTAGAGGATTGTCACAGTTTTCAGGTTAGTCTAGGTAAAGAGTCATAGTAGTAGAAAGGGATGTTTGGAATGTACCTGCTAGAAAAAGAGATCTCATTCCTTGATTGAAAGCATAAAAGGCTGAGAGGAATTGTAATCATAGGCTTTCATTAAAAGATGGAAATAAGAAACCCACCAGTGTCAAAACCCCTGGTGCTTTCTGGAGTCTCTATTGGGTAAGGCCACTGCCTGAAACTATAGGGATTTCTGGTTGGAGTTAGAATGTCTAATGTATTAAACTGTTTCTCTCTGACTCATGCTGAATATCTGGAAGGATCTGATTCTCTGGCATCCAGGATGGAAATCTAAGAACGCCCTAGAAGTTAAGAAAGCTTTCCCAGAATCTTACCTCTCCTTCCTACCAATCAGAATTCTCATGCCTGGATTTGCATACAGATTCCCAGTCCCCTGATTATAAATAAAGTCTGGCAAGACTGGGCGGTGTCTTCTTACGGTTCTCACTCTCCTGGGAGGCCCTGGGATTTCCCACCTGTTTCAGCCAACTGTTCTCTCTGTTTCCATCTCTGTGTTTTGTTTTTTTTTTTCCGTCTTTCATATTTCCCAGGGCAGCTTCATGGGTCATTGCCCTGGACAAGACATATTTAATGGAATTTTAGTAGTGGCTGGCTATGAGCTTTTGCTAGCCTAGTAAAAGTCTGGTCTACATAGCAAAATGTCCAAACATTTAGGGACACACACACAGTCGATGATGATCCCATAGGTGCTAATAGATTCAGGCTATAATTCTCAGTTATAATTCTCTATTTTTTTCAGAAATGGGTTTGCTATGTAAACCAGACTGGTCTTGAACTTATGTTCTCTGCTTCAGCCCAGGGAGGCTAGGATTACAGACATATGCCACCATAGCAAGCTAATATTTTTAAAAATATTTTACTTATTCATTTATGTGTGTGCGTGTGTGTGTGTGTGTGTGTGTGTGTGTGTGTGTGTATCATAAGGCACTCTGTGTCCCTATGGAGGACCAAAGGTGACTTTGGAATCATCGTGGATTGCTTCTACCTCCTTCTTGCTTTGCTCTGCGACTTCCCAGCCTCCACTCATCAGGGCTGGAAGTGCAGCCCCCTGTCCCCCGCCCCCCAGCCATTTCTGCCTGGTGTTTTTACATGGGACCTGGGATCTGAACTCTGCATCTTCTGCTTTCGAGACAGAGTCTTAACCCATGAGCCATCTCCCCAGCCCTAATCTTCTTTTTAATATTGACTCTACTATACTAATAATATAATAAACAAACAATGAAATTGTCATGAGACCATAGTATACAGCATCTTACTAAGTAGCCCATGGTAACCTCAAGTCTGGACTCGTCCTGACTTGGCCTCCTGATGGTTGGGATTACAGGTGTGTGCCACTGTGTCTGACATCTATTTCTTACAATAAAATACCAAATCATTTTTTGAGGGAAATCCAGGAGTTTCACATACATGAATACTTCATTCTGAAATATACTTTGTAAAGATTCTTAATTCTTAATTCTTTCCTTTTCTTAGTTTTAGAGCAATGAGAGGGTGCTATAGCATCTTCTGAAGTTAATGAGTTTCTAAACATCAATAAGACCACATGGATTTTTGGAAATTTTTGATGGACTTAAGTTAATTATAGTCATAATTCTTTTTAACATATAAATTGTTTCATCTTAGGCCAATAAGAATTCCTTTAAGCCAGGCATGGTACCACATGCCTATAATTTCTGCATTTGGGAAATGAAAGTAAGAGGATCAGGCGTTCAAAGTCAACCTCGGCTATATAGCAAGTGCAAGACAAGCCTGGGCTATGTGATATCCTTTGTCAAAGAAAAAAGGAAGGAAGGAAGGAAGGAAGGAAGGAAGGAAGGAAGGAAGGAAGGAAGGAAGGAAGGAAGGAAGGAAGGAAGGAGGGAGGGAGAGAGGAAGGGAGGGAGGGATAAGGGAAGGATAGAAGGAAGGAAAGGAGGGAGGGGAGTGAGGGAGGGAGGGAGGGAGGAAAGAAAGAAAGAAAGAAAGAAAGAAAGAAAGAAAGAGAGAAAGAAAGAAAGAAGGAAAGAGAAAGAAAGAAAAAGAAAGAAAGAAGAAAGAAAGAAAGAAAGAAAGAGGGAGGGAGGGAGGGAAGGAGAGAGGAAGGAAGGAAGAGAGAAAGAGAGAAAAAAGGTAGAAAGAAAGAAAAAGAAAGAAAGAAGAAAGAAAGAAAGAAAGAGAAAGAAAGAGAGAGGGAGTGAGGGAGAGGGAGTGAGGGAGGGAGGGAGGAAGGAAGAGAAAGAAAGAGAAAAAGAAAGAAAGGAAAGAAACAAAGAAAGAAAGAGAAAGAAAGAAAAGAAAGAAAGAAAGAGAAAGGGTTGGGGAGAAGATGACTTGGTGGAAACCATGCAGATCAGAGTTCTGGTCCCCATTCTACATAAATTCTGGGTTCATGTGACCTGTAATTTTGGTCTAAGAAGAGGAGGCTTGAGAATCCCCACAGCAAGCTGCTAGTGAGACCAGCCATATTGAGGAGCTCCAGTTCAGAGACCTAACCTTGAAAAGAGTAATGTGGAAGAGTAATAAGGATAAGTCTCAACCTCAACATAGGTCTCCACACCCATGTGTACTTGTACAAATATGTGCAGCCACACATGTGAATGAACACACACACACACACACACACACACACACACACACACACGAAAATGGGTGGAAACAGGTAAAAAGGAAAAAGCCCTTTCGAGTTTGTTCCTGTTTCTCCATTTCCTTACAGTAAATGTCAAACATTACAAAGTACAAAGATGCATTTAATGAACCACATGCATCACCGTCTTTGACAATTATCAGCCTGAGCAATTTTATTTTCCCCACTCTGATAGATTATTTAAAAAATAAACACCAGATGTCAGGTAATTCTGAGTAATACTGACGTGACTCATTATTTACGGGAGCGTCTTTTCTAGCTGTGGTATCGCACCCCAGTCTCCTATCATGTAGACTTCCTGCGGCAGCCCAGCCCTCGAGCTGCCTCGCTTGCTTGTTCAGTGGAATTTTCCAGCCTTGAGCTGCTCCTCTCTGTTCGGTTTCTTTCCTTTCTTGTTTTCTTTCATTTTATTTTGTGGAAATCTTCTGGAAACTATTTTATAAAAATTACTTTCTTTGGTCTTTTAAGCTAAGCTCACCATAAATATATCTTAACACAATGTAAGTTATGGTCCATTGTACAGTAAAAAAAAAAAAAACTGGATTAGGATGTTTTCTCTGGTGAAAGAAAACAAAGCCCACATCTAATTTAGTTAAGCCATAAAGAAAGGGCTCATAGGATAGCAAAGGCAGAGGCAGACTGTGGCGCAGCAGCTTGACTTGCTCAGAAGAACCACATTGCCAGTTGCAGGCCATTGTGTAGCCACAAAAAAGTCCCTCTTCTTCTAAGAAATATGGGAGGAAAAAATGTATTTGAATGGCTTTAACTGCATTGCCTGGTCTCCCTTGAGACTACACTGATCCACATGATAGATGTGTGATGTTGTGGAGGACTTCAGGGGAGACACCTTACAAGCATCCTGGGAAATGGATGGTGGTAGCTGAAGCTTCACCTGGGCATCTGGGACCACGAGGTGGTCTCAAGAATGGAATTCGACACTGAAAGTGGTCAGAAGTGTATCACAGGAAGTTGAATTCCCACTGAGTTAGTGGAGCCATTGTTAACAGCTCTGGGATTCCTACCCGCTAGAACTTTGGGGTGGTTAGTCTCAGCTGCCAACTTGACACTTGGGAGGTAGGCCTCGGGGCATACTTAGGAAGAATTATTGTGTTGAGGCAGGCTTTGGTTCAAACCTGTAGACGATTATCTTAATTGCCTTACATGAAGCAGGAAGACCCGCCCAATGTGGGTGGCACCATATCCCAGCCAGGGGGTGTGCAGACAGATACGGCTTGGATAAAGATGGCTGCATGCTCTTGGTTATTCACCACAACCTGTAAAACCCTACTGCTGAAGATGGCATACACTTTGTTCACAGGACGTGGAGAAAACAACCTGAAATTATATAGAAGGCACCGTACAGGCTACTGGGGGAGAGAGGTCTTACCCAGCAGTGAAGTCTGCAAAGCACAATGGCAATCACCTTGGCAAGATGTGTCCATTTGGTGAAATAGTGCCGAAAATGTCCTAGGGGATAACTAACCCCCATGGTGGAGAGGTCATAAACCCTATGAGAACAAACTACTTTTGTTTTGCAGTATGGACATGGTATCAAACTACCTTCTTAAATACTTATCATTATATACCCATAGATTAGTATAGCTGTCAGCCTTTGACCAAGAAGTTCCTTTTGTAATAGAAAGTGTTTAATATAGAGAATCACAACTAGCCAATGTGTAGAATATATGTGACTGTGGGATGCTTGACACTAAACAGGATATCCATATAAGCTCCACTCCACAAGACTCAGGGAACCTGTAGAAGAGGGGCATAAAGAATGTATGAGTCTGAAGGTAAGGGGGGTAGGTATAACAGGGCTGGTGTACCCATGAACTCACTGCAACTGTTTTTATCTCTACAAGACTTGCACAAGATTTGGCTTGTCATTTTTTCACCTTTGGAAGCCAGAAGACCTCACTCATGAAACACCAAATTCATTGAGGGTCTATAGCCACCCATGACTATGGGAAGGGATGTACCCACTGATACATCATCCATGTTCCAACAAATGCCCCCTGGTATATGCTATTGCAGGCAACCCTTATGAAACTCTGTGGCCCATATAAACACAAGAAGTGAAAGCGGGAGGGAGACCAGTTGGGAAGGTGTTCAATGGGAGGAGACAGAGGAGGATGGATCAGTTAACAAGGGGTGAAAGTGACTTAAATTCATTTTATACATGTTTGAAACTGCCAAATAATAATAAAGAGAAAGGGAATGATCTCAAAAAAGTGGTACGTTTGCTGAATGTATTTTTCTTTCCTTCTGCTTTTGACTTTGAATGTGGTGTGTGGGTTTCCTTGGACCCTGTGCTGGATCCATGACGAAATGATGAAAGGATGGACCGTAACCCAATCAAATCTCTTGGTTCCCTAAACTGTTTGGGTCAAGTATTTGTTACAGGAAGGGATTCTGAGTCTAAAACAGAATGGTACCAGAGAAGTGAGGAGTTGCTGTAAGATGAAACCCTTTTTCCTACATTTCATTGGCTCCTAAGGTAGACGGACCATTTACTTATGCATTATTAAGAAAATTGCTGGGCTTGGGTTGCAGGCCTGTAATCCAAACTCCTCAGGAGACCAAGGGAGGAGGATGGTAAGTTCAAGGTCTGCCTGGATTACAGAGGGGATTCAAGGCCAGTTTAGGCAATTTAGTGAAATAAATAAATAAATAAATAAATAAATAAATAAATAAATAAATAAATAAATAAATAAATAAAGTACAAAGCCTAGAAGCAGAACTCAACACTAGAGTGATTGACCAGCATGCATGAAGCCTTAAGTTTAACCCCTAGCCTCCCCCCCATGAAAGATAATTGCGGGGTTTTTATCCATTTTGCTTGTTTGTTGTTTTTTGTGGCTCCAGGGATTGAACACAGGTACATGCTAGGCATTGGGGGGGGGGAGTCCACCACTGTGCTCAACACATATCCCTAAGCTTTCTGATATGTAATACAATGTGTCATCTTTGTCTTAATACAGACTAGCTTTTCACTTTAGTCTATATTTTGAAGCATCAACTCCTTGAGATTCCAGTTCACTTTTGCCAAAGAGCCCTTGTTTATAAGTACAATGGACATATATAAACATATTCAAATACATTTTGATGAATTTTGTTAAATGCAGGTATCCATTTGGCTTTCCGCCATGATGAAGGTATAAAATATCTCCAGCACCTCTCTCACCTGTTTAGCTTCCCTAAACAAGTGTCGCTCTGCTTTCTGTCATTGCAAGTCAGAGTTGTCTTTCTAAACCTTCTATAAATGGGATCACACAGTATTTATTCCTTTTGTGTCTGGTTTCTTTCATTCAGCTGTATAAGATTCATCCATATATGAACATGTATAATGAAAATAATTATTCTGTACATTAAATTAAAGACTCATCTATATTGTTTCTTTTTATTGCAAGCAGAAGTCTATGATGGAATAAATTGCCACTCCACAATTAACTTACTCCTTTACAGATGATCAATCTTAGGGCTGTTTCCACTTTAAATGGATTACACAGGTGCTATGGATATCCATAACAAAGAAAATTATTTTTATTCCCCTTCAGCCATGTGCCAGTGCTGTTCTCTTGTACCCAGCTGTAGTTCCAAAAAGCCTATAATTCTCTTTACACCCACCTACCCCTTTTCTGTCCATCTGCAGATACGAATTTAGTTAAAACTAAATTATGAACTGAGCAGGAATTCAAACCTATGGTCTCATCTCCCACACTTTTTCTACCTGATCATAAAAGCAAAGAAATACAATAGAATGTGACAGTGGAAAACAATTGTTGGAGGCACCGAAATACAGAGGAATAAATAGCGCCAAGCTTCTAAGAGCTTTCTATTCTATGAGAGCGGTGAAAGAAGCCTGGCTTTAGGTTAGTCAAGTCTGTTCAAATCCAAGACCGACCACTTATTCATGTGAGCATCTAGGAACATTATTGCCACTGAGCTTAATTTTCTTTTAACTTTGAAAATGAATATAACATTACATAATGTAAGAATTAAATATATCCATCTTCCAATATATATTAGTTGAGGACCACATCCTAAGGTTTGGGGTTACAGCACTGAGTAAAATGCCCCAAAGCCCCAACCTCGATGAGCAAAACTATATTCTGGACCAGGGAGATAAAAGGAATATAAATCCATGTTATGCTGGATGGTATTAACTGCTGTGAAGGCAGCAGGAAAGGAGGGCATGCAACGATGCTTGCAATCCCTTCCGGGCCGAGGCTTGCTTGCAGCAAGGACCAATCGCTTCTATCTCTCACATTTATCACAGTGTCAGCTGTATCTTAAGTTTAAAAAAGTGACTGAATAAATGGTAGCATTGAGAAGTTTATCTCATGGAATCACCGTAATACTGCTTACCAGGACATTTTTACATGCTTCCCGCCAGGCAGTAATTATGTCAGCAAGAATGGTGCCCTTCCATTCTCCTTGTTCTTCTGGATCTTTAAGTGTCTCCTCCTGCTACTGTTACACACACACACACACATACGCATGAAACCAGGATTATCCTAATGTACATTTTAAATACAAATGGATCCTTGACTTTTAAAAGAATGCAGTCTTCAGGCTTTTGCTGAATAAAAAGTGCAGGAATTCATTCGACAAATGATTAAGTATGTCAGATTTTGTAAGGTAGGGTATTCTTCGGTGTCTGCAATGCTGGCACTTATATGCTACACATATTGAAAACATGTTTTTCAACAGTATTCAATGTCAAGGAGCAATGTGCGAAGAAAATAATCCATTATGCAGTACCATCTCATACATACAAAATACAGCAGGCTATAGAGACGATTGTGATTTTCTTCCTTGTGTTTCTGAACATTTTTCAGACCCATATTATTAGTCCTGCCCTCATTCTTATTCCTTGTAGAGTACTGTAAATTGAATATAAAATAGGAAAACGATTGGATAGACTGGAATAATGATTTAAGGTCTACAAAATCTGGGAGACTCACAGCTGGCTAGAAAAGAATTAAGCTCATATGTCAGAAACAACCTACTTCTTAGGATGCTTGAGGAACAAATTAGCTAATATATGCAACAATGTATTATGAATTATTATCCATATGTATTTTGGACAGCTGAGTATCTGTAATTCACTGTAAACTCCATGGGGGGGAAATAAGAGCTTCATTTACTGCTCTATCTCCTTTGCCCATTATGCAATACATGGTCGAAGGAACATTTGGCTAACATAAATATTTTGCTTTGCTAATAATTATTTCCCAGAAGAAAAGCAGTACAACCTCTGCAATTACTCCACCTTTAAATGTGAACTCCGGGATTCATTCATGGGTTTGCTGGAGATTGAACCCAGGGTTTCATACATCTTAGGAAACTGCTCAACCACTTGGGCTACACCCTCAAGCCTCACCGTTCATGATTTAACCCGTGTACTTGACAATGTTGCTTTCTGCCTAAATATGTACACACAGTCCCTCCACTCATGGATATGCCTTCTGACCTACTCACGCTGTCCTCACTATTGTGCTTGAAATCTCTGGAATAAACGTCCAGCTGAAATCCAAGATCTTCTCAGAATGCCAGTGTGCCCACTCCCTCCCCCTCCCACTTCCCCCGCACACTTTAAAGACTTTCTGCATTTGTGTTTTTGGCCTTAGAGACCAAGAAACCCTTTAAATATGATAAATATGCAGTGGATATTTGTTGATTTAATTATTTCCCCAACACATCATTTGTTCACAATTTTTAATCTAGGTTGAGGCGCAATTATTGTTTGAGATATTTTTAAAAAGTGTTCTCCCGGCTGAACGCACTCTGTCATAAAAATCATTTCAGTGTCACATCTTCTGGAAAGATCGGCAATAGCAGCTTGTTCTTGTCTTTGTGATGCTTTGCTATGAAGCCAGCTTCTTGCACCTCTGAGAATCCCCTCCCCTCCGTCATCTCAGCCACATTAATAAGGTAGAAATAAACACGGATCTTAAAATTCTCATGCCTTTCACTTCCTAAATGATCATGCCAGTGAAAACGTGCTTAGGAAAGCCTGTAATCCATTATCCTAAACCGTGTTTAGGATTTACTTATTCTAAAAAGTTTATTTTTAGGATGGAGAGGGAAGCTGGAGCCGCCCGGGGAGGCTACTGGGCCAGGTGCAAGACGTTGCGTCAGCGCTCTCCACCGCAAACCCAGACCCGACCGCGTTCGGTGGAACCTGGCAGGCTAAGGCCAGCCCTGCAGACCCGCAGCCTCGCAGATCCGCTACGCCCGCTCGGGAAGCTACCGATATATTTTTAAATACCATAAACCGATTCAGCTCCGTTCAAGACACTTTTGGCATCTACCGAAAGGCTCCCCGGAGGATTCGCGCCTCCGGCCAAACGCCGCGCCGGCCCTATAACGACGGGAAGGGCATCACGGGCCGACGATCGCCCGCCGTCCTTCGGTCGGTGTTCCGCGACCGGCCTGGCACGAGCAAGGAGAAAGGCGAAGCCGGAGCGTCGCGGGGCTCCGAACCCGGCGCTGCCCGGGCCAGCGGAGTTCGGCCGCCGCGCTCCGTCCGCTTCCAGAACGCTCCGGGCCGCTCCTCAGGCCCCGCCCCGCCGGGGTTTCCCCGCCGCCCGCCTCATTTGCATGGCGCGCCCCTCCCCCGTTGCCATTGGCCGGCGCCGGGCTCCGCCCTCCCCCGCTCCCCCGCCCCCCCCGCCGCGGCCGGGTTCCGTCCCCCGAGCGCCCGGAGCTGCGGGCAGCGGGCGGACTGTTAAACCGCGGCGGCGGCGGCGGCGGCGGCGGCGGCAGCGGCAGCAGCCGGGGCGGGAGCGGGGCGCGCTCTGGAGACGAGTCAGCGGCGCCCCGGGTGAGGGAGGTGGGCGGGCAGCTAGAGATCGCCTCGGCAGCCCCCACCACGGCCGGACCGAAGGTGCGGCGGCGGAGGGGAGCCCGGGTGCCCCAGCAGGCGAGTGGCCGGCGGCTGGGCGGCGGGCAGAGGGGGGTGGGTCTCCTCGGCCGGGGACGGGCGGCTGCGCGGGGCGGGAAGAGCGGAGACCGCTGGGCGGACTCGCGGGCCGGGCGTCGGGCCGGCAGCCCCGCGGGTCCTGCGGGCCGTTGGGCTCCGGGCCCCCGCACCGGATCGTGCTTCGGGGCAGGGGGTCGGACCGCAGCCAAATTTAAACGGCTAAACTCAACAGCCTTGGCAGGAGCGGAGGGGAGGGGAGGGCAGGGCTGGAGGGCGGGGTGGGGGGTGGGTCCAGGGCCGGGTCACGTGGGCCGGGGCGGGGCTTGGCAGGCCTCCCTTTTGTTTTGGCTGGCGCGTGCGCAGAGGGCGGAACACGTGGTTTCTCCAGCCCGCCCCCCGCGGAGCCGGCGCGCCGGTGCGGCGGCGGGTGTGGTGAACGCCGCTCGGACTTGGCGCGGGCCAGAGCCGTGCGGAGTAGATGGGATGTTGATCCTTGTCTCGCACTTGGTGTGGGGCACCCACGGGTTGCCTTTTGGGGGTTGGGTGGGGCGGAAGTCTGTAGAGGCGTCCGGAGAGACTCGGCGTATGGTTGAGGCCGCGGCGCCCGGAGCCCAGCGGGACGGACGCTGGCGTCGCCGGCCCGTCGGGAGGCCGCGGCCTCGGCCCCGGCCCGGTGCGGGGTTCCGGGACCGCGGTTCTGCCCGGCGGGCGCGTGCTGCTTGCGAGTAGTCACGACGGCCGGCCGCCTCCGTCCTGCTGTCCACGGTGCCCACTTCCAGGCAGTTCAAACAAGCGCCGACTGGCTGGAGCCGCCCTGTCAGGGAGCTCCGCCGGCGGGAGCGGGCGGCGGGGGCGGAGGGGGAGAAGGAGCTCTCAAAATAAATGGCGGGGAAAAGTCTGCTGAGTCTGGTTGGAACGCGGCTTGCTTAGGACGCGCGGAGTCGTGAGCGAGCCCAGTGCGCCGACGTCCCCGGTTTCCGTGGCCGGTCTCTGCCCTCCCACACGTGTCCGGGAGGCATTCCCGAGCACCTGCCTTGCGCCGGGAGGGCGAAGCGCGGTGCCAGCGCTGGGCACCGCCGTGCGCGAGGGAGGGCGTTAGCGACGAAGAGCCCTGTTCACAGTCAGCCTGCGCTAGGGATAGAGACCGAGTAGAAAATAGGCTGGTTCCCGTTTTCTTCAGAATCCCTCGTGTTTTGTTTGGCTTCTACGTAGCGCTGCCCAGGCCTCCCCAGGACAGACTCAGCATGAGCCACCACACCCAGCAACTTCAGCTTTTGATTGCCTTCCTGTTTTCATTAAGATAACTGTCAAGCTCTGCTCCCCATTCTGCATAGTTTTAATTTACATAATTATCCTCATTCCCTGAAACTCAATCCAAGCCAATTATATCACACGTTTCTGTTAAATTTAACTCAAAACATTAGTGTCATTAAAGAGCATTGAAAATATTATGTACAAAATATTTTAATAGCTGCTTAGCATTTAATATATGAACTTTTGGTATTAGAAGATATTTTAGATATTTTTGTTTTGTGGAAGTTTTATCTCAATAGCTTTCTACTAAGTGTTCAGAATTTATCTCCACCCCACACACCTCTTAGACTGGTATAAGAGAAATTACGGAGTCAGAAGTCTGTTTTTGTGTTTCCACTTTAGTACTGTCATTCCGAGTGGAATGCTTCCTTTTACATCTGTTCATTTCACATGTTAGTTTTAAAATGAAACAGCTTTGATTGCATTTAAATTTTGCCAGTTATATCTATGGGGTATCGATAATATTTCCTAATGTAAGGTCCTCAAGGAAGAAAAAACTTCCCTTTTTACATACTGCAAATCACATAGTGACTGCACAATAAATCCTTGACAATTGACTGTTGATACTAACTTTTTTGATCTGGGAAAGGTCAGGAAATTTTATGTTTCGCTTCCCATCTTACTCAGTTTAGGAGTACATTATGATCAACATAGTACTTATTTAACTGATTTCATTTGAGAACTTGTTCTTTAAGGTGAGGCCTCACTGATATAATCTGAGTTTTATATTAAAGGGTCCAGTAATGTCCCATTGTGTAGCCACTATACTAAGCTCTTTATCCAGTTTTACTGCCATTTATCATTACACAGTTTTATCATTCTCATAAATTGTCTACCGAATTAGATACTTCATTTCTGATCTAGTCTCACTTGTAGCCTCTATGTTTGACCAAAAAAAGATATCCAGTGTCTTCAGCTTCTTTGCTTTATTTCACATTGTTCTTGACAGCCCATCTGTTACTTTCTATAGCCTCCTTTACTGTCCTTCAGTCTCACAAAAGCCTTTTATGTAACAATGCAGTTCTTATTTTCATGTCTTTCATGTATTCATTTAAGTTCCTCTTGTTCATCTTCCTTTAAATTTGTCTTTATAATGATAGGTACTGGTTGAAAAAGGAAGAAAATTGTTTCCTTCTGGTTTAGAATTGTGTTTAGGAATGATGAGTTTGGTTTGTCAAGAATTAGCATCTAGGTTGTGACTAAAGTATACCATCTCTTTAATTTCTGTTCTTAAAAGTCATTACTGCACTGTAGTATTATAATAGAGTATTGAAAATAATGGTAACTATTTCATAGTAACAGTATTCTATATTTTCATTATGATGGATTAGACAAAGAGGCTATATAATTTCCAAAATATTTTCCTTTTTTTCTTTTAAGCATTGCGCTAATGGCTATTTCCTTGAATTTTGTTTGCTATAATTATAAATACCTACCATGTTAACAAAAGTGGTATTTATACTTGCCAATCAATAGTGCATAGTAAAACTGAAAGTAAATCATATTGGAACTAAAATTTTTTTTTGTTATTTTTTTAAATCAGGGTATTGCTTTGAGGTCTGAACCCAACCTGCATTCAACTATAGCCAGACTGGCTTGGAACTTCTACCCTCCTGCTTCTCTTTCCCAAATGCTTGGTCATTGTGACAACTTTAATACTAGATTTTTTAGATACTTATAAAAACATTTATAACGTTTTAACATTAAGTGTATGCATGTGTGGATGCACTGAACATATTAGACCTTAGAAAACAACTTGTAGGAGTTGGGTCTCTCCCTTCTCCATGTGGGTTCTGGGGATCAAATTCAGGTTATCAGACTCGAGGACGAATGCCTTTACCCGCTTCGGTGGGTATCTTGCCACCTCAGAAACACTTTCATATAGATACAAAATTTCCATTATTTAGAACATTCAAGCTTTGTTAATAGTTCCAGATTCTTATTAAACTTCTTAATATTTAGGCTTTCTTTCCAGTTCTGTAAGACAAATTAAAATTTTTAAAGTTAATTGTGTGTGTACATGTGTAGGTACACATGCATTTGTGGACTTATTAAGGATAGAAGAGGATGTCAGGTGTCCTGATCCATCACTCACTGCCTGCCCTGTTCCCATGAGACAGTCTCAGAACCTGGGATTTTGCTGCCAGCTAGCCAAGGCCCAGTGCCTCATGTCTCTGTCACTTAAAGCACTGGGGTTACAGGTGCTCTTTGACATACCTGGCTTCTTACTAGGTGGGGAGTATTGGGGCTTTGGACTCAGGTTCTTGTGTTCAAGTGTTCTTACCCTTCCAGTTATCTTCCTTATCCCAAGACAGAATTGTTCAGTATGTTTCTATAAAATAAAATTGTATTTGGTAGTAGGTGATTATCAGTGTTGAACTACGTTAATTTGAAGCCATAATGAATAGACTGAGTATATGTGAGGGTACACTTTTAAATGTAAATTTCTGCACCCAAGTATACAGAAAAAAACTTCATTTATATTCTATGAATAACATAACTAAATAGTAATAGTAATAATTCTACTTTGACATGACTTGTTTGGTGTATTATGTAGCCACTCAAGTGACTTTATTTTTAATTAAATTCCTTTAGTCTTCAAAAAATTCCTTTTTAGGCATAGTTTTTAAAGTAGAAGACACTCTTGCTTATAAACCTCATTGGGTACAAAGTACTGAGCTAACTGTACTCGTCATGCCAATTACTGGAATTTTCTGGTGTAAACTGAGAATTTCCCTTAAAAAGGCACAAAGAAATCTTAAACTCTAACACTGTATTTTGTTTTTCTAGCTTTCACCTGTTTCTATTTATATTTGAGATATAAAATTCTACCAATATGAATTCGTTATTTTTGCATTAGTCAGATTTTTCCTTTACAAGAGATAAGTTAGAGAATTTATATTTTAATGTTTAAAATCATCTCATATTTGTCTTTTTCTTATGAGTACATGATAACTATAAAAACTCTTTAAGTCATAAATGTGAGAATAATTTAAGATTTTACTTAAGGGTTTTCTCTCTTAAAATACTATTAGTGGTTTTTGATTTTTTTAATTTAAGGGTGAATACTCTTGCTACTCTGAATTTAAGAGATCAGGATTTATCAGTATTAAAATTAAAAGTAAATTTGATATTTTGGGGTAAAACTGAATAGAATATTTTTCTAAGAACTATATGGAATAAATATGCATTCTAGAATACAAATTATAGCAATATGGGACAGCAAGTCAGATTTAGTCTTCTGTATTTTTCAGGAGGAACAGTGGCTCTTACCTACATTACCAACTTCAAATCTGAACGTAGAAAGAATAGGTAGCATTTTTAAAATTTTGTCTTTAGAAAATGTCTAAAATCATTCAGGATATGTGGCCTGTGTATTAACTTGTAAATGTTTGATTGCTAAGTGTCTGAAGTGTTGTATGCACTAACTACATGGATATAGCTTCTAGAATGACTTTTGCTATATTTCATAATGTCCAAGGGGTTGGGTTGCTTTTAATTAATGCAAGATTAGTAAGTATGAATGATTTATGAATCTTAAAAATACAGCTTAAACTACTAATAGAAATATTATGGAGACAAGAGTAAGGACTTTGCGTTAGTACCATTTCAGAACTACAAATCTCTTCCTTCTCTTTGGATTAAGTTATACACTAAAAATTACAGTTAGTGGTATAGATTTAATGTAATCCAGTTCATCTTCCTTGCTGGATTAACTAGTTTTATAATAATGAAATTAAATTAATTAGTTGAAATAAATATTATTTAAGGTATAAATTTTAAATTTTGGCTTATTCTACTGAACGTTTCTGATTGGTGGTTCCTTTTAAAAATATTTGTGTGTGTGTGCATGTGCGTGCACGTGCATGTCTCTCTTCATGTGTGAGAGCAGAATGAGAAAGAATATGAATGCATGTGCATCATGGTGCATGTGTGGAAGTCAAGTAGGGTCAGGAGTGGGTTTTCTCTTTCTACGTTGTTTTTTGATACAAGGCTTCTCCTATTTCTGTTGCTGTGTTGTATGTAGGAAGTTCCAAGGAGAATGTTCTGTCTCTGCCTCCCATGTCACACACAGTAGGAGTGCTGGGATTGTACAACAGATAGAAGGCACTTCATCTTGCTTTAAAAAACCAAACCAAAACATGAGTTCAAGGGGTTGAACTCAGATGAGGGTTATATAGCAGGTACTTTTAATCTATTGAATTATCTTTCTGGTCTCTAAATGGCTTTTATAAGACTTCTAAAAAAAGATGCATATTGAGACCTAGGTTATTTGCTGAGATTATTTAATCAAGTTATCTGTGATGTTTTCACAGTAGATAATACTTTTTCTTATTTTGTAAACATAAAACATAAACTTTCTGACCAGTAGGATACTAATGAGTTTTTAAAAATTTAAACTGAAATGTAAGTTGACAAATCTGTTATAAAATAAAAAATGAAATTCTTACTAAGAAATATAGTTGAGTTTTGGATTGTTAAAAGCTATTGTCTATTGACAAAAAGCCAAGACTATGTAGTTTCATTCTTTAAAATACTACCAATAGAATTTTAAACTTGAAGTCTTTTCTTTGCAGATCATACTAGATATTTTTGTGTCTGTATCTTCTGAACGGTTATCTTCCTTTGAGGTTCTGTGGTCATTAAATTAACTTTTAGGAAAATACTCTTATTATATTTGAGTCATCTATGATGTGCCTGAAAGAAGTAATCACAGGTGGTAGTATTATCTAGAATTATAAAATGCAGTATTTTAGTAGCTGGAAAGACATTCCTAGATATAGCTGGAATTAAATCTTCCATTATGTATGTCACTAGAACTGAATATTAATAAGGAACAAGGTGCTTTAGGATTTTTTTTAAGAGTTTTCCTTTTCTATGTTACCTAGACTACTGTAGGTTCATGAATATGCTTACTTAAAATAAATTTAGGAAATGAAATATTGTAGCAAATAGTTGATTTCTGTTACTTGAGGATGTATACATTTTGAATTGTACTATCTAGCAGTGGTCTCTAACCCCATACAATTTGAGCATATGAAATGTTGCTCATACCATTTAAGATTATGGTAAATAGAGGCTGATGAGATAGCTAAGGGGTTAATTACTAAGCCTTTGCCTCATAAGCAAAAGGAACTGAGTTCAGATCCCAGGTCCCACAGAAAAATGCTAGGCAGAAAAGGCTGCAGTCTGATATTCTGGCCCTGGAAGACAGAGCCTGGGAAACTCTACAGCAAAGCAGTAAGGAGATAGTCACCCTTGAGACTCCACAGACACACACAAGTAACAACTACACACACCTCTTCTACACACACCCACATACATCTACACACCTACACATGCCAAAAAAAAAAAGATTGTGGTAAATATAAAAGAAATGCTAGCTTTTGAAGAATTGATACAACAAATGTATAATATCATTAATTTATTTGATTATATTAATATACTTGCATGTACTGTCAGGCTAGATGAATTATAATTATTTCCTCTCCTTTTTAAAAAATGTCTAGTAGTAAGTTTAAAATTACATACATTAGCTCATATTTGTATTGAACAGTGACAGAAGACTGCTCTTATAGAAAATGTTTTATGAACTTCCTTTGTTAAAAATTTAGAGGATTGTAACATTTTAAATACTATTTAAGACATTTATTCAGAGTCTGCTGTATGAGCTGGAGTAGACGGATTAATTAGAGGTCAGTTTGGGCTTCTTACTTGGGTTCCAGTTACCTGGACTATGTACAAAAGTGTCTCAAAAAAAACAAAAGAAAACATGTTCCCAACAGTATTCTATATATAGTATGCAATAATAAATGCAAACAGAGAACCTGGTATAGCTTCCATTCTGTTTGGAAAATACCTACGGCTGGAGATAACAGTTCAGTGTTAGAGCACTAACCTTGCATACCTTAGGCCCTGGCTTAGAACCTTAGCACTGTCAATACAAAGCCAAATCTGTTCTTTTAAAAATTGTGGAGGCTGAGTTAGGAGGATCAATGTTTAAGACCAGCCTGTGCTACACAGTAATGACCCTGTCTCTAAAAAATGGAAGTGGGTATGATACAGTGAACTTTCCCAGTATGTGAGGCACTGGGTTTAATAACCAGCACCACACACACTTAAAGGAATTTCAGTATCTATTATTACATGAATCATTTTTTAAGCACCTCATTAAGTTGTAATACAATTTTATGTAATATGTGTGTGTGTGGGGAGGTGCATGGTACACATATATGGAAGCCAGAGATGGATATCAGGTGCCTTCCTCTAGGTGTGTTCCTCTCTGATGTCCACCTTATTCTCACAAACAAGGCTAGCTGGTCAGCAAATTCCCAGGAATGTGTCTGTCTCAGGTTACAGGCAGTGTATGGCTATGTTTTTTTTAATGTGGATTTTGGGAATAGTATTCAGGTCATTTTGCTTGCACAGCGAGAGAGTCATCTCAAACAGGCTCCATGTAATATTTCAACACAGTACTTCAAGTGATATAGATTGATTGTTTGCTTATTGTTCTGTGAGCTCCCTGGATCTATGGTTTGGTGCCTGATATAAATTGGTGACATTCTGTCATTGCTTCAGTGCTTTCTTCTCTTCTTTCTTCTCCATTAGTATTCCTTCCCATTATACATATTTGCCTTTTGTAGTTTTTCTGTAGTGTTATACACACTTGTATATTCTGTTCTGGAAGGTTTTTGTTTTTTAATTGTTTTCCTGTCTTAGTGTTTTTTTTTTTTCTCTTTTCAGATTTGAAAGTTTTTCACTGGTACATCTTTAACTTCTGAGTTTTCCTCAGCCACATCCAGTCTACTAATAAGCCCAGTTAGGCATTCTTCATTTCTGTCACTTACTTATCACTACATATTAGTTATTTTATAGTCTGATCAGATAACCCAGTATTCCTGTTATATGTCTCTTAAAACTATTTTTTTTGACTTTTAATATACTTTGGAAAAGTCATCCCAAGCTTTTCAATAGAAACACATATTTATATGTACACATGCATTTGTATGTGTAAATAAATGCAAGCACACATGTGCCATGGTGCCACATGGAGGTCAGAGGACACCTTCACATGTTGGTTTTTGCCTTTTACCTTAAGACAGGCCCTCTTTGTTGTTCTATGCTATTGTGTCTGGCTATGTGGACTGTCTTCCCCTCCCATGTTCTTGTAGGAGTTCTGTGATTAAAGATGCTAAAGCTACATGTCTGGTTTTTATGTGGGTTCTGGTAATTTAAATGTACATCCTCACATGTGCACAGCAAATGGAGGAATCTCCAAGCTCTCAACAGATTTCTGAAAAAGTAATGTCACTGCTTATTTTTTTATCTTCTTATTTGATAATGGACTGTGTGCACCTGATACACTTTTAAACACTCTGGTAATCTATTGCATATACTCCCCAGTTTTGTTCTCTCTCATAGAAGGTTTTCTTTCCTTTCCTGTAGCTGCTTTTTTTTTTTTTTTTTTTGCACAAATAAATGTTATTGAACTCCCCATACTTTGAATCCCTTTCTCATTTGTTTTTACTCTCTCCCTAGGTAAACTCTGCTCCCCTGGCTTTAAATACTATTGGTATGTTATGATTCCTCAAAATAATATCTCTAATTATGACTTTTCACTTGAACTCTGGATGTGTTTGTCTGGCTGTCTCCACTTGGAGGGTTGATTTGTATTCTAGGCAATGTATCCAAAACAGTACTTTTTGGTTTTGTTTGGTTCTTTCAACTTTCTGTCTCCTAAGTTAACCCATTTCAAAAAATATCACTACCTGGCATCTGTTTGTTTAAACCAGAAAACTAAGAGCCATTTTTTATTCTTTTTTTTCCTCTTAAGCCCTACATACAAAATACTGACCATTAAAAGGCTTGTTCACTCTACCTTGAAACATATTTAAACCTTTTTTATTTCCATTATTGTCTCATTATTCCTACTAATTTGGTTTGAATTGCTTCAGTAACTGCCTTTCTTGCCCCTCTGCTGCTGATTTTGTTCCATTACAAATCTTTTCAGCCACAGTAAGTTTGTGTTAAAACAAAAATCAAATGCAATTATTCCTTCACCTGAATATCTAATGACTCTTCTTTGTTTTATGTATAAAATATGAAGATCTGGCTATATCTGCTTCTCTGATTTTATTTCCTGTTACTTTCTCTGGGGCTCATTATGTTCTAGACATATTGGCTATTTTTATTCCCATAAGCACACTAAATTCATACCTGACTAAAGCTTTATGTTACCACTTTTATTCAGAAGGCTCAAATCCCAAATTCCTACTAGCTTGATATTTCAGACCATAGAGTAAACATTACTGAGAGGCCTGTCTTTATTGGCACACCAAGTTACTTGTGTCACAGTATAAACATGCTCTGTATTTTAATTTTCATAGGACACTTACAAAACCCCTATTTACTGGATAATGTACATGTTCACTTTATAGTTGTTAAATGTAAGCTATTAAATTGATTTTTGGGCTGGAGAGATGGCTCAGGAGTTGAGACTTGACTTTGCAAGCAGAAGGATGGACCTGAGTTCAGATCCCATGTGAAAATCACCAGGCTTGTACTTCTGGAAGGAAAGAACTTGGGAAATCCCAAATCCCAGAAGGAAGCAAAAATAAAGTAGAAGCAATCCAGGATGACTCCTGAAGTCACCCTTGGTCCTCCACAGGAGCATAATACCCTCACACACAAACACACAAGCATTGGTTTTATTTTTAAAATTTTTCATACCAGCATATATTGTACATGAGCATATTCCTCCCTGAATGTTAACTTCGTGAGAAGGAAAATCCTATCCCTCCTGTTCACTAATATCATCCTTCAGTTGTCTTAGTATGTCATCTATCATATTTTCCTCATAAATGTTTAATTCAGTCAACTGGATATTTGATTTTAGATTGACTTAAATGGAGATGAAAACTAGCTTCTACCAAAAAAAAAAAAAAAAAAAAAAACCCAACATTTTGTATGGTTTAATGTTTGCTCTTTTCTCATCTTCAGCCTTAAAGCTTATTTATAATTTGGTTGTTTTATTTTGCTTTTAAAAAAATAAGTTTTTCAGTTGTCAGTCTTAAGAATACTTTGATACAAACAAAATGGGTGATGTGGCTAGCTTTGATTTTTCTAGATGAAAACCAGATGGCTTTTAAAAAATGGCTTTTGAAATACTGAATACAAATTTAAGAGCTGTGAAAGAATAATGAGGTCCACAACATGACTCAGTAGGTGCTGCACAAGCCAGTGAACTGATCTGAGTTGGATCTCTGGAGCCCATAGGTGGGAAGGGAGAACCAGGGGAGAATGAACATCCCAAAGGTGTCCTCTGCCCTCCATACGTGTGTCATTGTACACACGACAAGAATTGCTTTGTTTCCAAACTTAAGGCAAAATATTCATCATTCATTTTAAACTTTTTTTTTTTTACCAGAATAATTCCCTCTTTTCCCTAAATTCTTTTTGTTACTGTGAATGGATTTTGAATTTTGCAAAATGCTTTTCCTACATCTAAGCATTCCTACTTTAAGCAATCTTTTGATAAGGTTAATTTCAGTGACTGACTTTTTTTCATTAGAGGTGTGTGTGTGTGCGCGCGTGCCAAGTGGAGGCCTAAGTTTGATAGTGGAAATCATCATTGATCTTCCTTTACCTTACTCTTTTGAGGCTGGGTCTCTAAATAACCCAGAATTTTTATTTTTATTTATTCAATTGTGTGTGTGTGTGTGTAGAACCAAGGGTGAATTTGGGAACCACCATGGACCACCTCCACCTCCTCGTTTACTCTGCCTGGGGATTCACAGGCTCCACCCTACCAGGACCAGAAACGCAGACCGCCCCCGTTTCCGCCTGATGTCTATAACGTGGGGTCTAGGATACGAACTCAGGACCTTCCACCTGCAAGGCAGAGGGCTAACCCCTGAGCCACCTCTCCAGCCCCCAAAGCTTTTTTATAGGACTAATTTGGCTAGTCAACTTGATCTGTTTCTTCTCTGGCTCTGCCTTCCAGGGCTGGAATTACAGATGAGCTGCCACATTTAGCAGTGTGTGATCTGGGGGTTTTAACTCTACTTCTTTTCCTTGCACCCTATGCTTTAAATTCAGAGCCATCTCCCTAGATCCTTGATCGACTTTTTTAATGGTAACCATTTCCTGTATTCAGAAATAAGTCATGCTTGGTTGTGCTCTATCTCATTTGTATATTGCCATAAATAGTAATTAAACATTGTTATGACATATAAATCCTGAAATATTTAAAAATCATGACTCAAGGTGGTCGTGGTGTGGCATTCCTATTATCCCAGCACCGGAGAGGCAGAAGTAAGATGAGGAATTCAAGGCCAGAGTTCCAGGTCAGCGTGCACCACAAGACTTTTACTTCTAAAGGAAATAAAAAGTCATGACCTGTTTACTGACACATTTAACAAATATTTAACAATTATTTGCATTTTAGGGCTGGAGAGTAGAACACTAAAATTTGCCCTTCAATTATATTCTTTCCCAGAAATAACATACTGTCATACAGTGATGGCACTATGAAGAAAATTAAAGCAAGATAAGGAAATAGAATCATGCAGTGAAAGACTAAAGCTATTTTAAATATGTTGATCAGGGAAGGACTCTAATGAGAGGACTTTAAGGCAAAAAGATGAAGTGAGGGCATGGTTTCTGTGCAAGAATCTATACATGGTTCACCTGGCTCAAGGTCTTTCACAAGGTCCAGTCAAGTTTTGGCAGAAGTCACAGTTGCCTCAAGATCTGGTTCTCAGATCACACATATGGCTATTGGCAAGTTTCAGATTTATGCTGTCTGAGTGGGTGACATTTTTCTTCCTTTTTAGTGGGGTCAGTCTTTCCAGTTCACAATTTGGCAGTTAGCATCTCTAAGAGAAAGTAGTTAGATATAAGTCCAGTGTCTTTGTAATCAAATGTCAGAAGTCATACTCCATGACTTCTACTGCAGTCAATTACCTGAAGTGAACTACTAAATACAGCCCACATTAAAGAAGAAAAATTACAAAAAGGCATGGATGTCAGTATGTAGTAAAGATATTAGAATCATTTTGGAAGTTATCGCTTCTCGGCCTTTTGGCTAAGATCAAGTGTAGAATCATTTTGGAAGCTACCTAATATACCAATAAACCCTAGAAATTCCATAAGTTCTTATATGTATATTCTAACCATAAATAAGCCTTAGTCATTCAAATGTTGCATTTCTCTCTCTTTTGCTGTTTATATTTCTTAACCATAAATTGCTATACTTCTTATTTTTAGTTTTTTTTTTTAAATCTTTTTCTAGTACTCTAAATGCACTCTCCTGTCTATGATCGTTTACCTTCTGGCCCCTCCTGCCAGCCACTTTGATTATGTCCACAGCATTCTGTTGAAATTTTTGAGAGAAAATGAGATGGGATGAGAGATAGAAAAACTATTTGTGAATCTTTATAGACTAAGAAGTATAGACATTGTTTTGACCAAATGCTAGCATTTGGATCCTAACAGATACTCTTCCCTCTTAACAATTATTTTTCTATTTCTGTAAAATTAGAGGGGGAATTATAAACCATTCTTTTACATTTTTAAAAACATTTAGGGGGATTGGGAATCTATTAAATCCACAGTACAATCTGCTGCTTATTTTTATCGAAACATATAAATTTTGAGGCATATAGAATTTGAGATAGTATTTACAAACATCTGCTTTTCTTGAGACATTATAAAGTATATATGTATGTAAAGGATATATGTATTTACAAACACCTATATTTTTCACCTATAATTAAGATAGAACATTTGTAAATTTTTCATTTTGAAATTTTATAATGAAATGCAAACCTTAAACTATGATTTTACTTGTATTTCATGGAACTTGATGCAACCACTCTTAAAAGTTAGTGGGTATATATTCACATATATGCAATAGGATTTTATGTTATTATTTTATGTGTATTAGATAGCTTCACTATGCTTTAATATAGTTTTTGAATTTTTTATATTAATAATCTTTTAACTTTAAAATGGTACAGTACCTTCGGTTTTATTATTCTCTTTTGTGATTAGATGTCAAAGTTGTTTTGAAATATTTTTTGCTGTTATAAACATTGCTCATAGACTTGTGACACAAACATAGCTTCTGCTTTACGTATAAACTCCTGAACTAATTTATAATCTCAGTAGGTCTTGCTTATCTATTTCCCTATGATAAATGATTATTTTCAGACTTGAAACATTTTTGCCATTTTAGTGGTTTGCTAATAGACATTTCTCTCTCATTACTTCTGCTATTGCATATATATTTAATGACTTTTTGATGTTTTCATGTATGACATCAAGTACCTTATTGCCAGGCCTTTGCCTGTTTGTAAGAGTTCTTTACATTTCCTGGATACTAATACTTCTCTGGTATATGTTGTAGATACTATCTACTACACTGTCTGTTTTTAATCCCCTGTAATTTCTTTTAATATAGCAATTTTTGTTTCCCTTTCTTTCTTGATCATTGTTAGTTTTTGCAAATATTAAAAATTAAGGAAGCAGAGTGAAAGCTAGTATTCACAGTATTTCAGATTAGGTATTATTAAAAACATACAATTGTTAGCTATGTAAAAATAATTCATGAAATATTCCACTTCATAAGCTTTAGAGATACTGGGTTGCTTTTTTCTCTAAGTCAGAATATATGGCTTCATTCTTTTGATAAAATGACTTATATTCATCTATAGAACTGATCTTTATTGGTCTTATAGCATAGCCTTTATTATTTCCTATATGGGTATAATGCCTTACATAATAATGATAAATGGATAGAATACATTTGAAAAAAATGAAAAAAATATTATTGATACTTTTCAGGAAAAATGTATGCTTCAGGCTAAATTAATTTCTCACTGTAACATTACTTTTAACAATGAATTTTGGAATTCATGTCTATTTATGAGCAGATTATTTAGTGTATTTTAGTTCTTGTTACTGCTATTCATGTTGAGAAGAATAAATTATGAATTGAACTTTAGTTTTGGAGAACTATATGTTTTTTCTTTTGCCTTTCACTAAACATTTCAAAAATAGGATTACGAGTGTAATCATACCACAGATATTTATTAAAATTTGTGTATGTGATACTGGAGATTAAGCCCAGGCTTATACACATGCTAGACAAGTGCTGTACTACTAAGATATACCTCAAACTCAATAATGTATAACTTTAATTGGAGTTGTGAATATAAGCTCAAATCAGGTTGAAGAATTAATAGGTTGGTCATAACTGAAATAATGTTAGATTTGAGAGTTGAAGTTTTTTATTCCATTCATATTTTAATCAGAAACATCAAAAATATCACCTTTGAAAAAAGTATAAGCAGTTTTTTCTAGATGTTTGATCCTTTTTTTTTTTTTTTAAATATTGTTTTAGGTTTCCAGTAATTATCTGCAGGAATCGCCATGACCCCAGCTCTGAAGGAGGCAACAATAAAGGGTATCTGCTTTTCATCTTTGCCAAGAACCATGGAATCTGACAAGATGCTGTGCGTGGAAAGTCCAAGAAGTGTAGATGAAAAGCTAAAGGGAGGAGACACTTTTTCTCAGATGCTGGGATTTCCTACCCCTGAACCTACTCTTAATACAAATTTTGTGAATTTAAAACATTTTGCCTCTCCACAGGCTTCGAAACATTTTCAGACAGTTCTTTTAATGAGCTCTAATTCTGCATTAAACAAATACAATGATAATTATAAACAAAAGAAACTAGGGGAGTCCAACTGCAATAAGCTGAAAAATGTACTGTGTAATGGCAGCAACATTCAGCTCAGTAAAATCTGCCATTCTCGTTCTGAGAATGAGTTCATCAAAAAGGAACTTTCAGATACCACAAGCCAGTGTGTGAAAGATATACAAATTGTTTTGGATTCAAATCTAACCAAAGATACTAATGTAGATAAAATACATCTGCAAAACTGTAAGTGGTACCAAAAGAATGTACTTTTGGACAAAGTTGCTGATACTAAGATTAAAAAGGGTTTGTTGCACTGTACTCAAAAGAAAATTGGACCTGCTCACTCAGATGTGCCTATCAGTTCCTCAGCTGCTGAAAAAGAGGAGGAAGTGAATGCTCGTTTACTTCATTGTGTAAGCAAGCAGAAAATTTTACTTAGCCAGGCTAGAAGAACTCAGAAACACTTGCAGATGCTCTTGGCTAAGCATGTCGTTAAGCACTATGGTCAGCAAATGAAATTTTCTATGAAACATCAACTGCCTACAATGAAGATTTTTCATGAATCCCCTGCAGTTTTGGATAACGATTTACTTGAACACACTGAAATTAAGCCAGAGGTTAACATATTGACTTCAGAGAATAAATTGAGAGATGATACCAAAAATGGCTTTGCTCAGTGTACAGCTGCAGAAATCCAAAGATTTGCATTGTCTGCTACAGGGCTGTTGTCTCACGTCGAAGAGGGTCTGGATTCTGACGCAACTGACAGCAGCTCTGATGACGATTTGGATGAATATACCATTAGAAAAAATGTGGCAGTGTAAGTGCAAAATTATCACTAGACTTTTTATGTTTTGCATATAGTAGCAATCTTGGTTTCAGGATATAAGGAAATATGTTTTCTAAAATCATACACAATCTTTAATGAACAAAATTTTGCTGAATTTTTAAAATTGTTTCCTTTGTTATGCTATTGTGTAGTCACATTCTGAGACTGGTTTTATGACTTCTGCAGATAGTTTAATCCATGGATCATTAAGTCTATTTTTTAAAATGGTACAGTATTTGCACCTATGCACATCTTTCTGGATACTTTAGGTCATCTCTAGATAAACTGTAATATTATAATATAAATGCCATATAAATAGTTCATATAACAGAGTTTGTGGGGTATTGGCGAAAATACTCTGGATATATTCAGAACAGATGCAGTTTCAGAGGGATGGACATGTCTGATATCTATGCTGTTCAATAGACACTAGCTTTGTGTTACTTTTGAGATCTGAGTCATTCCAATTTGTGATTCGCTGAGTCTGTAGATACAAAATCTACCTATACAAGACTGCATATACCATTTAAAACTAAGTTACTTAACTGTACTATTTGAGTAAACTTACATAGGAATACTAACTAGCTATAACTAAGCATTATTTTCTATTCTTGAATGCAATTAAAACCTAAACTTTAGGAGCTCTACTTACAATAAATAGGTAAACCTATAGAAGAAATACAAAATGTATGCCCAAAGGGCCTGTCATTGGCTTTGAGAATTCAACAGTTAGTACATGTGAACTGATCTACTTTTCCTGGTGGGGTGGAGGAGGTCAGATGGGGGTCTCAGTAGTCTAGATTGGCCTCACAAGGTAAGGGGAGTCTTAAACTTCTAATGCAAGAGCCTCTGCCTTCAAAGTGCTGGGATTATATGCATTCATCACCAAGTCTGGCTTGTTTTATGTATTAAATGTATTCATTGCTTTTAGATTTGACCTTTACAACTCGGGAACTTTTGGCAGATTATCCTAACACAAAACTACAGCATCACCTTATTATGTGATAAACACTAGAGATTTAGTTGTTAATAGTCAGATAGTGTGGTTTTAAATTTAGCTTTTCAGGGAATTTCTTACCGTTTCCAAATTGATATACATTATTATACAGAAATGTGACATTTGGGTAGAAGTTAGAAGTATAAAATTATTTTAAGTTATTTCATTTTTCTAGTTTTACAAGCATATTGAGTACTCATTCCCACTTCCCTTCATCCCCCCTCCCGAGAGAAGTAACATGTACAACCAAGTGAGTATTCTAGACTCCTAGTGTTCTGATATCACTGGTATTAAAATTTGCTTAAAGGTGGGAGCTATGGTAATTACTGAACACAGATTATTTTTCATTTACCTGTGTTTGACATCTCATATTCTCACTTAAGGTAAAACAAATGCAGTAAAACGAAATCATGGCCAAGGCCAGAAGGCCAAATAAGTTGTCAGAGCTAGGATTTTATGTGTGTGTCTAAAGTCACGTTTGCTTTTTTGTGCCATACTACCTAACATTATGTCATTGATTCTTATGACTATAAGAATTACTGGGCACCTGGATTCTGAAATAAGTCTAGAGATTTACCAATTTTTATATTTAAAATACTCTTGAATTAATTCAATGCAATAACATTAAACAAATACTTGATCTGTCGTTAAAAAGTGCTAAAGGACAGGTTTATCTCAAACTAGAAATATAAATAAGAAAATTAGATCTTCCAAGACTACTTGACCTAAGATTCTATTTTTAACAGTATTTTCCTTTATTGCTCTCTTGTAACATCTGGTCTATCATACAGTTTATCATTAAATCATATTTTACTTTATATGTTTTTTGCAATGTATCTGTTAATCTTAGTAATTCAACTCTGAGAAGATTGAAAATACATTTTAATGCTTTTGGTTAATTTCTTATTATCTTATATATCTTATAATCAGTCAAAATTTTGTTTTAAGACTTGTATTTATTAATTGAATTTATTAAGAGAATACTAAGTTAATATATTTGTATAAAACATGCATAAATTTGGAAACGTGTAACCAGTATCAAGCATTATATGTTCTTCTTCTCAACTCTGCCAGTTTATTGGGAAATACTTAAGTAAGCTAGCCTATGGTTTGTTTTTCTTTTTTTCTTCCCAGTATGTGTGTACATGCCTATGTGTATCAAAGGGTACTTTATGTGCCTGTGAATGACTATGTGTGACTTTGGGAATCATCCTGGATTGTTATAGTATGGTTTATTTTTCATATTTAACTATTTTTTTCCTGTGATCAATTTGAGGACTTTTGAGAATAGTTGATCAAGAAAATAATGAATCTAAGAAATTTAATAGAGTCCATCCCTTTGAATTACTCATCACTTAATACTGTGATGACTTGGTTATTAAGGCCTATATCTACATAAGCTTTGATTTCTTTAATTCACTATATTATTTGATTTTTAAGTTTTTATTGTTTATTTTTGCTACTCAAAATCTGTTCAACATTCCTTTTTATATGTGGTGTTTGTGGGGGGATTGAAACAGAGTTTTCTTTGTATTCCAGGATGGCTTCTCCCTATGCTGGTTATATAGGTGGTATGGAACTATCATGTCTAGCCCATTCTCAATACTTCTTGATTTCATTTTTTTTAATACACTTATGTATTACATTTAGGGGGTATTTTTTATTGACACTAGCCTTGTATTAACTTCTTTATAATGCTTTCTTGGTATTGAATGAATGAATTTCCACTTTTGTATATATTGTTTTGTAGTTTTAAAAATTGGAATTGTTAATTGTGGAATTTTAACATACATTCTTAACTCTATTGATCCATGGATTTTGTTATCTGTCTGTCTGTCTGTCTATCTATCTATCACCTACCTACCTACCTACTTCTCAGATTGAGAAATTTTAAGTTACTTCTATATTGAACTTGTCAGTTATTTTTCTTATGTTATTCCCTAAACAACAGCATGTCAACTATTAATATAGCACTTAAATTATATTAAATGCCATCAATAATTTAGAGATGATTTAAAATATATAGGATGTTGAGCATAAGTTATATGCAAGCACCATGCCATTTTATAAAGGTCTCGAGCATTTGTGGGTTTTTAGTGTGAGTGTCATGGAACCAGTTATCCATGAATACTAAGAGATGACTATTTTTTCTTTTATTTTCCCTCTTTCCTTTGATTCTAATTGTAGCCATAAGATATATCTTAGACATCTTTGACTTTGTGTGAAATTGTGTTTAACAAATGAATGAATTTTATATGCCTAAACATGGATACTTGGAAGCAATCTTATAATTTTTTTCAACATTTGCAAATTTTAAAAATTGATAAAAATATTTTCTTTAAAGTTTTTAGATCATATTATTATATGCCTTCTAATTTTCTTTGAGTTTATAGTTATAAAAAAACTGGCTTTACTTTGATCTGGAAATTAGAATTTTTTTAATATTGGAAAGCACTTATGTTTAGCTATTTTTACTTGTTTAAATGTTACTTGATTTGCTCTTTTTACTTTCCCATCAAAATGGATAGTAGATGCATTTATAATGACATTACTGACAGTTTAAAAAAATGACTTAATGGAGAGCTGGTGTATATTAAAAGTAAAAAAGAATTGACTTCTTTCAAAAAGCATAACAGGATTTTATGTTTTTTTGGGGGGGAGGGGTTTGAGGTACAGGTTTTGTGTGTGTGTGTGTGTGTGTGTGTGTGTGTGTGTGTGTGTGTGTGTGAATGAAATTATCCCATCAGTGTTTTATTAGAACAAATAAAGGAGCTTAGGTTCCATAAATAATTGTGTTACAATTATGGCTTACTGTGTGACCCTAAGCAGGGTGATACTTAACCTTTCTGAACCAAATTCCTCTTCACTGATCTACCTTAAAGAGTTAATATATAATTAGATGAAATAGAAATATAAAATTCCAGTACATAAGACACCAATGGCAATCAATGAAGAGTGTGCTAATCAAGTGATTTATTATGGTGGAAGATGAAGCATCTTACTGTGAGAAGAAACTTGGTCACTGTAAAGCAACATGTTTCAGTGATAACCTACTATTTAAAAGGTAAGGAGCAAAGCTAGTTTCACTTCAGTTAACAACTACAGGTGGTTTCTGCTAGTGTAATTCTCTGGTACTTTTTTCTGCCATTAGGTCAAAATCAGGCTTAAGTAAAATAAAAAGAAGCCCCTTTGGTCAGAGAACTCTAGGTGCAAGCACTTGGATATCAGGCTTATATGTATACTGACCTGGCTATATATGTGAGTGATTTTGGATGAACTATTGGCAAGAGTTAGCTATAATAATTTATTACCTTGTTGTAAGGCTTTAGAATCATAGTTACTTGAATGAAAAATCTTTTCTATTTTGTTTAAAGAGAATTAAAAAGGAAATTCTATTTGGGAAATGCAGCAACTATAAAAAGTAATGTTTCTATTGTGGCACGTGGACATCTTTGAGAAAGTAGTACATCAATTAAAAAAAGCTCATTCACCTTGGAAAAAGCATCTCTCAAGTAATACAATTCTACCACTGTCTTCACTAGATTAACTCAATACTTTGAAGCTAGTGAACAGCAGATGAAGCTAGTGAACAGCAGAATTAGGATTTTACCTACATAACTTACTTTCACAGAAGGAACAAAATAGTCGTGTTCTATATGGATGAAAATAGCATAGTAATGTTACACTAAATTCGTTATGTAAGTTGTAATTTTAGTTTACAGAAGGTAATGATCATACTTGCTTTACTTCTTTTGAGAAGAAAGCACAGTTGGAGAGAATACCAGCAAGAGAGTAGGAGATACCAGATAAGAAATAGTTATGTACGCTGGAGAGATTGCTCAGTTGTTAAGATTGCCTCACAAGCACAAGGACCTAAGTTTGAATCTTGGATCCCATGTAAAAATGCCAGATGGAAATGGCAGCGGTCTGTACTTCCGGCTCTGGAAAGTGGAACTTGAGACATCCCAAAGCATAGTTATGTATCAGTGGAAATAGTCCGGCAAATGCTCAATGGTACAAAAAAGAATCTATAACAACATGATAAAGAAAAGAATATTGTTTAGTGCATTGGGAGAGACAGGTACTTGAGAAATTCAGAGAGAAACCAAAGGCAGATGCTCTTGATACTAAACTTCTCAACCCCATGTACTTTAACAGCTCCTTATTTTCATGAACACCAGACCTTGTCTTCATGACTTTTCTGTATAGGTCTACATTTCAGATCCTGGCCCTAGGCTTAGCACCTTACGTTAAGCAGCAGACAGTGTCGTGGGAAACCCCCACCCTGAACCTTGAAGTTTTACACACACATCAACTTTGTAATTATTTGTAATCACAATTTGTAATTATTATTACCTTGTTGTAAGGCTTTAGAATCATAGTTACTTGAATGAAAAATCTTTTCTATTTTGTTTAAAGAGAATTAAAAAGGAAATTCTATTTGGGAAATGCAGCAACTATAAAAAGTAATGTTTCTATTGTGAGCTTTTGTTCCTTGTACCCCAGCATATTATCTCAGTTAGTCTATTCCAGCACCTTTGTAGCTCTTTGTGGGCTCATAGCTCAGAACTAGTACTACTACCGCTACAAGTCTATGTCCTGGATACTGACTGGCGCCATAGTAAATGTGCCAGTGACTTAAATTCCAGCACTATTGTAATGATACATGACAGTGTTGCTCCAGATCCCAGAATCTGAAGGTATGATCTCTCTTACAGCCTATGCTCCATCCTCCATTCTAAGGCTACTTCACAGCTATCATATTTCAGACATTGAAACCACTGCTGAAAGTGCATCTGCAAGCCAGGTTCAGCACATAGAGTATCTCCATGGCCATGACCTCTCAGATTGAGAGAGACCATAAAAACTCATAAGTACTCATTATCAAAGATAACAAAAGGTCCTTTTGCTGCTGTTGACACTCATAATCTGCAATGCTGAGGAATCTTACAGTCTTTGCTAGTGTTGTTCTCAGAGAACAATTGAGTGACTCTACTACATTCTTACTGAGCCAAAATTGTTGTATTTCATCTTGCTGACACTCTTGCACCCAAGAAAGTCAGTTGTTAGAGTAAAGGAGATAACTGTTCGTTAGGTATGTGGACATCAAGGCAAAGCAATAAGACAGGAAAAAACCAAAGAAGCACTATGCTATTGAAAAGAGCAAAGTCCTTTTACAGTAACTGACCACAAAAATAAGAAGTTTCATGATAATTCAAGATAATTATGTTCAGGAAACTCAGCAAACTAGAAGAGCACATAGAGAAGAAAAAAAAATTCGGGAAAAAAACAGAAGACACAATGTATAGCAGAGACTGAAATAAAGAATCAAACAATTCTGGCACAGAGAAATACAACAAAAGAAATGCAGAAAGCAGTTGAGAGCATTCAGAGTAGATCAAGTTGAAGGGATCTGTGAAACTAGAAGCAAGTTACTTGGAAATAGAGGAAAAAACTAAAAACAAACCAGAACAAAGAATCATATATATAATATGTATGAGAGAGAGAGAGCCATCTATGTAGCTCACATTTACATTATAGGAACTAAAGAGAAAAGGAAATAATGACTGGAAACTATCTGGGGAATATACATTATGGTACAGGTAAATCAAGGATCACTATTTACAAAAGAAAAGTAGAGCAAGGTATAATAAAAAAATCACTTACAAGCTCTTCAGTATGACAAATGAAGATCCTCATATAGAAGGGAAGTCCCAGGAGGCTGTTATCAAATCAAATTTCCCAGAAACTGAAAGCCAGAAGAATGTGAGATAGCATCAAAAGTGCCGAAAGAAAGTAAACTTCCAGCAAATAATATGCTTTACCCAGCAAAGTATCCCCACTAGACCTTCCTTACAAGAAATAAAGAGCTCTTCAAGATGAAAGAAATAAAGCTAATTTGTAGCAAACAAGAAAATATAAAACTTGGTGGCAAAAGTCAACTCAAGAATTCTGGACTACTATGCTAGTGTCATATAAATGCTCAAATCCACTACAAAGTTGAAATCAATTTGCTGTAAAAATAGGAAATGGAGGGATATAAGTATAGTTTTTGTATGCAGTTGAACTTGTTATTGCTGTAGTCTACATACGATTTCACCATGTCTTCCAAAGAATACATGTATTCATGTGTTAGATGTTTGGCTATCAGTATGGTAATGGTTAAGATATTTTGTGAACTTTAAGAGGTAAAGCTATGTAGGAGGAAATTGCAGTTCTGCCCTCAGAAGAGATTGTGGTATTTCTTAATGAAACCTTGGTAGTTCTTAAAAAGGACTTGCTATGAAATGGGAAGAGTAGTACCTAATGTGTTCTCTGGCCTGTGAACTCTTCTTGTACTTCTCCCATGCCATATTCCATGATGCGATGTGTTCAAAGAGATTCATCACCAGAGTTCAAACAGAAGAGGTTGCCACTGAATTTATTCTCCTTCTGCCTCCTAAGTGCAAGGGTTGCTTACAAGTGTGTATATTACAACACCCATAAAGCAAATCTAGAGACAGATTGTGAGTTTGTGATATTATAACAATAGGAGACTTCAATTAATTCTTCATTCTCAACAATGGACAAATCATGCACAGACTACTTAAGAAGAAGCTTTAGACTGTATCTCATTTTAGACCTAAAGGACTTAAACATATATAGAACATTCCATCCAACAGCAGCAGAATATACATTCTTTTTAAGAACACATGGAACCTGCTCCAGAACATATGATAAATTAGGCCACAAAATAAACCTTAACAAATTTAAGATAAATGATATTAGGAATCTTTTCCAATTAAAATAGAGTGAAGTGAGGAAAAAAAGGTATTTTGGAAAAGTAACAACTGTGGAAATCAAATAACATTGCCTTAAGCAGCCAGTACTGAAGAGATATTTGACCAGCAAGATAGTTAAATGAATAAAATTCTTTGTTGTTTGTAGTGCAAGCCTGACAAGTGAGTTTGATGCCTGGAATCCATGTATAGGTAGAAGGAGATAACCAACTCCATAAAGTTGTCCTCTGACCTCCACACGTTATGACACATATATTTCCCCATCCTTGACCATACACATGTTAAATAGAATGTAGAAATTATAAAATATCCTCAGGCCAATTAAAAGGTAAAGCTTTACAGTGACATTCATGGAAGAGAGCAGAGATAGTTTGTTGAAGACTGTTACAATACATCTGAAACTGGGCAATTTTGTGAACCACATAGAACAAGAACTCTGCAGAAATTTACCTGGTGTCCTTGCTGTGGATCTTCCTGTTCACTACAAGCAACAAATCTGTTGGCTTTCATACAATAGGAAGGTCAAGCTTTTTCACAACTCAGCAACATAACATGAAGATTTAAAGAAAATGCCTAAAATTCTGTAGATAATTCAGGTAATTCAGTAGGTTGCTGGTTTGTTGATTGAAGAATTCTTACATACTCTGCTACATTAAAAGATCGAAGGAGGGCTGAAGGGATGGCTCAGGGGTTAAGATTCTGTCTTGCAAGTAGGAAGTTTTGAGTTCAGATTCCAAGTCCCACCTACAAGTGCCAGGCAGAATGGTGGCAGTTGCACTTCAGGTCCTGGTGTGTGGAGCCTTGGAAATCCCAGAGCGAAGAAAAAAGGAGGTAGAACCAATGTAGGATGATTTCTGAAGTCACCCTTGGTCTTCCACAGGACACACAGTGAACCCTGACAGACCACACACAAAATAAGTTTTAAAAAAAGATCTAAGGAAATGCATCTAAAAGAAGTTCCATTGATTAAGCTGGGACATTTTTCGACAGATAAAAAAGGTATAATATTGTTGATTTTCATTAACCTGGTCTCTATTACAACTGTCTTCAAGGACTCTTATCAAAAGAAGCAGGAACCAAAGGATATGAAATTTTAAGGGATGACCAAATATATTTTAGGTTCAGTTGCCAGTGGAAACAATATTTAACAAGAATTAATGTTAAGGTTCACATTTTAAGGTTCCACAGGCTTTGGTTGTTTGACACTGATTATTCTCACTGTGAGTTTACCCACCTGTTTTGGAGAACATGAAGTTAAACAAGAGTATACTTTTACTGTAGAAAGAGTAGTTTCATTTTTGGGGGGTATTGGTGGGGAAATAGTTTTAATAATCCTTTATTCTGTTTCTTTCCTGAATCACTGTAGTATTTGGCAGTTTTAATGAAGCTTATACAGTGCCTCAGAAAAAGATGGGTTTTATCTGAGCAATTCCATGGTCATTCCATGACTGGAGTACAGAGCTCTTTGTTAGATATTACCTCTGCTTTCTCCTTTAGCTAGGCCTGTATGCAGTATTTAGTATCAGAGTAACTCTTAAAATTCCAGTTTAAGGTCCTTCAACATTTAAACTTCATTAATTTGGTTTACCTTCATGCCAGAATTTTGAGAATTCACTATGTTTTTCTTTCTTTTGGTTGCAATGTTTGTAGAATCTCTTAACGAAAACCCTTTCTAACTTTCAACTTGCAATCATCCTGCCTCCAATTTTCAAGTGCGAGGATTATGGGTTTATGTATACCTTGCAGACAATGAACTTTTTAAATGAGATTTTTTAACCAGTTATTACTGGTATGAGGTATTTTTTTCATGATATAATTTTTTCAAATTATTTAAAATTATAATGGATTTTTAATGTCCCTCCTGTTTTCCTATGTCATCCCTTCTTCTATGACAAAGTCTTCTTCCCAACAAAGCATCTCTGTTTATATAGGTATCCCACTAGTCTACTCTAGGCTGTCAGTTTTTGCATATGCTGTATACCCATTGAATCGTAGGGAATATTTCAGTGTACCAACGAAGTGTGAGAGTCCTTATGGCAAAATCTGACCATTTATATAATAGATCTAAGAGGAATGGACCACCTGAGTTCCTCCCTTATTCATGAATGGCATGAAATATTTTAGAAAAAGTAGTTTATTGATGTATCTGTTGTCATAGTAAAGAGATCTCTACATATTTATAATTTTCTCTCATCAACACTTAAGAATGGGATGTGCTTTACAGAGTTTGGTGGGAGAACCTGCTGATTTTGCTATCTCCCTGGAAACATACTCTCGCCTACACTTGATTTACTAGCACTTTATTTTGACATCCAATAATTTTTAAGAGTCTACCCAAGAAATCAGTTTTGATGGCAAGATCCCAGAGCTGCACAAATTATTTTGGCTTATATCTCATTGTCAAGGACTTTGACATGCAGACTTAACTACATTTACAATTGGGAAATAAAGTTTCCAGCTGTGCTACTAAGGACTCAGCATAACTTAGGGAATTCTATTATCAAAAGAGTAGAGAAGAATGTATAGTATGGTGGTGTATACCTGTAATCCCAGCACTATGGCACTATGATGTAGGGGGATGGTGAAGTTGAGTCTAGTCTGGACTAAGTAGTTCATGCTTTATCTCGTACATCACAAAAAATGATTGTGGATATGGATGTAGAGGGGAATATATGCATTTCTCAGATGACAACCCAGAATCATATAATGGGATGGAGCTCTATTGTTACAGATGTGGTTCATCATAGTGTGATGTCCTGTAAATTAACAGACTTTCTAAAAATAGATATACACTTGTTTCTTATGTGATGGAGTAGACACAAGAAGTTAAAATAAACTTGCTGATGGGCTGGGGATGTGCTCAGTGGGTACAGTGCTTGCTATGCAAGCATGAGGAGTCTGCATCCATAGCATTCATGTAAAACACCACTGGGCATGGCTCTACACCTATAATCTCAGCACTGGAGGGCAAAGACAGGAGAACTCTAAGGTTTCATTGGCCAGCTCTTATAGCAAATTGGTCAATTAATGCTCCAAGTCAATCAAATGAGAGACACTGTCTTAAAAAGTTTGGAGCATGATCAAGAAAGACACCCAACATTGACCACTGATCTCCAGAGATAATGCATGTGTATGCACAAACACACAACTCTGAATGGGCAAAGAGAATAGTAGTTACTGATTTTTACCATAATAAGACATTGCAGTAGTGGTGGAGTTAAGGTATTAGGACCCCAATTAATTTTATTTCTGAGAAAGCATCCTCTTTGTGCTCTGTATGTACACAGAGTCCTTCATTATTAGAATTTTGACTATATTCTTACCCTGATTCTTTTTTTTTTTGCATATTTCAGTGGCGGTTTATTTTAGCTTTGTAGTAGTTTTTATAAATGGAGTTTCCGTTTTTATTTTCATCTAGCAACTATATATGAAAATACTAGAGCCAAAAATCTCACTTACTTATAGTTTAGTTTACAGAGTTGTTAAATTGCTCCTTTCTTTATAGACTATTCAATTCACCTTCAGTTTATGAGAGTGTTGGTATAATGGTTACAGATATATCTGAGAAAAACAAAGTGAAATTAGTGAAGTTAAGTAACATGTAATTGAATAACCCACTCAAAACTGTCTACAGAAAGACCACATTCAATAGTCTTGAGTTTTTTATTTCTTTAAGTGAATGAAGAGTTCCAGTTGGTTTAGGGTACAGGGGAAAAACAGACATGCCAAAGAGATAAAAACAGTCTATAAGCACACCAAAGTATTAGAAAATCTTCTCTTGGAATCCAGGGATGTGGATGATAGGCTACCACTTGTAGAATTATGGAACTATATTATTTAACTGCTATAAACAGAGCATGGACCTCCTACCAATGTCTTCAACAGAAGTTTTGGTTAAACTTCTTTGTTTAGTTTTATGTTTTTCCAACTTCAAGCAAACAGAGAAGACAAACTAAAAAAAATCACGTGAGGTTATTTAACTGATCTCCAAGTAAGCATTTTCACCTCTTGGAAACATTATAATCAGATATAAAATTAACTTAGCAGAATCAAAAGTATAAAGATGTATTTTTGCTAGGGAATGCTGGTACCTAAAATATGAGTGAGCACCTATGTGTGTATGCAACTTTTTAAAGGAAGTCACAAGTCTGATGTCTTAAATTTAAGAGTTCTGATTTTCTTGAACATCACAAATATTATTGGGCTGGGGAAATGGCTTAATGTTTGATGTCAGTTTGGAGCCACAGAACCCACACAGAATCCAAGCATAATGACATGTATGTAACCTTAGTGTTGGAAGATGGAGACAGATGGATCTCAGGGACTTACCGAAACACAGTTCACTGAAAGACCTTGTCTCAAAAGCAATAACGTGGAGACATGGTTGAAAAAGACATTCCAACATCAACCTCTGGCCTACACATAAACATAAACACAACACACACACAGACACACACACACACACACACAAAACAATCTTGACTTTAAAAAGTTACAGTGTGTTTTTAGGGCTTACCAGTATATTAGTAGTATATTATATTATAATATATTAATTATATATTATATATACATAAAAGAGAAAAATTATCAGTAGACACAGACCTTGAAATGCACACATGGGGACATTAGAATAGCTGTTGTGAGCTGTTGTTGAAGTATACAACATCCAAGATGAAAAATTTTTCATCTTAATAAGACTTGCTAATAAAAACCATTCAGTAAATCAAAGTTAATGGTGACATACCATCAGAAGACAGATTGCCAGAAAACAATGGAATCATATAACTGAAGTGCTGAAAGGAAAACAAAAATCCTTGAATTTTCCATCAGTGAAAAATTTAAAAAAACAAAGGTAAATGGCATTTCAAAAAGAGCTGAGAAAAAGTTGTCAGTATATCTGCACTTTATTTATGTAGCACGCACACATATTTGTGTGTGTTTGTGTGTATATTAGAGGGAACTATGTGTCCCTGTGCAGGAGTAAGGGTGATTTTGGGAATCATCCTGGATTTCTTCTACCTCCAGTTTTGCTTTGTTCTGTATTTTTCCACCAGGGCCAGAAATGCAAGTCACCACCATTTCCACCTGGCATTTTTACCTGGGACCTTGGGTTCCAACTTAGGACCTACTGCTTGTAGGTCCAGCCCTACACTAAAGTTTTTTAAAAATAAGATTTTCAGGCTGAGGGACAAACAACCATACTTATCAAAATTCAGATCTACACAAAGAAAAGAAGAACTGATAGGAAATGGTATATATATATGTCAAGAATGTGGAGATTAAACTGCACATTTCCAAATAACTCATGTATTTAAAAAGAACAGAAAAGTATTTTGAACTAGAAAAATAGTAAAGAGAATATTCTGCATACTTTTAAAATATTCAGCTATTTAATTACTGAAACAGTAATTAAATGAATGTTTGGTAATAAATGCTTATGTAAAAAAAAAAAAGAATGTTGTAAAATCTGATCTGAGTTCCCTGGTTGAGAACTATAAATACTGAAATGCAAAGCAAGAACAAAAACAAAGATATAAACTAGAAAAAAAGGATAATTAATGTAATTAATGAAAATCAATGAAATACAAAGCAACTGATTTAATATTAAAAATAAAACAGTTATAACTCCCAAAAGCCATTTAACAGAATTCAGATCCATTTATAATAATTGATAACAACATAATGGCTGCATAATGAAACCCTGTATTAAAAAAAATCCTTTGTGAGTACCATATTTGTTACACAATAATAATTCTTTGACAAGACTGAGCTGATACAGCCTCTAGGTCGATTAGGAAAAAAACATGACCAATACTAGGAAAGAAAGAAAATTACTGTAGATATTAGAAATATTAATATATTTATTTCGTTAAATAAATTAAATAATAAATTAAAAATAAATATTGTAATCTATTATGAACTAAGTTCATGTGTTTGAGCCAAATGGTCTAATGATTTGCAATACATATTTCCAAAACTGACAGAAGGAAAAAAAATCAGAAAACATAACAGATGTATCAATTAGAAAAATCAAATTGGTAATTAGCAATGGGAATCCTAGATACAAAAGCTTTCACTGATAGGTTTATTAAAGTTTATGGGCTAATATTTCTAATTCTGTGTAAATAACTTTGAAAAAAAGAGGAAAAGAAACAATGAATCTATATCTCTTTTAACTAGCCACACAAAAATCTATTAAGAATTGTCAGTAGTCTAGTGAAATGTTTTATGAAACCATGGCTATACACATTTATGACAGGAAGCAAAACCGATTTAATATTAAAAATAAGTAATTCCTATAATTACTGAAAGCCATTTAATAAAATTCAGACCCATTCATAATAATTACAACATTCATAATAACTACATAATGAAACAATCTTTTATGAACGTCATATTTGTTACACAAACACACATACTTAAGGGTATCTATGGTTTACCTATTTTTACATAAGTGTAGACTGGGAAATACTAAATCTGATACAAAACTTGTATCAATAAAATAACCTGGTTAAATGTGGGCAAGGCATGTTATCAAAAGAAAATTACAATTTTCTGGAAAGCAGGAGATGCATATTTTAAAATGATCTTCAACAGAAATTGACAAGATTCATGGACCAAATACAAATCTCTCCCTGTTTTTGTAAATTGTTACTGGAATACAGCCATCTCATAATGTGTATTATATGTGGTTGCTTTCACACTACAAAGGAAAAACTTAGCTGCTACAGTGACAGTGTGAACCACAGGGCCAAAAATATTTACTGTCTGTCTTTTCACCCAAAACATTTGCCAACTTCTATATCTAAAGGAATTAAGTTCCAGGGAAGGATAAGATTTATCAAGTTGAGCAAATACTAATTGAGAAGGCTGACTCCATTTAGTTTTCCAAATCTTATTATTCTTGGCATTGTTAATTTTCACAACTGAACATTCTCTTTTGATTTTTAGTCATAGTTAAGACAATATATTATTGAGCTAAGGAAACTTGGTATTAAAATCAAGGTTAATTATATATGCCTTTTTTAAAATACTGGTAATCTATGATGTAATATTGGAAAGCTTTCACTTATTTGAACAACTGTACTTCAAAGTCAGTCAGGGTGTTCATAAATATTTATGACTGAAAAGAAATTACATTCAAAATTCCTTAATCTACTTATATTATTTTCTTCAAGTTGTGATGCAGGCAAAGATGAGGACTGAAGGAATATGCTACTTTGGGGGAATGACTATACTCTCAGTGCAGGTGGTGTTTGCTCACAAATGTCTCTGCTTTGTTCTTTACCAGAGATAGGACCTCCATCTTAAGCTCAGCAAGCATTAGTCTGTGATCAATTTAACACATCTGGCAGGCCAGGCAATTGTACTGTTTGGGACATTAATATATTTATGGCATATGTCAAATCTTACAGGTTCTTTATTGTTTCATCTGTGTTCTAATAAGTTTACACTGCAAGTTATAATCGTTGCTTATATGTTTAAGTAAGTCATGTTTTCACTTTGTATGTGACAGGTGTTAATTTGGTTAAGTTAACCATATGTTTATCACTTATCTGATGAATGTTTACAACCTTAATTACTTTTTAAGAAAAAAAACCTGTTTTCAACTAAGAACGCATTTTTGGTAACAAAAAAGTTTACCACTATTATTTTTGCGCGCGCACGCGCGCGCGTGGGTGTGTGTGTGTGTGTGTGTATACAAGAGGGTACTCAAGTATATGTGTCTATGGAGTTCCAAGAGTGACATCTAGAATCATCTTGGATTGTGCTATTTCTTTACTGTTTTGCTCTGGGGTTTTCCAGGCTCTGTCTTCTAGGGCTAGAATTTCTAGCAGGGTTATTTCCACCAGGCATTTTTCTGGGGATCTGACCTCAGGGGTCCTTTTGCTTGTAAGGCAAAAGCTTAAGCCTTTGGTCATCTCCCCAGCCCCATTTATAAAACACTTTCAAAAGCAGCAGACAGATTTTATGCATTCACACTAAAATATAGACTAAATTATCAATTACAATTCGTTCACACATCACAAAGATTTAACATGATTTAGTTTATTTAAATGAAATCGAGTATTATTTCCCAATTAGTATAGCTTACTTTGAATGAACATAAACTGACTTGTGACACTATTTCAGTGTCAAAAGATCTTTACCAAAAATGGGATATGAGGTGAAAATTTCTTTGTTCTCTTTTATATTTGATCATTTACCCTCAATTTCATAGCTAAACCAACTTGCACATTATTCCTATAATGTTTAAATGTAATGGAAAAACTCGTTAAGACTATCTTTGAGTTCATGTTTCCTTCCACACTGTATTTCTCCAATTCCACTAACTTTAAATGAACCTTACCTATGTTATGCTTAGTTTTTAATAATCTTCTCAGTCTAAATCATTTTACTATTCAGTGTTTTATCAGTAGTCATACTGAGCCACAATTAGTATCTTAATTCCAGTGCTTTTACCATAACAAAGATCTATTATGGTTTATTTTAAAGTCCAATATGATTTGGGCTTTCTTCGTCCTCCTACCTTGGTAGTTATGAATTTGTAGCTATACTATCTACACAAGTGGTTCTGAAAATCCTTAACCATGTTTAAAATGAAAAAATGTTTTTCTCACAACCTCTTTCTAGTTCAACATAAGTACCAGGAAGACTAGGAAGTGAAGGGGTTAAACATGAGATATTTAGTGATTACAATTTGTATAACAAATCATGTTTACAGTTACATTTATTTGTTTCTTGTCATATCCTAACATCCTTTAGTATTTTGCTTGGAAAAATAGTTATTCCTTTGCTTCTAGTTTTCCATTTTGTATTATAATGCACATTATTCTTACATGAATTAGTTTTATATGATATAAGTCTTGCCTTTCTCTCTAATTTCATGAGTTAGCATTTGGTAGTTTTCAATATTATCTGTGAATAGTACAGTTAAAATAGACATTCTTTCTTTTTGTGTATATTTATCAAAATGCAACATGTAGAAGGACCTAGGTTCAATCTCCAGTATGGCCAGAAAAAAAAAAACAAAACTTTACAATTAGCTTTTTGGAAATAGTACCATAAATACTATTAGAATTGTTAAATTTTCTATCCTAAAACTATAATAATTGCCTTCTGTTCATGAGACAACAAATTATATCTTAAAATCTCTTTGTCTAAAATTTATATGAAAGACACTCCATTATATACTTTTTAAAAATTGGCTATAAGAGTACGTTTAGCCAGAAATGGAGTTCTATCACTATCAGCATCTATACCAATTGGTATAATTGATAAATGTACAATGAAATGTCACTATTATGGAAAGTCCACAATTTCCATTATAGTTCATTGGTGTACATTCTATGAGTTTGACAAATGTATTTTAACAAAAATTTTAAATAAAGGTCATGCTTTACCATCTATTGGTTACCCTCAGTGATAACCTTCAATTTTTGGTCTTATATCTCCTTGTACATCTACATCTTAATCCCTCTCTCTCTCTGACACACAACATGTGTTTCCAAAAATTCTAAATATTTTCTAGTTGAAGTGGTTGGAATATTTTCATAAAACAATTAATTTGTAGTCTCATTGAAACTATAGAACAATGACCTTGCTGAAAGATAGGAGATAGGCTTTAGTCTGTATTTATGCATCTTCATAAAAATAATAGCTTGATATAAATTCTTTATGTCTCTTTGCGTTCTTTGCGAATCTGGTAATTAGATTTTTAACAAGCTGTTTACTTAATAAACTTGTGAAGATCTATGATTTAACATAATAATTCGAAATGTAGCATAACTATTTGAAAATTGTTGCTAATATCCGTGTATCAATTTTATGTTAGATAGTTAATAGTGACACTTATTTTAGCCAGTGAAAATTACACATTTGTGTACACTACAGTTTATTAAAGTAATGTAGATGCAGTTCAAATGGATCGTTCAAATCTAGATATATACTTACATATAAAAAGTCTTACATAACAGATTTTAAATGGTGTTGGGATAGATATACATGTTTCCTTTACTATTTTTAAGCCTTTAGCATTAATAGAATATTCAGTTATCTTACTAGTTGGTATTTGTGGGGTATAAATGTAAGGAAATCAAATCTTCTTGATAAGAAGTCAAACTGTTCTTTTCACTTGATGTAACTAGATGTTGTATAAAGGAAACTGGATTTTATGACAGTTGTCAAGGAAGTTGTTAAGCAGCCTCTGAAAACCCGATTGCTTTTGTGCTTTGACTAACAGTATTTGTCTTGTTCACAGTAACTCTAGTACTGAATGGAAGTGGCTTGTAGACAGAGCTCGAGTTGGCAGCCGATGGACTTGGCTTCAAGCCCAGATTTCAGAGCTAGAATACAAAATCCAGCAACTAACAGAAATTCACAGGCAGATTCGTGCCTCCAAGGTATTACCTGTGTTATTTTTTGTTACTGAGATAGTCTTTTCTTGTTTTATCACACAAAATCATTTTTATGAAAGTAGAACATGTTAAGACTTTTTGAAAGTAGAACATGTTAAGACTTTTAGTCATTGCTATAAAATGAAATTATCTTTGTACAGAATTTGTTTACTAGGTTATTTTATTATATATTTTAAGCAATCCAGAACTTTCATTGGATTCCAGTTGCTAGAAATACACATTTTAAAAATTTTTGTGGTAAAATACTTCGTAGTCATTGAACAATGACTATTTCCTATTTCCCTCTTCCTAATCTCTGGTGAACACATTTGTGTCTATGATTCTGACTATTATAAATGCCTTATATATGTGGAAACAGCAATATTTTTTTTCTGAGATGGATTTATTGCCTAACATTAATGTCCTTACCATTGTAGTAACACTTAAAAATAGTATTCTATTTATTCTCTAAGAACTTTATTTGTGTATGTAATTACAAGATATTTTTATTATCTTGTAATAACAAATATTATTACAAGATATATAAATGTATCTTGATCATATCAACCCTGATGCCACCCATCCCCCCAATATATCCCCTCCACTTTCATGTTTTTTAAAAACCTACTGAGTCCAATTAGTGCTGTGTGTCTATATATGGCTATGTATATGCCCACTGGGACATGTGCAGCCTGCCAGTGGCCACACCTCCAAAAGAAAAGTGACTCTCCTTTCCACAGAAGACAACTGTCAGTTGCACCGCAGCTAGGGATGGAGGCTTATGTGCACCTTCCTGATCCATGCTGGAATGTTGACTGGCTAGATTTAGTGCAAGTAGCTGCAGTTTCTGAGAGTTTATAACAACAGCTTTGTCATCCCCAGAAGACTTATTTCAAAGTACTTTGCCTCCTCCAGCATTTACAATCTTTGTGCCCCCTCTATTGTAATGTTCCCTGAACTTTGGAGGAGAGAGGTTTGGCATAGATTTCCTCCAATTTAAGGCTTAGTGTTTTAACATTCACTTATTTTTAGCAATCTGACCAGTTATGAGTTTCTGTGTAAACTTTTTGACCACTGCAGAAATTAGCTTCTATGCCTAAGGTTGAGAACAGCATTAATTTATCTAAATATTTAGAAGGCAGTTTCCTATGTCTGTTTTATAAGTTCTCATGGAGCAAGCCTCAAATACAATCTGAACATAGTTACCCCATAACAGTCATGCCATTATTGCAATATTGGGTCTGTCTTGCCTGACAGATCAATATTGTGTATACAGGTCCCAGCTCTAGGGAAAAACACAGAACTCTAGTCTCTCCCAGCAGCCCATATAGCTAGCCAATATGGAGGAAGTTTCCTGGTTAGTTCTAACTTGATTTATTTATGTCCTGCAAACTTGAGTGTGTAGTGTCTTCAATAGTAGGGTCTTCTTACCAGCTAGTTCTGGTGGGCAACCAAGAACATGGCATTAGTTTGTGTTGTTTTGGGAGCTACTGGGCTCTCTCTAATCAGTAGGGAGGTATCTCATGACAAGGACTGAGACTGCTGCTTAATAACCCATGTTTTTTGGGAGCAGCGTTGTCCACCTATGCAGGGTGCCTCTGTTTAAACTGCGTTCTGTTTTTGATTATTTCTAAAATTAGCTTACAAAATAGTGGGTTCCCATAAAGCTTCATCATATCTATATATCTACCTCCATCCCTTTCTATTTTCTTACCCCCATTCCTGCTTAAACCTTAATTCCTAATATTCCATCCCTCAAAAATCTTTTAAAAGGCTTAATGTATGTATTTACCATATTTTGTTTATTTATTGATCCATATTTTAATGACTTCAAGTATGCTATGAACAGAGTATAAAAATACATCCTCTAAACTCTCCTTTAATTTTCTTGGCTATACATTCAGAAATGGAATTGCTGGATCATGTGTCAAGTCTGTTTAAGTTTTGTAAATTATCATAGTTTTACATAGTGTCAGTATATATTCTCATTAATAGTACATAATAGTTCCAGTTTCATTCTTGCCAGGTTTTCAATAATAGTCCCCATAATGGATATAAAGTGATATTTCCTTTCATTCTGTAATAATTGTGTTGAGCATATTTTTATGTTTTTTCATTATCTGTATATCTTATTTTGAAAGTATCTATACTTTAATTTCCTTTGCCCATTTTGAATTATTTTTGTTCTGGTGGTGAATACCACCAGACTTTAATTGCTTATCCCATATATGACTTGGAAATATTTTCTACAATATTGCTGGTTGCCATTTTACTTTGTGTTCCCTTTTTACACTCAAATATTGTGTTCCCTTTTTATGCTCAAAATTTTTTTATATTAAGTCCAGTTTGTCTATTGTACTTTTATTTGCACTTTGAGGATTCCTGTGTTTTTCTCAAGAGTTTCTTTGGTCCATTGAGTTAATTTTTCTATATGGCATTAGATAGGTTCAACTTCATTCTTTTACATGTGTATATCTAGTTTTGAAATGACTATTGGTTGAAAAGATTCCCTAGTCCGTGTTAAGTTTGATATTACCGTACTGCCATTTGACCATATATACAAATACATGTCTTATTTCTGGTTGTCTGTTCGATGGTCTATTGTCTGGCTACCTTTATGTCACTACTACACGGTTTATAATGCTGTATATATTTTCAAATTAATTATTCATCATCCAATTTGTTTATTTAACTATGTACATGGTCTTACTATGTAGCTCATGGTGACCTGGAGCTTGTGATCTCTCTTGCCTTAGCACCCCCTAAGTTCTGGGATTACAAGTGTATACCACCATGCCTAGCTCCAGCTTTGTGTGTGTGTGTGTGTGTGTGTGTGTGTGTGTACAATATATGTAAATCATTGCTATTAAATATCTAGAATTGTGCTTTAGCATTTCTTCAAAGTTCCCAACCATTTTACTTCTGAATAATTTTTTGTTCTAGTTTTAGACTAGATCTGTTTTAGTATATTTGAATTTAATTGTGAAAGACATATTAATTCTTGGAGTTATACTGCCTTGATTTTTCATGTTTCTTGTGTTTCAATTAGTGCCACTGTTGGTCTAGATATCTCTTAGTTTTATTTGCGGGTATCTTAGTGGATTGCCCAATTTTATGTGTTCAATCCCTGGTACTACTCCCTTTTTCTTTTTTTTTAAAAATGGAACGCTTCATGAATTTGCATTTCATCCTTGAGAAGGGCCATGCTAATCTCTGTATAGTTCCAATTTTAATATATGTGCTGCCAAAGTGAGCACCCTGGTACTACTTTTTGATGAGACCTCTTTTTTCTTGCCCCTGAAGGGTTATATAGGTGAAATCTTGTTTGGCTGGGCTTTGTTTTCAGTCTGTCAACCTTTCAGTTTCTCTCCAAATTTTAGACACCCTGTCACTGAAGAAAGTTTCAGAAACTTTCTTGTTTGGGATAAATTCTAATCTTTTCTTATCTGACAGTTCTCAAGATCACAAGGAGATAATTTCTCAAGATCACAAGGAGATAATTTCTTATCTGACAGTTCACAAGATCACAAGGAGATAATTTTTAGGCAGATAAAATTGTATTTCCAGTTGTATGCTTTATGATTCTCACAGGATAGCAGGATGTACAGCATAGCATTAAAGTTGATTTAGTAATCACTGTTGCTGTTGTCATTTTTCTAGGGAATAGTGATACTAGAAGAATGTCAGCTTCCAAAAGATATTTTGAAAAGACAAATTCAATTTTCAAACCAAGTAGCATCATTAAACACTACAGGGAATCCTCAGGTTCCTCAAAGGAGTCAAGAGCCTTTACCAGAACAAGACTTTGAAATGTCACCAAGCAGTCCTACATTACTTCTTCGCAACATAGAAAAGCAGGTAAAGTCAGAGAATGGCATCTCTTGTATGAAATGACATTTAAAAATTATTTACTTTTTAGAATTGTGTGTGTGTTGAACAATACACAGTCAAATAACATGGGATCATTAAAGATATCAGGAAGGAAATGTGAAAAATGAAACCATAACTTATAGAATTTTTGTGATATAGTAAAAGCAGGTCTAAGGGAAAGTTCATTGCTATGAGGACTTTTAAGAATTAATAAAATTAGAGATGAATAGAGATGACAGTACAACATATATGAGTTAAATTCAGAGCATCATTAGGCAATATATTAAAAACCCTTATTTTAATAAATTAGAAAATGTTAAAGAAGATGAACTTATAGACATAAATGTCCTAGGAAAATTAAACTAAAATAATATAAATAACTTAAATTTTGTAACAAGTACTGGCAATAGTCTCCTTAATAAAAGCCCCCAAACAAATGTACTCACTGTCAAAGTACATCACATATTTTAAGATATATTATGATTGCATTTCCTCCATAAAATAGAAAGAAAAGAATCATTGCAAAAAAAGTTTACAAAGCCACCCTGATACAAAAACTGTAGAATACAACAAACACAACTATACATCAATATCTCTGATGAACATGGACACAAAAGTGCTCAGTAAAAACATTTTCAAATCAATTTCTACATCAAAAAAATCATACAATGTAGTCAAGTTGGCTTCAAGAAATGCCAGGTTGGTTCACTGTGTGCAAATCAATAAGTAAAACATAGCACAAAAGTATACTCAAAGACAGAAATCTCATAGTCACTATAGATGCAGAAAAGACTTTAATAAAGCAAACTATTCATTCTTAACAAAAGCCCTGAGGAAACTAGAAACCAAAGGAACATACCTTATCATTCCATCTGCTCTGACAACCCCAAGTTGCCTCCAGTGAATGCCTCCAGGATTCCACACCTTTCAGGGTCCTTCACTACCCTGTGGCTGCCAGACCATACCTGTCTACCTGCCTCTCTGTCCTCCCCAATAACCCAAATGTGAAACTCCAGAGATCCTATATCTCTCTGCTCACTTCTCCACCAGTCACCATGATCCTGGGGAACACTTCTAAGGGTGACTCCAGGGACCCTCGCAAACGTGGCCAGCAGGACATACCTCTCTGCCCATGCTCACAACTGCACTGAGTGTCTCTGGGGCCAAAGACTGACATATATCCGACAGGCCATGCCCCTCTCCCTCCAATCTATCAGATACTCCCATAAGTTTGATACTTACTAGGTTCTGGCTCCATACTATTGCAGCTCAGGTGCACCTAACAAGCAGCTGTAATTAAGAACCCCAGGTAGTCCCTACAATACTAAGCAGAAGCACAATCAATAATATGAAACCGGATGAAATGAACACCAGACAGTAAAGCAACATAATATATCTCTATACCAAGCTACCAATCCAACAGATCTTCTGAATAGAAAACCATCTGGAGGAAATATAAGATATATTATTCAAAACAGCAATCATAGAAATGATCAATGAATTTAAAGAATGCAAAGAATTCAAAAAGGACATAAATACCACAGATTGAACTTATAGAAGAATAAACAAAAACCCAAGAAAAAATGAATAGCTAAATGAAATGAGTAAGACAACGGAAGACATGAAAACCGAGATAGAAATTCCCATAAAAAATTCAAGCAGCAGCTTAAAAAATCCAAGAGTGAAAGAAAAAGCAGGGCGGAATGTCTTACCAAAAGAAGAATCATGCAGAAGATATCAGGATGGAAGACATAGTACAGGAAAGAGATCACTCAATGAAAGAACTAGATAAATATCAAACACACACACACACACACACACACACACCATAGAGGGACATCATGAAAAGATCAAGAATTATGCGTATTGAGGAATGAGAAGACCAAGCCAAACGCATAACCACTGTTTAAGAAGCCTCCAGAACACAAAATAGGACCAAAAAGTAATTCACCATGACATATTATTATCCTCATAGCAGTAAAAACAAAAACTAAGGAAAGTACTAAAAATTGCAAAAGAGAAGAGAAAATTCACATACAAAGACAGATCTGTCAGAATAACAACTGACTACTCAATGAAAACCTTCAAAGCCACAAGGGCTTAGAGAGATGCAATTCAAGTACTAAAAGAGCACAACTGCCACCAAGATCACTATACCTAGTAAAACTCTCCATAAAAATTGAAGGAGAAATAAAAACATTTCATGATAAAAACAAAGTGAAGAAATACATGACCATGAAACTGTCTCTGCTGAGACTACTGGACAGGAGTACTACAAACTAAAGAGAAAGACAAATACCTATGAGGGGCCATTAGAGAAAGTTAAATAACATCAAGACATAAAATCAAGATAAGTTCAGCTAAAAAAAAAAAAAGTAAAGGAACCAATATACAGTAAAAACACTAAATATTAATGGCCTCAACTTCCCAATTTAAAAAAAAAAACATAGACTAGCAGATTACATTAAAAAAAAAAAACAAAAAACCAAGGTCCAACACTTCGCTGTCTTCAAGAAACACACCTATGATAGACACCACCTCAGGATAAAAGGATAAGAATACTGTATTCCAAGTAAATGGGACCAGGAAACAAGCAGGAGTAATCATCCTAATTTCTGACAAACTAGACATTAAGTCAAAACTAGTCAAGAGAGATGAAGAATGTTACTTTATACTCATCAAAGGAATAGTCTCTCAAGAAGAAATTGCAGCTCTCTGCCCTGGACCCAGACCCAGACCATGGTTGACTCCTTGTTCCTCAGGAGGTGACTTGTGATACCAATCAGGATGCAGTCAAGGGCGGTGCAGGAAAAGCAAAACTGAAAACAACAAACCGTAATTCAAAAGACAAAAGACCCTATGTTATTTACCTGGAGCCAGAGCAGCCAAATCTCTCCCCATCCTAAAGCTCAGAGAACCTTGTGGAATAGGGGACGACAAGATTTTAAGAGCCTAAAGATAGGGAGGACCAACAATATGCAAGATACTCCACACATGTTAAGGCTGTAGCAGTCAGAATTGGACTTTGCCTATGCGGCACAATGGCTGACATGTCAATGACCCCTCCCTCCCCCCCTCAATCAGGGAAGAAGGCTCCGGGCAATAGAATCCTTAGAGGCAAGGGATTAACAGTTATAATAGAGTTCCCATACTAATGGGGAGCCCAAGAAGGGGCTCTGGGCTATGCCACTGAGTCCTTACTCCTCACTAGGGTGGAGGACTCGGAAGGAGGTTTAGCATTCACACAAAAGGATGCTCCAGGGGATGGGAGGGAGGAAGGGGGAAGGTGAAAGGCAGTGGGGAAGGAGGGGGAGAGTGCAAAGGGGGACTAGAGAGGGGAAGAGAGAGGGAGAGGAATGGGATACCTACTGAGCTTGTATGATTGTGACAAAAAATAAAATGTGGGAGAAAAAAATTTCACCTGTGAAAAAGTATAAAACATTGAAAATTAAAAAAAGAAGAAATTGCAGTTCTAAGCATATATGTACCAATACAGGTGCACCCAGTTATAAACAAAACCACTAGACCTAAGGACATAGATTAAAACCAACATAGTAATAGTGGGAGATTTAAAAAAAAATACTCACATCATTAAATAGGATTATCTGGATCAAAAATAAACAGAAGTTAAACCGCAAATCAGATGAATGTGACAGACATTTCCAGAACATTCCACCTATACACCAAAGAATATATTGTTTCTTAACAGCTCATGGGACTTGCTAAAAAATAAATCACACGCTAGAACACAAACCAAAGCTCTACAAATGTAAAATAGTAACAACATCATGTATTTTATCAGACCATAATAGAACAAAGTTTGAAATAAAAGAGAGAGAAACTACAGGAAGTACACAAATTCACAGAAATTAGATGAAACACTATTGAATGAAAGATTGATCGTTGAAAACATAAAAAGGGAAATATAACTGAATGAAAAAGGAAAACATGATACTCAGAACTTATGGAACACATGAAAGGCAGTCCTCAGAAGGAAGTTTGTATTTCTTAGTGCCTACATCAAACAATTAGTGAGATGCCAAATAAATATTCTGGTGATAAACTTTAAGGTACAGGAAAAACAAACTAACCCTGAAAGTAGTAGAAGGAAAAACACAAAACAGAGTAGAAATCAATGTAATAGAAAAAAACAAAACAAAACAATTAATAAAACAAGGAACTGCTTCTTTACAAGATAAACAAAATTTTAGCTATGTTACCTCAAAAAAGAAAAAACCCAAATAAATAAGAGATGAAAAAGAACTCGATATTATAATAGATGTAGAAGGAACACAGATAATAATGAAGTCATACTTTAAAAAGTTATATTCTACTAAAATCGACTACCTAAATGATGAATTTACTTTTTCTAAAAAAATTTTTTTTACTTATTGTGTGGATATGTGTATGTGTATCACAGGGCAATGTGTGTCCCTCTGAAGGACCAAAGGTGACTTTGGGAATCATCCTGATTGCTTCTACCTCCTTTTTCTTTCATTCTGGGATTTCTCAGGGCTCCATTCACCAGGGCTGTAAGTGCAGATTGCTGCCATTTCTGCCTGGCATTAAGTGGGACCTGAAATCTGAACTCAGGACCTTGTGCTTAGAAAGCAGAGTCTTAACCTCTGAGTCATCTCTCCAACCCAAAAGATGAACTTCTAAATGTATACGACCTGACAAGTTAAACCACAATGAAATAAATAACCTAAACAGAACTAGAACAAGCAAAGTGATTGAGGCATTAATTAACTTCCCAACTAAAAATATCCCAGGACTAGATGGATTTAGTGCAAGAAAATGTCACAAACAAGAATGGAACTGATCAATATATTCAGTAAAGCAGCAGGCTACATAAAATCAACATAACAAATGTCAATAGCTTTGTGATATATTAAAGACATACAGAGAACAAAATGAGGTTATTAATCCCATAGGCCCCAATCCCTAAATAAAATAACTGTGGAATAAACCTAACCAAAGATATATACAGTGAAAACTTTATACGTGAGAAAAGAAAGTAAAAATACTGTACCAGTTACTCTTTCTGTTGCTGTGAGACACCATTCAGGCTCAAACAACTTTAAGGAGAGATTTATTCAGATTATGGTTCCAGAGAGGAGATAACAATCCACTATGGCATAAAACACATGGCTGACTGACAGAAGCTGGAGGAGGTTTAAGTCACATCTATCATGCATGCTGAGAGCTGCAAACTGTAACTTCAAGAGCAGACTAACTGAAGCCAGTGGGGACTAACCAACCTTAAGGCTTACTCCCTGTGATTGCCTTCCTCCAGCAAGGCTTCACTTCCTAAAGTGCCATGACCTTCCCAAATACAAGAACCTGTGGGAGACAACTCACATTTCAAACCATGACAAACACACACAAAAGATCACCTAGGCTCATGGACTAGTAGTCTGAATATTGCAAAAAATGCAATTCCTATAAAAATACCAATGCAATTCCTCATAGATACTGAAATACATATAAAATAATAAAGAATAAAAAATATGAAGAAATAAAAAATAAAAAAATACTGAAATACATATAAAAACACAAAACACCCTGGATAACAAAAGCAATCTTGAGTATTAAAAAATATACTAGAGGACACTACACCTAACTTCAAACTACATTACAAACCATAATGTTAAAAACAGCTTAGCACTGACATAAAAACAGACACACTGGTCAAGGAAATAGAAATGAATTCCCAGAAAGAAGCGTCCACACTTGGAACTACATGATTTTTTGACAAAGGGATCAATAATATACACTGGAGAAAAGACAATATCTTCCACAAATGGTGTCTGGAAAACTGGATAACTCATGAAGAGTAATACTCAATCCTTTTCATCTTGCACGAAAATAAATTCCAAATGAAGAAAGATCTCAACATTAAATCTGACACTTCTTAAAGAAACAGCAGGAAAAACACTTTAAGACAAAGGCATAGGAAAAGACTTCATAATAGGATCCCATATGTACAGGAATTACAACCAACAGTAATGGAATTTCATCAAATTAAAGTTTCTGTTCCGCAAAAGACAGTCAACTCAGCAAAACACACCCTACAGAATGGGAGATCTTTGTAAGCTATGTATATAATAGGGGACTACTGTTCACAACTCAAAAAACTAAACAAAAAGCAAAAAATGCAATTAAAAATAGTCCAAGATACAAAACTTAAAGTTTGCAAAAGGAGAAATAGAAATGCTTAACACACCTAACCATCAAAGAAATACATCAGTAAAACTACTTTGAGATTTCATTATCCCAGTCAGAATGTTTAAGATCAAGAGAAGAAATAAATGTTGACCAGGGTTTGGTCACTGTTGAGAGAAATGTAAACTTGTACAAGATGGAGGTTCTTCCACTTGAAAATATCATATGATGCAGTTATAACATTCCTGAGCATATTTCCAAATAATTAATTCTAACTACAAGCACACTAGTACATTCATGTTCATCATAGCATAATTCATAATAACTAAGAAATGGAATCAACCTATATATCCAATAACTTATGAACAGATGAAAAATTGGCATATATACTCAATGGATACTATTCAGCCATAAAGTAATCATCAAATTACAGACAAATGGATAAAACTCAAAAATATACTGAGTAAGGTAACCCAAGCACAAGAAGAAAAACTCATTTTCTCTTATATGTGGATCTTAGCTTTGAAATAGCAGATCTCCATGCTCAACTATTCAGGTATTCTTCTTTTTGTTGCTGTGACAAAACACTCAGACTCAATTTAAGGAGAAACAGGTATTTATTTGGCTTAAGAGTTCCAGGGAGAATACTGTCAGTAGTAGCAGGAATTACATAGTAGAAGACATGTCCTATGGCAGAAGCAGGATATGGGTTTAGTTGATTAAAGCCATCATCAGAAGGCAGAGACCAAGAGAGTATGTCGAAGCAAAGCTACCAAACCTTAAGGCCCATATTATATACCTTCCTCCAACAAGGCTCTACCTCTTAAAGATATCACAAATATTAACACCAACTAAGGATCCAAATACATGAACCTGTAGGGGCAATGCTCATTCAAACACAAGAGAACTGGTAAGAAAATGGTAAGAAATGGTAAAAAAATATATGACAGTGAAGGGAGAGGAACTACAAGAATGCAAAAGGTATGAAAGGTAGAGAAAAAGGTTCAAGGATAAGGGAGAGGAGGAGATAAGTCAGAGACAATGGGGTATGGAGTGGTGGGGAGAGATTCACCTCCAAAGACATATATTAAAGCCACACAGAAACATGTCATCAGTATCCTACTCTAAAGCAAAAAAAAAAAAAAAAAAAAAAAAATGTATTTCCACATATAGAGGAATGAAACTGGATTCATTTCTCACCCTATCCATTCAAACATATATCAAAGACACTAATGTAGCTGAAACCCTGAAACTGCTACACAAAAAAGCTTCAATACAGGCATAAGCAAAGACTTCAGAATGTCTGAAATTCAGAAATGATTCTAATATATGATAGGCATGGCTACATGAAATTAAGAATCTTATATACTGTCAAATTAACAAGTGTATACTGTCAAATTAACAAGTGTTAAGAATCTACAGAAATAGCAGAATGTCTGTCATCTATATATTTGATGGGATTAAAATCTAGAATGTACAAAGAACTGAACAACCCAAATAAAAAAATTTCATCAATAAATGGGCAAATCAAAAGACTAGGTCTCTTAAAAGGCAAAATACAGATAGTAGACGTTTGAAAACATGTTTAGTATTTTTATCAAGGAAATATGACTCAAAACTGCTTTTAGATTCTATCTCACCAATGTCAGAATAGCTGTTATTAAGAGGGGATGTGAGGGAGAAAGAAATTCCTGTGCTTTGCTGTTGGTAACATGAACTAGTATAGAAACCATTGAAACCTTTATGGAGATTCTTCTCAAAACTGAAATAAATCTAGATCTGTCCAGTGCCAGCACTCTGGGGAATATAACCAAAAGAAATCAACCACGGAGACAACAGCTAATTTCTGTTTGTTATGGTACTGTTCACTATTGCCAAGTTATGGAATCAACCTAGGATCAACAAAGAAATTGTGATGTCCACAATGAAATTTAATTTACCCACAAAAGCCCAAAAAAATTATTTTCAGAAAAACAGAATTAGAGGTTGTATCAAGTCAAATATGCCTGACCCAAAAAGAAAATCTGTGTTTTCTCTCAAATGTGAAACCTAGGCTTTTTAAAAAATATATGTAAAAGGGAAGGGTAGGAATGGTTAAAGTTCATTATATACTTGAACAAAAATGCTATTAAGAAACTCATCAATTTGTATAGCAGACATTAATAAAAACTTTAAAAACCAAATGTTAATATTTGTACTATTAGATACTTCCTTACAAATTAATATGTACATTATTATTACTTTAGATCATCTAAACTAAATTTTACTTTTAGTGTATTTATACTAGAAACCTTGCTAGGAATATTTTTCAAATATTTTGAATTTAAGTTGATTACTTCTGTTTAGAGTTCAAATTATTTAAGTGTAAGTAAAAAATGGAAAATATAAATTTTTGAAAAGATTGTCATTAACAAAAAGTTAATATTATATATTGAATCAATATTTTGAGTGGTAATAAAAACTTTGATATTTTTGAATTAGGAACTAAATTGTGTGGCCAAGTGTATGGTTTTAGATTTAGGCGTGAATTTGAAGCATAGTTCCAGGTCTTAAGGTTTATAATCTTTGTTCAGATTACTTACTCTTTCTTTGTTATAATTTCCTTATTTTTAATTAGTAATAATAGGATCATCAGTAGGTCTAACACTATGCATGTTGTAGTTAAGTTACAAAAAATAGAAAAACTGCTGCCTGGTCAAGTACTATGCTTGGTACATAGTAGACAACAAATTATGGCTATGTTTTTTATGATTATTTTTGTTGTCTGATGGAAACTACTACATAGATGTTAGCAGATATTTTTGAAAAGTTTTACAGGATACAGTTGATAAAGGAATTGTAATAAAGGAAATGGAAAAGGTGGGTGTACTTTTTAAAATGAATGACTGTAACAAATGTATTATGAGTATGGTCTCAATCCTTATACATTAGAATATTTCATAAAATAAAGTGTTCACTGTGTTTCATGAGGAGGCACTATAGATGTAGGTTACAGAAGTAACTCACAATGGTACCTAACAGTTATCAATGATTATTTCCTTGCAGAGTGCACAGTTGACTGAGATCATCAACAGTTTGATTGCCCCTCTCAACTTGTCTCCCACTTCATCTCCCCTTTCATCCAAAACTTGTAGCCACAAATGTCTGGCTAATGGCATTTCAAGGAGGTAGGTCTACTTGGGTAATCTAGTTTATAAATTTGGGTTATTTTGCTTGATTGGCTTTTGATTTGTAGATACATTATGACTATTTATACCTATTTTTCTTTTACATTAAGGACACTATTATAGTAAAACCAGATGTGGATTCTGTCATGTGATAGAGTCTAGTTGTGAAAAATTATATCATTCTAGTCAATAAATATATCATTTTAAACCCTGGTCAAATGAAAGCTTTTTTTCATTGCTAAAAATATCATTTTAGAGCCAGGTGAGGCAGTTCATGCTTATAAACCTTAGCACTTGAGAGATTGAGTCAATAGGGTTGCAAGTTGAAAGAAAGCCTGAGCTATATAGTAAGACCCTGTCTGTAACAGAGAAAACAGAGTATCACTTTTTAATCAGCTCAGTTCATTCCCAACTTGGGCCAGTTGGTAGTATTACAATGTTACACAATTTTCTAATCACAGGAAGAGAATAGTCCAGTTTGGCAAGGTGATACATGCCTGCTATCCTAGCCATTTCGGAAGTCAATGCAGATGTATTCCAATTTAGAGGCCAGTGTGATCTCATAACTACATTGTATCTCAACACATGTATATATTATTAAAACGTTGGAGATTTAGCTAAGCTGTAGAACATTTGCCTGGCATGTGCAAGGACTTGGATGTAATTGCAATTACTCCAAGTCTAAAATAAAAAAAGAATGGGAAAAGTCAACTTTTGTGGTAGTATCAAATTTGATAATGTGATTTTATTAATGCTTTTACATGTTCATTATCTACTTGGACATGATGCAGTCTTAAAAATAATAGGGTTTCTTTGACTTATCTTACTAAATTGTGCAGGTAGGGAGACTATTTTGTTTTGAACCCCTGGATCAGTGAGAGAGACACTGTAAACATGAACAAATACCCAATGAATGAAATGTTTGTTGGTCAGCTTTCTATCAAATACCTGAGACATTCAATTTATAAAAAGGAGTGTTTTTTTTTTTTTTTTGGCTCCGTTTTAGAGATTTCAATGCACAATTAATTGCCCCTATTGACATGAGACTAGTGGTGGGCAGCATATCATGGCAGTAGAATCGGTGGAGCAAAATAACTTACCTTATCAAGAACCAAGGAGTATAAAGTGTACCCATGTCACTCTGGAAGGACATTCTTCCATTAACTTAAGGACATCCCATTAGGTCCCATCTCTTAAAATTTCCACTCTGAAAAACACTTTAACATGTAGACTTTCAGGGATATTCAAGAATGAATTATTATAATATCATTTTCAATTTCTTAGATAAATAACATTCTTAAAAAATATTTGGGGGGTTGGGATGTAGTTCAATTGGTAGAATGTTTGTCCGTCATGTATGAGCCTCCACGCTTATATCTTCAGTATCACATAAACTGTATGTGGTAGTGTACACCTGGAATTTCAGCACTGGGGAGATAGAGGCAGGGTGATCAAGAGCTTGAGACTAGTCTGGACTATGTAAGACTGTCCCAAACAAGAAAAAGAAATATTTGTACTAATCTGTTTTACTCCCCTGAAGTCATACCAATATTCTACATGCTGTTGTCATTATTGCCCCCTGCAGTTCAGCTTTCTTCATCTAATTTGACTCTTTATTAGAAAATCAGAAATCCAACGTGGTAAAAGCATCTTTATTATAAGAGGCATTGTAGAGTAAGAGAGAAATACTTTATATCAAAGTATTAGAATTCGTGATTATTGGAAGAAATTTAAAATTTAAATTTAGCAATCTATTCTGTGAATTAATTTTGGGAGCCACATAGAACTTGTGATACAGGTTTTGAAGTATTTAAGGTGTTTATAATATCTTAAGGAGTCTTCTCATAATATGTTTAAACACACTAGTTATTTTCTAGACAGCCTGTTTGCACTTGTTTTTTTTTTTGATTCCTAAACCTCATCTATTTAAAATTAACTTTTTAAATTTTGTAACAGTTTCATTCATGAATACAATTTATTTTAATATCTTATCCTCCCTTTTTCTCTCACTGAAAATCTTCCCAACAAATACCTCTTCTACCTTTATCTTTCTATTTCATTATCACATGGCATGAATATATACTGGAAGTTAGACTACCACTGGCCACAACACCAAAGAAAGTGGTGGCTCCTCTTTTCTCAGCCAGTATTAACTGTCAAGAATCTCTCAAGAAAGAGTAGGACCTCATAATCCCTCCCCCTGTCAAGATGAAACATTGTCTAGCTCAATCTTGTGCTGGTCTTGTTCAGATAAACACAGCTGCAGGGAAGTTTGTGAGTGCAGTGCCATGCTGTCCTGAAGACACTTTCCAGCGCTGCTCCCCACCCTCTTCCATGATGTTCCCTGAGCTTTGGGGTTGTTGATGGTGACTAACCTTCAATCTTTTATTTATAGCAGTATATAACAAAATTATAATTGAATTTTTTAGCTTTATTGATTCTGTTATCAAGGTGTAAGATGAGTCACAAAGAACTGAACTGAGATCAAGTCTTCAAACAAAAGAAGCATTACATTCTATCATCACAGAGCTACTCAAACATAAAGATAAAATGTAAATATATCTTTGGGGTATTATCTCTGAGAAAGTGAATTTGTCCTTATAGTGAAGTCTAGATTTTTTTGTTGTTTTTGCCTTAATGAGTCCCAGAATGTGGTATGAAATCAAACTCAATTTAATCATTGCCATGCATTTATTTGTATTAATGGTAACTATTTCACATTAAATGCAACCATTCATACTGGGTATCATAATCGAAAAACTGCAGCTTCACTGTCACACTAATCACATATAAAGTAATTCTTCTACCTTCTCAATGTTTCCAGCAGTTACTTCTCAATTAGGAGAAAACATTGTTTGCTAACAGTATGTTCCAAGTCAATGTTTTTAATAAATTTTTGGTTTCCTATGGCTGGAGTTAATTATCATATGTATGATGTCAACAGGGAAATAAAACTTTCCCTGCTGTGTTTTAAAAGCAGTACCAGAAGAAATTATATTTTCTTTTGTAAAAAGCTTACTTTCCCCTTTTAATAACATAAGTATAAAACCTAATTGTCTACAGGGAATTTTACTCAATATAAAAGTTATATATGTGGAAAGTATTGTCATCATATGGGAACATGTTCCTTTTAGAATATTAAATGTAAAAGTGATATATAAATTCATTGTATAGTGATTTAGAAAAATATCTGAAGACAAAATTTTAATGCTAACAATATTTCATTTAGTAAGTTAGGATTTTGAAAACATTTGAGCTTTTATTTTGTGTGTAGGTGACCTGTAAGTATGCATTTACACATGGCAGCGCACATATGCATTACATGTGTGCAGAGGTTAGAGGTCAACTTTTAGTATCTATCCTCAGGCATTTTCCACCTTTTGTTTGAGACAGGGTCTTTTACTGAGACCTGATCTTGCCATGTAGAACATACTAGCCAGTTGTGAGCTTTCAACAACCTACCTGTTTCTACTTTTCACCTTGCTGTATTACAGGTGTGACCATCATAAATGACTGTTTAGGTGGTTTTGTGCTCAAAACTGAGATTTTGTGCTCAAAGGCAAGCCCTTTACCAATGGAGCCATTTCCCCAGACTTTTGGCAGTTAATGTTTTTCTAAATACCATTGTTCTTCCCATTTTTTTTTTCTTGAAATAAAAAATACTACTTTTTTTCTGGAAACATTTCAGATTAGATAGCAATTGTGTTTAAGTTTTATACCCTAGTTATTAGATAGAAAAATATCAATCACATGACTGTTTTCACCTTGGTTTTTAAAAAGTCCCCTTTGGTTAGACTTACTTCATGTGTTTGAAGCCAAGGTAGAAAGATAGTATGTTTCAGGTCAGGCCAACATGGGCTATAGCAAGTTTGAGACCAGTAAGAACTTATTTCTAAAAGAAACAAAAAATGAAAAAGTAAGAGTACCATGTAAAGTTAATAGCCAGATGAGACTACAGATAACACTATAATAATCTGTTTCTTTTCCCTACTTTTGATTTTTTTTGTGGAAAATTTAAACACATAGAAAGTCTTGCTAAGTATAAAAATGAATACTTAGTAATTCTCAATATTTTGCTAGTTCATTTCAACTATTCCTGTTTCATATACCTCCAAGGAAATTTTTTGAAGCAAATTCTAATTATTGTCATTTTAACTCTAAGTAGTTCTGCATATTTAAAAATATGTTTAACACTTTATTTCTGCATTTTTAAATGTTTGTTTGAGACAAGGTCTTATTTGCATAGGCTAGCCTTTGGCACACTTAATTAAAAAATATATTTTAATGGGCATTGAACCGAGGATTTTTGACATGTTAAGCAAGTATTCTATCACTGAGCTATTATATATCCAACCACTTTTTACTTTTATGAGAATCTCATTAAGGTGCCTAGGCTAGTCTTGACACTCTGTATCAAGGTCTGTATGAGCTTGTAGTAGACCATCAACTTGCAGTGTGATTTACCTGTCTCTACTTCCTGAAGAACTAGAATTATAATACTGTACCACCAAGCCTGGCAAAAGACTGTAGTTCTTAGGTGACGGCTTTTTGTTTTATCATAAAATTTATATAAATTCATTACAGGACACTGTAAAGAAATTACTTTCATCAATCAGAGTGTATTTTTCTTTTTTTGCTTGTGTATGTATATGTAGGGTGTGTGTATGCTCATTTGAACATGTGCATGTGCAGGTGTGTGGAGACCTCAACTTGACATTTAGACTCTTTCTCAATTACCCTTCATTTATTGAGGCAAGGCATCTCAATTGAGCTTAGAGCTTGCTGATCTGCTAGTCTTCCTAGCCAGCCTACCCTGGGGATCCTATATCTATGCCTTCTTGATACTTGATTTACAGGTGTCAGTCACACTATTCTGGCCTTTACATGGGTTCCTGGAAACTGAACTCTCATCTTCTACTTTGTGTAGCAAGCAACTTTTACTGAGCCATTTCCTAAGCTCCCTTTTTCTGTTTATTTTTTGAATATATTGTTTTCATTGGTGATATGTATCGGAAATAGATTTTTTCATTTTTAGCTAATATTATACTTTAAATGTATTTCTTTCTTTTCATTTTAGTGGTCAAATTAAAGTGCACCTTAATTTTTCAGACATAATTTTTTAATATAGAATGGAATTTTGTGTATCTTAACACATTTCCTTATTACTAGAATTGAAGACACTTGTATTTTCGAGTGGTGCAATAACCGATGTACTCTGTTCTATATACCAGTAATATCTAGGTTTTGAACACATTACCATTTGAGGGGTTTATTTTGTCATTTAAGGGACAAGTAAAAGTAAGTTTGAGTTCTATTCTATTTTATATGTTTCTTTAAACCTGATTGCTGTCATCCTAAACAACATAGATTACCTGAATATGTTACACATTCATATCAAGAAAAAAGGAGTAGTGCAGTGAATATATTTGCATTCTTTGGGTTGGCAGGGATTTCCAGGTAGAGCTTACTACCTATGATGAATTAATCAAAGAACTCCAACTGAAATGAAAGAAAAATTTAAGAGAGATTATGAATCATTAAAAACATGATTCTTAGGTGTGAACACTATGAGTATTACTTTCCTGTGATTATAGTTAACTATTGCTAACTATGGCTTTAAGCTTCAGACATTATTATGCTTTCATAGTTATATAGTCTAGAAGTTAAACATCAAACTTGGGGGCTGGTAAAGCATCTACTCACAAACTTGGTGACTTGAGTTCTAAACCCACATGGTAGAGAAGAAAACAGACTGAAAATTTTCCAACATTCACCAATGTACCATGGCATGGCATGCATTCATTTGTCAGTGTGTTTTACACTCACTCATAAGTAAACAAATAAAGGATTTATCAACAACACTAATGAGAATAAAGTTACATGCAACTTTTCTGAAAAAATTGTTAAAGATTAAGCAAAGATGACTAGTACCTATATTTTAATGTACTGACTAAAAGACTCCATTAGTAACTGATTCTGAATGGGGGACAGATAATTATTGGAAGTTATATAGGTGTCAACATTGTTGAAATCCCAAATAGTATGTTTATAGTTCTTTTACTATAGGGAGTACTAGTTAGTTGAAACAAAGGGAGGCAGTATGGTTGAAAAACTGAACAAGTGGGAGTGTGATGCAGAATGTGGCAAAGCTAGCAATAGCAGGAGCCAAACCAATCTTGACTTCATTTTTTTAGACAATCAAATTAATTTCTAATCATGTAATATAATTTACATATTTAAAAATTGTGTAAATTGTATGTTTAACAGTTTCATAAATACTGTTTATGTGATTTTTAAAATTGTATTAAATTTAGTTTATTAAATAATGATAGACAATTTAAGTCTTTCAGAGGAAATAGTGGAGGATTTGAACAATTTATGCAATGTGGAGGGGGAATGAATGGCAGGATGAGCTATCTAAAAGATTTGTATAACTTGCATTGGGGAGACTGCACTAGAAATACAAATGTAAATCTGAAAATCCACCCTTACTACCCCCTCTCAATTACCCCCTCTCAATTATTTAATCATTTGTAAACAAAATTATGTTGTTTACCAACAATACAATTTATATGGGAAAATGCTTACCTTCTAAATCCAAACTAAAAATCTATAAACAAGTAATTTCTTGCCTCCTTTGTGAGCAGACACCTTTACTGAGGATTGCCTCATTTGTAAGTTTGCTACTTGAAAATCTATTTGCATGTCTTATTATATTTTGAAAGCTGATTATCCAGTGGTACTTGGCAACATTCATTGCATCCTCTATTATCTTAACCTCAGTGGGAACACTAAACCTTACCCATTGTGGAAATGATGCTGTTTCCTCCTTGGATCGTAAAAAAAAAATGTTTATGCATATTTGTGTGTGTGTGTGTGTGTCTTTGTGTAGTAGCATGTATATGGTACAATTTGTGGTAATCAGTTCCCTCTACATGTGGGTTCTGGGATTCAAATAGATCATTAGGCTTTGAAGCAAGTACTGAACCAATTCACTAGCTCCTTGCATCCTTTTCTATGATGTCATTTTTTTTTAAAAAAAGAAAAGTATCATGTGAAGATGGTATCATAGGGTAACTGGCCAGTGTTACCTTTGTTGCAAAATCTTGTTTTAAACAATCTTTGATTCCCAAGCCATTCTCTTATGTCCTGTGGACAATAGCTTAAACTCACAGGGACATGCAGATTTGTTCCTCAGAATTTTCCTTTCACTTTCCTATAGGAGGTTCATTATTTGATGTCTGTTTAGTGTAAACAGAACTCATCAGTGATTTACAATAACTGTCTTTTCTTCACTTTCATGTTTATCAGTGTGTGGTATATATATGTGTATGTTGACATATTTGTAAACATGTGTGTATTTTCAGGGGCACATGCACATGCATGAGTGTATGTGAGGAAACTCAAAGGTGATTCTCTCATTGAACACAGGGTTTGAAGATCATTTAGACTAGCTAGCCAGCTTGTCCTGGGAATCACTTAGCTCCATCTCCTGAATGTCGGGATTACAGGTGTCTACAGCACCATGCAGGCTTTCAAGAGGGTTCCGAGGATCTGAACTCTGGTCTTAACATTTGCATGGCAAGCACTTTATCCATTGAGTCATCTCTCCAGACCATGCCTTTCGTATTCCATTATTTCATATTACTAGCTTCTATTACTGCATTTGATCTCTTTCAGAATTCAGTAAACCTGTATTTAAGAGAATGCTATTTAAACTTATTTAAGAGAAAGTAAAGATGCAATGGTAAGACCTTAGTATTTGTAAGCCATCCAAAACTTTCTTTAGTCCTAATATAGTTTTATTCATATGCAAAAAGAAATGGATATACTTAGCAATGTATAATGTGAATTACTGAGTTATAAGGAACACTTATATTTAGAGAACTTTAATTTTCAAGATATGTGTTTCACAGGAAAAATGGAATATTTCTAAAACTCAATATGTAATTCATTAATATCAATTATTCTACTAGTTATCATTAAATTTTATACTTTATATTATAATGAACTAAAGAAATTTACATTTAGTGTCTTTTGTCTTTTTGTTCATTTTATTTTTCCACCCCATTCCATCCTCAATTATTTCATGACATTCTAGTGCTTCAGACAATTTAGATGAGCTCTCTTCCTCCAGTAGCTGGTTACTTAATCAGAAGCACAGTAAGAAAAGGAGAAAAGACAAGACAAGATTGAAATCTCCGTCCTTGACTATCATGAGTACAGCTGCTCGAACAAGACCACTTCAGAGTTTCCACAAACGAAAACTCTACAGATTGAGCCCCACTTTTTATTGGACTCCTCAGGTAAGATTATATTTGGGAAAATGTAAATAAAACTTCACTGTGGATGTGGACTGCTAATAGTTATTTAGTATGATTGCATATAGGAAACTTAAAATATGGAAATGTCTGCATGGGCCTATAATCCCAATACTAAGGTGGGGTTAAGGAGGTGGGGTATATGAGGCAAAGGGATCCCAGAATCTCTGTTGGCCAGTTAGTATAATCAAAACAAGAACTGTGAATTAAGTGAGAGATCTTGTATTACAAATAAGGTGAGGAGCAATGTAGGATGACATCCTTAAACTGACTTCTGGAATCTACAGATGTGCATACACAAATGAACACACATACACACAGGTTCTGCACAGGAATGTAGACAAGAAAGTGACAGTGTTTAGAATGGGAGAATTTTTTTCTTTTCTCGTGGGTATGTATGTATGTATGTATGTATGTATGTATGTATGTATGTGTGAAGTTGTATGTGTATATGTTTGTTGGTAAGTATATGGGTGTACATATGTATATGCATATATATACATATGCATATGAACATGTGTGTGTGTGTGTGTGTGTGCATGTGGAGGCCTGAAGTTGATATCTATCCCTATTCTTTTTGAATCTGTGTCTCTAATCAAACCCAGAGCTCACCGATAGGGTTATTCTGGCCACCCAGCTTACTCTAGGGATTCCTAGCCTCTGTTTTTCAAGGCTCAAATTACAGATGGGGCATTTTTACATGAAATCTAGGGATCTTAACTGTGGTCCCTTTGTTTCATGTTTTAATTGCTGAACCATCCTCCCTAGCACGAAAATAAGGGGAAAATTCATTAACTATTCATCCAACAGGAGAGTAATATCCAGAGTTCAAGAAATTAAACACCAGTTTCCTCCATCATCCAATCAGTAAATGGGTAAGTGAATCGAAGAGACAGTTCTTAAAAGTACAATTATGTGTGAAAATACGTTTAGTGTCTTTAGACATAGGGAAATGCAGATGCAGACTACATTGAGATTCCCTTCTCACCATGGTCAGAATGGTAGTCTTCAAGATCAAGCATATACGTCTTTAGTGGGGATGAAAATTACTACCATCTCTATGAAATCAGTATGGAGATTGCTAAAAAAAAAAAATACTTTTTATCTCATGTTCCAGCTATACTACTCCTAGTTAGTTATACATCTGAAGCAGTCTAAGTCAGCAAAGCATTGAAATAAGTATATATCTATGTTTGCTTTATATTTCAAAATAGCCCCAAGTCATGGAATTTTCACCTAAGTGTTCATTCACAGATGAATGGATAAATAGCACTTGCACATATGTGTGTGTGTTTGTATGTATATGATGAAGTGCATCATAATGAAGAAAATTATATAATTTGCAGGAAAATGGATGGAACTAGAGACTAAAATGTGAATTAAATAAAACAGGTTCAGAAAAGTGAATGTTGCATGTTTTATCTCATATGCAGATTTTGAAAAAGGACATATCTAGATTTTAAAAAAGGATAGTTGGGAGATGACTCAGCAGTTAAAGCATTAACTATACAGGCATGAAATAGTGTTAGGATCCTCAGATCCCAAGTAAAAAATGTGAGGTGGGCATGGAAGCTACCTGTGATTCCAGCTTTAGCAAGAATCCCATTATTTTGAACTTAAGAGATAAAATGAAACCATTAGTAATTTTAGGTGAAATAATTTCATAGAAGTCTAATTTCATAGAAGTCTAATAGTGTCAACCAGTGATTAACAAAAGCCATTTTCCATGTAATAGCTATTTCATAATGTAATAGAAAGTAAAGTATGTTCTCAAAGAAGATTTTCAATTCTAAGAATACATCTGCTATAGAAACATCATAGCTACATGTAGCATGTAAAATAGTTTTTTCCTAAATAGTATTCAGTATTTTGAGTTGAAGATAATCTCAGTCAGAATTTCACCTAGATATTTTTAAAACTTAGTAACTTATTAAAATGTATATGGATTTACAAACAGCTTAAGAAAGTAAGTGCTGGAACTTACTTCTGACTTGCAATAACATGTTGCATGGTGATTGTTAAAATGTAGAGAAATGGATTCAGAATGAGATTAACAGACTATCATGTATATAGACTTAAATATTTAAATTTTACAGTGTAGTCTGTAGCCATTCATATAAATAAAGCAATCAAGATTAAACATAGTAAAATGACTACCAGTGGGATTGAAAGGGAATAATCAGGGAATAAGGATTAAAGAGCATGAGACTGAATAGTTTTAACACTGCATGATTATCATAATTTATCTTGCTATTGGTTGTTTGGGTTGTTGATGGTTTAGTACTGTTATGAATAAAGCTGCTACTATATTCTTGTGTGACTTTTTGTGTCCTGTTTTGGGATATCATTTCATCTTACCACCAGAAATATGTGAGTCTCCTATGTGTGCAGTAATATAATCAGTGGTTTTGGTGTTAGTATATGTGCATGCTCAATACTTTGGGTTTAATTCCTTTTTTTTAATTTAAATTTTATTTGTGTGTGTGTGCGTACCTGTGTCTATCAAAGGGCACTCTATATACATGTGGAGACCCAAAAGTGCTTTTGGGAAGTATCCTGGATTATTCTACATGCTTTTAGCTTTGCTCTGGGTTTCCCAGCTTTGTATTGCAGGGCTGGAAGTGCAGGTTGCCACCATTTCAGACTCTGTCTGAAGTCTTTTTATATGGGATCCTTCTGCTTAAGAGGCGAGGCTTAACAATGGAGCTATTTCTGTAGCCTAAGACAGGGTTCCCTTATCTATCTCTTTGTTTTATCTCCTTTATTAGTATAAGCATTAGTATAATACTTCCTTTTTGAGTATTACTTCAGCACTCCGTAAACTTTGAAATAATGTTTCTAAGTTTAAAATATTTTCTAATTTTTCTTTCTTGATCTTAGATTATTTAGAGTTATGTTTAAATTTTCAAATATTCTGGGATTTTTCAAACAATAGAGTATTACTGATTTCCAAATCACTTTATTACTTAAACCTATATTCTCTCATTTAAGGTCTCTTAAAGTTACTGAGATTTGTTTCATTGTTTTATCTATGTGAATTGTCCAACACACTTGGAAAGAATATCTCTTGGTTTTGGATGGATTTTTTTAAGTGTTAAATAGATTCATTTATCTAATCATGCTGATCAAGACATATATCCTGAGTTTTGCTTTTCATATCTCAAAAATAAATGAATTATCTATTTTTTCCTTTTAATTATATCAGGTTTTTTCACAAATGTTTAAGTTTTCTTTTTTGTTTCTTTTTCTTTTTTGGGGGGGATAGGTTTGGATCTGCCTTGTACTAGTCCCACCATTGTATTCCAGAAGCTTATACTGTGTTGGTTTCATGGGTTTACAACTAGAGAATTCATCTTAAAGTGAACTATACTGAGTTTTACTGGAATTAAATATTGAGATAAAACTTTGGACTTTTTAAGTTGATCCTCAGACTTAAGACTTTGGGGGAATAAATGTATTTTGTATGTGAACATTACATGAATTCTGCAGGGGAATCAAGTGAAATTCTATAGACCAGAATGAATGTGTTTCCCCAAACCAGTATAGAAACTTAATCTTTCATGTGATATTTGGAGGTGTGGCCTCTGGAAAGTGATTCATCAGGACTAAGATCAGTGTTTTTTAAATCAGCCCAGAAAAGCTACCTCTCCATTTCTGCCATGTAAATTTCCAGAGACAATGCAACTAAAAAGCTGTCTTGAAATAGGCAATCGCCAAACACAAAATCTGTTAGTTCTGCCATCTAGTACTTTGCAGTATATGAAACTATGGGAAATAAATCTGTTATTTATGTTATTTATAGGCCTCCTAGTCTGTTATTTTGTTACAGCAGTCCAGACAGACTAGGATAACAAATTATGAAAACCTGCTTTTAAAACTTAAGTACTTTGGACAAATAAAAAACACACCAAGTAAGAAAAGTCTAAATTCTTGTGAAATGAAATGAGAGAAATAATAAGACCCACAGCTAAGCTAACTGTTCAGTGAAAACTGTTCAGTGGAAATAAGAATGAAAGACTTCTATAAAATACTGAAAGAAAAAAAAAAACCTAGAATTTTATGCCACAAACACAGAAAGCTATAATATACAATAGTTCAAGTAAGGACAAAAATTTGCTAACCACAAGCCTACACTATACAAATAGCAAAAGGAGAAGGATATGATTTCAGATGGAAGCAGATTTGAGAAAAGAACTAAGCAATGAAAATGGATAAATATATAACTAATATACATTAATATTAAATAAGAATAATTTGTATCATACTGTAAAAGCCAATAGGTTAAGAAGGATGCACAGTGTAAATCTCTATATAAACCATTAAAAGTATGAGGGCCTGGAGAGATGGCTCAGTTGGTAAAGCGCTTTTTGTAGAGGCACAAGGACCCAAGATTTCCACACCCCATAAAAAGGCTAGAGTGGCAGTGCTTATTTTTACTTACAGTTGTAAGCCCAGTGCATGAGAAGTAGAGACAGGAGAATACCTAGTGCTTGCTTTGCTGTTCAGCCAGTTTTACTGAATTGGTTAGCACCAGGTTTAGTGAGAGACTGGTAGAGAAAATGTCACAAAGTACTTGGTTAATCCTGAAAAAAAGCAGGAATCACTGAACTATAAAGCAAACATACAATATACAGTTAAGAAAAAAACAACTGCTGAATCTTTGAAAAGTAAACAACTGCGGAATCTTTGAAAAGTAAATGTGACAAACCCTTAAAATTCCAATGTGATTTAACATTTAAAAATCTGTTAATGTAATTCACCACACTGACAAAAACACATATTTGTTTCAAAGGTTCAGAGAAAGCATAGACAAAATATGTACAATATACATATGATTAATAATTGATTCTAAAAAATACTTGTGGCAACCTGGGACTATATCCTGATAAATAAAATACCAAAAAGCCCCATATTCTAAAAAATGTATAATTTCATATGTGTGGTGTTAGAAAAAGAGAAGGTCTATGATAAAAGGTCTTTATTAGAACAGAGAACTATGAGGCCCATGGTTTGGCCTAAAGGTGGGAGAACATTCAGATAGGAATGGTAGCTTAAAGCAGGAAGAGTTAACTGTCATAGGCAGCAGTGTGACTGGGATCAGGAAGATACTGATCTGGGCAGTTGGAGAATGAGGCTGCCAGAAGTCCTAGAGGGGTCAGGCCTGGTTTCTGTGAGAAGAAGCTACAGGGGCTTAGGCATGCTTGTGAACCTCTAGATGCAAGTGTGTGCACCTGGGTATTTAGAGATGAGAGGGCAGTGTCTCCACTTTACTTTTTTTTTTTTTTTTTCAGATAGGCTAAACTGAATGACCATACAGCCTCTAGGATCTTCCTGAATGCCTCCCAGCACTGGGATTATATATGTGCACTTTTTTACATGGGCTCTCGGTCAAACTCAGATTCTTATGCTTGCACAGCAAGCGTTTTATCCACTGAAAATCTCCCCAGCCTACTCACATAATTTTTAGTTTTTAGAAATTAATGTTATTTTCTACAGAGTAAAACAGTATCTATTTTGGTTATTATTACTGAAACACTGACCCTACACAGTATGGCTAAAATTCCCAAACGATAACAAGCAATTGAGATTGAGTACAACAAATTACTAGTACCTTCAGAGATCTGGATTACTACCTTCCACTGGAGACTAAAAAATTTCATTAAAATAAGTTGAGTAGCATATCTCTGGGGTTCTGTTTAAAACCTTAAATAATAGTTGGCAAGGGCTAGATATGGGGCTAAAAGCCTTTGCCTCACAAGCAAAAGTAGTTTTCTGTGTCACAAGAACCTGAACTTTTATCACCAACCCCCCACCTAAAAATAAAAATGTGGGTTGAAATGAAGGCAGCTTGCACTTCAAATTCTGGAGTCTGAGAAACCCTAGAACAAAACAATAGGGAGATAGAGCAATCCAGGATTGATTTCTAATCTCACCCTTGGGCCTCCATAGGAACACACTTAACTGTCCACTTCTATATACACACACAAAACATCTTGGCAAAAGATTTTTATAGAATCTACAAAATTGTACTGAAAGAAATGACCTTGATTCAAGACATGAAAAGAGATGCCAGTTTTATGAATTCTTGTTTCATCACTCTGATTTCCTGTATTACGGGACTCTTTTTGATGGACATTGCTCTTTATTTTGAAAAACCTCTAAGAGGAAGTCACTTCACCAAATTCATGGCCTATTCATTAGCTTCTCAGACATATATCTAATCATTATAAAGTAAATCAGGACTTTTGGTCAGATACTGTATTGCTACTGTTGTTTCTGATCAAGTTTTACAGTAAAAAAAGCTTTTAAATTATAGGATTATCTTTTTTCCTTGTAGACTTTACCTTCAAAAGAGGCATTTTTAAATACTATGCAAATGCCTTGCCTGTCGTCATCTTCAACTTGGGGTAATTGTGAACACAATTGGAAATCTCAGAAGTCAAGAGAACATTTGTCAAAGTTGGACTCCTCTTTTCACTCTGTTCTGTCATTGCCGTCAGGTAAGCGACTTCATAAAATTTATAAGTAACCAAGTATTTTCTATAATGAACTCGAACCCCACAAACTTGGGGAGTCTCATAAAATTTAGCGATTTTTTTTCCCCCACTAAACCTAAACCATTCTAAGAGAAGTTAATTACAGGTGGGGTTAATGTTCTAGCTGTGGGAACTGCTTTTTGTGTGTGTGCATGCGGGTCTGCATGTGTGTATGTGTGTCCCTGTGGAGGCCCAGAGGTGACTTCAGGAATCATCCTGGATTGTCTACCTCCTTCTTGCTTCACTCTGGGCTTTCCCAGGCTTTGCATACCAAGGCCAGAAGTGCAGCTGCCACCACTTCCACCTGGCGTTTTTTACGTGGGACCTGGGATCCAAACTTAGGGAACTTCTGCTTGTGAGGCAGTCTTAACCCCTGAGCCATCTCTCCAGCCCACATCTACTTTTCTTAAAGATCTTTTCTCCTTAGCAACTTTCAATGTCAGTGCTTTAATAATCTATTTTTCATGCTTTTTAACTGGCTGGTTTTACATTTCAAAAAGCACATTTTCTTTGTTACTAGATTTCTCTTCGAGTGTAAAATATGTAAACATAAACTGAATTTCTCTAAGTCTCAGCTGTTTTCTGTGTCATGGGTTTTAGCCACCTTTTGTAAAATTTGTTTAATATTTAGAAAAAGTAAAATTTTATATTTCAATGTTTCAAGTTAACAGTAATGTTTCCCTATACAATGATGATATTAATGATTGGTAGGCTTTCATTAATCTAAGAAGACTTATAATAGTGCTCCTCTTAACATATATTTTAGGAAATCTTTGACTTGTTCATTAGTTATTTATTAAGTATAATGAATTAGTAACTTCTGAAATACTGTTTCCACCTTTTCAAAAAAGTATTTAATACTTCTGAAAGTTCCAACTTTGCAAACTTTTAATTTTTCTAAGCTTATGTGCTATATATAAAAAGGAAGCCAAATTAGTATTAGTCTATGAAAGTGTTCACTAAAGATACATTTTTACTTTATTTCTTTCAGACGTGCCCCTTCATTTTCATTTTGAAACATTATTTAAAAAGGCAGAAATAAAAGGAGAACTTGCTGAAAATAAATTTGTAGGCGACTGTATCATATCACCATCATCTGGTATGTTGTATTTAACAAATCTTGTACATTATATACTTTTTATTTCCTCTATACTTAATTTTTTATTCTAAGTAAATAAAACCTAACAAATGAATAGATGTAAATCTTTTTAATATTTTTTTCACAAATCATACACACACAAATATACATGGTTGATTAGTGTTTGTGAGGTACTGGGTCCAGGCCTTTGAATGGTATGTAGAGGAGTGTGTGTGAAGAGGGAAAGAGAAAAGAAAGGTAGAGGGGAGTAGACAGACATAGAGGAGGAGAGGGGAGGAGAAAAATAGGAGCAATTCTAACAAGAAATTTATAACTTGGAATTGAAAAGTATGAAGTATTATTGGTAATCAAAAACATGGACAAACAGTATTAATACAGAATAACTTACAGTATTAGTTCACTTGACTTCTGAACATTGCACTATAGCTCACTGAGAGGACAAAGAAGGGGAGAATAAAATGGAGTTACTAATTGATTGAGAAAACTAAGTCAACTACATATACTAGAAATCAATAACAGGTAGCACATATTTTGCTTACATAATATTTATGAAAAGTATAATCATGAAACAGACTGTATACTTATACTATTATTCATTCTGAGTAAAAACACATTTATTTCACATATTAAATTCTCACTCGGTTCAAGGATTTTACATGAAAAATTAAGATCTATATAACAAAATTGAAAAGAAATTATGATAAAATGTTTGAATGCTTTGAAAGGGTTTGAAGACACTGCTTGAAAACAATTTTAGAAAATAAAAACATTTTGATTATGGTTAAGATATTAAAAGGACACATACTAAAATGGATTTTTCCCCCTAATTGTCTACTTGAAAAACTCAACAATAAAATTAGTGTTTTATTTAAAAAATCAGTGGCTTTAAGGGTTGAGGAGGATATATGTGTTTTATGTGTTGAACAAAACCCAGCTCTTAGAAATCACAGTAGTAATAACTAGATAGAGTAAGTAAAGGAATAGCATCTCAAAGATAGATAGGATAGTTGAGAAGGACTTACATGAAGAAAGCAATCCTAAGTAAGGCTTATACAATGTTCCTATATGTCAAAAGATAGTTTGTAATTTAAAATATTAGTTTCCTCAAAGTAACTTAAAATAATTTTATTCATAGTCACAATGTATTTTTAAAATTCTGTTTCAAAAAATCCTTTCTCCTGATATTCCAACACTCAGGGGGCTGAGGCAGGAGGACTATAAGTTTGAGGCCAGCAAAGGCTACACAGAAAGCCCCTGTAATTTTCACTCTTGATCTTCTTCAGTAGCCTAAGTCAGGGATTAAGGATGCATTCCACTATATCAGGCAGAGATATTATTGTTGAAAAAAATTATTTCCCTTAGAAAAAAGTTGAATACTAACAAATAAAATTTTTTTAAAGTTGAAAAGGTATTAAGTATAAAATGCTTTGTGAAGTTATAATTATTAAACTATATTGGTTCTGATGGAAGCCAAATCAGAGGAAATAAATATAAACAAGAATAAATATAAATAAGCCTAGAGACAGATGCAAACATTGTACATTTCTGGTCTTGTGGAAAGAAGGCCTAGTCGATAGTAAGCAATGACAAGAACAAGTTCTTTATACATTTTTTTTTTTTTTGTATTCACCAGCAGTGGTTGAAGGTCTGTGTTAGATAATTATTTTAACTAAGAGAGTTATTTTTCTTGAATAACCTCCAAATTACAGTGGAATAGTGCTAGAGCAGTTAACCTCAAAAGCCATGCTCTAAGTAACCAACTTCATCTGTAATCACTGGCATTAAATAATGACTCTTTAAATATGTACTCAACAGTGTATTAAAATAAAGAGTTACATGTCAATAATGTCTTAAAAGAAAAAACAGATATCCCTATTGGTAATAATATTCAGCATATACTGAAAAACTGTGTGTCACTTTGTGACTATTTACTATTTTTGCTTATAAGTTGAAACATAAATCAGTTCTATTAGTATAGTAAAAAGAGTACTTTCAAATACTTTTGATTTTGGAAAGCACAGAGAAACATTATAAAGCTTTTACATTATATAAGGCGTTGTAAATGTGTATGTACACACATACACATAGGGTCCCTGTAATCAAAAAAGAAACTCTTGTACTTATGTTTACTGAACTACAACTTTTGTATTCCAACCCAATTATTCAAAAAAATCTAGTGTAATCTTAAATATTTGGAATGTACTTAGTATTTTTGAGATAATGAGAAATTAGTAATAACTTGAATGTGATATCCAGTCATTTGGTTAATTATATAATGGAGCATACAACTTTGGATGAATATTTAGGATATTTTTGAAGTTGGACATCATTTCATATCATACTGTGATATGAAGATAGGAAAATATTTTAATTCCATACTTGGTATAATTATAACCATAACCAAAATACTGTGTCAACTGAATTTAATATGTAGACTCTATTGGAAATCTGATTGGAAGAAATCAGCTATATATACACAAACTTTTTAAAAAAATGATGTTCTGAACAGTCATTACTAATGCATTACGGCAATGTGATATGCATATACTGTCTTGAGTTCATTAGAGATCAAGCTGATTTATGATGCAAAATTTATTTTGATATTATAGTATAAAGATTGTTTTCAGGAAAAATATGAAACAAAATTTACTTGATCATTGCTAATGTTGAATAGCAGGTATAGAGAAATTCATCATTGTAGTCTCCTATTGTATTTGAAAACTTTTCATATTAAAAAGTCATTAAAAAAACCATTAAAAATAGACCTATGCTTAGGAAAGACTGAAGAAACACTAGAAAGTATAAGCTGTACTGGGTATTTTTCAATGATCACTCATTACTAAATTTTTTTAAAAATAATCCAAGAATTTTTATGCAAACAGTGAGCTCATTATGTTGATGGTGGTAATCTGATGTCCAACGGCTATAGAATGCCTAACAGTCTCAGAAATTCTAGGCAACCATCTGAAAAATAATGAGTAAGTTATGGGATAAAAATAGTTATATAACCTGTTCTAATTATAATTATTTAGTATTTTGTGTGTATACATATGATTAAAAGGAAGTAAGCATAAATGAAAGCCCCATGTGGAGGTGATTATATTTCTTGCAGTGCTCTTTTTCTGACTTAAATAAGGAATTATGTGTGTTAAACAATGAATAATAAAATATCAATAAGTATAGTAATGTGTAATACATGTAATTTAAGTTCAATTTGGTCCAAAAGAGGATTCATCTTATATGCCTTAAATAAAAAAAAAGGTTCCACATTGGGAACCTACTCTGTAGGCAGACTATTAAGAATCAGAGGTGATTCACGAGAATAAATAACGCAAAAGGATAATGCTGATAAAAAGATTATAGGGTAAGATAAGCAATGATAGAATAAAATTATTAAAATTATTCTACACAGTAGAATATAATGGTCTAGCTAGCATAAGGCAAAAGTTAAGAAATAGAGAGGAACTTTAGAAAGATGTGGATACCAGATACCAACTTGGAATTTACAGAAAGATTACTGTTTCAAATCAGTAATTCTCAAATTTTAATGGACAAACATATTACCTGAGGAATATTCCTAGAATACAGACTCTGATCCATGAAGTGTGAGACTGAGCCAGAGATTCTACATTAATAGCATCTTAGATTCAAACCTGACAGAGAATTACATATGAAATATTCTAACACGTAATGTCAACTCACATTATGTAATATGGTTTCAAATAATGGGAATAAACACATTATGGAGACATAAAGCACAGTGATATTTCCAGTATGACATTCTTGAAGAGCCAATATATTTGTGAAGGTATGCAGGCAGTTGTTTGTGTGGCTTAGAGTTATTCTGTGCCATTAGGTTTGCTATTGCAATGACAGTACTGACTACAGGCAATAAGGAAATAGGCTAAAGCCAAACTATGAAGATGAATACTCATTCAGTCCTTATCAGGAGGAAAGGACAAAGCCAACTTACAATTCTGTACTTGTCACACCCACAACTTTAAAAAGGAGACCTAACAAATGAATGTAATGAATACTTAAGCTTTTTCTGTAAAGATTATAGGAATAGCTGGTGAAATCTAAATTAGGCTCTGTAGAGCTATTTCCTGAGTTGTGACAAATGTGTGGTTATAGGAAAAAATCTTGCTTTTGGAAAATATACATCTATATATAAAGAAGTGGGTTTTACATCAGACCTAATTTGAATTTACATAGAAGGGAAAAGCAATGTGATAAAATGTTAACATCTGAAGAATCTGAATAAAGGGTATATGGAAATTCTTTGTAGTGTTTCAAGTTTTTTGTAAGTTGGAGTATGTCAAAATTAAATTTTGCTTTTTAGCATGAATAGCTAACAGGAAAAAGAGGAATCAAAAAAACACAAGGTTCAACTGTCCTCACCTAGACTTCTTATGTAATCATTAAGCTATTGATTTAATCTTACAAACTTCTATCAGTATATTTACACTAAGTGTAAATATAATATCTTTACTGGAATAGTCTAATTTTATTAGTCTTTAAACAGTAGCCATTGAACTTTTTGGAGCGTATATCACTATCCTATCCCTTTAAGAAACTTGAAGGAACTAACGGAGTAACCAAGTCCACATACACACACTGGCTCCTGCCTGCTATTTTTCTTTCTCACTAGGTTATCTTCCTCTGCACCACTGAGTTGCTGCGCAGTTCCCTCTCTGGCGTGCTATCTGCTGCCATGTGCCTTGTCCCAGTTGTTCTGTCTTCCTTTCCCTCATTATGAGCTATATGAAAAGGTATTTCATTGGACAAAGCCAACTTAACAATGCTGTACACATGCACAACTTTAAAAAACCTAACAAATGAATGTAATGAATACTTAAGCTTTTTCTGTAAAAATTATAGGAATAGCTGGTGAAATCTAAACTATTAAATTGATAGCAAAAGCTATACATTAAACTAAGAACCTACTTACCCATCCTCCTGCCATCTTATTATATTTACCATCTCTCTTCCCTTTTCCTGAGTGGCAGGCAATCTTAGGATGACTTAGAATTCTGCCTTCCATTTTGCCCTATTTATATGCATTGTTTCCTTTTAACCAGTTTCACCAGTCCTCATTCCTTTTTGGTGATCTTTTACATCCCCTTCTGGTAGTTTTAAAAAATTTCTTGATTTGTCATGTATTTTATTTTAATTTGCTCTAAAGAGCTCAAGGGAGCTCTCTTGAAATATTAGGGTTAATATAACTGTGAACAAATGTTGGACCACTTACTCTATTCCTTGTTATCCTTCATTAAATTCATTCAAGTTGTACAATTCCTCTTCCATTCCAAATTTTGATTTTATATGTGTTCATTTTATATATGTTCATTTTACTTGGTTCAGTTAGTGATTTCTTAAACTCAACCATAACATTTTCTGTTTCTGAGATTTCTCTGGAGAGGCCTCTTGCTTTCTTTTAATTCTTTTACAAACTGATAATTGGTACTTTGGGTATGCTCCAGTAACTTTTCCTTGTGGTTTTTCTTCCTCTTCTAGTTTGTTTTGTTATCTTAAACAGTGAAGATTTTTGTAGTGTGAGTACTTAGAACATTTCAAAACAGGCATTAGGATGTTGCCTTTATCGCTCAGCTATCTATTTCTCTACTCAAGGCTCCAATTCTGTTGTGTTGCTGAATGATATAGCTGACTGAGATGGGTACTGGCTTCTGTGGTCTACCAGTTGCTCCCCATCACTTTCTGTTCCCAGGTTTCCTCTCCTCCAAGTCTTGAGCATTATTTTTATTGATTATATTCTTTATGTTCTTCTGCTTTGGGTTTCCTCTCCAATGAAGTTAGGACATTACTCTGTCACAGATGTTATATAAATTCTGCTTTATGTTATAAACATTTTGCTTACAAGTATTTGTATCTGTGCATAAGACTATAAAAATCTTATTTTGTCCATTTTAGAATTCTTTGCCATCTGAACTAGAATCCTAGTCACTGTGTTAGATTATGCCCTTTATTTCAGCATTAGTGACTTTGACATTTGAGTCTGTTTTTTCTTTTCCACATTTCCAAGAGGAGCCAATTCGTGACTAAACCAACATTAGAAAGACGAGGTTAAGACAGACAGTACTCACAATGCACAAACAGTCCTCACAATGTATAGACAGTACTCAAAATGCTAAATCTCAGTTATTGAACACTTATCACATGAGATTCTTATTTTAGGAATTAACTAAGTTAATAATCATAACCACAAGACAGCTATTGTTGTAACTATTTTAAGGATATGAGGTAACAGATGTTGATTTAAGAACTTTAAAAAAATCAAGTTGTGAAAGTAAAATAGTAGTGGTAACTGATGTCGCAGTTGAGTGAAATCAGATTCTGCTTTCAAGAGGTCTGCCTGTCATAAGAGACATGAATCATTTCCACACTGAAGGGTATAAACAACTTCAACATTTAGATAATGGTCAAAGCCAATATGAAGCAACTTTACTAATTTGGATGACTGTGAGAATATACTACATTCCTCTTTCATATCCTAAAGAGTGGGGAAGCAAATGGAAATTAGGCATTTACTGACCTTATTTCTAAGGAATTCTATTATATTTTTATATAAAATTTTCTCTTAGTAATTTTTATTTCATACAATTTTAAATCAACACCTTAAAAAATTTACCACTGTAAACAAATTAGCATGTTCACTATTTGTCTGTGTTAAAGAAAAAAGCTTACACACTCTCTCTTCATTTGTTTTAGTACATGGTACTTCTCTGAATCAGTGGAGAAATGGATATTCATCTATATGTAAGCCACAGATAAGGTCAGAATCATCTGCACAACTGTTACAGGGGAGGAAAAAAAGGCATCTGAGTGAAACTGCACTGGGTAGGTAGAAACGAGGATATGGTCAGTAGTGCTAAAATACTGAGAATAAATCTATTCTTCAAGGAACTTTGTCTCATGGGAGTTTATAATCCAAAACAATCATTATTTACAAAAGGGAAAAATCTGATGTGTGTATTCATATAATTCATATTATTCATATATATTTATATCATTGAGAAACTATAGCCCAAGTATCTATCCACTTTTGAAGTATTTATTTCCTGTGTTGCCTTCTATCAATTGTCATCTGTATAGAATTTAGTCTCCAAAGTTAAACTAAACTCAATCTATGGCAGTACAAGGTTGTCTAACATAAATTTATGACCATTTCTAAAACATCTCAGGATTTTGAGAAAGTGGTCAAGATACTAACAGACTTCACTTTGTTCAATTTTCCTTAAGAGTCTTTCAACTTAAAAGTTACAAGGTGGATGATAGGTATCACTGGGAACAAAAGGCTTTCTCATAATGCCATGTGTGAATTGTCATGAGAACTTGGGAAAAGACAGTTACCATAGCTATTGTTAATGATAAAAATAAAACTGGCAAATATTTGGAATACAAGCAATCTACATATTTTTGGTTCTTATTCATTGTCTTAATGAATGTAACATTATATTGACAGCCAAGTTATCCCAAAATGTAATGTCAACAATACACCAAATAAATGATACACATTGCATTCAAAATATACTGAAATATATGTATGTACACAGAATCTAATACACTTATCTCTAGTGTCTTTAGAAATTCCTTACTTCAATCACTACTTTTATCATTGTCTTCTAAAGTACATTGTTTCAGAAAATGAACAAACTCCTAAAACATGTCAGATTTTGTTATTCTTTTTAGTGTTTCAATCTTAACAACTGAATATTATCTAACTTAAGGAACTTCCATACCTACTTGCCAAATACAAGGAAAAATATAAATATAAATATAAAATATACATTGCCTAAATATAAGGTGTTTCACTTGAATTGAGAATAATTAGATCCAGTTTGAAGTTTAATGGCTATACAGAGAATAGCAAAACAAATGAAATATTACAAATAAACTAGTAATTCCAAAAGTTTAATACATCTGGTATCTCTAACAAGTCACCATCCTGATAAACGATCTAAACGAATATAAGAATCTAATATAAGAATCTAGAAGGCAATTACCAATTTCAATATATGGTTGTTGATTTGAAGAAACTAAAAGTATTTTTTGACAACTGCATAAATGTAAATTTGGACTGGATTTTATTACTCTTTACACACGCAAGAAAATATTGACTTTTAATAATTCATATTGAAACAATACAAGTAAGAGTAAATACTCATAAATAGGGAATAATGACAAAAAGGAACATGAAAATCAAGATAATCACTTATCTTGAGAGAAGAAATTGCATCCATAAGAAGAGGATGCTATTAAAAAGGATATCAGAGAATAAGGACCTTTAGAATAGAAATCAAATAAAAGTAAATAAAATTCATCATAAAGAAATTGCACAGAAACAGAACAAGAAAAAAGACAATAGATAAAAGAATTAAGATCAGTCCAGACTGTACAATCTTCATGGTGACCCACAGAAAACAAGGTGATGATAGTGGATAAGGTTAACTCAAGAAATAATGCAAAATGGGGGGGCAGATGAGGGCTCAGTAGATACCAAGCTGGACAACTTCAGTTTGATTGTTGGAATCCAGAAGAAAGAAAGGAAAATATACTACTTTATCACATCACATCTCTCTCTCTCTCTCTCTCTCTCTCTCTCTCTCTCTCTCTCTCTTTCTCTCTCTCTCTCTCTCACACACACACACACACACACAAGTAAATGCAAAAAATTTTAATACATAAGGAAATAATGGAAAATATACTGGCTAAGAACTACCATGGCTGCTAATAATGGAAATCCTTGCAGTCATAGCATAGGTTAGACTTTTTTTTTTTAATATATATATAATGTTACTTTTGTTTTCTACTACATGAGTTAAAAATAAAATCAACAGATAGAGATTAAAAATCGGCTTTCATTTAACTGGGGAACAATGACAATACTTAAGTCATATTTAATGTGTGACATTCCCTTTTCATGGCAGGAGAAAGAACTACATTTGAAGAATTTGCTTTTCAACGCACAGAACCAGGATCTCATTGTGATTTTACTGCTGTCTCTAATGTCAATGTTATATCAAGAGCTCAGAATTCTTCCTCACAAGTAGGTCTTTTTCTGTATAGAAAACTAAAATTCATTTATAAAGGTTTTTATAAATAAAGCAAGCTTATTTTAAAAAAACTTACAGAATGTTTTGCTAATCTATACCACAGTTATTTACTAGCACATTTTAGAAAGATTATTAGTAAATAGTAAATCTGATTAAATGAAACATTTTTACTTGGAAGCTAACAGTTTGCTTGATCTTGGTTTTACATTATTTTTTCATTAAAAAATTATCCCTACTTTTTAAAACAAAAAGTCAAATATAATCTCCTTAATGAACGTTTAGGATTTGTGGTGTTTTAATCTGTTTTGCTTTTTGCTACTTGGCCAGGATTACAGTGGTAACAAGATGTGAAGCTTTAGAAGTGAACAGTCTGCAGCTCGGACCAGGAGTACATAAAGGATGATTTGCAACAATGAACTTTACTAAATGGCTCACCAAATTTCTTTGCCTTTCCAAATGAGCTTGTATGTTTGTGCACATAAATATACATTACGCATCTATCAAAAGAGACTATTTTAGTTTACAAAAACTAGGCATACACTCTAGTTTTGTTAGCATTTTCTGATCCAATTTTATAATGATATATTTATAAAAATTATGTAACAGGTATGAGATATTATTTTATGTAGCTAAAGAAATAAGGGTATCATCAGAGGAAATAAAACATTACTATAAGGTAGTACAATAATTCTTTTTTGCAGAATACTGCACGACGAAGGTTAAGAAGTGAGAGCTCTTATGACATAGATAACATTGTGATTCCCATGTCATTAGTAGCCCCAGCTAAGTTAGAGAAACTTCAATACAAAGAAATACTTACTCCACGGTATGTATGCTTACATGTGTTTTTCTTTCTTCTTTTTTTAAAAAACTTATATCCAGAATCAAATTAGAATCTTAACTGAAGAGGATGATCCCTTCCTTCCCTATTTGCACAGACACAGAAGGAAATGGTGAAAGGAAACTGTTATTCATACAAAAGTGCCACATAATCTAACAACTTTATGTTCTCAGCTCTGACCAGCACCTGAGAATTATTTTTTTCACTCAATTTTAACTACATACTACAGTTAATATATAAATATTCATGGATCTTGTACGGCAATTTACTGGTGTAAAATCTATAGTAATAAAGAGTCTTTATCTTTTAAGACAAGGGCACGGTTGCAATGAGTTCAGAGAAGAAAGCAGCTAGGTATGCATGTATTCACACTATAAGACAGAAACACATGTGACAACAAAAGTAAGACTTTGATTTATTTCCAAGTCAACAAGAAACACATTCAATGGGAAGACAGCCATTAAGGTAGGAATGGTTATTTACCTAGACAGATCCCACCAAAGGCACATAGCCAAGTATGTAAAGCTTAACCAGATCTTGGGGTTTTGTATAGGTTTATATAGAAAGGTAGGACTAGAAATGAACCAGGCTGTGGAGTTCTCTGAATGTCATGAATAGTTCTGCTTACATTGGAACTGAAATTAGCCAATTTTTGAAAAAAAAAAAAAAAAAAAACAACAATCAAAGCACTTTCTTAAAATGTGCCTATGGCATCAAGAAAAATATGGGAATCAAAACATGAACCAGATGACAACTATAGTTAATTCCTACACAACTCTTTTAATGTCTAAGTTCTCTTATTATTTTGCAATATTCTAGTAGGTATTCTGATGACTTGTATAAAGGAATATTACTGTGGTTATGATGGCCTGGAGTTAGGAACATAGCTGGCCATTAAACATACAAGAATTTTGTGAACTAGTTTTTAAGCCATTGGTAGCTCAAATGGGACCACAATAAGCATTTTCATACAAAATAAATTGGCAAACACTACAGATTGGTTCTGTGAGATCTACTTTTTCTTCTTCTTTGGCTAGGCCAATTTATGAGCACACCACTGATGTAATTCAAGTCAGTATGTAATTATTTCATATAAAATTCAGCTATGCAGAAGACTGTCCACTGTAAAATATAAGGATCTGTCTTTTCTCATAATGAAATTTTTTCTCCTTAAAAAGATAAACTATTAAGTATAATAAGCATTTGAGTTAAATATGTCCTAAGGGCATAAATTACTAACATATTTAGCTGTTTAGAAAAATGAAATAACTTTAGATAAAAGACATCTGAAATTGGTTTGTATCTTCAACAGATGGAGGATGGTTGTTCTTCAGCCTTTGGATGAATATAACTTAGGTGAAGAGGTAAGCTGCCTTATATACAATGGATAATTGTACCATACATATTATAAACCTGGATAACTTGAGCTTTAAGAACCTAAAATGAATATAAACCCTTTAACTTCTGACTTTTTAAAAATTTGTAAAATAGATATTTTTATTAGGAAAAATGTTTCTGTATAATTGAGTGCAAACAAAGTAATATATAACCCAGTCTAATTAAAAATACCAAAGACAGTTCAGGAAACAATCAAACATTAATGCTTCTACAGTCATATATATATATATATATATATATATGCAAAGCAAATGAGGTAAAAACACAAAAAGTATCCTCACATTTTAGAACATGCTATGAATTAGTGAGAAATTTTTTCTGCAGATTGGTATTAAAAGTAAGGAACTGTGATTCTATATGGATATTACATTAAGAACAATTCAGGGAAAAATATTAAATGCCTAAAATATTTTTCCCTGAAGTGATGATCTTTAGAAGCAGAATGATATAGAAGTTTCTATCCAGCATTTCTATGCCCATGAACATGTTTTCAACTACCAGATCCCTTACCTTCAGTGCACTTTGCTCTTGTACAACACTCATCCTTGATTCAGAATAATTCTAGCCAGGAAGACCAAATTCCCAAAAAAGTTATCCTGATTTAAATCTCAGTTAAGTCAACAATTAATTTATTTCAATCAGTTTCATTAGTGTTGTCTTAAAATAATCTGTGTTCCACATAATCAATAAAAACTGGAGTGAATAAAAACTAAGACTATTTTATATAAGTTGTAACCCTTGTGGAGGTTCAGGCAGGAGGATCACATTAAAAGTCAGCGTGGGCTTTTGACATTGAAAGTAGTCAACTCATTCATAATCTAGGTAAACATTAAATCACAAGCCAAGAGCAAAAGTTAAAAACAAAAAACAAAAAAACTTTATGCTCTCACCACAACGAACTATTTCAAAAACTTTCCCAGATAGAAGATCTTTCTGATGAAGTCTTCTCCCTAAGACACAAGAAATATGAAGAGAGAGAGCAAGCCAGATGGTCACTCTGGGAGCAAAGCAAGTGGCACAGAAGAAATAACAGGCAAGTATTTTCCACTTACAGTACTAAAGCCACAAAATATGCATGGAATGAACAGAAATTCACCAGGATTTGGGAAAGACTACTTAAAAGGAGATATGAAGATCAGCTATTCATGTATCATTATGGAATTGACATTTGCAAATACTGAATTTATATCCAAATACATTTGGACTAATTATAAATGATGACCTGTGTCTCTGTATTTTACTGTCTCATGCTAACCATAGGCTCACCTTTAACTAGCAAATAATATGAACCTTTTTCTCTGTATAAAGTAGGCTATTTTCACTTAGGCATGATGCATAAGCCAGTACTTAGAGGAGGTTGTTGTAGGAGATCATGACTTAAAGTTCAGTCTAGCTTGCATAGTAAGAACCTGTTCTTTTAAAACAAAGCAAAAAGCAAGTCATTTCAGTGCACTTAAATAGTGGACATACATAGCATGGAGGATTGGAAGTCAGGTTATTCATTCTAGAAAAGCCACTTCAAAAGTAATAATTTTCTTGAGATATAAAGGGTTTTTATAAAGGGCAAATTATTCAAAATATGTTTTCAAAACACAAATAGTAGTTAGATAACACAGTCCCATAATTCCAGCACTAGGAAGCTGAAGGAGGAGCAGCAAATGGGAAGACACCATGGGTTCTGGAATAACACCGTCTCTAAACAGAAAAAACACTAGTAACCAAGGAAAATACACTTGATATAATTAGCGAGTATGTATCTGGAGTGAGCTTTATACTTACATCTCATTATTTTGAATGTAGACAAAACTCACAAAGCAAGTTTGTTTGAAGTCTAGCAGTGTCTTCAATTAAGGAATATTGCTCTTAACTGGTGATACTAAAACACCTCTCTCTGTTTAGATATTCAGATTTGCTGTTCTCCAAATATAAACAAGATTCTGTAATCCCAGCCTTTGCCACTTTCGAGAAATACAGAAAAAAATGTGAAATGAGCCTTTTTCATGGAAGATAAAATAATCACAGGATATCCTGAGAGTTCACAGACTGAAAGGGTCAAATAAAAGTGCCCTTATCTTTGAAAGAGAGAAAAAGCTAACTAAATAGGAAAAACAATTACTATAAGTGATAGAGTAGTTAATGAAGTACTATCTATTATATTAACCTTTGAGATATGAAGGTAGCATCAGGAATATCAGATGAATTTTTAAAAGTTTTTTGGACAGAACTATTCAAAGAAAAGTTATCAACTTAGAGATGTCCTGTATTCATAAACTGTTAAAATAACAATTATTTATTTTCTTACTAGAGCTTACAGTAAAAATGCTGAAGGGCAAGACTTAGCTTTGAAGGAGCACTCTAATGACTATAGTAGCAGTGGTCAGCAATGTGCTCCTCCAAGTCCTCTTGAGCTTCCTTCAGAGACCCATGACCTGTGTACAAATGATTCACTTTCTTTAAATGGAAGTCAAGACATCAAGGTAAGGCTAATATGTGATTACTTCTATGCCTTTTAACTTTACTTGTATATAAAATTGTTTATTGCAAATTAAGTTTCATCATTACATATCAAATTCGGTGAGACAATTCAGTGTAGACTATCTGGGAAGAATCAGTAGAGGTATATTCCATTTCCATCACTAATTGTAATCTTCTTTCTTTTGTGTATAGCATGCCAGTACTTTCCTGTTAGAGAATGAGAGTCAATCTTCTCCTGCATAAAGCTAGTTTGATAATGGAGAATAGTGCAGAGTGAGGATCTTCCTATTTTTCCTCCTCTTCCTATGAAGGTTTTTACTTATCTCCTTACAGATTCAATTCTTATTTTAGGAGAATGTATTCTAGCAATGCACAAAGTTCCATGTTGACAAAGAACTATCTCTAGAACAGAGAGCAGAAACTATGGATATTAATATGCACATTGCAGATAAATTCACCAAGAAAAAAACAATACCTGTGTGTAATAATGAGATTGAAATGAACTGACATGGGAAATAAGTGGGGCAAACTTTAAACCAATTTTGAATGAGTTTTTCTAGAGTGCAGTCAGGCTGAAAGTGAAGACTGATATTCTATGGAAGCAGGTTTGTTTGTTGGTAGAGGCCAATAAAGAAAATACTTCCTTAAAATCATTAAATTCTCATATTCCATTGTGATTTCAGATGAAATGAAAATAACACGAGTGTTAAAAGAATAATTATAAAATTGACATCTATAGATCATCTAACACAAACAAAACCAAACCAATTAGTTTGAAACTTAACTGAAACTGTTTCACCTTTCAGTCTTTGTGGTGGGAACGGCGGGCTTTTCCACTGAAGGACGAGGACACAGCAGCCTTGTTATGCCAGGAGGAGAAAAAGGATGGCACCGAGAGCACAAGCACAGCCTTCTACAGTGATGATTTCTGTGCCAGTGGACCAGAGGAGGGCCACCCTCTGAAAATGCAGTTAGATGAAATGGAAGAGCATAAAATCTGTGATCTAGGAGTTACTAATGTTAAAAGAAACAGGTGACAGGAAACACATTAAGAAATCGTGTAACTGAGAAAAGAGAGAAGAAAGAAAAAAATAAACTGTTTGGATCATCCACTCCTCTGGTCACAATTCCAGAGTAGGAGGATGTGCTGCACGTATTCATCTCTACTGTTTATGAACCAGGCTAGAAAAGTTTCTCTTTCCTTCAGGAACCACAGAAATAGCTAGCTTCTCACCTACAGTGGAGTGCTAACCATTTGTGTTTGTCAGTCAGCCAAATCACAAGCACCGAGCTATTAACTGCTGTAATTGGATTCCAGATCATATTACTGGGTAATGCTTAAGATAACACCCACTTACATCCACTTCATAAAATGCATAAAAATGACAACTATTTTTGTGTTCATATGGTAATTCACTAAAATTCCCTCAGAAATATATGAGAATATATCAGTGTGTATATAGAATACAGACGAATGCACACAGAGTTCTAAAAATTGCACTGGCAGTGAACCATTCTACTTAAAAATGCATGTGCAAACTATGAAATATGCACTGCAATAAATACCAGAACAGTGTTCACTGATAAACATCTGAAAGCTTTTACTATGGAGAGGAAGTTTCTTGTTTTGCTATTTTTTAAAACTGTTTTACCAGTAGAAGTTATTTATGGAAATTCTTTTCATTAGATAAATACAATACTTGTCTCTTGGACTAATCTCAGGCTACTTTCATTTACTCTAATAGATTTTAGAGAAGCAAATTACTATTTAACATTGGTACATTTAAAAACTATCAAATCTTTGAAAAATCAACTTGAGTTTTATCTACTATTATGCACCTCATGAAGATACCAATTTAAAATGTACAAGCATTATAAAAATTATAAACTATTTATAATTTTCACTAATGTCCAGCTGGAAGCCTTACTGAAACCTTACAGTATTTCAGTTGATCTGGCTGGTCATTTCTTGCCAGAGCTTACACTATTCAAATATGTACTGTATCCTAATTAAGAGTTCAGATTGAGATTCAGGCAAAGACTTCGATATTGGTAACAAAGAGTGTACGTTAAAAAATCTATGTGAAAGTTGAACACGAACTGTACGAATTACTTTCTAACGTGTAAAAAGGTTATTCAATTTGTAGTTTTCATTATTACTGAAACTCCTGGCTATATGGCTGAAAGTCTGTGGGATTTGACACTAAGTTTTGTCAAGGATTAGAAATTATATTGTTCTCTGCAGAGGGGAAAAACATTTGAATTCAATACTTAAAAACTTTTCTTATAGTTTTACTGTACATTTATTTTTAAAGAAAACAAAAGCCTGACACACCCAAGGTGTCTTGGCAAATAAGTTCAAACCTTTGTCATGTCTGCTATTATAATCTTCTATGTAAAAAGTTTTTTAATTAAAGTTATTTCTGTATGCTTGTATTGCATGATTTGTTGATTACTATTATTCATGGCACAAAAGCTATAGTAAACACAGGAATTAACAAATTTTTACCTTGCAGAGAAGGAAACATCCAAGTGAGTTTTATTTCATGAATAAATATCAGCATTATTTTTTTAAGTTTTTCAAAATTCAAAATAGCAGGAAAAAATGAGCTATAGTGGTTGGGTTATTTCTGGTCATATTCAAGAGGAAAAAGTTGTTGCATATTTTTAGTTACCATGTAATTGGGCACACGATTAGAAATTTATGGATTAACTTGTATTCTATCATCTCTCAGTCTACGTGGTCTTTCTTTGAAAATATATAATCTTAGGGTCAGAAGGTATACTTCCAGAATATTCTTAGCTTATTACTATTGAGTCTGTTCAGGGTACAGTCATACTGAAAATAAGACAAAGTTAAGTAAATGAAGTTTCTTTTTTCTAAGCCACCTTCCCAGAGCTGTTTGTAGAGTACAGTCCAGGTAGTTCACACCTCATTGGATCCTTCCCATGCACCAGCCCATCACACAGCTCTGCTTCTTGTCTTTTAAAAGTAAGACAAAATAGCTAGTCTTACAAGAGTATTTACAGGTTTAGTGAAATGATTACACCAAAGTACTTTCTAACTCACAAAATGAACACACAATCTAGCCAGTTCATGTACGAAAAAACTGGAAGCTTTCAACTTATTATACATCTTTTAATTCTCGGCACATCCCTGTACGATTGTTATAGTTCCAGTTAACATGTAATGAGTTAACAGTGAAAAAAGCTGGGCGATTAATTCAAGGGCAAACAGCAAATGAGGGGCAATATGAAATTCAATCCAAAAAAACTTACGAATGAGGCTTTTCCTTTCTGCTCAAATCTAACGTAATAGCATGATTTCATGTCCTTCAGAATGGTATGTGACAGAAGAAGGAACAGGATGGAATCTGCTTTGATAAAGAAAACAGCTTAACAAAAGTCAGTGCTTGTATCTTAGAGACCCTGGGTTTCACACACTGCTTTTATAGTTTTTAACAATCAAATTTTTAATAATAAAAAAGTGAAAAATGTTTCAGATAACCAAACTATAAGAAGCCATCCACTCAAGCTTCTATTTTTAGTTGTTTCACTCACATTATTAAGCATATAAACATCATAAATGGCACAAAGCAGAAAAAAATATAGATGTCCATTACTTTAGGAATAAAGCTGGGAAACAGGAGAACCTTCTTTTTAAAAATACAGGAAAATTTTTTTATAGTAGCTTCCTTCAGTCATATTTCTGCTTGTAATTTAATCATATTTTTATACTTTACAAAACTCTTCCAGTAAAAGCAAAGTATTACATCACACTAATCTTTAAATTGCATCACTAAACATGTAATTATACACATCAATTTCTAACCTGCTGAAAGATTCGGCATAATAGGTTTTAATCACTGGAATGAATAACTGCTCAAAAAAGCAGCACTGTCTCAACCACCATGTGATTTGACAGTCAGTATCTCTTTGCCAGTCAAAAGAAGGTTCCAAGAGCAGAAATGCCACTGGTTCCTTGTGATTTTCATCGATCCAGAGAACGTTTTTGAGCAGCTTCTGAGCAAACATTTCTCAGTAAGTTGATCACAGCTCTGGGGTCGTCACTCCGCATAATGGCACTGCCAGACACAATCATGTTAGCTCCTGCCTGAAAGAAGCACACACTTAAGTTACAAAATTAACAGAAACAGAAGAGCCTAAAATAACTCCTGGAAGCTTTTATTCTTGCCTCTGCCGGCACTTTTCCAAAAGCTAGTTGGAGCTGAGCAGACTCAGGCACTAATTTAATGAGAAGAAATTCTTAAAATGCTCACAAATGACTATCAAATTATTTTTAAGTGTGTCTAAGAAGTTGTTGAACTTTTAGGCTAACTAGTTCTAAGTTATAGAGGACCTTTGCTAATATTTAGATACGGTTTTAGGCCCTCTCTCAATTCTATTCAGGTTTCTCCTAATACATACCAGTACTCTCACAGATATTAAAGAAGCAATTTTTAATCTTTCCTGGATAATCTGAAAGATAGCTACTGTGAAACCCATCCACACAATACTAGCAACATTAGCAATTTTTTAGTTTGTGCTAAAAAGACTTAAAAGAGTAGGTTTCGCCAGTGTTCTAGAACAGTTTTAAATTGTCTTTGAAAATATTTTCCAGATGACATCTTTAAATGCAGAAGCAGAGGATCTGAGGGAAAAAGGCCTGAAAGTTTAAATGTGATGGCTTTAAATTGAGCTCTGGGCTTCCTAGATTTGAACCACTATGCTATGACTGTCATACATGGTAGATAATCACAAAGGGGGAACTCTCTAGGGAGCCCCAGCTGCTCCATAGCAGAGCATTCAAACAGCATTCTTCCCAGAAATAATAATGTATCGGGATACCACTACCCTTTAACATGATTTGAACAAGAATCAACAGTAGAGAACAGTTCAAATACAGCAATTCCACAAGAATTAAAACAGGCCGTGCTCACTGATCATCTGGCCTGCTTTTGCCTTTTCCAGAAGGATTTATCATGGCCCAAGTTCAGCAGGGTCTTGTAGTACAGCCAAGGATGGTCTGAACCATGCTCTTCCTGTCTTTGCCTCCTGAGTAACTAGCCAAGTTTCAGTGCGATTGTATCAAGCAGAAAGAGTGACCATTGTAGAAGAATCTGAGCATGCAGATATACTGCACCACAGGCCACATCAATCTGAATCACCCACAGTTTCACAGGAGCACTAATGAAGCTCAGCAGCATGTCTGTATACTGGCTGCCTAAAACAAGAAGCTTATGCATTTAGGTCAAATGGGCACCAAGCCCAGATTTCCATCAGAAGTGGTTTCAACCAAGTCCTACAAAGAAGAAATGCATAAGTATAAGTATAAGAACAGCATAATAAGCAGGTCAGCTAAATTTCTCTATTTTTTTCTCATGTTGAGAAGGCATTATATTTATTTAGAACTTCTCGCTCCAAGGCCTTGGAAATGAATAATTTTCCTGGCTGACATTCGACATACTCTGTATAAATAACTTTCTTCAGCATTACTTAGATCACCAGATGAGCTAAACAATTTATGTCGCTTTAGAAATCTTCCCAGTCCTACATTTGAACAACAAAAAAAATCTTTTCTCAAGAAAGTCAGTTTGGGAAGCTTCATGGCTACAAGACACGGTCCTGCTGATAGTATGACTCTATCCAGCTGAGCAGCAGTCTCACCTCCGCACACTTATGGACAGTGTCAGGACCTACTCCACCATCGACCTCTATATCCAAAGTTGGGAACTGGGTCCTCAACCAGTGAACCTAGACACACATGGAGAAACAGTGACCACTAGAGTGGATGCACAAAAGAAAGACAGCCAAGTTAAAAAAAAAAAAAATCAGTTCAGACTACAAGCTCCCAATCTATCACCTGGTAAATGCATTAATACGAAACGTCAGGACTCACTCTTAAATGTACTGAAATGCTCAGAGTTTTATAAAAACAGTTTTGTTTAGCAAATCACATAAAATTTATCCTACCTTTGCAAAGACTGTAACGTTATAAGACAAACCCGCAGCACTCAAGGAAACCTCCCGAAGGATTTAAAGAGACTCGAAATAAGCTTTGAAAGAAAATTTTGCAATATCCACTTTGGTTTTAAAATACAATCCTACAGTGGAATTCAGCATATAGGGTTACAATGCAAAGGCATCCCCCCCAACAGGATGCTTCAGCACATGACTTTCAATAAACTACACGCTTATGGAATAAACATATATAGTAAAAGCCTAAGCCAGAATCAAATACTTCTTTTACCTTTGGCATCATATCTTCCATAAATTTCTGTCCTCCAAATCCAGGTTCTACTGTCATAACCAAGGCCATATCTATTTGATTAGCCCATGGGGCCAAATATTCAACTGTAGTTCCAGGTTTGATGGCAAGGCCCACCTTCAGCAGAGACAAAATTGTTACATTACTTCCCTATTGTATTACTATGGTACACCAGGCCTAGTAAAAATATCCCCTAATAAAATAGAAAACACAATTCAGACTATTGCATTAACTTATTTTGTATTTGCTTAATAAAAGCTAACGTGACCATCAAATATGAATGGTTCCACAGGTAGTGACTTTCAGAAAGCATATGTGGAATATACCTCACAGATATTTCATACTTAATCTCTGGCCTCACAACTGATGAACAGCTTGCTTACATTGAGGTTTTTTACCTATTTTCTATACCACCATATCCTCCAAACTACGCCAGGAAAAGTTTAACCAAGACTCCTGTCACTGACTTCTCACCTTCATCCCATTCTCCCGGATGTCTTTAATTAAAGCCCCTGGGTTCTCAGTAGCCTCGAGATGAAAGGTATATTGATTGGCTCCTGCTACGGCCATTGGCTTTACCCACTGTTCTGGCCTGGCCACCATCATGTGCATGTCTGGAAAGAAAAGACAACTCCTGATTACTATTAAAAAAAAAAACCTGATTCACAGTATTGAAATCAGCCTGTACTTTGCATGTTGAATATAAATTCTCCTGCTATTACAAAAAGTCAATAATATTTCAATATAAATAGTTTCCCCTTTATCTTGATGACATGGCTTGTTTAAATTGATTTACAGAAAAAGTCCTCCCCCCTACACACACAATAAGGGCATGCTGCTATATATGAGATGTAATGAAATCAGCAAACAGGTCTAAATCCAGAAAGGCACTGTAGAAAGTCACATTACCTGCGCAGCCTATTTCATTCAGAACCTTAAAAGCTGGAGTTTTTCAAACAACTTTCCTAAGCACTCTAGACCAGAAATAATAACTATTTCCTACTTCCTTGAGCAGTTCTTAGTAAGCCAGGCAATAAACTAAATAGATCAAATCCAAATGAGGTTGGCAATTAATGAATCCAACACAGTGGGAACAGGGGCTGTGATGGGTAAGAGAAGAAGCTCATGACGTTAAAGAATCGAGTGGGGATTCAATTCCATACAGAGCTCTCTACAGGTTGGTAGAGTGTACTTTGAAGGAGACGGTGAATATGCTACAGGATATTGAGTTGAAGTTCCACATCCAGCCAAGATAGTAACTCAAGAGAAATGGCAATGGTAGCAACCGAGAAATGGAAGTGTGTTTTGAAGGGTCAGACAAAAGTGGGGACTGGAGAGATGGTACAAGGGTTAAGACTCTGCCTCGTAAGCAGGAGTACCTGAGTTCAGAACCTGGATCCCACATAAAAACACTAGTGGAAATGGCTGCAGCCTGCATTTCTAGCTCTGGAAAGGAAAGCCTGAGAAAACTCAGAGGGAAGCAAAAAAGAACTAGAAGCAACTCAGGATGACTCCCAAAGTCATCTTTGGGTCTCCACGGGCAGGTACTACACACACACACACACACACACACCAAGGATCTGGGCCTGAGCAACTAGAACAGACACATGTTGTTAAATGAAGAACAGAGTCTTTAGAGACAAAACATTGCAAGAGAAGATTCAGAGTTCATTCTAATACTTGATTGTGCAAAAACACAAGCAATACAAAGGTATGGTCCTTTTGAGATTGCTGACTTAAAACCACAGCGCAGAGAGCACCTTCAAAGGGAAACGACCCTGTGAAAGCCTGCCCAGGGCAGGCAAGAGACTTTAGGACACTTCTGGAATAGCTAACGTGCTTAAAAAATAATATCCCAGCACTTGAGTAAGATTATATAATTAAATAAAACTTTGGAAAAAGAATAATAGTCAATTAATAAAGTTAGATTAACAATAATTAATAAAGTCAATATTCTAAACTAGCAAAAAAAGTATCATTTTAATAGACAAAACATTTTTTTAAAGTATTCAATCTGGGGCTGGAGAGGTGGCTCAGGGGTTAAGCCTCTGCCTTGCAGGTGGAGGGTCCTGAGTTCGGTTCCCAGATCCCACGTATAGACGCCAGGCGGAAGCGGGGGCGGCCTGCGCTTCTGGTCCTGGTAGGGCGGAGCCTGTGAATCCCGGGGCAGAAGGAGGCGGAGGCGTCCATGGTGGTTCGCGAATTCGTCCGTGGTTCTACACACACACAGACACACACGCACACAGACATACACACACGCGCACATACACATGCACATGCGCGCAGTTGAATAAATAATAATAAAAAAACAAACAAACTATAATTAAAAAAAAAAAAGTATTCAATCTGGCATGTCTTTAATTATTAACAAGGAAAATTCAAGTAGTTCCGAGAGTACTTCCATCCTTCCTCAATCTCCAGCATCCAGGAATTACCAGCAGCCCTCTACAACTTCAGGAGGCACTTTAGTGAATCTGCTTATAATTAACCTAAGATCAACAGTCCTCAGATCCCAGCACCCTTTTGACACAAATGGCTACATTGGCACTCCAGAGGCAACATGGTTAGTGTGGGGGACTTATATGACATTTGCCTAGATGTACAGGCATTTAATGTATTAACCTAAAATCTAAGTCATAGGCAGCTAAGTCATATCTACATACTTATTAACGCACTGAAAAATAATAAAGATGTAGTCCTTTTCACCCATGGACTCCCACAGTTTCATTTCTGAGATTTTTAAGTCAATTGCAGTCTCAAAATGTTAAAATGGGAGATGGAGAGATGATTCGGGTTAAGACTCTACCTCACAAGTAGAAGATACTGAGTTTGGATCCCAGGTCCCACAAAAAAAATACCTGGTAGAAATGGCTGCGGCCTGCACTTCCGGTCTTGGTGGGTGGAACTTGGGAAACCCAGAACAAAACAAAGAGGAGGTAGAAACAATCCAGGGTGATTCCTGTAGTCATCCTTGGTCTTCCACAGGGACACACAGTGCCCTTTGATACACACACGCACAACGCACACGTACATACATGCTTAAAAAATGTTAAACAGAAAACCCCAGAAATATACATAACTCTAAGTTTTACACTAAGCACTTCCCCAGCCCTCTCTGCAAATCATCCCTTTGCCCGGCACACCCATTCTATTCACTCTGCTACCAGCTGGTCACTTGGTACTGGCTTAGCAATCACTGATCACTTCGTAGTGTCCCAGTGCTTGCGCCCCAGCATAGAACAAGAATCAATGCTGGCAACTGACATATGCAGAGGCCAGCGTAAGGTGCCGCCTTTTAATAACACCTCAGGTTATCACAGGATCCCAGTAAGATAAGTTGACAGACACTACAGTCACATAATATATAGCATACAGTCACATTATTACAGCATATTATTCTAACTGCTCTACTCATTATTACTTGCTGATGGTTTCTTACTCAGCCTAATTTATAAACTGAAATTTTTATCATACATATGTGTAAGAAACATACTGAAGGTGCTATGTCCAATAGCATCAAATATTCAACCAAGATTTAATTCTTCACGGAAAAATAAGAGATCTCTTTCATTAACTGCTAGGCAAATTTACTTTCAACATTAATAAGTTACATATTATATGTAACTTATTAATATGTACCATTTTAAAATCTTTATGACTTTATCAACAAATATATATATATACATATTTTATATGCATACACAAACATACACACACAGACAGACACACAAGCACACATTTCTCATTTATTCTCATGACCATAAAGAAGCTTAAGAAGTCCTGCTTAAAGCCAGGCATGGCAGTACAGGTGTCCTTGCATCTGGGAAGTGAAGGCAGGAGGATCAGGAATTCAAGGCCCACCTAGGCTAGTTACGGCCTTGGGTACAAACAAAATCCCCTATATGTAGGCATGGTGAACAGACAGATGCTCAACGAATTTCATGGGAGAACCAGTACTGTTAGATGACGGTGCAGATGTAGGCTAGTGAAAGTGCTCTGAGCACATTTAATGTTGTCAAGGCTAAACCAAAAACTATTAAATACATTTTAGACATGGTACTTCTGACTTGCAATGCTTTTATTGGAATATAAGCCTATCACAATAAGAAACATCCATATGAGGATGCCAAGCTCAGAATGTGAGATAAGGCTTGCTAATATTCCAATTTTCTTCTCTAAGTTCTAGGGCAACAACCACCAACAAGGTATTTTCCTTGAAGCAACAAGTTCATTCTGCTAATTTTAAAGAAAATGTCAGTAAACAGCTACGTTCATTGTTTTTTTCAAGAGAAAATAAGTGTTTTGAAAACACAGATGGCTACTAACCCAAACTATAGTACAAGCTGTTTCACTAGAGAAAACCATTACTTTATAATTCCTACTGTCACGGGAAAAAAATAAAAAGAAATACTACCCAAACACCGACTGATTAATGTCTACAGCCTGCACTGCTCCACCAAGGGCACACCTTGCAAGGCAGGTATTAGACTGTTCAGTGCCACTGTGAAAGACCAACGAGTGAGCTCACCACTGCTTCCGCACCACCAGCACAGGAAACAATAAATACAAAATGTGCTGGCATTATGAAAAACATTTTCACCTCACCATGATCTAAAAAGATCTAAAAGATTTCCACAACGTCCCAATAGCAGTCTTGAAGACCACTGACTTGGTAAGAAGTACAAACTTTTGCTCATCACTTTAGTTCTTAGGCATTATTTCTACTTGATGCTAAGATTGAACAGTTCAGAACTTAGGGTGTGATAGTGCAGGTCTCTGAGATCAGCTTCTGCGGATTGCACACTAACTAAAACACTAAATAGATAATAGAAGAATGAACACTAAATACCGCAGTGGTAAAGGGATTGAGCAGCTAAATTCAGTGCCTAGTAGTGCAGGGGTTGGGATGGTTTGAAACTTTAAAATTATACATACAACTTGTGATCTTTTTCTTAAAATACATTCATGCATTAATTATTCAATAACTGAGATTTAAGAATTAAACAACCACCATAATACACAATGTTCCTTGACTCTAAGAAACAAAAGTCGCAAAACCCAAATATTAAAATTTATGAGGTATATCCACGTTTATTTTTGTACAAATTCTAGAAACATTAATTAACAAGTTTATCAGGAAGCAAGAAATAGCATCCAAAAAGCAAGAACACAAGGAGGAAAAACACTGTAATAGCTAGTATTAATTGTCACCCTGGGGACGAAACTCTGGGACCACCTAAGAGAGATACTCTAGACTTGCCTTCAGGGTTATTTTGAGTGCCTTAAATGACTGGGAAGACCCAGTCTGGGCCCTGCCTTGGGTCCTTGACTGAATAAAAAGAGGAAGTGAGCTGAGCAGTAGGTATGAGATGTGCGTTCACTGCTTTCTGCTTTGCCTATGGTAGAACATGACCAGTTCTCTTTAAGGTCCTGTTCTAGGACGTCCTTGTCTCCATGGAATACTACCTGGAATTTTGAGTTGGAAAAACTTTATCAAGGAAACAGAAAAACTAAATCAGATGCTGATAAGAGAAGATACAGAAAACAGTTAAGAAGTGAGACCAGAGTCCAAATGCAAGTGAGAGAGGAAAAACTAATCATGAGAACAGTAGCAGAGTTGTGTAAGGATGATTATATAGGAGTAACAAACAATGGTGCTTATTTTATCACTTCATACACTGCCTAGCTGGTGTAAGAACTGAAATCAAACTATTATAAGCCAAGAATAAAACCCTTTGCTCTTCCTTAAATCATTTAGTGGTGAATTTATCAGCAATAATGCAGAGTAATTTTGACATAGGTATAGATTTCAAAGTGCCAGGTCCTGAGAGTGGATTGCTGCTGAAGTCAGGCTAATGAAGCTGAAGCACAGGGAAAACACAAGCCAGCAAGGTGAACTTTAAAAAAGATCAAGGTATATTATACAAGCTGATTAGAAAAGAAATTTACTTTGAAAACCTGCTTTAAAAAAAAAAGCAGCTTTAGGGCTGGAGAGGTGGCTCAGGGGTTAAGCCTCCGCCTTGTAGGCGGAAGGTCCGGAGTTCGGATCCCAGATCCCACGTATAGACGCCAGGCGGAAGCGGGGGCGGCCTGCGCTTCTGGTCCTGGCAGGGCGGAGCCTGTGAATCCCGGGGCAGAAGGAGGTGGAGGCGTCCATGGTGGTTCGCGAATTCGTCCGTGGTTCTACACACACACACACACACACACACACACACACACACACACACACGCGCGCGCGCGAGCGCACATACACACGCATATGCACACAGTTGAATAAAATAATAATAATAAAAAAAATTTTAAAAAAAAAGCAGCTTTAAAAAAAAAGAAGATGGCTCAGGGGTTAAGAATCTGTCTTGTTACATACAGTGCCCAGCAGAATGGAGTGAAGGGAATTGCAGGAGCAGCAAAACTGCAAAAGAAAATCAACAAACCACAATCCAGAACTTCAGAGACTATATCAATCACATAGAACTAGGACAGCCTAATCTCTCCCCATCCTGGAGCTCAGGGACATTTGCGGAAGAGGGGGCGGTAAGATTGTAAGAGCAAAAGGATGGGAGGAGCAACGATTTGCAAGATTCTCAACAATAGTTGGGGCCAAAGCAATCGTAATGGGACTTTGCATGCCCTGCGCAATGTCCAGCGCACTGTTGCCCTCATAAAGTCTAGCATCTGTTAAGGGCACCGAGACCCCTGGAGGCAAGGGATTGACAGCCATAGTAGTGATCTTATGCTTAAGGGGAACAAGAGAAAGGGCTTATGGAAATGCCACTGGGTCCTTATATGTCATCGGAGAGGAGGACCCAATGGAGAGTTAGGCGTATACAATAAAGGACTCTCTGGGAATTGGGGGGGAGGCACTGGGGGAAGGGGAGGGGGAGGAGGGGGGAGGGAGGGAACTGGTAAAAAATTTTAAAATGTATAATTAAATTTTTAATAAAAAAAAAAAAAAAGAATCTGTCTTGTTAGCAGAAGGTCCTGAGTTCAGATCCCAGGTCCCACATGAAAATGCCAAGAGGAAATGACAGTGACCTGCACTTCTACAAGTAGAATCTGGGAAATCCCAGAGTTAAGCAAGGAGGTAGAAGCAATCCAGGATGAATCCTGAAGACCCTTGGTCCTCCACAGCGACATACAGTGTTCAGCTTCAGGAAAACAAAAACCCTAAGGTAAACAACTCTGTCCTCATGGACTTTCAAGTCTGACAGTCTCCAACTGAAGCAAGTTCTAAAAACAAAAATTAACAAAATGTCTACTGGATAGAGGTTAGTTTAAATAGAAGCTTAAAAAGCCTCTAAGGAGCTAAAAAGATGACCTGAAGGCTGAAGATGAGGACTTTGCCAGTGAGAACTTTCTACACTGTGATTAGATATGGGTGTCAACTTGGCAACTGAAGCCTCAGTTCTGGACACATTTCTAAAGAATTAATTAAGTCCCTGAGCAAGGAGATTGTCTAATTGATGGAGAAGACCCAGTCCATGGTGGGCGGACTAGTCTCTGGGCGGGTGGATAAAACTGGAAAGGGCTCTTAAATGAATTGGCATTCTTCAGCATTGGGACAGACAAGAAGGGAAGTTTGTCATCTTGCAGTAGTCCTGTGGATAGGTGTGGCCAGTTCCTTTGGCCTCTGGTGTTGGTGTGGATTCTTCCTGCCTAGCTGGTGTAAGAACTGAAATCAAACTATTATAAGCCAAGAATAAAACCCTTTGCTCTTCCTTAAATCATTTAGTGGTGAATTATCAGCAATAATGCAGAGTAATTTTGACATAGGTATAGATTTCAAAGTGCCAGGTCCTGAGAGTGGATTGCTGCTGAAGTCAGGCTAATGAAGCTGAAGCACAGGGAAAACACAAGCCAGCAAGGTGAACTTTAAAAAAACAAAACAAAAAATATCTACTTTCCCTTCATTTGACCAACATATCCAGCTTTAAATGGGGTAGCACACACTTACCAAAGAAAGGGTCCTGGCCTAGCTGCTTTCGGAGGCTTTCTACCACAGGGTGACCAAAGGTGATGTTGGGAACAAAATGCCTACAAGACAAACAAAATCTTACTCTGAAAATGTTGTCCATTTGACTCTGTACTTCTCTTCATATGAATTCTGACAGGACAAAACGGTACTGTCTGGGATGTATTAAGCAAAGTTAAACAAAAAAGAAATTTTTCAGCGAGAGCTTCACAAAGCAGTATCTCCTTGATATTACCATAAATGTATAATGGCAAAGGTATCCTTGTAATGATCAGGTCAGCAGTGGCCATAAGCCATGATAAAGAAATGGTCAGATAACAAAAAGCCAGACAAGTTTATAACCTGCTCAAGTGACACATTGGCTAATAAGGTATGCCAGAACCTTTCCTTACCACAGGAACTGCCATGCTACTTCTAACCCATTTCAATCACACTAGGGCACAGTTCATTTAAACTTTTAAAAGCAAGAACAAGTTAAAAAAAAAAAAGTCAGAATGTTTCAAATGATAACCATACATACTGAGGGCTTACTACATGCCAGATACTTCTTCATCACATCAGGTAATAACATAGATCCCATTAGCATTTCCATTGGGAGAACAGGATCAAGAACATCCTTCAGTCATTCAGTTATTAATTTGTAGAGCAGAATTCAAATTAAGTCAGCATGATACCATTCCATAGTACTTAACCTCTAACTCCATCCTCCCCCAGTGCATCTTTGCTTCCTCACTTCAAGATTTAATTAAAGTGTTCCACATGTAAATATTATGGTGGATATTTTTTAAGGAAATACACTAGAGTTTCTGCTTTTTCTGAAGTTTAAAATTTCAGCAGCAGAGATGACTGGATGTCTAAAACTCATTAGAATTCTCCACCCTGTATATTTACAAGTAGGAAGTAAGCTAATCCATTTCTCAGCTCCTTTTCTATCCAAGACTATTCAAGTGACTGGTTTACATCAATGGTCTATGATTTTAAATGATTTAAGTCATTGTAGAGACCAGAAGATAAAGTATATAATCTTAGTATTACTAATCTAAAATGGTTCAAAACTGGTAATTTTGCTTAGCATGAACACGACACCACAAGAGGTAAATTTCATTTTTTATGTGACAGACTGAAGGTGCACTAATAAATCTATACAAAATTAAACTGGGCATGGTGGTAGCCTGTGAACCCCAGCAATGGGGAAGCAGAGACCAGAAGATCAGGAGGGGATTAAGGTCATCCTCCAAATAGCAAGTTCAAGGTTAGCATGGGCTACATAAGGCCCTGACTTGTGAGGCAGAGGCTTAACCCCTGAGCCATCTCTCCAGCCCAAAACCCGACTTGAAAATATATGTCTAAAATTACTTTCATGAACTATGTATTAGGTATAATAAAGCACAAACAAAATCTTTAGGATTGTGTCCCACCCTCAAAGGAATTCATTGAGCGAACACAAATACTTCCAAATGCCCCCAAATTCCAAATCCAAAACCAATTCTGGCTCCAAATATTTTGGATAAGGAACACTCAACCTATATTCCTTTGCTGCTCTCATTTTATCTACCTGTCAGCCCTTTAGAAATGGAGAAGCACAAGATGGGATAAACCATATCCCAGAATTTATGGCATGGAAAGATACTCAGTGAATTGCTACTATTAGGAAAAAATATACTATAATGCTGCTTCTGAAACCTGGACTGAGAAAAAGCTGAACAACACTGCACAAGAAAACATGATTCAAGATGAAAGAGCTATAAAAGATAAAAAGCAATCATCTCGTGACATTTTTGTCATGTTAGAACACAACAGGATTTAGGAAACAGCACTTTGTAGGAAAAGAAAAGAAGCAAAGGCTGAAAGCGGAAAGAAACAAATTCAGGTTAAAAGGGAGGAAATGGTAGAGACCAGCCTGGCAAGTGAGGAAAAAATAAGAACAGGCTACGTTACTGATACTCTGTATCTGTTAAAACTAATGTAGAAGAACTAGAAGAAGAAAAGAAGTACAATACCAAGCAAGCAGTAAGTGTTTATGGCAGGACTTAAGTGGGCCAATAAAGTTAGAGTCCAGTCCTATTGGCTAAACTCAACTGCCCCGACAATGACAGTGAAACTGCAGGAGGAGAGGAACTCAGGGTTCAGACAAACCTGAGAAGGACAGAGAAGGTGGGTAAGTCCAGACAAGTTCACTAACATGTGGACTCCTCCTTGGAGGCTAAGTTGTTAGTACCAGGAAGATTATTCTGTTTGCCTAACAGCCATCACTAGCAGGGTTAGATACATGCTTGTGTTACTTAAACCAGAAATAAGCAGACAGCAAACTCAATAATACTTCTTCTAATTTATAGTGTAGCCTTGGAAGTAGTTTTATTCTTTCAAATTTAGGTTCCATATATTATGGAAATGAAAATATGATAACTACTGCAAAGAAACCATGCAAACCAAATAAGTAACATCGACTTTAATTGGGAAACACAAGTATAACCTATAAGGTGACTGACCCTAAATTACATGATCGATTTGTGCTCCTGATGAACTTGATGTGCTGGGACATCGGAAAAGCAAAAGACAATGACATGCTCACAGTTGAAGTATGGTGGCTAAGCCACCACCAAAAAGAACCAAAACCCAGGCATGAAGCCAGGTGTTCTATAGGTTGCATAACAACCTATAAACTATGGTGTATGTGATTCAACAGACTGCAATACTAAGGTTCCATAGAAGACTTGAGAATCTGAATTTTTAGCAAATGCCTCATATTCTTCTTGCCAGACCAAACAGGAAAATACCAATTATTTCACTCTAAGGAGATGTTTCACCAGAAGAGTGGGTTTCATCATTACCTTACTCTGACTTCCCCTCCTTTGAACATACTTTGGAGGAAAATGTGTGAGAAACAAAATACAATAATAAAAAAAGTACTCCCTTTTCCCTAGGACTCACTGAAATGAAACTACCATTGTATGTAATACAGAATACAATTCTTATCTTTTGGCACATCCCATCATTAATCCCAAGCTTTACTTAGAATGTAACTGGCATGCAACCAAAGAGGATTAAGGTTGGTAAAAAATGTACCAAGACCGAAACCAGAAAACAATCTTCCTATCAATTAGGACTCATGAACTCACTAGCCAATGGGATTGGCAAATGAGAGCTGGCCCGAGAAACAGGACACAGATGAATATTTTACCTGCCTAAAGGCGTCCACCTCGCTCAGCTGTAGTCTACCTAGGTCTGGCCAGAGCATGCACTAGGGCTGGAAAAATCTTTGGATTTTTTTTTTTTAAAACATCAAATAACAGTATTCATGTGAAGTCTCCCTAATTTTAAATCCTGGCAATTAATTTAGAAATAACTTATTTCTCTGTTCCCATGTTTAAGATCACTCATTCCAGCCATAGTCCTGTTGATACATTTGTGATTTTTCTCCGAATGCAATTCTAGGAAACATATTTGTTTTTTTATTCCACTATCTAACCATTTGGGATCTGCCACCCAATGCCTCCTATGCAAGTTCTGCATCCTAGATAAATGCAGTTTTAACATTTCTGGTGTTTTCCATTCCTTTATGTATATCCATGCATTAATTTCCTTCTGCCTAAAGAATTTTTTTAACACTTCTGTATGCAGATCAGCTCATAGTGGACTCTGCAATTTTGTATCAGAAGTCTTCATTAAGCCTTTTTTTTTCCTAAATATATTTCACATATTTGCATATAGAACTCTAGGTTGGCCAGATGAAATCCAGTGAGTCACACATGTGAAAAGACTTGAAAAGAGGAGAGAACCTGTTAGGAGAGAAAAAAGGTTGTAAGCAGACAAGGAGGGGGATGATATTGGGGATTAAGGGTAGAACATCATCAACTCACTATATTCATGTATGTAATAAGTGCGGAAAAAAAAAAAAGAAAGAAAGAAGGAGAGACATTAGGAACCCAAGTGAAAGGCAAGAGGAATGGAAAACAGTAAGAACATCCAAAGTGTAATGTTAGACAAGACTTAGAAAGGGATGGGAAATGGGAAAGAGAAGCTGGGACTCAATACCCAGGAAGGTGAATCTTGAATGGGCACTTTCAGAAAGTAAAGTCACAGCCAGCATCCATACGTGACCTGTAGAGATGTTGCAGCATACAGCTCTGGGCATTGCACAAGCTCGGCCAGGCCCACCTCCCTTGGCAGGACACCCTTCCTTAAACTGGTTTCCTCCTATGTGAAGGGTGAATGAAAACAGCTCTATGTCAAGAAGTAAATGAAGTTTGAAAGACCTGAATATTATATATAAAGAATTTAGGTTTTCCAAACCACTGCTTCTTGGCAGTAAGAGATCAATAAAAGAATTTTCTGTCTTAATAATTTAAGGTCTTCAGGGAGATTTGGGGGGGTTGCTATCATATTTAAGCAATTTTTTTGATAACTGAACAGTTTGGAGCCTTAATGCAAAGAATACCATAGTGAACAAGAGAGACAGACTTGTTTTTTCAGGAGGTCTACACTACAGAACAACCGTAAAATACAATTAAAAAAAACAAACAAGTATGGCTGCTTTTGGAGGACAAATGTCTTAATCATTCTCAGTAAAACCTGGACCCACAGAACGTATTTTTGAGACAAAAGCAGATGCTACATTGCTTCTGACTCTGGGTCCATTGTTTCTTAGCTATGAGACTTGACAATGCACTGACTGTTCACTGTTAAAATATGCAGAATTCACAGCATCAGCCTCAAAAAATTTGGGTGAATTAATTCACCAAGTTCAGGTGCTTATAAACATCACCACGACACTTCCATTAATACTATCAGCAAAGTGAAGCAAATCCATTCATTTACCCATATGTGACTAATTTGAAAACCAAACTGCTTTCTGTGTCTAACAGATTGACATGTATGCTGAGACTCCTTAGGCACTGATAAAGTTACCACTATCATCTCTATGGTAACACTTCAGTGTATTACTTCTGACAGTCTAAGACATTCGAGCAAAAGAGTTAAGCATTTAAACCACACAGAGGAAAGGAAGAAAAAATTCTTAGAAAAATTACGCCCCGTGGGGTGACACACACCTGCAGATCCGAACACTTGGGAGGCTGAGGCAGGACTCGGAGCCTGAAGCTAATCTCCATCTACAGACCCTACACCAAAACCAAGACGACCGCCTCTCCCAACCCCCTCAAAAAAGGAAAGGAATTACGGTCTTGTAAATTTCACCAAGATGCAAATGTGACTGAGAGCAAATAGATTCCACTCATTTGTAGTCAATTTATTCTTCCATCCCAACGAGGTCATTTGCGCTCAGGTACAGGTACCCTCAAAGCGTCGGGCGAGGTGCGCCCGGCACAGCCAAGCTGTGGGTCCCGATCTTCCGTACTCTCCAGAGAGCTTCACCCTCGTGGACGTCTCTCCGCCCTCTTCGTCACCCTTTCACGAAGTTTCATACCCCGAATGCCAGCGCTACGAGCTCTAACTACAGTGCCTAAAAATGAGCGGGGCGCCCGAGGAGAAGCGAGGGCGGCAGGTCAGAATTCCAGGGGTGCCCCAGCTCACAAGTGTGGAGACCTTATTCCACGTCAGGCCGGTGAACTGTCCTGGGACCCGCTCCCTTCACCCCGGAGACCCCCAGGCGCTCGGTGCGCATCTCCCTTTCCCACCGCACGACACTGAAGCCCGGCGAGGCCGCGGCAATCCATCAGGTGCGAGAGCCTGGCCCTTCGCCGTCGGGGGGCCAGGCTCCCCGACCCGTGAAGCAAGTGTGTCTCCCCGATCCTGCCCCTAGCCAGACCCGGGGAGTTTGGAGATCCCGGCGCCGCCGGCCGCGCTCGGGCCTCAGTTTCCCGAGCGGTGCGAGGAGCGTCCCAGCGATCGAAGGTGGCTTCCGGGTGCTGACACCACACGTTACGGGGGGAGGGGAGGAGCGGAGGCCGGGGCGGGCCGCAGCGCGGGTCGGCGCGGCCGGGGGCCCGGGGGAGGGTCGCCTCGGCCCTCGGCCCGGCGCACGGAGCGAGGCCGTCGGCCCCGCAGGGGCGCCGTGCAGACCCAGGCGCCCGGCGCGGTGCAGCGTCCCGGCCCCCGCGCGGCCGCCCGCCCCGCGCCCCGAGGAGTTACCCGTCCATTACATCCAGGTGCAGGTAATCGGCCCCGGAGTCCAGCATCCGGAGGCACTCGGCCCCGAGGTTGGCCAGGTCGCTGTTGAGGATGGACGGACCGATCTTGCAGCCCGACGCCATGGTGCCGGTTCCCCACAGCCAGCTAGTCCACGAGAACCCGGGCCGGCCGAGGCGACGCCCCGATTGGGCGCGCAGCTCGGGCTCCGCCCCCTCTCCACAGAGTCTTCCGGACTCCACCGGAAGCAGCTGCCCCGAGGCGAGGAAGTCCCGCCTTCACCTGGGGGGGAGGGGGGAGCAGGGCTGTCACCTGGACGGCTAGGGGCGGGGCCTGGCCAGGAGCTGGGCCCCCACCTGGCTTAAAGTCATCTATCAATGTACGAGGCCCGCCTGTCTCCTCCTTCCTCCCTATTTTCCCCCCCTCGCTCCTCTTTCCTCTTCTCTCCTTCCCCCTCCTATCTCCTTCCTTCTCTCACCTCCTCCTTTCCTCCAATCTTCTTTCATTTTCCTTTCTCCTCTCTGCTCTTTTTTCCTTTCTCTGTCTTCTCATTTTCATCTCTTGTCTTCTCTCCTTTCTCTCCTCTCTCCCTTCTTCCCTTCCTTTCTCTCTTCCTCTTTCCTCTTCTCTCCTTTTTTCCTTTTTTTTTCTATTTTCCCTCTTCCTCTCCTCCTCGCTTCCCTCTCCTTTCTCCTCCATCTTCCTTTTTCCCGTCTCCACCCCTCCCTTCTGTCTCTGTCACTCTATTTTTTTTTTAAAGTTTATTAAGTACAGTACAGGACAGGATAGGAAGACAGGAACAGTAACAAGTATATTATGAGCAATCGATATAGAAGTTTCTTAAGCTTTGTCCAGCTTCCTATGCAGTTCTTTCTCTTCTGCTCTTGAGCATACTTTCATGCCTTAGCTTTTTTTCCTATTGCTGTGGTAAGATCCTTGCCAAAAGCAGCCTGAGGAAGCAAGGGTTTGTGATGGTTCACAGTTCAAGGCTACAGTCTATCACTGTAGGGAAGTCAAGGTGGCAGAAGCTTAATGCAGCTGGTCACAGGGCTCCCATCCTGAAGTAGAGTGATGGATGCTTTCTGCTGTTAGTTCAGTTCCCTTTTTTCATTGATGCAGTTCAAATTGCTAGCCAGGGTAATGATGCCACCTGTAGTGGGTGGGTCTTCCCACCTCAGTACAATCAAGATAATCCCCCACAATCATATCCAGAGACCTGTTTCTAGGGTGATTCTTGATCTGTTAGGTTGACAAGACTAACCATCACATCCATTAGCTTCTAAATCACCCCCCCCTTGCCCTTTAAAACAGCAGGAACTTCCCCTGTCCTTAAGTGTCTCCCAAAATTCTCACAAATTCGTGCAATCCTGGCTCTGCTGAGCTTGTAGCTGGATGACCAAGCAGGTGGCTTGGCTTTGCTTTCCTCCGCTGTTAACACTGTGCTAGGGGCTCCTTGCTAATGCACCCAGGCAGACATCCAGTGCTCGGCACAAAGTGCTGGAAATTGTTATCCACCCTTTGTGCTTCTGTCCCTCATGCCTCTGACCTTTGTTTTCGTCTTTCCTTCACAGCAATACCCATGACAAATTTGAGTCACTTATTATTTAGCCATAATCTAGAAATGGACGTATCTTACTGTTAAATGTGTCTGGTGCCTTCAGGTCAGGAAAAACAATAGAAAACTGTGAGGATAAAAATGGATTTGAGCAGAGGTAATGCCTATGGGGCAAGGATAATGTGCCATAACCTGTACTAAAAACATTGTTGTGAGCCATGATTGAGCAAGATGGCTCAGTGGATATGAGACCTGGAGAAGAGGACTGATTTCTGAAAATTGCCTTAGATTTTCACATGAATGTTATGGCACACATATGACGTCTCTCTCTCTGTCTCTGTCTCTGTCTCTGTCTCTGTCTCTCTCTCTGTCTCTGTCTTCACTCTTGCTCTGTTTCTGTCTCTCATAGACAAAATATCAGAAAGAAAACATACCTGGTGGTAACTTGGATCCCATGGTCTTTATGGCTGCATTCAGAGGATAATCAAGTTTTTAAACATTCTCACCAGAAAATCTGCCAGTCATTGAAGCATGTCTTTATCTGGGCAACAGAGTCACACTGGGACATCTATCTTCCACTTGTACATATTCTGCTTTATTTCTAAACATAGGGGATCAAAGTAGAGCACAGTTCATTTGTACGGATGGGGGAGGGGCTGAGGATATGTGTCTAGATGGTGGCCTCAATCCAAATAGGGCATGGAGCCTGTCCTAGTTAGATACAGATGTCAGCTTGACTGTTGAGGGTGTGAGCTCTTGGCACATTTGTAGAGAATTAGAAGTTGAGTTGAATCCAGAGCATACTTGCAGGAGATTGTCTAGTTGATGGAGAAGGTCAAGTCCATGGCAGGAGGGACTATTCCCTGGGCAGGTGAATAAGATGGTGGGAACTGGTTGAGAAAGTTGGAGTCCTTCTGTACACTTGGCCAGACATACTGGTCTGCCAAGTAAGGATTGTTCCTCTCTGAGTCATTACGTGAATATGGTTTAGCCAGTTCCCCTGGTGTTTGTGGTGTTGATGGGCACTCTCCTGACAAGCTGAATAAGGCACTGTAACTATCCTAAAAGAATAAGACCCCCTTTCCCCTTCAACTGTTTAGCCATGGTTTTATCAACAACCATACAGAATAACTGCAACAGAACCTGAGGAACACCAAGAGGTTACCACAAGCTACTCCAGGACTTGAAAATGTCCCTGAATGAGTCAACCCATTCATTCCCAACAGAGAGAAATGAAACAGTCATATTAAGTGCTTTTAACTTTATTTTTATTATATGTGCATATTCAAACACAGAGGTCAATATCTTTCATAAATATCTCTCATAAACGTTTCAGTATTTGTTCATATGCATTTTTTCCATGCTCTTTGGTCATTCAGTATTCATAACAGATGCCTTAGTCATCTGAGGGAAGTTGGCTGTGAGGTCAATCCTTTGTTTTTAACCTGTAAAATGGCTAATAAAGGACTTTCATCCTATGGTCACAGTGACTTAAAAATATTATGGAGGTACACAGATTTATGATCTTAAGTGATCTTGAAATAATATAAGTAAATTTGATATAAGTTTTTCCAAATACATTCTGCTCTCAACTCAATTTTACTCTCCTGAGTGTCAAATCAAGGCTTGGTTCTGAAATGCAGTTGAGATCTTTGAATGTCAATGAGGATGTTGGGTGAGACACAAGGGCGTGGGGTGGAAGGTGTGAGGTCACAGGGCAACAGCAGGACTGTGTAGCAGCAGCAAGTTCTGGAAACTATGCTGGTAAAGCATCCTTTATTCCTTGAGGAAAGATATTTAATTTACATTTTGAGCTGGAATTCTAGTAATTTATGATTCTTCCCTGTACATCCACTGCACATACCTGATTCTTGTCTCAGAAACTCTAGGAACTAGGCATAGAGTGAAGTTCTACATGGATTAAAGGAACTGACGCTAACAAAAAGATATGGCAACCCTATGTAAGGCCCTCTCGGAGGTCTGGAGTCACAAACCAGCTGTTCCTAGTCTGTGCAAGAGGACATCGCCAGATGACCAGTTTGACATAGCTCCCAACACCAGCATTGCTGTGAGCCCATGTTGACATTGTAGTTCTTGGTGCCTTATTCCAAGTACTCCATATCTCATTTTCCATCCCAAAAGATTCAAGTGACTTATTTAAAGAATTATACAAAGCAGCACATATTGAAAGTGAAAGAAAAGTTTTTGCTATAGAAGATCCAGTTTCCAAGATCTGAGCTGATTTTATCTAAGTAATATGAATTTGTACCCATTATCATGGATGATGCATATTTATTCCAGGTTTTCTCTAGAATTACTTTCAAACAGAGCAACCTCTTTATTGAATATAATTTTTTTATACCTGGGATATGGGTGTCTATTTCATTCTTTCTCTGTGTGAAATAAATATCATTAAGCATCATAAATTAAGAATTGATCTGTTATTTCCAATACTGCATTTACCATGCATTATAGTTAACTTTTAATTATATTCTTGGTCACAGTTTGAATATTACAAAAGATTGTCAATTATCTAGAGCTTTTTCCTTATCTTCCCCATCTGTTGTTTGTTTTTTTTTAAAGTTGTTCCTTCAAATGCCAGGTAACAGTATTCCTGAGAATACATCTTGTGACAGTCTTATGCACATACAAATAGATACTTTAGCCATTACACAAAGACATTCTGCACATTACATTCAACATATTTAAGACACTTTCAATGGAACAGATATATATCTGCAAAATCTAAGAAGTCCCAGTAGGAAAACATTTCCACTCTATAAGGCCCTTGTTTCTGAGTGGACAATTTGTTTTTAGCAAAGTACATTACTTAGAAAAAAGTTTCTAACAGACTTCCATTCATGAGAGTGAAGGAGTCAAGTTAAAGGATAGACAGACCAGCAAAATCATTTCCAAAACAGCCCAATACATGTAAAATATATATAAAGTTATTTAGCATTATTTTTGAGTATTTGACAATCTTCTTTTATCCCCCAAATACTTTTTTTGACACAATTATACACAGAGAAATTGAAACACTCTAGAAACTGGAGCAGAGTATGACAAATAGAGACTTACATCACCCAGACACTTGTAATTACCAAACATAAGGCATCTAATGCTAATTGAGCAGCATAATTTTTAACAGGCAAAATGTATCAGCCTAGAATCAGAAAACCACTTTCGCATCTACATCTGCACTCGAGAATTAATATTATGTGAAAATGTTATAAAATATAAAAGAGGTCATTTATCTTGGTTTTCTGAATAAGGGGATTTTAAATTCTGTTATAATTAACACATAGATATCTTCATTCTCTAAATGAATGGGAGGATGACCCCAAATCATATTGGAGAGTATAAGTCATAAGACACAATATAATCTATTTAATAAACAATTCTAACAAAATTATTTTCCTTTATGATTAGGTTGAGTTTATAGGTCTGTTTATATACATACACATTTCACAGCCAGTATAGTCAATATATAAGCATATAGAATATCTTTTACCCTCATCTCAATATATCCAAAGTCCATGTTTAACTTCTACTTGAAGATTAAAATGCACACACGTACACACAATCATACCAACTTAGGTATTTATATATCTATTTGTGAGTTTTTAAATGCTTTGTAGTTATATAACAGTTTTCTAAAGTAAACTGTTAAAACTTCAAAAATCAATTATGAACTATAAGATGCCCAGCCCTTCAATAATCCAATAAGTACTGGCTTCCATGAGCCTTCTGAATTTTAAACTTTTCTTGAAGTAATTGCACTTCAAGTTAAAGCCCTATTTGTAAAATATACAAGCCATTTGCATCTATGAAGAAATCACTTAGCTTGTATACTTTTTCCTCATAAATGTATATCTCCCAAGGATCATAAGAATATTTTACTATTGAGAAAAATTTGTTTTATTGATCTAGCTCTAACAACCTAACTTTATTGTATGAAAATAGACCCTCGGGGCAGGCACAGGACATGTAAGGAAGAATAACCCAGTGAATCCTAATTTTGGTATTGACACAGTCAGGGCTAGAAATAGAATACCATCTCTTTCAAGCTATTGTATTTACATTTAGTTTCCAGATTTGTATAACTACTTATATGATTAACTGAGAAGAATGCCTAATAATTTCTAGAATATTCTCTTTCTAATATGATTGCTAAGAAATAGAATGATCTTGTAACATCGGCATTTTGATTCACAACATCTAATGCTAACAAAAGTTGAAAAATAAATTTTGAAAAGTTCACAGCTCTAAAAATAGTATTGTTTTTCTTCTTCTAATTGGTTGGACTTTTGGCCAAAACAAAAATGGCTACAGATTTGTTATTTAATGTCCCCAATCTAATATTTTTTTATTGTTTTTATCTAACTTGCTACTTGTGCAACCACATGATTTAATAGTTTTGAAACTATAAAAATAAACATTTTTATGAGATGTACATGCTGATTACCTTAAAAAAATTGCATTTTCCTTTTAGAACACATTGTCAGTATTGAGTGCTGCAGCAGCACGTTTGTAATTTCCCAAGGCGGTTGGCAAGCAGTGTGCATGACGACATGGCTCTTTCCCCTTATCGCTCCTTGGTTTTTATGACCTTCACACAACTCAGTACCTGTAGCTATTGACTTTAAGATGGCCTATGACATGCTAGATATGTTGGCAGCAAAATCTACTCAGATGTATGCCATCCACTGGACAAAAAGTGCTGCTTGGTAGTTAATCTTTTCCAAAGGAAAAATGTTCAGCTTTCAACAGAGTGATTCTGTTCATATTTCCTCTACACTGACCTGCTCCTCACAAAACTAAACGTGGGACTCATCTAGGGCTGCATCTGTCTCCCCAAGCTCAGTGGGTACAAAAGTGAACTGGTTGGACAGCAGGGGGTTCTCCATGCCGTTCTCCTCGCTGATGTGAAGGACCGTGTCTCCGTGTTGCAGGAGGCTGGTTGTCTCAAGTCCCGCGAAGTCATCAGGATCTGAGAGCTGAGTGGAGAGCGGACTGTGTGCTGCCACACCTGGTACCTCTGTATCCTCCCTCACTTCTTCCTCAGCAAGGAGGGGCTGGCTCTGACGAAAGAAATTGTGACATCCCGGATGCATTGGATGAGTACCAGAGAAGAACATCACAAAGCGCAGTATGTAACTGGCTAGCCATTTAAAAGGGAGCCCTTGGTCTAGCCTATATTACTGGTGGGATTTATAAATGTTCCAGCTTCCACAGTCTCAGTTTCTATCCCTTAATATGAGAATACCTTTTCTCTTACGTACCTTATATACTGTAAAGATTAATTGAAATACTAACAATGCATTAAAATGAATTTAAACTCTGAATGTCTGTAAAATGTATAGTAATACTGTCTCTTGTTTTTTTAAATATTTCATTTAGAATTTGGCACCTATAGGAATTTATCTAGAAAAATCAAATGAATATAAAACTATCAAAATGACAAGGAAAATATTTGTTAAAAAATTCTTTTGCTCTTATATCCACCTCCATCAGAACTACCCAATGGCTGACATGTCAACATTCTCTCCCCCGGATGAATAAGGATCTCAAGAGAAGTGACTACACTCAGAGAGAATCATTGAGGCAGGTGCTGGACAGAGAAGGGGAGCTTCCCCTCCTGTGGATTTTAGCTACTGAAGAGTAATATACACCACCACATAGATGAGGGTCCTTTACTCGTACAGATGACCCAAAGGGAGTCCTGAGACCCACAGATGCAGAGGGACATGGAGGAGAGAGGGATGAGGCTGGGTTAGTGAAGGAAGGAGAGGCTCAATAGGAGGAAGAGCAAAAGAAGGGAGAAGAAGGTATGAACATAAAAACATTTTGTTTGCATGTGAAAGTTTTCTTAATAAAAAAATTCTGATCTTAACAGGCCACAGAAAATTCTATGTAAAAGCTTCATCTAAATTGATAATTTCATTTGCTTAAATTGAACTGTATCTTATTGAAAACATTTATGCAATACATGTATCGCATAATTGCTTTCTGTGATTATTTCAGCTGAAAAATAATTTCTTTTAATTTTTCTATAACCAAGAATATCAATACTTCTATTGGGTTTTCATAAGTGTAGATGTATTCCTGGCCATAACCTTTACATAGATTTTCTTTTCCACAGTGATAGAATGTCCGTTTGAATAACAGCATGTTTCAGACCAAAGCTTAATTACATAGAATAAGCTTTCTGAATGGCTCTTACAAAGAAGAATTCAGGGAAAAGACCTTGCCTATTTCTGTAGCGCCCTTACCTGCTTAGGAGACAAGCTGTGTAGATCTGCAACAACTATGGCAGGCGAAGATGTGAGCACTGGTTTGTCCATTCCTTCTGGCTTCCTAGACAGGCCTGGGCTACAGCCCTGGGTGTGGCCTGGGGCAGGAGGTATGTCTGCTGACGCAGCTGTTGGCTCTGGCTGAGCCTCAATGAAGGTAACAGACCGTTTCTGATCAGCTGTATGTTAAAGATAAAGCAGTGAGTAGGGGAGAAATGATCATCAATGCTTAATAATTGTCACTAATCAGTTACTTCACTCTTCCTAATAAAAACATTGTTGGCTTTTTAAAAATTCACTTCTGTTCATTTATTTTGTGTGTGTACATGTGTGTGGGGGGATTTGTGTGAGAGGGTAATTGAGAGTGTTTGCCTGTGGAGGCCCAAATGTTGCATCGGGAATCATCCTGGATTGCTCTGTTTCCTTACTGGTTTGCACTGGGGGTGTCCTAGCTCTGCCTATCAGGGCTAGAGGTACAGGCCACAGCTATATCTGCCAGGCATTTTTATACTGGATCTGGGGATCTGAATTCAGGTCCTTTTGCTTTTGAGGCAAAAGTTTTACCCCTTGAACCATGTCCTGAGCCCTAAAAGAGATTTCATCTTATATAGGACTTGGATACAAACAAATTTTTTTTACATAAATGGCCTGAAACATGATTTTCTAGGTGAATTTAGAATGACCTCAGAACCATGGGTAAAGATACTAAAAATCCAGACTATTAATCCGCATACCTTTATCTTCATTAAAACACAACAATTCCACTTCCTGCCATGGGTCAAGAAAACACAACCGTTCATACTCAAATTTCAAACTATCAGTAGTTTACCTTGGGCTGTTCCATTTCCCGAGGTGCAGTGGGCCAGAGGCCAGGGTTGGAGAAAGCAAAAAGGAAAAAGGTAGGAAATTTTCCTGGGGATCCATCCCTGTGCCCCCCAAGAGGCCTGTCTATTCGTGCCAGCTCTTTCCCCGGCCTCCCTGGCTAAGCGGTAAGCACCTTAACTGTGGTGCAGTCAGAAGAGACAGAGGCCTCACCCGATGGCTTGGTCTTAGGCTGGATGCTCCTGCGAGTGGTGGACAGGCGGGCCCCATGGCGATTTCTGGGTTCAGTTTGAGTCTTCTGTCTCGAAAGTAGAGGGCGTCTTAGCTAAAGAGAACGAGCAAAATAAAACTCGGCAAGGGACTCCAACTGTCTGTGTTCAGAGGGTTTGTCTCCCAGCTCCTGTTCCTTTATCTAGCTTAGGGACACTACTGGAATTTGAAATCACAAATGTGAGAAGTTCATGAAACTAATTACTGCTCACTGGGTGTCCTTTGCTCATGTAAAGATACAGGTGAACATATGCTAGTTTTCAAAGAGGTTTATTTAAAAAAAAAAAAAAACAGGGTGGATCAGCGAGAAGACTCATTCGTTAGTAAAGTGCCTGCTGACAAATCTAAAGACCCAAGTTCAATTCCAAATGTCCACGTGGTAGAAGGAGAGACCTGACTTCTGAAAGTTGTCCTCTGTCCAACCACCGTGCGCCATGATATTCATGTGGGTGCCTTCTCTCTCATAAATAACAAATAAATACCTAGTTATAAGCAAACCATTTGGGTACCCAAGTCAGTGCTGAGAAGCAACCATGAAAACTACAATTCAGAGCTTCCTTTAGATTATCATTTAGAAAGTGACCTTTGGAGAGGTGTGGTGTGTATGCTTGTAATTTTAGTACTCAGCATACTGAGACAGGAATATGAGCTTGTTACTTGTCTGGACTATACAGTGAGACCCTGTCTTGCGACAGAGACTCCCATCCAAAGGAATCTGCACAATGACCATCCCACCATCCCCAGGCTGGCATTAAACTCATGATCCTTCACCACCACCAGACCCAGCTGCAAAGAGGAAGATTGATTTTAATTTTAAATTAAACCATTAATCCTGAAAGGACTTAGGCTCTTTACAGCAATAGATATGCAACAGATCTTCTACTGTCTGTGAATTTGCCTGGTTACCAGATGGGGAACAACAATTGTATCGGCCAACTTTCTTTCCCAAGTAATCAGCTTTGCACACACAAAAAATTCAGATCTGAAATAGAAGCCCCAGAATCTCAGCTTGCCCAGGCACTTACCACGCTGCAGTGTTTCTGCACTGATATTTCAGGCAAGAAAGGCAGAGTAGTCGTAATAAACAAGGCACTCACAGCTAAGTAAAGCATCCATCTAATGCGAGGACTCACTCAGTCTGTCAGTGTCTTCTTACCTGCCTCAGGCCCCTCTTCCTCCCCAGTGGCTGCTGAAGGAGGAGGTTCTGCTGGCCGGGTTCACTCTGTACACTTGCCACCCTGCCAAGCATCAACAGCGTTAGTCTACCCTGGAGACAGTGCAGAACATCATCCTCTGGTGGGTGTTAGGCAAAACTACTTATATGGAACAGTCACTTCAAAGATACTATTATCTTTGAAGGATGGTTGGGAAAGAGTCCCTGGGATAGGGGTTTCAAAGGTTTGGGAAGGAGGACAAGGCCTTGTAGCCCCAAGCTGCCAAAATTGAGATTCTGTTTTCAATCACAGATGCTGTATCTCTCATTCAGCAAAACATTGTTTCAATTGCGCCCCTGGTTTGGAAGTCACCAAAAGGCTTAGCATATCATATTCTAATCTCAATTTTTTTTTCAAGGGGAATGGGAAACGGTGGTGACAAACACACACAAACAACTCTGTCACATGGATGGGAACACCTTTATTTTTTTCAACTTTTTATTTCAATGAGAATAAGATGGACAAATATTACACACACCAGACACAGAATCCATTTGGGTGAAGGGGCACATTCAACACATGTTTGCAGCCTGAAGTCTCCGTGACTGCCGAGCAAAGAAGCAGTCACATGGGTAGAAAATTTAAAAGCAATTTGAAAATGATGTTAGGTTTAAAAGGCTGGCAAAGTAATTAAACTGTCATTAAATTCAGAAGCTCTGATATCAAGTAGCTGCACCGAAGTGTACGGTGGGTGCAGTATATGAAAGTCACAGCTGCTCCCCCCAAATTTACTGTGTGTGTGTGTCTTTTATAAGCAAAAATGACTACTGACCGGGGGGGGGGTGCTACTTTAGTGTAGGGTGAAGCTGAAGATATTGAGATGGGCCCATGATTCTTTTTCATTTGCATGCATGTATCATAGATATCTATAATGGGAGGGGGGAAAGAAAAGAACTCTCGTGCCCCAGAGAACATTGTAAGTTCTGTGGATGATGCCAATGTGATTATTTGGTTGATGGGTAATTAGCTTCTGCTTTGCCTTTGCAAACGGAGAGTCATGTACAGATATTATTAGGGTAAAATAGTCCACAGAGAAACCCAGAGTCAGCAACTGTCCAGGAAAACAGAAAGAAAGATTATATCTACTCATTTCCATGTTTTAACCATGTGCTACCTATATACCTAGCTGCACTTTGGGAAAAATTAATTGGCAACAGGATGGGCATTTAGTGGTTTCTCATGTACTCAGAAATGGCTGAGCATCACATAGTTGGTACAGTCTATCATTTATTTAGAGTCTAACTCATATTTTTACTAGAAGAAAAAAAATCAATGTTTCTAAAATAAGGTTTGTCAACTTTCTATGAAATAAGGGCTTAATTACACTACCTGGGAGTATGCAATACAAATTTCCTTAAAGAATATAAAAACAGGTATTTATTTTTTCTTCTCTTGAGTATCAAGTTCAAAAGATTAATGTGTATTACTCTCATATGTATAAACGGATCTACACAATTACATGTGATCTTTCTTGAATGATGGAAGACTACCCCAAAGAAAAAGTGCACTGAATTCTCATCATCAATCCAAACTATGTTGCTGCCATGTCTGAAATGACTTCTCCTTATTAGTTACACATTTGAGCACATCTGTTAAGTTGGAAAGCATAAACAAAAGCACCAAAGTAGAAACAAGTTTCTCCCCATACCAAGCAAAGCTCTCATTGGAGTGGATTCTTCATTGACATCTAAATGTTACCTCAGTTCCCATGGCCATAAAGGGAGGTCGATACTTACCAATTACCTCCCATTAAGGTAGAGAAAAGAAGTTAGATGATGTAAAATGATTTGACTATGAAGGATGATGTATATAGCATGCTTTCTTGTTTTACATTTGATTTTTTTAAAAATGAGTTTATTGCTTCCAAGACACTTAAAAGAAGGTAGGTAATACAATGTTTGAAAATAATTGGGCAGAGAAAATGAATTTGAGGCAGTTCACTTGTCTCATTTTTATTTTGGAATCTGAGATTGTGAGAAAAAAGTGATGCAGAAAAGAAAAAAAAAAGGGTTACTTAGAGTGTTAAATGCAATAACAATATCAGTCATTTCACAATGATTACTCCAAGAGAGAGAGGATCATGAGTATCAAAATTTCTCTGTGGATAGAGAGGCTTACATCTGAGAAATACTTCAAGTTTAGAACGTTGATAATTAGCTGCTCTGTGTAAATAATGAAGTGCCTCCTGGTGGAATGCACACATCAAAGTGAAATTACAGAACATGTTCTTGGAAATAGACCCCAGCTGAAAAGCTATCTTTCCCTAGAAATATGACACTGACATTTGTATTTGAAATATCATTGGTGACTGAACTGTCAATTGTTGAGACATGTTGATAATAAAAAGCCAGAAAACTTAGCAATGGAATTAATTTATGCTAAATGGATTTGTTTTCTTGAACTTTATATCAAACTGGGGATCACATGTCAAAATGAAGTCTACTTAACTTCTCTTTCTTTATATTATATAAAAATTTCTGTCATCTGTAGTATTTGTAATATACGAGTATAAAATATGTAACAGTCAAATGAACCAGGAGAAAGTCAAAGTGCACTAAGTTCCTTTGTATTATATTCAATTTTCTGCTTTAAATTTTAGATGCAGTCCCATCTAGTGTCCTTACCTACTACAAACTTAGTCATCAAAATTGGCTTTCCCTTTAAGGAACTATACATATATTGTCAAATTTTAAAATAGCATACTCCAATATATAACTGGACCATCATGAATAACTGAAATACTTATTTTATATATCATAGTCATTAAATGACTGAAAAGCTGAGATTATGTCAATATTTGTTAGCACAGTAAGGACAAGTACTAAAAATTCTATAATGCACAGAAACTAGCTCCTTGAAATTTTTAATCTTGAAAACAATGCGTGACTGGTTTTTTCCCTTGGCAAAATAGGATGAGAGATAAAGAATAAAGGAAAATAGAACTTTTGAGATTGAAGCTCACATCTTTCAACATATTTAGAAGTAGAAAATCTTCTTTCATTAGAGAGGTATGGTCTCATTCACTATGCACTGACTGCCTCTTCTCTCCTTTGTAATTTGTGTGTGTGTGTAGAGGTACAAGGGTGGCATTAGGAATCACCCTGCATTGCTCTACCTCTTTACTGCTTTGCTCTGGGGTTTTCCAGGCTCAACGGTTCAGGACCAGAAATGCAGGCCTCTGCCATTTCTGTCTGGTGTTTTTACGTGGGTTCTGAGATCCAAATTCAGGTCCTTTTGCTTTCTAGGCAAAGACTATAACCTCTGAGTCATATCTCTAATTCCTTGTTACTTTTTAGTTGCTGTGGCAAATTGTATGATGGTACATATTTTAAAGAAGTCAATGTAAATGGGCCTCAGCTGAGCTTGCCTGATTCAAAATGTCCACAAAAAGGCATTTCTTGTTTATAACCTAGGGAAATTTAGGCAACATTAGGAAAACAATTCTGACACAAATGACCTCTTTCTCCCTGTTTCATCACAATGTCCTGGATTGTACTGTACAAATATGTCGAGATTTCCTAATTATGTCCTGACAGTTAAGGACTAAAGAAACAAGAAGCCATTCAGAAAGGCAAGAATAACTGGTATCGCTCAAATCATAAAAACAGATTCAAGATGAAGTATATTTCATAAGTGATTTAAAATGTAAGCAGAAGCACTAAATGACAGTAGTATATGGATAAGTACATTAGGATTTTCTTGTTTCTATTTGTGATTTTGGCTTAAGTTTTACTATAGTGGGAGCTGCAGATCATAGAACATTCAGCACAGGCATTCACCCTGAGGGATTGCCTTGTGATGGTAATGCATAAAGTCAACACCAAAGAAGCCACAGGCATTTGCAAAAGACAGGGAAATAAACATAGAACAAGTCCAATATCTTCCCTTCTCAATAAAATAAACAATTGTTTAAAGTTTCCTTAACCTTCACAGCAACCAAGAAAATCCAAAGGATTTTCAGATCAGAGTCTCATCAGACTGAAACAAAGGAATAATTGAATTTTAGAGCTTGGGTAAGAACTGATTCAGCAATGCCAAAGAACCACTCTGCATATTACCACACACATTTTCTTAGCCATTCATTTTCAGATACATAAGAAATGTGTTTGAATTTTCCTTTGTACCTTAAAAGGATGTGCCACGTTTTCATGCTTGCCAGTATGTGAGCACCACCCAGGTTCTGTTACACAAATACTTTTATTTCACCCAGATTTTAGTCTTGTTCAGATTTAAGTTACATTCTTCCACTGGGATTAAAGTTTTCCTTATAGAATCAAATAGTGTGATAATTTCTTTTTAATATTAGAGTTCATTCTTAATTCTTATTTTTCAAAATATTCTAACATGTCCAAACAGAATAGGGTTCTAAAGTATAAACATCCAGTTTTAACGACTTAAGTAACTTCAACATGCCTCTATCATTCTGAAACTAGGTCCACCATGTATGTGTATGTTTGAGGGTACGTTTGGGAGGGAAATATCTATAAAGAGTTTTAAAACTCTAAAATCAACACTCCCCTTATTAATTTCCAATACAGGCTTCAAAAGAAAGAATCAGACAGAGCATGGTGTTCCTAATAGAATATTTCTTGGGATGCATCTTTAAAAGAAATGTACTAGCACAAGTTAATAAAAATCTTGGATATTTTTAATAATTACAAATAATTATGAATTCCTACTTATTTTTCTGGCTATCTTAGTCTCTCTCTCACTTGGCCTATAAATTTGACTTTCTTGATCTAAGACAAGCAAATTCATGAGAACATTGAGCAAGCTGAAGAGGGAAGAGTGGCAAGTCAACCGTTATTCCTTAGGTCTGCTTCTTGGCAAACTTCAGCCAGATTTTCTTTAGTACAACTAACTTTAAATGTATGTTAGGTTCTGAATGCTGAAAATGTAATTTACATGTTTAATGCTTTTCTACTTTAAGATTTTAAGAATTTGCATAAAGAGTTCTCATGCCCCCCTCTTCCAAAAAAAAAAAAAAAAGGCCTAGAAACTGTATATAAATGTATACCATTTGGTTAACCCACCTCTTAGTAAATGAACAAAGTTCCTCTCCTCCAAAGAGAACTTGGTGACACAATGGAATTCAGAAGATACAATCTGCAGCATATGGCAAAGGTGGACGTGCTACTGGTGGATGTGCTAAAGGTGGATGGCTGGTGATATGCCTCTGCATTAATAGAAGCATTTCAGAATCCAAAGCAATTTACTTCATCTTAATGACCACAGCTGAGTCAGGGGACCAATATGAAGCACGACTTCAGAGGAATGATGAATCAACAATAGTTGATTTAAGACAGGCATCAAAGTCTTGACATGATTGACTAAGTTGTAGATGAAATCTCTATTACTGGCTAGTCTTGCTTGTATGAACTTTAAGCTTATACCCATGGACATTGGATACTGATAGACTCAATTAGGTTAGATAATTCCAATCATTTGAACCTTGAAGAATTGCTAGAGAAGGACAAGTCCTTTAGAAAATTCATAAAAATAAACTAGTCTCTTGCTCCTCTTGGACAAACCCTGAACTATTTATGCTTAGGCAAAACAGAATTTGGAATAACTAGAACAGTCTTAGCACAAAGGCATCTAAACTGAAACCTGATTTAAAACTTTTTCCCTCTCAACAGGGTACTGAAAGTATCTTTCAAAATGAAGGTTCTCTTATCTTATAAGCAGCTTTAAGCATTAAGTGCATTCTTTGAGAGCAAAGGTCTCCCTGCTAGTCTTGGTTCAGGCTCTTCTCAGACCCTGTAGGCAATTAAGGGCAACCCTCTTGGGGCCTGCTTCTCAACTGCTTCCATGTTCCTAATGGAGCCAAGTTTGCACTCTGCAGCACTTCCACATTGACCACTATAAGAGACTGATCTGTCCCAGCAAGGGCTCGCAAACACAAATGAATGTCATGAGTTATGGATCTAGTCAAATAAAAGTGGACCCAATGATGGACTAAATTTCCCATTTTCAATTGCAAAAGAAAATGCGAAATCAGAACAAGATGCAAAGTAAACAAGAGACAACCTTTCACAGGAACGGCCTCTCAACATTTCCTCATCTTTGTGATAAAGCAATAAACACAGGCATATTGTACTCACTATACAATGCAAACTTGGGAATATTTTCTCTTGAGATGAATAAAGACACTCTAAGATGAACAAGAAGCATTGCCCCTAATGAGGATTAGTTGAGAGGTGTAAATCAACAGCACAAGATTAGGAATGTTTGACGTGGTTTATCTGAGTGTTAAAGGTGCAGTCCCCTTTTCTGAAATGTTCAACCAATAGGTCAAAATATTATATAGCTTATATCATATGACTTCTCTTACTGCTTACTGAGAAATGTTTGTGTCCAGTATTTCATGGCATGTTTTATAGTCATCTTTGTGCTAGAATAAATATTCTCTACATGTGTTTGAACAAGCTGCACTCATAGCTTACATCAAAGAGAAGAGATTATGGAAATTACAGTGACATTGCTAGTCTTCTTATAGCATCTTTGTTTTCTTACCATCTGTATAAGGTATTAGCTCAAAGGCCTGCCTCTGTTTCACAGAGGGGCTCCCAGTGACAGGTGTTCATTAAAAGTTCTACAAGAAATACTTCTTAGCAACTATCAGTATGGGAAGGAATCATTAGATGAGGGACATTTAACATTTGACACATCAAACTTTGGGAAAGTGCATTCGGGGCTTGCACCCAGGGCTTGTACATGCTAAGCACATGCTCTACCCCTGAGCTACACCCCTAGCCTTTGTCACATCAGATTTTTTAAAAATTCATGGGACAAGTCCCATAGAAAATTCTGTGTTTCTCTTTCTTTCTTTCTTTCTTTCTTTCTTTCTTTCTTTCTTTCTTTCTTTCTTTCTTTCTTTCTTTCTTTCTTTCTTTCTTTCTCTCTTTTTCTTTCTTTCTCTCTCTCACTTTCTCTCTTTCTTTCTTTCTCTCTCTCACTTTCTCTTTCTTTCTTTCTTTCTTTCTTTCTTTCTTTCTTTCTTTCTTTCTTTCTTTCTTTCTTTCTTTCTCTCTCTCACTCTTTCTCTCTTTCTTTCTTTTTAAAATTATAATATTGATCTCTGAAGCTGAAAACCAAGGAGGGTTTGCTACACCTTTGACTTCCAGGCTCGTGGGTTCATGAACAACAAAGGGCAAGGCATGGAAATAGGTACCAAGACGGAGCAAGAGAAGACGGAGGAGACAGAGAGACAGAGGTGACAGGGAACAGCTAGTTTCCCAGCACAGACACCAATAGACAGGTAGCATTGACACTGTACCTAGAGAGGCTGCCCTCGGCGGCCAGGCCCTGGGAGTCATCGAGGACATTAGGTTCACTGTAGGAGGGGTAGGGAGATGAAGCATTTAGGGAAAGAAAATGCAAAAGGAAAAAGAGAGAGAGATAGATAGAGAGAGAGAGAGAGAGAGAGAAAGAGAGAGAGAGAGAGAGAGAAAGAGAGAGAGAGAAAAAAGAAAAAAGAAAAAGAAGAAAAAGCATGCAATTTTCTGTGTCCAAGAACTGAAAATAAATAAATTTAACAGAACAAGGAAGGAAAAGGAGACAGTCAACCATTTCACCTTGTGCTGGGTTTGTCAAGACATAGGACTCAAGGCAATGGGGAAGGCAGGACTTTAGGATGGATACGACTCTCAGAGGAGTGGTCTGTTTATTGGTCAAGAGTTAAAATGAGCTCCAAATGGACGTGTGAGCTCTGAAACATATTGCAGAGTAGATCTGTGGAAGATGAAATTATTGGTCCTCTGGGAACCATTTGACTAGTTGGTCAATATTTTTAACTTATGGACAGCGAATCTCATTGACCAGACTCCACTTCTCTCTTGTGCATCCTAACATTATCACACAGAAATCACTTACCATGAACTGCCACAACCAAACTGTTGGAACTGATGCCATTAAAAAAACCAAAGAAAGACCCCCCCAACTACTCCTGCTAATTTTGCAATGAAAATGTAAGTAAACAAATGGAAGACATCTTGAAAACTTTACATGGAGCTCTCATTTATTTACCTCTTTACTCTGCACCCTCTAGTGAGTGAATGTAAATGCAAAAGAAGAAACTTGTCAGGCTGGTGTATTTGGATGAAACTGAACTGAGCTTTGCTAACACCAGTAATGTTATTCACTATCTGTTTTCCTGTTGGTGCCTAGCATTGAGCTAAGCCACTCAATACACACTCAATGAACTGTGTGTATAGTTGAATACTAGAAATGAGAGTGTCTACTTCCAAAGAAAACTTCTCTAAGTGTGAACATAGTCCCTGTCTCCAATTAGAGGCTCATTTTCTTCAATTTACAGAGACAGTATTATATTTACTAGTATTCCAAAATATAACTCAAGAATAAAGCAATTCTTTATACTAATTTTTTGAATGGGGAAGTATATGTATATGTATTTCCTCCCTAGAAAAAAATTGATCCATTAATATATACTTAGAAAGGGAATTAGTAGTCTTGGCTATTTTAGATAAATAACCCCCAAACCACCCTCTTGTTAAAATTTTAGTCTTATTCTTAATAAGATTTTATATATGGTTAGCAGCTAAAATTAAAATGATAGCTGGCCATATTAACTGTTTGAGCAGCTTTCCATCTCTTTTTTTAAAGACATGTCATTTGGCTCTTTGGTTACACAGTTTATTCACAAAACCTTATTTTCAAAGGAAAATTAACAAATATTAGGTAAAATCTTTAAAAACGAAAGAATCTTTAAATACTGTTAATTTCTACAATAATTATTACTTAAATACTCCTTTCTTTAAAACTATGTAAAATTTACTTCTTAATATCTTTTGTCATTTCCCCTGTTCTTCAATGATTTTTAAACTTTGGCTATAGTTCACAAACTTTTTCTGTGTTGTTTAAAAAACTATTTATAAAGGTTGTGAGTACAGGATAACTATTCCTGTACATAAACCAGTTTTATCTGAACTCTACTGTAGCATATTTTCTATGTGTGACTGGTACCACAAGGAATCTATGTGTGTTAAAAATAAACTGCAGAGGCTGAGGATGTAGTTTAGTTGTCATTTGCTTGTCTAGTTACACAAGGTTGTAGGTTCAGTTCCCAGCCCAGCCAAAATATAACATAAAAAATAAACGACACACTAAAATTGTGTAATGCCAATTTTTTTAAAAAAATTAATTCTTGAAGTGAAAACTGTCAGTGGTTTTAAAATAGATCATTATCTGTATTGTATTTTTATTTGAAAACTTTAAAATTCAGAAATCAGTATTTATTTAAACATGAATCTGAAAATTTAACTATATATTCTCATTTTCCTCAAGTATAAAAAGTATACAGAACTTAGTCCCCCCCAAATGGGTTTTTTAAAACTTATATTCTTAAATGGCAAAGAACACATAAAGAAAATGTTTAAAATACTTTAGTCATTGATCTTGGAATTGTACATAGAGATACTTCTGAGATCATTTTACCCAACTTCTTCATTTCACAGAGGTAAAAAGTGTGAGCTACATTCAAATGACCTGACTGAGGTTCATGTACCATGTCATAGGGCCCTTTTCTTGTTTTTTTTTTTTTCTTGGTTAAACATCCTATGTGCATCTGAATGCTAGTGACAATTCAGAAGCTAAATTCCCTGAATATTCAGTCAAGCTGGTCTTCCACTCCTGCAAATACTCATTTTATCTTGCTAACTATAAAGCTGAAGTGCAGTCATGTCGTTTGAGTGCCAGAAAAAAAATTCATGTCTATCTTTAGATACTTCAAGAACTTGAACCTGAAGTTGGGGTTTCTGCTAAAGAAAATTATAAAATTTGTTCAACTATCTTCTGAAAAACAGAATCATTGTTTATTTCTCCTTTAAATTTTGTTGAATAATGTGAGCGTACTATCAGAGTTTCTTGTTTTGCAGGTCCTCCACCCCTGAAGAGTATAAGACAGTTATAGACTTTTACCTTTGGCTGGGTAACATGCCCACCTCAGCCTGAGGTGCAGACATGCTGGAGACGTGGCTGGAGAATCGTCTCCTTCCAATGGTGCTCAGCAGGTAAGCTTCCTGTTCACTTACCACACTGGGCATGCTTACAGAGTCATCTGAAAGTTATGAAGGAATTGAATATTATAAAACTGCAATTATGGTTTTAAAGAAAAAAAAAACCCAACCAGAGTGCCTAGGTTCTGTAGCTGCATTGAGAACACCCACAAAGCTATCTCTAAAGCTAAATTATCATGACTGCTTTTGTACAGATTAAAAAAAGTAAGACTATGAATGAACTAATGATAATTCTTCCTGTCCCCAAATCTCCCAGCATCCCATATTAGAACAGCCCTCATGAAATGGAAACTTTGTTTATCGTCATAAGTGAAAATCAATAAGTATCTGCAAATTAAATGTTTTAGAGAAGCTATAGATGTACATCTTAGGAAATAGTTCAATAGGGAGTTCTTATTGAAAAACCAAGTGCATTGTCTTGATATTCAACAATTATGTCATCTATTTCTAAGTCTGTTGTGAGAAAGGCTGTTTCAGGTAGCTCAGGAAAAATATTTGAAAACTTTAACATTCTTACATTTGGGTTAAATTTTAAAATTTATTTAGGCATTCTTTTTTATTCCTTTTATTTCAAATCCATATTAAAGTTAACTATAGTACAGCATTTATGACCTCATGTTAAGTGAACTACTATTTTTCTTGGTTGCTAGACTGCCTATATTTCGATAAACACATTGGGTTTTGTGAATGTATGCTACTACAGAAGATCAATGGATGACATTTATTTAGATACCTTATATGATATTTCTGAGGTTATTTAGAATAAAAACTATGAATATGATGACTATTATAAATTATAATTTGTTGTATAATAACTGACTTGAAATTGAATCTCATCAGAGAATGGCATTTACTTTTTAGCAAAGGTTTTTCTAGATCTCATTGATTCTTCCCTCTTTATGTAAATTCATAACTTAGCACTGCTTTTGTATTCATTTGATGGTAATTAATTCCATTAAACTCTCAGTAGTGTACACTGTGAATGTCATCTTCTCTACAATATTACAGAGACTGTGGCTTTCTTATATTTTCTCACCTTATACCTAATAAATCTAAATAAATGACCTCATAATTAGGAAAATCATTTCAGTCAATACAGTCAATAACCTGTCTTTTATACTCTTCATTTACTAGCAATCTTATTTTCCCTTGGGATGAGCATTAAGTCTCCAAGAGATATTAGCAAAAAATGGCATATGCTCCTGACTCCTTCGACCTTCTCCCACTCCATCACTACATGAATGTTGGTTCTCAGACTGTGATATTCCTTGTTTACACTTTGTCTACTTTTCTTCCCTCACTCCTTTCTACTTATTCATGAAGTTACCTGAGAAGCAGGTTAAGATCTGGGAAAAGAAAGTGGCAGTATTAGAAAGACATGTAGTACTTCATGTATGAAAGAAAAATGGAGTTGATTTGAAATCTTGAACTGTTGTTAGGACTTCGTGCTCAATCTTGGGATGGTAAACGGCTCATCTGTAGACTACTTGCCTTGACTAGGAAGCCTTGAGTTTAATCTATGTACTTCCAAAAAAAATTTAGAATGCAACCTCTTAAATTAAAATATTGGGGCCAAATAAAGTAGGTTCCCATCACACCTGTGATCCAGTACACGTGTGGCAACAGTAGGGAGATAGGAGAATCAGAATGCAACGTCTTCCTCAGCTACATAGTAAGTTCAAGACCAGACTGAGATTCTTGAGACTATGTCTCAAATAAAAACAAATACGATTTAAAAAAGTGAACTGCTCATCCTTGTCTCTCACATTGTATTTTCTTAGTTAGGAGTTACGAATTACAACTCTGGACGTATGTCCACGAGCAGTCACCAGGGTGCTATTGATACAATATGTCTACAGGTGTGTATAATATGATGATCATTTTATCTGATTGGCTCCCCAAACTCAATCTGGAAAGATTCCTGAAAAATATTTTATCAAAGCCCTTATTTCTTTTTCTCTCTTATTTTCCCAAATGCACAGGATTGTTAAAATACATTTATCTTAGTTAGTTAAAATTCTAAGGTCAAATTCCACTACCTCTATGTATTTAGCGAAGAAGAGGGATTTTGTGGTTATTTGGTATAGAGAGGCTCTCAAGATTCTTAAAGGACTGAAAGCAGGACTTTGCAACAAATGTATGAGAGCATCTTGGAAGCTTCTTGAACACCAGTGACAGTTCATGGTAGCTCACACGCTTTGTTTTTTGAACTTACTCTGGTTAAGTGTACATGCACAGTGTTTCTTGAATTTATATCTTATCATTTCCTAGCAGTAAATTTCAGTTCCTGAGCTGACTGTATCACTGGGGATTCTCTTAACTCAAATCCACATTGTTTTGCCTCAAAGCAGCCTGTTGATGTCATGCTGGCCAGCATAGCCAACTGGTCTTTTCTAAGTCCTGTGCCTATGGTCCTTTGCCAAATGGATGATGTGACTTCTGGTCAACCTTCCAACCAGGATGCCCAGAGAAATACATTGTTTACCCACAACTTAAATGAGAGTGGGACATACAAGTTGTAATGAACTTTGGGCCACCAAAGATTTCTTTTTGACCTCAACTCTTTCCAAATGCCTAAAGATATCAATTGCATTTGAAACCTTTTCACAAAAATGACTAAGGAGACAAACAAAGCTTTGGAAATGGCAGGAGGGATAGACACCCTCCCTTAGCTCTCATTTGCATGGCTGAGCTGTAGCATGACCTACTTTCTTCATCCTCCTCATCAGTCCGACTGAGGGTATCCTGCGAAGCCTGCTGAGATGGCTCACTGTCCTGCTCCCAGACAGTGCCTGTGCCTGTGTTGGAGCGGGACATGGTAGCCAGACTCAGGCGGTAAGCAGAGGTGGACGTGCCCACTGTGCTGATTGATGTCTTCCCTTGGTAGGCTAGAGGTGAGAGACCAGAAGAAATGAGTAGTGAGGATATTGAAAAACAGAAATATTAGTTTACAAGTTCTCTTTGACCACTTGTAATTTTTTAAAAGAAAGGTCAGCTATATATTCCAGACTAAAATAAAGATTTTTTTTTTTTTTTTAGGATAAAGTAGTGAAATGGAAATAGTTTAAAAAAATCAATATTGGTCACAGCTCTACTTATAACTGAACAACTCCCTAGTGAAACATGACACCCCTAAAAGGCTTTAACACTATTTCTTTTCTTATTGCTTTTGAATCTCATTTTCCTAGGCCAATAAGATGCAAACTCATTTTGATGTGAACTGCTACTTCCAAGGCCATAAGTTTTACTAAGCAATGCTTTACATGACATGAGCATATAAGAATAACAAGCAATTATATCTTTGATATCAATCCTATAATGACAATCAGAATGCAGGATCAAACTTGCCCTTTTCTGCAAATTGCAACATAAGAAAAACCTCAACTTTATGTCAGATTAATTTATCACTTCTATATCAGATTCAGCAGAATATCTGAATGGCAGTGTGTAAAGTTTGCCATGCCAGGATGCACTTTTCAAAATTTTTGTCTTTATCATATTGCAATCAATAGTAAACACTTTTGAAAGAAAAACAAACAAAAAATGGCAACATGCATTTTACTTATGTCTGAAGACTGCCCTCTAATGGCAAATGGTGATTTAATTTCCTTAGTCGGTATGCTGGTAGTAGAATTCCAGAGGAAACCACGTAGACCCAATGAAAATCTTTGAAACAGTAGAAAACACAGCCCAGCTTGTCAGCTGTACCTACATTCTCTCCATTTCAGTTTGTAAAAAGTTAAAAAGACTTATAATCAACCAAAGTCTGTCCACTTTATATGGATATAAGTTTCTCAATATCTACTGAGTCCCTCCCTTTTAAACCACACTTTCAGTGATGTATTTGGCTGATATTCATGTGGGTTAGAAGAAATAATGTTGATACCTGCGAGATAACCTACACCATAACAGACGCTTAACAAATATGAATCCCTCTTAATCCAAAAGGGAATGAAAGCAACTGTTTTCCTTAATTAAATATTCAAGAGCTTAATGACAAAATGAAAATGAGAAGATTATTTGGAAAAGGAGTCCAGTTAAAGTTCTATGATGCTTGCAGTCCCAATGTCCTGTCTGCTGGTGTCCCCAGATGGCTAGTTCTGATGTGATTCCTAAAAAAGCAGTGACCTGGACAGAGGATCCTTTGTGCGTTGTGGGCTCCACTTGCCAAACTCAAAACGCCTCATGCATACTTACCCGATCCACTGTGGACTGCTTCCTTTAGAATTTTCAGTTCGCTGTTGAATTCAGTGATGAGCGAGCTCTTACACAAGGGGCGGGGTATGAAGCGCCGTTCCAGCTGGTCTGCAATGTGTTGCCGGGCAGAAAGTTCTTCATGATTCTCTGCGGGTTGGGCCAGAAGCTAAAAGAAAGGCATTGCATTCTCAGGGCCTCAAAGTCCCTATTGGTTAAAATGGGCGCATGACGGTGCCTGCCTAAGTCACGGTTATTTGAGAGAAGTAGGTAAGGTCAGTATGATTTCACTGTTTTGAATGACTTGCCCAAGAAATTGGGGGATAGAAAGACAAAAGAGCTAAGCGCTGGGAGTGTTGGAAGAAGCACATGCCTTAATTGTATCCTTCTTGCGGTTTTAACAACAGGTTTCAATCAAACCATTGACATCAGAACACATCTCCGGAACTTTCCATTGGGCCAATTCCTTTTTAAAGGAGAAGGGTGGACAAAGGACTAAGCTCTGCAGATTCTAGTAGCTGAGAAGTACTTCTAAGGAGAAATGCACCCTTTGGAGGCATGTTTGAGGGCTTTTGTCTGCCACTAGCTGCAGCTGGAGCGCTCCCCCACCCCAGCACCCTGCCGCGGCAGGAGAAGCACATGGCGGCGCGCACCTTGCATTGGATGAAGGGGCGCAAGAGGACGAAGATGGGAATCCGGGTACGCACGATGAAGTCCAAGAAGTCCCACAGGGCCAGGCCGCCCACCTTGCGCAGGGCCATCTCCTTCACTTGCAGGCTCAGCCAGTACCACTGGCTTCCCAGCTGCCTCTCAAAGCAGACCAGAATCACCTTCAGGGCTTCACACCGGAAGAGAGAAGAGGGAGCCTGAGGACTTGTGTTTCTGGGGACTCCTACCCAAACTCGCTGCACTGTTGAATTTGTTGAACTCCATGTTTCCAGAAACTTAGCATGCACTCCTAATCCAGTATTCCTGACATCAAAAAAATATTTTGGCAGTGATCATAACAAAAATGTATTTTTAGGAACATTGAACTAAATAAAAATACTGGACTCTGATTTTTGAATAAAATAGAGCAAAACAGCCCACTGAATTGATAGAAAATATAAGCATGATATGTAACTAATGTTTTACTGTCCAAAGCTTCGTTACGGTGGCTTTATGGGACACTGAGTATCCTTCATATACTCTGTTAAGGCCCAGATACTTTAAAACGGTTTTCTTCTTTTAAATATAAAAATATTTGTTATTAAAAGAAAAATATGCAGAAACACACAAAGTAAACCAAAAAAATTAAGTCCTTCCCTTTCATGTTCCTTTCCACACACCATAAACTGTTTCCCTTGAAGAAACTAGTGAACATGACTAAGTATATCCTTTTAGATACACTCCTTTTCATACTGCACTTGAAGTCTGTTATTAAGTCCTGTCTGATATCTTTTACTATACCTCCTACATCCTAGCAATCCACGATTGTGTTTCTTTTGGGAGAAGATCTATCCAAACAAGGTATCAGGGCAGACCAAAGCGCTTTAAGTGTCAAGGTTTATGATTGGAGTTTCCCACTCCCCCCACGTGGTTGGCCATGAGGCAGTCCAATGCCATTGGGCCTTCTGGCAGAACTTAACGTCCCTCTATCCAAGCAGCTTGATACTTCAAATGGTTATACATGTTTGGGTTCTGATTAAGCAATTACTGATACCTTTCTTCTGAAGTGCACAGAGAAATCTTACTCATAAAGTCACCTAGAAATTGACTTGCTAAAGCCCTCTGGAGTTATACACACTTTTTGGACATTCCCTGGGAGAAAACGGGGGGGGGGGGGAAGGAAGACCCACCCAAATATGCTGCCTGGCTGGTGGACTCAGCCAGCCCTTCTCTGCGCAAGTCTTTCCCTGCATCCCCAGGGGTGGAGCAGTGGGCAGGGGAGCTCTCCAGCATGAAGTTCTTGCTCCTGGATGTGCTGATGATTCTTGGGGGCAGGAGCACATTAATGACCGTCTGTAGCAGCAGCTGTACCTCTGGCTGCTCCAGCCATGGACTATCTGAAGGGCAGTGTTTCGAAAAGGAAGGGGAAAAGAAAACAGTCACAAGGTAGACATTCCACGTCGGACACAGAGCAATCCAGCTCCTTTCAAATCCAAACTAGAACACTTAGAAACTGTATGTCTTCTCCCATGGGTAGCACAGCATTCTTGCTATGTGAGTGTTCCCACAGCAGGTGCCTGGGGCTTGTGTTCTTAGCCGGCTCTCCTGCTTAGGGTTTTCTTCTGTTCTTTGCATAAATATTTAAATATACTGGCATTTAATATGCTCAGGATTCTTGCTATACACAGTTGTAACATCAACAAGGTCCAGTCACCTGTTGACTCTCGTCATACTCTACTTGTGCTAGTTACCATTTCCTTTAATTTTTATTAAAACAACGTACTTCTGCTCGTTGTTGCACTGAAGTCATGCTAAATGGGATATATCATCCAGGAAATAGAGCAGAAAACTCTTATCCTATAAAAGTTAAACTGAAAAGAAAGAAAAGCTCTCATTTCCTTAGGTACTTCTATGGAAACCATTCTAACAGATTTTGATTGCTGACTTTCATGGGAAAAGAAAAGAAGAAGAATGAGGAGAAGAAAAAGAAGAAGAAAAAGAAGAAGAAGAAGAAGAAGAAGAAGAAGAAGAAGAAGAAGAAGAAGAAGAAGAAGAAGAAGAAACGAAACCGCAGCCTGATACTTAAGAAAACACAACAACATGGATACATTTCCTTTAGTGAAATGAATCAGACCTTTGCTTCCAGATCCTACTGTGAGCACAAATGGGATGAGTAGGTTTAAAAGCATCCCCTCCCTTCGCTCTTGATTGGTGAATGGGGAGATCACATGGCTTAAAGGGAAATCTTCTTTTAAAGCCTGTACAGCAATAATAAAGAAAAAAGGTTAATTGATCACCATGTCCATTGTGTCTGCTTGCGTCTACACAGCTCAGTGGAGACGGTGCCTCCCCACTGGCTTCACCGGCAAACTACGGGTTTAACTGTTGTCTGGGCAGCATGTGAGAGTCCGCCAAAATGGATACCTTACCATTTGCTTGGCATAACTGAGAGCTATATTCCTAAAAAGACAGCAACATCTTGAGTGTCCAGTGAAAAGTCATGATACTAATGGTCAGATGCAAAACAAGCTCATTTCTCCACCCCCAGCTCATTTTCTCCACATGTCCATCCACCAGTAAATGTTTTAGAGACAAAGAAAAGGAAGAAAATGACAACTTGCCATTCACTCCACTTGGGAGTGAGTTAAAAGTCCTCTGATCTTTGCCTAGGCCTTCTTCAAGCCATGAGGCAACAAGAGAAAGAAATGAATGATCTTTGTAAACAGGTTATTCAAAGGTTCGCTTTTGGTATGGTGCTGGGTCCTTCTACACAGTCCCACAATCCTTTCTGTGTTCTCTGTCACTCACATGCATCAAGTCACTCCCATGATGGTGAGCATCAAGTGTTATTAGACAATAGGTAGGGCTTTTATCCCTTTACACTGATTGATCACACAGCTTTAATGTTGGGTGACACAGAGAAACAGGCAATGGGGTTGTGGTACTGTACTTTCTGTGTTGGAACAATCATTTCAGTTTTAAGACATAAAGCAGAATATTTGAATTTTCATAAGATCTTCCATATTACTCAACCCACAATCATTAAAGAAAATTAAGATATTCAAAGTCTAGCTGTCTCATCTGAAAGAATTTTCTGTAGTAATTCTTTCTGAAGATCATTTAAAAGCAGACTTTGAATACGACTGCCTTTTTTAATTAACAATTGTGAGCTGATCACCCATCAGTTTGCACACATGGAGAAAGGCCTCAGGGGACTAAATGACTCTGCTATTTTTGAGATCTCAAGAAGAATTACAGAAGCACAACTTAGGGCCCTGCTCAGGGCGGAAGCTCCAAACCTATCAAAGTTTGGAGATGCTCACACTTTGGTTTCACAGATTTTGCCCAGCCTTTGCAGAAAGAGAAAGAGAGCACCGGGATGGTGCCTCCACCAACAACTTAATGAGCGTGACAAACAGGTAAGGCAGTCACACCTGTATCTGCAATGCTACAAGCCGGACAACAGCTGTGCTGAAGGGCAGAGGTGGTGAGAGATAAGGGCTGAGATGAAGAAGGGGTAATCCATCAGCAACACTGGAAGGTCCTACCACTCCCATCACCTGAAATACAAACAGAGCACATGACCAGCCTCGACCATTGCAATTTCATGCAAATGTAGTAAAGGAGTCTCATTCAGTAATAAGAATAATGACAAATTGAAGGTTGGGCATGTTACTTTCAATCTTTTCTTTCTTGCTGCCTTCTCATGAAGGCATGTAATGTCTGGAGTCAGATCAATCATGGTAGTAGATTCAGCCAAGGTTTTGTAGAATGTTGCTTGTTGCTAACTATGTAAAGAATGAGAGATGAGCTAAAAAGCTATTCTAATTGGGAGATTAGACACTTACTTGTGGGTTCAGAGGAGTGCAGTCAACATTCTTTGATGGAGCAAATACAACACTGATGATGTGACAGCTCTACTTGCACTAAGCATTCCAACTACAGACTCATGGCCCAACTAGAAAAGCAGCAGTTTCTACTCAATGAAATGCTCTACCATGGTTTCCATATACATTGTACAAAACCTTGTCAGGACCGGACTCTAGATATTACAGACATGATTCAAATAATTTTTCTTTCCACAAATCCTAGACTGGCCAACACATAGTGTTATTTGGCCCTAAAAAAGGAAAAGAGAAAAACCTCTTTGTGTTTTAAGGTCCCCCTCCCCGAGCTACCTCAACATCAAGCCAATAGAGACTCCACCACCCCACTCTCCAACTGGCAGCCCTCAACTCTCAACGCAACTTTGAGGTGATTGTCAAAGTAGTGCATGGGCAGCTGCTCGCCAATATCCTGCCAGGCAGAGATGGGCCCTGTATCTCCCCACGCACCACCTTGAAATGGACCTCGCTATTTTGAGTGTCACCTGAGCCATTTCATTTCCTGGTGGGAAGGGGCACAAAGTGGTTGACCTGTAAATCTTCAATTCAGAGAAATCAATAGCAGAGTTAAATGGCGCAAAGTTTCATAAGATTGCCACTTGGCTACTCACCAGATTGACACAGACATTGATCAGTGACCTAAGATGAGGCAGGAAGGATATGATTGGCTGCCTCTGAAGTGTCAAACAAACCCCTTCAATCAAATTGCTGGCAGGCTCCCACTCAACCTGTCGCCTGGAATACAATATAGGAGCCGTTAGCGGCCTGGCTCCCTCCTGGAGACAGTCTGAAACGAGCGAGCGAGACAGTGATTCTGAGGCCACCTAAGACCGGGACGTATGTCTGAGACAACAATGTGTTTCACATGGGATGGATTTTACCCAGGCTGTTCCACAAGTACAGAGCACCGGGGAGGGGAAGAAGGAACTGAAAGCGCAGCAGAGGCCCGCCTGCCCCACCGACTAATGACACAATATCTATTGAAGAAAAAACAGAGATGGTAAATGGATCACATCTTCAGGTGCCAATGAGAGAGGGTCCTATGACTGCCATTGTAGGAAAACGTTCCAAGGGTGACTACTTCCAATAGAAGGAATCTATCCACAACTGCAGTTCTGAAAGCCCCTGGCAGACTATGTTTGATAGCATCAATTTGCACACCAGGCTACCGTTAGTGGGATTTATGGGCCTTAGTCCCTTCAGAGTGATCAGATTTGAAGAATCTGGTCTTGGTCTATCTAAAAAGTACTTTTTCTTGTTCTTCCAAGAAATGATATTTCAGGTTACTTTCTGTGGTAGGGCGTACAGCACAATCACATGGGATTTTCTGTCATAAAAATCAATCCAGTCTGGGATCATCCCAGTCCCAAAAGAGTCGTGTGACCCACGACTGGAAAATAAGCAGGGTGGGCTCTGTTGGCATCAGGGCTGTCCCCATCCATTTCCTTGGAAGTAGTTGCTAAGCCTTAGCTTTCCAACAACAGCAATGTGTACTGGACACAATGAAGATGTGCTCATAAATGAGGAACATCAGTGTCCCAATGCCAAAAGTGCACAGGTAATCCACGGGTTCAGCCAACACTTCTAGTGTTGAACTGAGGTCACAGGAAGGAAGATAAATCCAAAACAGCTTTGACATACATTACACTTTTCTTTTTAAATTTCCTATAGCTGATCAAGTCTATGCACTAATTTAGAAATCTACTTTCAGGAAGCATGATGTTATTTACAACTGGGCTTAGTTATATGACAAATAAGTCAGCTTGTGGATGTTTAACAACTTTAGATTGCAATCTAAACTAAGAAAAAACTATTTATTCATATACTCATGTGGCAGCTATAAATCTTTGAATAGGTATCTTTTTTTCTGTAGACATAAAGGAACACTGTTTTAAGAACAGATATCTTCATGCCCCTGAAGTAAATAACCTTGCCATATTGTCTTGACTTTAATCAATATAGTATAAAGGAACACAAAACAAGCCATTAATTAGTAGTCTGATATCACTCACTTTCTCTTTTCCTTTTTTTTGTGTGCCTGCTCGTGCGTGCATGCATGCATTCGTGTGTGTGTGTGTGTGTGTGTGTGTGCTTGTGTATGTGTGTGTGAAGGCACTGTATGTGAAGGCACTGTGTCCCTGTGGAAGACCAAGGGTGATTTTGGAAATCATCCTGGATTGCTTCTACCTCCTTTGTGCTTTGCTCTGGAATTTCCTAGGTTCCTCCTGCCAGGGCTACAAGTACAGGCTGCCACCATTTTCATCTGGTATTTTTATGTGACCCAGAATCCAAGCTTAGGTCTTTCTGCTTGGGAGGCAGAGTTTTAACCCCTGAGCCATTGCTCCAGACCCATCACCTTCTCTTTTCAATGACTCTTGATGATGGCATAAATATTCAGGAGCACAAACTAATGCCGGCCAAACTTCTGGCAACCCTAAGTACTATAAGGTCTTGTGCAGAGTCAATTTGATTTTTGAGTTTAATTTAAAGGGGCAAAACCAAGCTTGGTACTAACCCAAAGTTAGTGAATTTACCAGCATTTATGAACTGAACTGTCTGCTCATTATGACTGTGGTTTCCAAATTGGCTTTGCATCTCCAGGCGAACTGGTTCATAGGCATCCGCTCCCTGGAATGGGACCAATGGATGTTTCTCAGGCCATCAGAGAGAGGCCAAGTGATAACTGGATAGGTTCATTTAGAACTCCACTGAATCAGGTGAATATAAGAAGTTGTTATCAGTCCTGTGAACTTTGAAGTTGCAGTTTAGCTGATGATTGTTAAACTTGGCATTTTCTAAATTAATACCTAAATATGTTAACTTACATATTAAATGTATTACTCGAATATCAAATCTATGTTTTTTTCTCTCTTAAGTTGCTTGTTTATAAGATATGATCTGTCTTCCTTCATAATGGATTAGGAATGAAGGTACTAATTCAGTTTCTTAAATGTATCAAGTAAAGAATAGGGTAACTAAGAAGTAGATTTTTCCTTAAGATGAGTACATATATTTTTAATGTTATTTTGTCAAAACAGATCACTTTACTTAGTCCTGATTAGCTATGCACATATTCTACCAGAATACTTTTCATCATTCACAAATTGACCCTTCTTCATAAAAATAACCACTTCTAACTTTGAGGTCTGAATATCGACATCTGAGTCAGAGCCCTCCTCACCTCAAGGTAGGCATCTTGTGAATTTTGTTGAACATCCTATCCAATCTCTTCAGGATGAGGATAAGGGCTGGCCTCACTGCTTCAGCAGACCAGTCGGTAATGGGTAGCATCTCCATGATGTAGCGCCGAAGCCCTCGGCTCTCCATTGTCTGAGTGTCGTATGGTGCCAGTTTCAGAAGGGAGTGTGCGATTTCTGCCAACCTAAAATCATTTAAAAATAGTCATCATAAAATACCACAAAGGGAATTTTGTGCACATGCTAATCTTTACACGTCAACGTATACCAACTTCCAGAACTAAGAGTGCTTAGCTCACATACTTCACCCTCTGCTCTTGCATACAACAATACAGTGATATCTGCACATGCATAGCAATGGAGTATCATAGAGTGTCTCAAAAGGTTGCATGAGGAGCAACTGAGAAAGATTAAGAATTGTGAAACATACCTAAAGAATATCTTTTTTTTTACTTTTTTTCATTCTTTAAGTTTAAGACATTATTTAACACTGTGTGTATATCCAGATGACCTAAGCACACTTTGACAGCACACTATTGAATGTTACAGTTTTTGTATTGAAGTATGTAAAGACAACTGCAAACTAGTGCCTAGGAATGACAATATACACTTACAAATATATACAGTCTAGATTTGATAAGGTAAATGCAAATATATGCTGTGATTCAGAAAACCCACAAGACTAGTGAGACAGCCACCAGGCTCCCTGTAATATGAATGTGCAAGTTAAAGCACAGTAAGCTGATATTTACATAAATATCAAACCTACGATTCATTTATGCATTGCTGATGATCTTCTCAGAGTGTCAGAGTGGTTTGATGAAATTGTTTAGTGGAGAAGGTATTCAAAAGCTGAGCTTTCAACACTTTAAAATGACACATATAATAGCTTTTCTTTATTTGCCTGTGGCCTCAGGAGTATGCGACATGATTTTATGATAAGCAGTCTATTTTACATTTAAACAAGACTTCAAGAAGGTCTATTTTTATATAGGGTCTCATGTACCTAAGTGGGCTTCAAGTTTGTTATGTAGCAAAGGATGACTTTGAACTTCCAAGTGCTGGAACTATAGGCACATGCCACGGTAATGCACATTATGTTAGCAAATGCTCATGTGCTGTTTGGGCTCACAGAGAAGTTGACTCTGGAAGTGGAATTGACCATCTCCTCAGTTCAGACCCAAGCATGTTTGTCTCATAGTGTCCTCTAAAACTCCCTGTCCTGGATCAGGTTGGATCCGGCTCTATGGCAAGAAGAAGGAAAATAGCAAGCAGCTTAAGCGTGCTAAAAACATGTGTCTTTGGGTACAGCCTGAAGGTAACCCATTTCCCACAGAAGTTGTTACTGTTTATTCCACGATATAAAATGCCTGTGGAGAGGGTGAAGAGGAGAGAGGAATATCTTCCCAGGATACCTTTAACTGGGAACCCCAGCTGACTGCCACAGTTCCCCAGCTAGTTTCTGTGAGGTGTTTTGAGGGCCTGATTGGATGATGTCATCTATTTTTTTATCTGCTACTTGCTATTTATTCTTTTACTCTTGCTTGTTGAAAACTTAATAAACTCACTCATTCAAGACCGATACTTGGGCTATTGTAGATCATTCTCCAGTCTGTACAGGATAGCCACATGCTTGATTTTATGTGGTGCTGGGGATCAAAGCATTTTGCCAACTGAGCTCCATTCTCAGGCCCTACAAAATGTTGCTTCTACACACACACACACACACACACACACACACACACACACAGAGAGAGAGACACACACTCATACACACATGCATGCACTATATGTATGTATGAATCTATCTATCTATCTATCTATCTATCTATCTATCTATCTATCTATCTATCTACCTACCTACCTACCTACATACTTACATATCTACCTAACTGTCCATTCATCCATCTATCTGTTACCTATCTATCTAGATTCATTGTAGGAGATAAAACATGTTGGTGTAGTTTTCTTTAGGGGTGTGACCACAGAAAAGATCCCATATTTCAGTGAATAGCAACCCACCCATATTCATGGAAGCATCCTAATTAAATTCAGAGGGTTACTGCAAGAAAGACATGAAAGTAGATGGGAGACGTGGTGGGAAAAGAAGGGCTTCAGCAGAAGAGGAGGGAAGGATGAGAGAGCAACTGTGTGTGTATGTGTGTGTGTGTGTGTGTGTGTGTGTGTGTGTGTGTGTGTGTGTGAAAAGCACTGAAATTCAGTAGGTATATGCATGACAAATAAAATATATAAATGACTAAGTGATAAGATGAGATTATATTAATATGCACTGAATTGTTTTCTATTATTATTTTAAATATTTCTATTATTATTTTTTCTACTTTAGGATTGAGAACAGTACTTGAAGCTGAATATTAGAGATATCATATATATGAATGATTAAATTTTTAAATTCCCTGGTCATATAAAAATTTGCTTTGAGCCTATAATAATTTTTTCACAGTCTTTGCAATCCTATCAGCAGGATACCTTGTATTTAAACAAATACACTCTTTTTGTATTTGTTCAAAAATAAACAAGCAAATAAGAAGTCACTTTGGTCCTTTTCCAATAAGAGCACAAAATATATTCTCATTTGGAAGACAGAAAAAGAGAAAGAGAATAGAAGAAGAGAGAGAAGGGGTGAGGGAGAAGGAGAGGGAAAGGGAAAAAAAGAAGGAGGGGGAGAGAAAATAAGAGGGGGTAGAGACTGGGAAAGGAAAAGGAAATAGAAAGGGAGAGAGACAGAGAGAAAGAGAGAGAGTAAAAAGAGAGTAAGAGAGAGAGAGAGAGAGAGAGAGAGAGAGAGAGAGAGAGAGAGAGAGAGAAGACACACAGTGAAGCTCTGAGCCTGGCAAAGGAGGCAAGCAAATCCTTTCAGGCAGGAATTCCATCTGATCAAAATATTTTTCCCTGTGGAGGCTACAATCAGATGAGAACTATGCAGATGTCTCAACACTGCTTTTAAAGTCTTTGACTCATTCCAAATTTTTTCATATAAATCTCTCCTGAATTATCCCATACATGGAAATCATAATTCTTTTGTTTAGTCAATGTTTTCTATTTGGGTGGTGTCCATCCTTAAGTGTTTCAATACCACTCATAATTGTAAAGGCTCTATCTTTAGTTTGGCACCAAATAGATAGCGATGGGCTTAATTTATGAGCAACTTTAATCCCACACTTTGGTTGGCCTAGTGTCAGAGCTCCTCAGTCAGTAACATAGGACGTCTCTTTCCAAGCAGAGAAACTTGGGCCAGTCTTTATCAAGTCTTTTGTACAGAAGTGCATTAACAAAGGGCATTCAGTTGACAGCAATCTATCAATCCAGACCATGGAATAACTATGCTATAGGATTATCTAGCTCTAGATAACTGACTTTTGCCAAATTACACAGTATCATATGCCAACTTTCTGTATGGACAGCTACCTACCATGTAAAGCTAGTTCTTTATTTGTGATGGAGTGTTGCTGTGTTGCTAAGTACATTGTTTTTTGTGCTGCTTGCTTTCTTCTAAAAAAAAGTGACCAGGAGTCATTTCTCATTCTTTGTTTTATTTATTTGCATGTTTGTTTGTTTGAAAGCAGGGTCTCCCTATGAGGCCGAGACTGGTGTAAAACTATGGAGTTTAAGCTGATCTTGAACGCTCCATATTTCTGCCTCATCCTTTTCAGCTCACTGATTTATTGCTATGAGCTACAACAGTTAGCATTAGTAAAAGTATGGTCCCCTTGAACAACTGCTTTTAATTTTATTGTCATTTTGTTTTTTTAATTGATCTTTTTTTTTATTTTCTGCTTTGAGAATCCAAAGTTCAACATTAATTTTATAGTTCATGAATAACAATGGATATTATTTCACATTATTTTCTGTGATAATCTTATAAAAGTAAATATTTCCTTTGTCAGGTTTCACTTGATTCTTCCTAATTTGTGTTTTGTTCCTTTGTATCACACAGCTTTCTTCATTACCTCAAACCTTTGATAAAGTGATGAGCATTTAATTATACCAGGAATCATAGTGTTTGCAAAACTGTTATTTTTTTGTTTGTCTTTTGCATTGGACTGTGATAACTTCAAGGACTAGGACTTTATTTTACACCCCTAGCATCTAATATAATATTTAGATCTGTGTCAAGTCCGGAGCAGTCTCTTGAAGGTGAGTTGATGTTTGTAACGTTTGTGTTAAGTGTTGGTCTCTAGAGGGTGCGCTGGGCCTTTGTGTGGTCCTGCTGCCCATCTCTGCTAGAGTTACAGCACAGTAATTCCTTCCCCACTTCTCTCTCCTTCCCTCCTTTTTTATGTGTCTATCTATTTTACACACACACACAGACACACACACACACACACACACACCACTTTTAGGAAGCTTTCCCCCTTACTTTCACCAAATGGCTGTTGGAAATAATGATTTTTCTGATGCTGGAAAAGTGATGATTGGTATTCACAGAAATATATCAACTAGAGATGGTCTATAGGAGAAGAAGCAAGCAGTCTGGATAAAGCCCTTGGTTGCTATGGCAACAGGACCTAGACACCCTGCAGTCTCTCAGCTGTGAAATCATCCCTTCCTCATTACTGCACAGTAGAGTGTGAGGCCACATGGGCAGCTTTGCTGCTTTCCAGCACGGCTGGGAGATTGCCCCTCACGACTCAGAGAACAGGAAGCATTTCAGCCCTCTTATGAGTTCCTTCTACTAATATTTCTTAAATGTTTTTGGGAGATAATTATAAGAAAAAGAAAAAATCAATAACCAGGAAAATGGTGTGATTTTGTCAAATTACAATGCTATTTCTGAATGACTAGAAAATAACTCTGTTTTTAGCTTTACAGACAGATGCTTTGTAAACTTCTCAGTCTTTGGCTGTCCATAATTTTTTTTTCACTCAAGGATATTTTAAAAATGACCCTTTACAGATTGCTAGAAATCTGAGTAAAAGGTCCTCTGGAATCATATCTAAGAATCTGAAAATGCAGACAGCTTCTATCATGAGTAACAAGTGAGATGTTATCTCTACAAGAAAAGAGAAATATGTGTTCAGAGATGAAATTTTGAAGTCTCTCCCGAAACATCAGAAGTGGAGAGTTTTAAATGATGAACACCTTCATCTAGTTCATAATTTTACCAGGATATTCTTTTGTACTTTAAAGCAAATATAGGCCCAAGCTCTGGGCAGCTAAAAGTTCACCCACTTGTTTCTCTGCCAGAGATCACTGGGTCCTTAGCTAGTTTTATACCTGAGTAAGTCTTCAGGAGAGAGTGGGAGGGCATTTTTCTGTCATTGAAACAAGAGGAAGGAATAATGGATTCTTGTGAAGTATTAGGCAATAGATCATACTTGGATGAAGGCTTCTTATCTAAGAATCCTAGTAATGAAATTTTCCTTTCATTCTCTTTTATCAAGCAAATATGTAGCCAAAGAACATTTTTCCTGGTTTGCTTCAGAGTCTATTTTTAATTTTTTTATTCTTTAACACTTTCATACATAAATACAGTGAATTTCTGTGTTTTCACCCCTTACTGCTATCCAATCCCATCTCTCCTAGGATGCCACTTCATACTTCCTTCTAGCTAGTCAGTTTCCCTCCTACTTTCATGTCTTTGTGTGTGTGTGTGTGTGTGTGTGGCCCACTGGATTTCATCTGAGATGTCTGCATGGCAAGTGCCTGAGTACCTGCTGGGGCAGGGATGACTTATCAGTGGGTGAGTCATTGAGGAAGTAGTTCCCTTTCACCTGTCTGGCATTAACATTAGTCTCTCAGGGAGACAAAGTATCTCTTGTAGACTCTTTTCTGTTTTCAGAAAAAGATGTTAAAGATTAATTTTGTGTATATGTGTGTGTGCATGTGTGTGAGAGAGAAAGACAGACACAGATAGATAGATAGATAGATAGATAGATAGATAGATAGATAGATAGACCTTAGTTGGCATGCCTGTTGAGGTTACAGGAGACAACTTTTCAGCAGCAAATTCTTTCCTTCTTGTTTGGAGCTTGCTGCCTCATTTATTTATGGAGAACTGATTCGTGGGATTGAGCTTAGATGGTCAGTCTTGCAGAGCAAGTGCTTCTACTTGTTGAGTTATCTCCTGGTCTGATGTTCTTTCCTGATAGGATGAATGTTCAGTTCTATGTGGTATAAGTAAGTCATCTGAAGTTTCTTAGTGTTACCCTACCACTACCCTGGATAACATCACCAATAGAACAGCCTAGCAAATGCTCAGACTTGTTTGTGGCCCTGTGCACGCTGTGAGACAGGGACCATGAGGGTTGTACCTCATATGGGATTTCACATCCAGCAGCTCCAGTGCAGTGACCCGAGGCTCGCCAGCCAGGTTCTGCAAGATCTTCAGCCTTGGCCCACAGTGCTTGTAGAATTCCGTGCAAATATTCAGCAGAGATTCTCGGGGTCTTCTGAACTCTTCCCGGGCAATCCGTTCATCCAGTTCCTCTCTGGGAAGGCCTTGCCCTTCTTCCAATAAGTGAAGGTTTTCCCTGGGAAATGATGAAAGATTACCCAGGGCCCTGAGAAGGTGAATGGTGAGCACAACGCTGAAGGGAAGCAGGATTCCTGAGTTAGGACCCAGGAGAAACTCCTTTGAAGGATAAAGACACATCGCCAGCCTAGAAGACAGGGAACTGCTGGAGCCCCCGAGCCTCTTCCTGAGGCCCCAGAAACAACAAGCTATGCGTTGGTATGTGAAGCTCATGGAAGCACAACCCGACCTGAAGGCCTCTCCTCACCACACTACAGCTGGTATGAGATTAGAGTGAGTCTTTCCATACCTGATAAAGTGTAGTTTGGCTCCTTGATCCTGATACCTGAGAGTCAGAAAAACAATCCGCATCAGCTATGGGAGCAAGAACAGAGTCCTTTGCTGTGGCTTCCTAACTGCTTCTTCTGAGAAATGCCCTTGGAGGTATTCATTTTGAATTTTGATAAGAATATACATGCAAATTAATCTTCATATGTTCCATTTATCTTTTCATTTGGCTATCCCATGTACTGTAATTATAGCTTCTATAAAACCTGCTTCATTGGCATGTAACTTGAATAAAGAACTGTGAAATACATATATATCCAGAGCAGAGAAATTTTGGAAAACTTTGAAATCCAAGCCATAGTTTTCATATTGCTTCTGCTACAGGCACTGAGAAAAGGAGACATGGCTGACTTCTAATTTTGGGATCATCTTGCTTCATGAATGACTGACAAGAAGACATGAGGAAAGGGAAGAAAGACAAGGGGAATTATGGGACACAGGAAAGAGCCTTCATCTCAGTCTGGTTGAAGCCTCTTACCAACCAGAGTCAAGAATTCTAACACAGTTATATGCTGTGAAGTGCTGACACAGAGACCATATTCCTTTTACACAGAGATGCTTCAGATAAGAAAGCTTTAGTAACTGTGAGCCATGCTTAAGGCCTAAGCATATATGGCCTTTCACCTTTTCCAGCTATTCTTCTATGGACAACCCATTTGCAGTAAAAAGCATGTTCTTGTGCAACTCTAGTGGCTCCTGGTTTTTATCGTTTCAGATTGTTATCCCATCCATGACAACTCTTGGAACATTTATCAAAAAGAGAGAAAAGAATTTTTCCTAGAAACCCCTTGACAAATAACTTGAGAGTCACCAAATGCATATTTTTTCACCTAAGAAACTTAAGCATGGCCCTCCATTGAAGAGTCCACACACACACTCCTGAGTCCATCTATTTTCTTTCAGATAGTCTCTCTCTATACTCTTGTGCTTAAAAACCTTCATTAAAAATGTCCATTAACAAACCTCAACTCTGCCTTACACAGACTCAGCCTGAAATTCTTTTCTGTGAGGAGGTCAAGGATCTGGTTTGACCTAAATTGAAGTCCCTAAAAGATTAGGGGGACCCTTCAGACTGCTGAAGGCAACAGTGTGGAGTGTGTCTCAAACTCATGGCTGCTGCTGGCAACCTCTTGTCACCTTGCACCATTTATTCAGTACTTGAACCTAATCCAGTAGTCCCAGAGGAATCCCTTGCACATCACTTACACTGTAGCTTTGTCAATAACATATGAGCTCCCTATCACATGAAGTAAACTATAGTTGGATTTGAATTCATCTTTGTTTTATTTTCAACATGAACATAGATAGTAAATAAGAAACAATTTTTTTAACTCTTTGTGTAGGCAGTGTGTGTGTGTGTGTGTGTGTGTGTGTGTGTGTGTGTGTGTGTGTGTCTATGTGTATCAGAGGGCACTGTGTGTGCCTGTGGAGAACCAAGGCCAACTTCAGATTGAGCTGCCTCCTCTGCTTTGCTCTAGAGTTTCCCAGGGTCCACCCACCAGGGTCAGAATGCCTTCGGGCATTTTTATGTGGGATCTGGGATTCAAACTCAGGATCCTCTGCTTATGAAGCAGAGGCTTAACTCCTGAGTCATCTCTCCAGTCTAGGAAACAAATGTCATATAAATTATGATTCATGGTTAAAAATATGCTTCAGGAGAGTAGGGAATTATTTTATTTTTCCTCATGATATCCTTACTTTATTTTATTTCTTGTCATGATTTCTATACTTGTAAAACAATATTTTCTGTTGATTTTGAGTTTGTGTTATCCTAACTATTCTTTGGAGGATAGGAAGTTAATTAAATAGTGTGAACAAATGCACATGTGTGTTGGAGTATAAAGCAGTCAGCACAGAATGAAATAACTAAAATATTAACTGGCATAACCAGTGTCTGGGTTACTCCAAACAAGGAGAAGAGATTGAGGGAAAACTATGAAAGCATCATAGGGGGCACAAGTAAATGTAAAGTATGGATGAAATGTTGATAGAAAATCTGCCCGGTAATCATAGTAGAATACCATCCAGGAGCACAGATCCTCCAGCAAGGGTGTGCAAATAAAAATCAGCACAACTCCTGAAGGCAGCATGAGTTTCTCTTTGACAATTTTTAGTCTCAGCCTTGATATCTTCTCATAACTGTAATCCTCACTTGCTTTTCTTTTCCTTGAAGTTTTTCCACACTATTTGCTATTTTCGGGATTCCTTTCCTTCTCAGTAACTGAAACTCCGCTATGAACTTGAGAGGTCCCAGAAGCATAAGGCACTGTGCAATACCTGGTATTGACTCCAGATGACATGGTGTGGTTTGCTGTGGTTGTGCCCTTGTGTCCTTGGTCGCTTCTGCTCATCTGTGGGGCAGTCATGGGCCTGCAATAACAGCAGCAGTCAGTGGAACAAAGCAAGGACAGAAGTGGAAACATCTAGGGGATTTTCAAGCTGCTGAAACCTGCTAAAAAGACAGGCTGTCTGTGAGGCTTTGGGCATTTCTTCCTGAGAGGAAACGCTGATTTCTGAGGTCTCTAAGTTCATTGTAAATTAAGTTCCTCTGTTTCTCAGTTTTGAGCAATAAATTGTGATCCTTAAAATAACACAAGTAACTTCCTAGGTTGATATCCAATTGAAAATTAAGAGTTGTTTTTTAAATTTTTTTATTTATTGTGTATGTTTGTGTGTGTGTGTGTGTGTGTGTGTGTGTGTGTGTGAGAGAGAGAGAGAGAGAGAGAGAGAGAGAGAGAGAGAGAACACGTGTGGAAGACAAAGGGTAACATCAGGAATCATCCTAGATGCCATTGTTTTGGCCTGGCATTTTTTACATGGGACCTGGAATCTGAACTCAGTACCTCCTGAAATTAAGAGTTTTATCCTCATTTCTACAGGTTGCAGGTGCTAGCCACTCTAGGCAATACAAAAAGACAAAGTGAGCATATCTTTTTGATTACCCTTCCTATAATTACTACTTTTTTGAGAAATCAATGAAGAATGCATAGTTAGAAGTACAAATAGTCCATTATCAAAATAATGCTATAGCTAATTAACATGTGGATTACCTCTTCATGTTCATTAAATTGACCCTTGTGAAGATCAGTTTCAGTTGTCAGAGTAAGATAGTTCAGAATTAATTTGGAGCAGGGCCTCTGGGCATACCTATGGGGTTTGTCTTGTTTGGTTTAATTGATGAGGGAAGACCCATGTTAATTTACCGCTGGACTCCCTGGGCATGGAATCTTGGATTATAGCAAGTAGAGAAAGTAAGCTGAGTATTAGCATGCATCATGTCACTGCTCTGTGCTCTCGAATGTGGATGAGATGTGACCAGCTACCTCAAGCTCTTGCTATTGTAACTTCTGTGTGATGATGGATTGTAGCCCAGAATTGTGTTCCAAAGAAATATTTCTCCCTTAAACTGCTTCTATTGGGTTATTTATAAAAAAAATGAAAAGAAACTAGGCCAGTCTTTTTAGGAAAGCATCATTTACCAATAGCTTAAGCCAATATTCTAACTCATTAAGTTATATGTAATTATATATGCTTAAAAATGATAGTTGAAATATGATTATTATCACTACTGCTATGATTCAAAGTACTTAGCATATAGATATTATTTGTAGTAATAAGCCATAAAGGGCTAACTATATGCCTGTAAATAAAAAGATAAATATCTGTAGCTATCTGTAAATAAAGATCAGGCTCAAGAGACCTTCAACCATGGCTATTTTTTCTTCATGTTTTCACTGCATACATATGATTTAAGGTCTTGGGTACTTCTGCATCTGGGATTACCTGGTAAGGACCTCCACACTGTATAAAAGGGCTTGTAGTGATGTGGCCAGAGCAGCTGTGGCAGCGATCTCCTCCCGAGCTGCAGGTACAGTCTCTACCTGTGATGTCTGCCTCTTTAGCTTTTGTAGGTAACATGGGACTAGAGCCTCCAAGACCATCAGCATTTGAAGGCTGTAAGCATCAAAAAAGAAAAATAAATTAATATTTAATATTTCATTTTTGCCTCTCAAATTGTTTATGTGTAATTCCATTTTGTATGATATTTAGGAGCATGGAAAGTCCACTAGAGGGATGATGAATTCTAATTTCCTTTTCCATGCTGTACCAATCAAGAGCAGCTAAAGCTTTAGATGTATGGATTGCCATTAACAGATTGATTAATTTATTTAACAGATATGGATTCCTGCCTTACAGAAGCATGACCTAGCTAGAGAGTCTAGCTGTTTGTACAAATGGCTCAAAGAAGCCCAGTACAATATCGATACCGGCAGAACATCAAAGACCATCCAGAAGAACTGTTTTCAGGATGTTCAATAAAGCTTCCATTCAGGGCTTGATGAGAACAATTCTTTGGCTGAAACAGTCTTTAGATAACATCAAACCCTTTTCTGGGAAGCTGCCTGATAAGGCCCAGCTGTTTTGCAGCAAAAGTCAACAGAAATGGTCATGATGGGTCTCATGCTACAGTGACCACATGCCACTCACTGGGTTTTGTGCTTGCTCAGTGTAGTGATTTTTAAAGGGGGGGGGTGAAAAGTGGTTATTTATTATGCAGGATGGAGTTTTGCCTCTCAAATTGTTTATGTGTAATTCCAAAATAAATATTTTTTTATCATAAACTCTCCCAGTTGAGTTTAAGTTCACAAACTGTGGGGTTTAGAAAATATTACCAATTGGTTAATAGTCTTAAAAACCTTAGACAATGCAGTTGCTTAATCTTTTCCCTTCTTTAAAACACCAGGAAGCTTCTACCATGAGGATTCTCAACGTTGAGTAATGATGGGATAATTATGCTTATAATAAATATTCTAGGATTAGGAAATGACAAGTTTCAGAACTTGTTGGGGATAGAGCCAAAGTTATGAAGCCCTTTATGGTTCTAATATGTCTGTGACAACCTAAAAAGAGAAGGAAGAAATCAGCCATGCTTCCTGAAACAAGAAAGAACCTTGCTATGAATTAATTATGCCAGGTAATTAAAAAAATTTATAGGGTTAGGTAGAAGCTACAGTTGCCAGGTATCTTTTGTTAAGCAAAGGGTTATGGCAGGGAAAAAAAAGCTTATGAAGTTTACATAGACAAGTCCTCCAGACTTTCATTAACACATTATTTGAAATAGCTTTAACTGGATATAGCATAATACATCAATAAAAATAAATGCTGGTATAGTCATAGAATGCTATAGATTGTAAAAAGCAGACTATAGTTTCATGCTAATTGTGGATAATCCTATGAAATAATAAAAAAAGAAGTCAGACATTAAAAAGTACCTGTTATACTGGCTGTTTCACTGAAATTAAGCCTAGAAATAAACAAGGCTGATTTACCCTGTGTGAGTGAGGTGTCTCAATTGATTTTTTAATGTGAGTAGCAGCTACTTATATATGGTAATATTCACCCAATATGGTATATATTCACCCAATTTTAGAATTATGATTTTAAGAGCTTAAATGTAATACTTAAATAAAATGTAGCTATTTAAGAATATTTTAAAAAACATAAGGACTTGGTTTTCCAAGTATAGAAGTCCTTTGTACTAAGGTATCTGTCCTAGGAAGCAGCCACTGAAGAATTTCTGACTCAATTCAGGCATCAAGAAACTCTCTAGTGTAACCTGATCAGACTGGAAAATTAGGAAGATCACTTAACAAAATTTAACTAGATTGAACAACATTAGACTTTGATTTTTAATTCACAATGTCAAAAGAGACAAGGGGGTTTTCATTGTGAACTTTAACTCTTTTTAATTTCAATATGTTTGAATTTTAACTTGAAAGAGAATTTAAATTTCACTGGGAATTTGGAATTGGGAAGACTTTTTTGTGTCTTAACTTCCCTTAATCTCAGTGTAGAGTCTGATGCAGTCTATTAACAATGTACACAGATAAAACACAAAATAGAACAAAAAGGACAATATTTTTACATTTATAGAGACAGTAGATTAGAATTTGTTTAATGCATTTTTTTAATCTATACTGGAACCTTTCCTAGCAGTCTGATATCCTATAAGGAATGGGAAAAGTAGGAACAAGACCATCCACATAGACTGCATGATTTCTCTCCTAAAGGCCCTATAGCCACACCTTTGGCTAACCTCAGATCTAATGCTTAAACTTTCATCATTTAAGATGACCAGAGGGAGCTGAAGAGATGGATCAAGGGGTAAGTCTCTGACGGACAAACAGAAAGTCCTGAGTTTGGATCTCAGGTCTCATGTAAAAATACCAGGCATAAAAACACCAGGTAGAAACTGCAGCGGCCTACACCTCCTACCCTGGTAGGCAGAGCCTAGGAAATCCTGAGCTAAGCAAAAAGGAGGTAGAAGCAATCCAGGATGATTCTGAAAGGTCCACATGCAGTGCTCTCTGATACAATGTGAGTGCATGCGTGCGCACACACACACACACACACACACACACACACACGCAAAATAAATAAATAATTTAAAAAGATGATAAGAAACTGGAGCTTCCAGGTGCGTGTTATTTATTATTCATGCTTCCCTCCATTACAGTTCAGTATTAATATGAATCCTGGCCCCTCTTGGCACTTTACTCCTCCTATGCTGGGACAAGGGGGATAAGAGTTAATGAAGAGGCAAATGCTTAGACAATCCTGAGGTGGTTAGCTCAGCTCCTCTGTTCCTGGGAGTGTGCCAGTTCAGTAGGACTTTAAAAACACCAGACGAAACTGTACATGTTAGAACAGAACCAGCATCCTGGAATTGGGTTAATTTCTCATGTGTGAGCCCTTTGGCTTCTGGCTACTTGGCAAAAATGAAAGACAATTTATAACTCTTGCCCTTTTTGTGACAGTGTTCTTAGTGCTCTTTGAAAGGAATTATCATAAATGTCTGTTATGTAATTCTGTTTGCTAATAATTCATGTGAGTGGAGAGGAAAACAATTTCTGGCAGGAGTAAAAATTTTAGCCTCTGTACAAATTCCAAGTTAGGGCATTGCAATCTGTCATGGTTTGAAATGTGTTATCCCCCACAGGATCATGTGTTTGAATCTTTGGTTGCTTAGGAAAGTTATGACCCTTTAGGAAGTGGAGGCTTGCTGGAGGAAGGCAGTGACAGGGGGTGGGTCTTGAGGTTGGTTAGCCCCATCCTACTTGAATAAGTGAGTCTGCTCTTGAACTTGCAACAGCAGCTCGGAGCTTCCATGATGTCTGCAATGATGTAAGCCACCTGCAGCTTCTGCTAGCCAGCCATGCCTTACCATGAAGGACTATATCTTCCCTCTGGAACTGTAAGCTGAATAAATATCCCTTTACATTGTTTGAGCCCGAGTGGTGTCTCACAGCAATAGAGAAGAATAACCATTACTCAAGCCAATGAAGATTTAGAATATTATCTGGAAACTCTGTTATAAAATTTTTTCTAAACATCAGTTTTTAAAAAGCTTACTTGACAGAATGTTACAGATAGGTACACCAAACATAATCTTCACATTCACTATACTTACTTATCACAAGAATAGACAAAAAGGACTGCAGTTACCTTCTGAATGATTCTGGAGCATAGGCCACCACGGTGACACAGAGCTTGATGGCCTCACTGATGGAGAATGTCAGATCTTCATTCCCATAGCAGAAATCTGTGAAGGTGCATAATCAGATCAGAATGGATTGCTCTGAGGAACAGCTGATGGTATCCCTTCTCATACGATTTTTCCTGTTACATTTGGTAACCTTCTGTTTGTTAGACTTTATTTCTGAATTGCATAAATTGTAAAATCATCATCTGAAGGCAAGAATATTCTGTTCCTACATTTGAATAATTGGGTAATGAATAAAAGCTTTTTAAAGGTGTTTTTTTTTAAAGCAATATCACCTAATGGAGGACACTGAGACACTTTAATAGACCATATTGAAAACTATACACTTAGAATTACTAGGGTAACCCAACCTTCTGAAAATTGCAGTGTTAAGCAATGGTCTATCAAGCATCAATTCAGTGTGATTTTTATGACAACAAATTCCTTTTTCTTTAGGATTCAAAAGAAATTAAGAAAAAGGGGGAAGTGAAAAACCCATTCATTCAATGCATAATGTTAAATTTATTGTGTTTTGATTTAGCTGTATATATATAAGTAATAACCAATCATATACATATAAATAAATATGAACAATTGCAACAAGAAAAAGAACATAGAAAGGTTTTTCATTTACCTAGGGACTTAAGAGGCTTTTCAGCTTTGACCAGCTCTAGGATATCTAATATGTCAACAGTCTCTCCCTCCAGGGATTGTAGCAAGTCAAATAGGCACTGAGCTGACACACCTTTGTTGGGTCCGTTATTACCAGCATCCTGTATGATAAACAGCAATTTCAATTTATTCATTCTAAGTCCAGCTCTGATCTGGTTGACCAGGAATTCAAAATTCATAAATGCGAATAAAAATCACAAAATAACAGTGTGGAATTAGCTTACATAATAATGCATCCAATAATTTTGATGCATGATTTTGAAAAGGTACAGAATTTTAGGAATCTAATAAATGCTAATCTTTTACAAAAGAGATATGTTTTAGTAAATTATAAAGGTATAGCAATATAAGAACTGATAGAAAAATTCATTTTACTGGCTCCTTACATGTGAGATGGCAGAGCTAAGGAAATTTCATAACAGATTGTCTGAAGACTACAAATATGCTTGGGGAACAGGCACTTATTTTAACTGAAGATTAAATTTCACAGGTCTTACTTGATAATACACTTACAAAATAAACATATTTACTATTTCAAGTCTTTTCAAAATATTGCTTATCCATTCATTTATATGCAAAGTTTTATTAAGTTCCCTACGTATCCTGGATCATTATAAATTCCAAGATTATAACAAATCCACACCAATACACCCACACAGAAAAAAAAGACTGAAAAGGAAGCAACAAGCAAATATAAGGCCATGCTCCCACAGGGCTTAAATCCCACCTGTGGAGTATGGCTGACTATAGACTAATGACATACATATATTAACCAAATATATTGCATCTGATATAGTTGTAAACACTTTGAAGAAAACAAAAGGTACAGCAAGATTTAATGGGGCACTTGGTAATTCCAGTATTTGGCAAGTAAGACAGGTGGATCATGTGTTCAAAGTCATTCCCAGCTACATAGCAAGTTTGAAGTCAGTTTAAGCTACATGAAAACCTGCTAAAAATAAAACAAAACAAAAATTTAAAAAAACCTCAAGGGACAACAAGATGGCTTAGTAAAAGAAGATACTTGCTGCCAAGTCTGACAACCTGTTTGATCACTGATACCCATATAGTGGCAGGAAAGAAGCATGCCACGTGTACATACATGTACTTATGTACATACACATACTCAGGTAGATATTAATAAACAAACATACAAAAATTAATCAACCAATAAAAATTAAAATAAAAAACCAACAATAGCAACAAAAACTGCAAAGATACATGAAAAGAAGCAAAACAAGGTAGGTGTAGAAAGTGATAGTAGTGAAAATGAAGAAACCATTTCCCTTCTGATATTTTTATTTAATTTGTTTGTGTATTTAACTGCTGAAGGCAAGGACACACATAGCCCAAGCTGGTCTGGAACTCGCTATGCATGTGGGAAGGTGATTGAACTCCTAGTCTCCCTACCTTTGCTTCCCAAGTGTTGGGATTACAGTATGTGCCACCATGCCAAGCACAAAAATAAACTTTTCTTTTATCATTTTATATTTTCCACCTTTGGGCTGGAGAAATGGCTCAGGGGTTGAAACTCTGCCTCACAAGCAGAAGGTCCTGAGTTCAGATCCCAGTTCTGATGTAGAAACACCAGGGGGAAATCACTAGGTCTATATTTCTGGGCCGGGTGAGTGAAGCCTGGGAAATCTCAGAACAGAGCAAAAAGGAGGTAGAAACAATCCAGGATGATTTCCAAAGTCGCCCTTGGTCTTCCACAGGGACACACCATGCCCTCTGGTAAACACACACACACACACACACACACACACACACACACACACACACACACGTTTAAAATAAAGTTGAAAAATATATTTTCCACCCTTTAAATGAATGGAAGATAAAAGCTGGAGATATATTTCACACCTTATGAACTGAGATGGGAATAGATGAGACATGTTGAAGAGAAATGATGCCGCTATTGATACAGAAATGAATTACGGTATTCATGTCCTGTAAAGTAGGCAGAAGGAGCTGAGATGTTTATTCATTGTAGATGGATCAACTATAGAAGCCTCTGATTCACATCTGCAGCAACTTGCCCAGGACAGCAGCAGCTGTCTATGAACAGCATCCTAGGAAGCCAGCATGATCTAAGTCAGACCCCCCAAGACTAGTAGAAACCGAACAATGGCCCTTGTTCAAGTTGCCTAGTATGTTCAAGACTTGATTGATAGTTGACATGTTTCCTCATTTTTGTCTTTCTATGCAACCAGAAAGAGACAATCATATAAGATAGCCAGCTTCTACCTATAGTCTTCCTTGCTCTCAGCCTATCAAGCATACCCAATACTTCCTTCCTGACCACTCTGGGACTCTGCCTTTCCTTTCCATGTCTCTGCATTTTAAACAACACAAGTGATGGTGTCTGACTCCCTTGTCATAACCTTTAGATTCTTTTAACTAGGTTGGTCTTCATTTATTCCTGAGGATCTTACTTACTGGAAATTCCAGGAGAGGAGCCACACTAGCAAACAGTTGGAGCACAAAGGGCTTCCTGTGTAGAATGTAGAACTGGTGGCAGGCAAATTCAATGGCTTGACGCAACTGGGGGTTGCTTTCATAGTCAGAGTACACCTATAAAGAAATGCCACATATGCAGAAAGTGAGTCTCCAAGCCATCAAAGCAATCTTTGCTTTTAAAACTTACTGCAGATATGGGAAACAAGAGAAAAAGCTATTTCATAAACTGATGGGAGTGTAAAATGGTATAACTTTTCTTAAGAGAAATTTGTAATAAATATAAAGGTATTAAAAAATCTACATACATGACATCAAACTGTCTTCTAAACATTTACCATTATACCCATAGATTATAGGCATGTTCAACATTTAACCTAGAAGCCTTCTTTGGTAATGGAAGGTTTTAAATACAGAAAAATCACAATTGATTGAAGTGCAGAAAATAAGTGACCATGGACTGGCCTATCAGGATATCTAATTACCCTCCATCCTAAGACTCAGGGAACATCGCAGAAGAGACAACAGTAAGAATGTAAGAGCCTGTAGAAGGAGGAGTGAGCCAGACAGTATCTTATGAACATGACAGGGCTGTTGCGTCCATGAACTCACTTACAGCTATGTGTACTTCCACAGACCTGCACAGATTTGGCCTATCAGCATTTCCCTATGGAAAGGGAAAGATCTTAAGAGGTTCCAAAACTCTCTGAGAAACGACTGTTCCAGATTAATGCTGGAAGAGAAGGGGAAGCTACTTTCCTTGGTGATATTTCCATTTATATATGATACACACTGCGCATGAGCAAACAAGAAAACACTCTTGCTAATGTTACCTCATTCTTTCCCATCCACCCACCTATATGGCATAATGGTTGAGTTGAGACACAAGCGAAGAAAACCTTCCTTATAATTGACCAGGGCAATGCAGAGGTTCCTCACTTTCTAAGGCATCAGATCACCTCAGCTCTTGTTAAAAACACACATCGTCCCTGAGTTCCTTTTTCAGCAGGTCTGACATGGAATAAGTGTTTCTCTCAAGTTCCTAGGTGATGCTGCTACTGCAGAGATCGCACTTTGAGAGTCACTCAGGAACATGGTAAAGGAAAACAGATCCAACCTCCCATCTTTTAGGAGGATAGCTCCAGATGGCTTGGGATGGTGTGAACTCCTAAAAAATCTCTGGGTAGGTTTTTCACTGGGTGCCTTGTGTCATTAAACATTTCAGTGTGGACCTTGTTGGACTGCTTGGGTTGTTTTGCTGGCTAGGATAGGAGATTCTAAATACCTGTAGCATGGTGGGGAGAATCCACTGGTAGCCACTGAGAGAGAAGAGGTGATTGAAGTGCACAGCTGTGTTGATGACGGTGGCGGCATATTGCCTGAGCAGGGCACTGTCTTCCGGGTGGAGGATCAGGGCCCCATTGAACACATTGAGAAAAAGCATGATTTCATCTCCCCAGGGAAACTCGCTGGGCATGCCCAGGAACATTTCCTCCAGGAGCTGGATCCACAGGCTTTTCTGAAGGGTGTCCAGGCCGAACAGTTCCTTCCCAGCTGTGCAAACAAACAGCAGAGACAGAATTAGCCCCACACCAGGGCTGTCGGTAGGCACTTTGAGCAGGTCATCCATTGCCAGGGTGCTGCTGTCCGCTTGTTCCAGCTCTAGGATGGACCTGCTACTGCCAAAAAGCTTCTCAGCATAGTAACACTGCCACTGGCAGATGCTTGCTGGGTCTCAAAGGATTTTCACCAGCACCTCTTGAATTTGACTCTTTGGGCAAGACAGGACAAACATTTGCAGTAATTTCCTGCTAAATAAGCGGTAGCACTGAGAGCCATTCTTCCAGCTCCACAGCGCCCAGGGCTGGAGTGACAGGGATGATAATTTAAGTGACTTGTTCTAAATTCACCAAGGCAGCAGAGTTGGGGGGGTTACATGGCAACAGAGTGTGGAGGGGTCCCTGCTGGGTCCCTTGCTGTTTCTGTCTTAATTTAGGCATACCTCAGAGTGTAATACCGGGTGGAGTTTTGCAAAACCATACCCTTATGCAAATAGTCCCCAACGCCTATGTAGTTAATTTTTATTGACTTCAGAAGTTCCCCCATGTTTTTTCCCCCTAGAAAATTCATATTTTCCCACCCAGAAGCAACTGTTGCTCTGATTTGTCTCCCCCTCCCTCCCAAATTAGTGTAGCCTTCTTTCGACCTTAATACAGATCGTGGTTTGAAATGTATCTCCCACAGTCTTATGTATGACACCTTTGAGAGGTGGAGCCTTGCTGGAGGAAGGTGGTCACAGGGGGTGGGCCTTGAGGTGGATTAGTCCCACCCTACCTTCTGGAGAAGTCTGTTTATGCAGCAAGTCTCCTGTGGATGGGTGTGACCTAGGCCTCCTCAAGCTTCTGCCTCTAGCCACATGATGTCCACGATGAAAAACTGTATTTCCCCTCTGGAACTCTAAGCTGAATGTATCGCCCCTCCTTCCTTAAGTTGCTTGACTTTGGGTGTTCACTCACAGCAACAGATAAGAGTAACTAGTATATTCCTATTATTTGCTTAGGTGTTATACCATTACCCTACTACTTCTGCCCCTGTAAGGTTTAGCTTCAAGTGTGACCTCCAAGGCAGGTCCAGTACTGGTGTATCTGGGAATGTACTAGACATGTGAGTTTGGGCTCCATCTTGGAATTGGCAGACGGAGGAAAGAGAACAGCAGTCTGAGTTTTTAACAAATTCCTCAGGTGATTCTAGCACATAATCAAAGTGGTTCCCATAACGAGCAGGTCATAAAATACTCTGTGGGTTAGATTGAAACACAGACATTAGAAAAAGCCGAAGAGGAAAGGCTCCCTTCCTGCAGTACCTTGCGGGTCACTGAAGAGTGAAAACTCGGCATCAATTGCACTCCTAGGGAAGGAGGGCAGCCGGAGCAGGTCTTCCTGAAGCATGGAGACGTGTGACTGCTTGTGCGCTGTGGGGATCTTCTGGGTGAGGGAGATGAGAAACAGCACCCGCCCCACTTCCTCCAGCTTCCGCGTGAACACCTAGCAGAACAAGAGCAGAGGCTGCTGAATGCAGTTAGGGGCTTGAGAAGAGCAGAATGAAGAAATTGATGCTCATCAGTGACAAACCAGGCTGATGAAACAAAAGGAGGAACAATGGAATGAGGGAGACCTGCGATTTCTTTACCACTTAATCGACTCTCAGTTCCTGCTAGGTTTGCTCCTATTGGGGTTCTTGGGAAGCTCAAGGCCGACTTGTTGACGTGGTTTAGAATCATACAGGGTCAACTTGTGTGGGCGTCTTACATGAAGTCTGTCTCTAGCAGGGAGCCAGACATTTGGTTAAAAATGCTTCTGCCATTTCCATGGGTGTCTTAAGCTGGTGCTAGCCTTTCACAATTCTGAGCTTTTTTTTTTTTTAAAGAAAAAAGTGAAAAAGAATTTTGGAAAATCCTCTGAAGAAAAAAATAGAGGGGCCTTCCTTAATGCTCTTTGGACCTGAGTTAGCACGTCTTTGAATGTGGGTCCTTTGTCTCACTTCCATTTCTCTTGATAATCACTTGGAAGTTAACAAGGAATGAGCAATGGTTGAAGAAACATCTGAGCCAGACTTACATCGTTCTATATTGTCATTCTCCCCAGGAAACTGAAATATCTCACAATTCCAGCTTGGAGTACAGAGAGCAGGCACTCCATTTTATGACAGTGTTTCAAAGTATGTGTGTGTGTGTGTACATGTATATTTGTGTTTTGCGTGTGTGTGTGTGTATGTGTGTGTGTAGGGGAACACCTAAGGGCACATGTGTATGGAGGCCTCAGATTGATATTTTGATATATTCATCACTCTTGCACCTTACTCTTTTGAGGCTGAGTCTCTAATTAAACCCAGAGGTCACTTAAAGGGCTTGTCTGCTAGCCAGATTTCTCTAGGTGTTCCAAGGCTCTGCCTTCTGGGGCTGGCATTACAGATAGACCACCACACTTGCCCAGGACTTTATGTAGGATATAAGTCTTTTTGCTTACAGAGAAAATGCTTTAAGCACTAAGCTGTCTCCCTAGGCTTGAAATGTGAAGTAGTATTAATGATCATGCTCTCTGTTACCTTGCTACTGAAATGAAATTTCAGGATTACTTTGTTTACATTATTATATGTATTGTTTATATTAAAGATCTTTCAGTTTTGCTTGGTTCTGTACCTTTGAGCACATATTCAGTATCTTTTCTCTTTTTGTCCTTTTCCTTTTCCTTTTTATGCGCCTATATGTGGAGGCATGCGTGTGTGAGGATGTCTGTATGTTTGTTCATGTGTGTGGGCTAGCCAATGTGCACCGGAGAGTCCATGTATCCACTTTCAGGCTGGAATTGCAGGCAGGCTGCATGCTCACCTAGTATTTTATGAGTCTTGGAGCTCTGAGCTCTGGTCCTCTTGTTGGCATGGCATGTGCATTCACTGCTGAGCCATCTCTCCATCCCTTTTTGTCTTTTAAAGTAATTGAGGCAGAAAGTGGCAGCTATTTTTAAAATCACCAAAATGGTCTAATTTTATGTCATTCTAACTCATGAAAGAAATTTTTGAAGTCTCATGCCAAAATTAGCTTCCTTCATGCTTGCAAAAAGTTGAAATAATCAAGCATCTTTAAATTTTTATTTATGTATTTTATTAAAATAAAATTATAATTAAAATTGCCAATTTTGAAATTAAACCTACAAGTTTTACATATTTTGCCTACAAGTTCCTTGACTTTCCTTGTTTAATAATGAAAAGTTTTCATTATTAAACCTAAGTACAACTGCTTAACTGTTTTAAGACAGTGTAGAATTTTATGGAATTTTAAAAGATTTATGGTCAGATTACTGGTCAGTTTTTGGACTTCGAAGGAGTCTAATTTTTGGTCCTTAGATCAATGTTATTTTTCAGGCATATTTGACCCTTTATTATATACATATATATAATTTATTTATTTATTTATTTATTTACAAGGGAAATCACCCTGGATTGCTTTACCTCCTATTGCTTTGCTCTGGGTTTGTCCAGGCCCCACCGTCCAGGCCACTACCATATCTGCCCAACATTTTTACATGGGATCTGGGTATCTAAACTCAGGTCTTTTTGCTTGTAAGGCACAGGCTTTAATGATTGAGCCATTTTCCCAGTCTTCCTTTTACTTTTTATTAACTAGAGTAATGGGCTAACCAACTAAAAACCATATTATCATATATGTAATCAAAAATTTTGAAGCAGATTACCTAACCTGTCCACAAAGTCTGTCACCTTGAGTTTCCTGATTCGTTTGTGTCCACATCCTAAGGGTTGTAATTACCGCTATGTTCCACCTCACCTGGGTTATGTGTGTACTTTGAATCTTGTATTAAGCCAGGTCTTCCATCATTTACTATCTAAAGAGAAGACTAATGGACTCACAGAATCTTCAGGTCAGCAAAATTTTTGTAGATTATCCTCCAACAATAACACAGAACAAAAACGGAGTGGTTAAATACCTGTTTCTGAATGAGCTCCTGTCCCTTCTCTGGATGCATATGTACAAGGTTCAGCTGTGGAGATACTGACCTCCGGAAGGGGTAAATATCTCGAACATAGGTCTATGGAATAAGATTAAATGCAAAAAGAAGAAAATGAGTTCAAAGGGGACAAGTGGTGAGCTTCTGACCCAACCCAATGAAGAGCATCATTGCTATAGCCTTACCTTATTGTAGTGGATAAGGTTCCATCGTTTATCCATAAGGAAATAATGTGTTGACTGGGATTCTGGAATGTTGAAAAACTCCAGGCACTCCTAGAAAAATAACAACAAATGTAATAAATATGTATCAAGAGTATATCCTTGTTAAGTAGTAAACTGGAAAGACATAGGGTCATTTTTACCAGTATTTTGATACATTATTGTATATTACTTACATGCATATACAAATACACATAGACACAGATTTATCTAAAAACCATGTAGTATAAACTATTCTCACAGTGTTCAAAGTTGTAAAGTTTAATTCAGACCGAGTGACAGACAATGGAAGTACAGTGACACCTACTGGTCTTGATGTAAGAGGAATAATATGTTTATTAACGACATTAAGGATAATGCAACCCACAGTGCATTGACTACTTTGGTAAGTACTGAACTCAGTGCTTTCCAAGCATAGACCTTACATGTGCAAAGTCATATATCATGACCGGAGGAAAACAGGCTGTGAACTGAGAGGCCCTACCATTTGATTTATGTGTTACTGGCTGTGACAGAGCTAGAGTTTAGCACACCTTGCTCTTTTATCATCCAACATGAATACATAAGTGTTGAAGTTGGCTTGCTTCACTGGACCTTGGATAGTCTTCAAAGATCTCTAAGAATCCTAATGGAGGAATAAAGGTCCTTCTACTGAAATAGAACACACAAATTTGGCAAAAGAAATTTTTACAAGCCTTTTTCACGCTCACTGAGGTCCAGAGCTGCGTATCATAAAATAAGATTACAAAAGGTTTGGACTTCAGACGAATGAGTTATCTATACCAGCTTACTTATTACATTGCCTCAAGAACCTTACAGGACTCTTAGATATCAGCTGTGCTTCTTTGAAGGAGAATCATTTTAACTATTACAAATCCTTTCTTTAGCCACCTAATTTATTCTAAGGTATGTATTGCCATTTTGTCAACAATCCCTGCTTCACAAATAATCCAAAACTATACATATTCCACTGGGTACTTCAGCTGATAGAATTTCCCTTTGTGGGTAAAGCTGTGACACACTGAGACAGATTTGGCAAAGCCAGGAGTTCCTAGGAGTAAAATCCGAGGCAACTCTGTGTTGTGAGACAGAGCTTGCTGGAATTTGACTGCTTCAATGCAAAGTTGAAATGCCATTTAAAAGTAGGAGAATAATGTAAGCAAGTGTATAATAGAGGAGGAATTCTTGAGAGTCGGGAATCGAACATGCACATTTAAGGAAACATGCAATGAAATCCAAACAGATATTTAGTTATGGGACTTTAGGTGTCCATAAAATATCAGTTCTGTCAGAGAGCATCCCTACCTTCAGCAAGGCTTCAAACTGAGTATCTTCATGGACAGGTAACTGGGTTGGGATATCACATTCATTCTGTCCATGAACTACCAAGGTTTTGGTACCTAGAGAAAGTAAAAGATTTTGTATTGAAAGACTAAATCATTTTTTAAAAACTTAAAGTAAGCTGATTTCTCCTATTATTGAATTCTTAGTTTTGACACACAGCCTCATTATATCAAAGGCTGGATTTAAACTCACTAGGTAGCAAAGGATGAACTTGCACTTCCAATCATCCTGTCTCTGCCTCTGGAGTTCTAGGATGAAAAGTGCATGGCGCCATGCAAGGTTTATGTGATGCATGCTACACGAGCACTCTACTAACTGAGCTAAATCTTAGTGTGGGTGTCTGTATGGAGGCCAGGGTTTGATGTCAGCTGTCTTTCTCAGTTGCTCTCCATCTTATTTATTAATTTTTAAAAAGATTATTAGACCTGGAGCTCACCCACTTGGCTAGTTCACTTACTGTCTGTCACTGGCCCTCCCCTGACTGGTTGACCAACTAGTCCACGGATCTTGCTGCCTTCTCAGCACTGCAGTTATAGGTTACCATCCCAGATTTTGGGCACTTGGGAGCTGAACTCAGGTTCTCATGCGTGTGTGGCAAACATTCTCAACTAAGCCATTTTCTAGCTTCTCTATTATTAAGATTTTAATATAATCCATGTATTGTACTAAGTTCACTCCTTTGTTTATAGTTATGTATATTTTAAATATATTTGCTTGTTAAGTAATGATACTTACTATTTTATGGCACATCCAGTACTTTTATAGTACATCATAATTGTGTTTAAGCCTCATAACAAATCCACAAGATTAATGTTATTATTTTTATCTTGTACATGAGAAAACAGAGTTGATAACTTAAGGACATGTTTTTAGTGAAAGAGTCAAAATTCAAGCCCCAAGCATCATAACAAAAAGTATATTCTTGTGTTTAAAATGAGATGGTCAGGTAATAATAAATGAGAAAATGGAAAACAAGATATTAGAAAACACAAAACATATACCTGAAATATAGTTTAAAATGTCTGTTTTCTGTACTCCGTATGGATGAGCTTTTTTCTTCATATTTTAATTATAAATCCTTATGATCATCATGCTATGTTTGAATTTCTAATGATTTTATTCTTTTTAGACATGGCTTTCTTATCTAGCTTAGCCTGGCCTTGAACTTACTATCTTCCTGCCTCTGTCCCTCAGCTGGTATTGCAGGTATATGCCTCCACATGCAGCTTTGATATGCCTTGACTTTATTTTTTATTTTATATTTTTGTGTGCATGCATGTACACACACACACGTGTGTGTGTGTGTGTGTGTGTGTGTGTGTGTGTGTATGTGTGTATGTGTGTGTGTCTATTTGTACGTGTCTATTTGTACCAGAGGGCATTGTGTATGCTTGTGGAGGTCCAAGGGTGACTATAGGAATCACTCTGGATTTTGTTACTTCCTCTTTGCTTTGCTATGGAGTCTCCCAGGCCTTGCCTTCCATGGTTGTAAGTACAGACCGCTGCCATTGCTGCCTGGCATTTTTATGGGCATCTGGGATTCAAACTCAGGACTTTCTGTTTGCAAGACAGAGATGTAACCTCTTAAACTACCTCTCTAGTTCCTGCTTTGACTCTATTGAATGATGTCATATGAGTGATGACATGAGTTTCTGTGCTTTCATAAAAGCTGATCCCTTTTTTGAATACTATTCACAGTATATAAATGTGCAGTTATCTCTCATTGAGCTTATCATAAGTAAGGTAGGGTGAGCAGCACTATATACCTGGAAACTCACATATTCTCATGATTGTAAAGTACAAGTTGTATTTCTATATCACACACAAAGAGAGTCAGCTTTGAAAATGATGCTATTTTCCAATTACTAATCTCGGTTCTAGGGCTAATAATACATAGGAGTACAGGCCTCTGTGATGCTAGAATCTGTGTTCGCTGTTATGTATAAAACAGTCTTCTATGTCAGTGCCTGTATCATCTCATATTTTCACAGTCACTGCACAAGGATAAAAGATCGGCAAAGTCTTCCTCTCAAGGGCAAAGGAGCTATGCTAATTGAAAGGAAACGGTATCTAGACTTCATGTCCCACTTCATGCTCCTTTGCATTTCTCATTCCCATTTTTCTCTCTTCCAATTTTTCATAACGCCATCTCTCGTTCAATTTACAAAGGACTGGTGTCCTTGCCATTCACACAAATACCATTCTCGTGGCGGTGCCAAAAGCTTACTCACAAAGGCTTTCACTTCAGCTGGCCTTGTGCGATAGACTTAAATAAATCTTTCACCTTGGCTGCCTTTCAAGGACTGATTCATGTGGACTCCGTTCTGATGTCTCCCTTTTCATCCCACAACTCTTGACTTTTTTCAAAGGGGCTATTGTATTTCTTCTGACTGAACTAAAGAAAATTCTTGGATGCACCAGTACTTGAGATTAGAACTTTGAAGATTTTCTAATGAATGAAAGAATCTCATAATCTTTCATATATATATACATGAATATGATATATATCACACACACACACACACACACACACACACACACACACACACACACACACTCATACAGATTACCTGGCATGGAAGCTGTGACCAGGAGTTTTACTTCGCACTGCTCTTTCTTCATCGTCTGCTTGAGGTCCTTGAAGAAGAGGCCTTCCACATACCCTACCACCTCCCAGAGGAAGGTCAGAGTAGCAGAAATGGCATCCATCCCCCACTCACAGGGGGTCCTCACAAAGTACATGATCAATCCCACCTGTACCAGAACCAGAAGAGCCACAAAATCACCCTGTGCTCATGTTCTCATTTCCTTGGCCTTTCTTTTTTAAATTAAACCTCGGCTCTCATATTCTCTCTAATGCTTTTCTAATGCTTTCGACAGGAGTAATCAGGAAAAGACGTAGCAGAAAACTGACTAACCAAGCTTTCACGTATTTTTAATGTGCCATTAAAATGACTAATTCTTAAGCAGAAGGCCAAGGATCATCTTTTTTCTTTCTATTTTTGCTCGTACACATGTGTGTGTGAGGCTATGTGTAGAAGAAGGCATTTGAGTGTGTGTGCCTGTGGAGTTCCCATGGGTGACAGCAGGAATCATCCTGGAACGCTTTATCTCCTTACTGTTTGGCTCTGAGGTTTCCCAGGCTCTACCTTACAGGGCTGGAATTGCCAACCTTGCTGTTTCCACCAGGCATTTTTCTGAGGCCCTTCTGCTTGCAAGGGAAAAGCTTTAACTCCCGAACCATTTTCCCAGCCCCGAAGATCATCTTTATGGACATTTTATCACCTGGATGTTAGAATGTTGAGTCATAAAAAAAGTTCTGTATATGATGCTTGTCCCCAACTTCATTTTTAGTTAAGAGTTTAATGTGTGTAACAGATCAGATGTAAGAATTCTTTGAAAAGCTAAATCAGTGAACTAATATTTTTGTGTACCCTTTAGAATTATTTTGAATGAAATGTGTCCTTTCACACCTATTTAAACTGATGTTTAAAATGTCATATCACAAGTACATTTATAAAGAAGAGGTAAAATGTGTTAGCGTATCCATTAAAATAAGGGTTGACTATAATTGAAATATTGGATGAAATAACTTTTGACTACTTTACTGAATAGTGCACAGCACAATCAAAAAAAATTAATGCAAGCTTTTAATCCCCTGCAATTTTTAGCTATGGTTTCTCAAGAAATTTAGTAGCCTAAGAAAACTTCAAAAGGGCTATTATATTTTTTCTGATTGTATTAAACAAAGATTCTTGGATATACTCAGTACTTGGGTTTAGAACCAGTTATGCTGACGAAAATCAAAGGCGATACAGCTAGGACTTAGAATGAGTACAAGACTTGGCAGGAGATGTTCCAGATGAAACGCCCTAGGCTGCTGTCACTGAGCAGGAGGTTTTCCTATGCTGGCATCAAGTGGGACTCGCAGGAGAGCTCAGGGAGCCCTTCAACAGTAGTGGGAGTTGAGGCCAGGCTGAGTCTCCCAACAGACCCTCCGGGAACAGACAAGCGTCAGGTGTCACAGGCTTCAGCTTCTGCTCACAAGGAATCCAGCAACTATTCAAGGAACATTGTCTCCGAGTGGAAACACAAGGGGTAGAACATGGAACAAAGCCTCCCACTTCTCTCCACTTTCTTGTAGTTCTTAGAAGCCAAAACAGTGGGAAGGAAGAGAATTACTAGAGATGAAACATTTTTATCCAAGAGTGAATACTGTCAAGAAATACATTCTGGGGCCAGTGTGAACATAAACATGGATTGGATATTTATTTTTATTTTTTCCCTTTCCAGCCAACAAGTGGGTACTCAGGAAAGAGGCCAGATTAGTCATAGACAAGAGAAAAGAATTGCAGACATTCCCCGAATTCCAGATTTGTAAGTGAGTTCAATTTATCACCCTTGTATGGATGCCTGTGCTAAAAAGAAAAAGAAATTCTCTCAGCAAAGATAATCATTTGAATATCTGTCTGTCTAGACTGAGGATTAATTTGAAAGCACAGTCATCATATCCTAGTCCCTAAATTGCATATTCATTAAGGATATAAGATGTAGAATCTGAAGAAACTGGCAAATCCTGGGGGAGGGGTCAGCAAGAAGCTGTTAGAACAGGTTAAAGTGTCTGGAAAGTATTCTATTAACTCAGAAAGACAAAAGCCTCATGTTCCCTCTCATATGTGGTTTATAGCTTGTTGTGTGTATATATGCATGTATCTGAAGAAAATATATTGAGAGAAACCTAAAAAACTAGAAAGGAAACCAATAGAGAGTTTAAAGAGGGCTGAGAAAGGAGGGGCAAAGGCATATGTGACATGAAAATAAGAAGGAGACTGGAGAGAAGGCGGGGGGGGAGGAGGAAAGGAGGAGCTACTTTTTTGATAATATCATAATCATATCTAAAACTGCATTCTTTTTAGAAAAAGGACTGTTAAGAAAAATTATATTTATATTTTTTCTAAGGAATCTGTATGTTTACGTGTGTGTGTGTGTGTTTGATTGTGTATTTGTCACAGTTAGACTCAAATGTCAACTTGATAGTTGAGGGTTTGAGCTCTGGGCACATTTGTGGTTGCGTTAAGCCCAGAGCAAACCTGCAGGAGATTATCTGGCTGTTGGGAAAGGCCCAGGTGGGTGGGATTAGGCCCAGGTGTAAAATACAGAGAGCTGGTTGAGAGAGTTGGCATCCTTGTGGATACTTGGCCAGACATACTGGTCTGGCAAGTAAGGATTGTCCCTCTCTCAGCCATTATGTAGAAATGGCATGGTCAGTTCCCTAGGCCCTGGTATTGGTGCATGCTCTCCCATCAAGCTGGATAGACTGTAACCAGACTATTGTAACAAAATAAACACCTTGTTCCCTTAAGTAGTTTGATGGTCATTTATCAACAACCATGCAGGCAAACTGCAACAGTGTTTGATTGTGTATTATATGTGTGTGTGTGTGTGTGTGTGTGTGTGTGTGTGTGTGTGCACCATGTATGTATATATATATGTTAAAAGGTAAAGTAGAAAAAGGATGAAAAAGACTAAAAATGATATGAACTGACAGGAAGAAGTTATATAATGCTAAAAGCACACTTACCAAATAGCCATAATATAACCACAGATTATGTTAGGCAGGGTGTTTGCTAACAATAATGGTAAATTCAGCTGACTGTGATTCACCTTTAGTCACACAATTACTATAAATTTATTGGGGGGGGGGTGAGAAATCTCCTATGATGTTTCCCCAACTTCTTCCTACATTGTTTTGACTCTGTTAGCTTCTGAGACTCACCAAGTAGTTGAAGAGGATGTGAGATGTCTGGGCTGGAAAGTCTCCGATGTTCAAGAGAAGCTTGCGCAGCATGTACATTAACTCATCCTGGAAGAGCAGAATTTTTAATGTCTCACTCACCTGCCATTTGTATTCATGTCTTGAAAACTGATGGCCACATTCCTGACTTTTGTGGATCTGGTAACTTCAATTGTGTTCTCAACATTTTAGCATAATACATAGGATACAAATCATAGATAATGCATGGCTTCTGTGATTCTTCGCATTTTAGTTATCTGGAACACTTTTTTCTCATGAGCTAACAAAAATATCACTGAGCAAGAAACTTTACATGGTACTGATAGGTCATCTGTAAATCACTTGGGACCTTTGTACTTGCTCAATTTTCTATGGCTACCAGATGTGATGGAATGTGAGGAGGACTTAATCTGAAAAATCATGGAAAAAATCTGCATTAATTGAAAATCTGCATTAATTCTGTCCCTGGGTTTCATGTCAATGACATGAACTGAAGTCTAGGAGAAACAAATTAGAATCTGTATTTAATCTTTCTTTCCAGAAACTAAGGTCAATCTTCCAATGAATGTGATGGTATCAAGGAAATAAACAAATATTTGTTAATCATCAATCAATGTGTGTTTGCTTTGTCCAGAAAACTACATTTATTCAACATGTTATGATCATCTTGTAAATTATCTTTTTGGCTAATGGAGATGATAAAATAATTAAATAATCCTATTGGCATCTCGGGCTGCCAGTCAGAACTCAATAAACATATCTAACACTAAGAACATCACACTGAAATTAATATTTGTTTAGAATATTAAGCATCTTGCAGTCTTGGGGTTAGTATTACTATGTACTAGACCCATATGGAGACACTAATCCATAGAGAAAGTATAAGGAACACAGCAGCATTTCATATTGCTTGGCACTGTCTAAAGAGTATATATGAGTTGTGGGTCAGGGGACACTGCTTTGGCATGCTCAGCACTTGGAAGGACTTGGCTCTCTCTCTCTCTCTCTCTCTCTCTCTCTCTCTCTCTCTGTCTGTCTGTCTCTCTCTCTCAGCTCTCTCTCTCAGCAGTGCTCACACTCATAGCCACACTGTCAAGGAACAGGACTTTACTTGTCTATTGCTGATGGTCAGTTTTTCCAGAAAATGTCGAAGGACCGTGGATGGATCTTCAATCAGACAGTTCCACAAGACTTGCTGGGCCACTGCACTCACTTTAGAAGAGAAAGAAAATAGGTAGAGACAAGTCTGTCAGACATAGTTAAACATCAGCTCTGCTTTAATCAGTCCTTTCTTTTTACTTTACAAAGGTTCTTAGAACAATCTGTCTGTGAAAGGTGAATGTTGTTTGTGTTTTTTTTTTTTCTGGATTTTTCTGCACATAAAGATAAGCAATGGAATGAAAGAAGGCCTTTCGGTCTCATCACTGCTTTTATAGACCATACCTTGGCAAATACAGGGGGTTGTCTCTGTTGTGAAAAATAATCCAATATTATCAATGTAAGTCTGTATTAAAATCCTATTTCATTGCTTTTTTGTGCAAATTCTTAAGGCACTTATTTAATTTTTAAAAATATACTTTGCTTAAAATGCAAATGAACTAGAGACAATCTTTTACTATCTACACAGATTCTCTAAATATTATCTATTTCAGCAAGATACAGTAGTTAAGTCAGCAGCAATTAGGTTCCTGCTTCTAATGATAGCAGCCTAGAAATAAGTAATTAAAACTATTGAGAAAGTGCTGTTTCTTTGGAAAAAGCAGTCAGGCTAAGATTGCCTGGACATATTGGGAAAAGGAAGCACACATATGGTGGGGTCAACATGGGATGCTTTCCAGTTTAAACAGAGTTCACCACTTCCATTTGCTTTCTAGACTATGAGTTTAGAATGTAAACATACATTTATCATTCAGCCTGTATTTTGAATGGATGATTAATTAGGTTGACCATCTAATTAAAATCATTTAAGAATAAAAACTCTGAAAATCAATAATACATGTTTTGGTTTCAGAAACATCTAAATAATTAAAATAGATGTTTGTGTGTGTGAGTGAATGTGCTTGTACTCTGGAAATTGAACTACATGGTTTCACCTGCAAGGCAAAGGCTTCAACACTGAGCTTCCTTACTCAGCCCTGGTATGGAATTTTTAAGTTGAAATTGGCTGTCAAAATATCTTTTTAATACTTTTTACATTTCTCATTGCTTCAGTAAACCAGGATAATGTTGAAATGTGGAAAATGCAGAAAAACATGGAGGAAAAAATAAAGGTGCTAAATTCACGCATCGTGGGAACAGTCATTAAGACTGCATTATGTTCTTTTACATGCATGAAAACAGTGCTTACATATATTTTAAAACACCATGTGAACATAAAATATTATTTCATATTCTGTGCTTTACTTAGCAGTATGAAGAACACTTACAGGTTAATATAGTAGCATCGAATTTGTATTGAGTAGAGAATACAGGTCATACAGTGGTCCAAGATTAACCTGTTCTTGGAAAATTAAATTATTTCTAAATATTACTAATGACATATAATATCTAATGTTCAATGTCATTTACATTGTTATATAACCTTTATCATTGTTTAGGAAATTACAAAAACCAATTCTGAGTCTAAGGATTTTAGACTTTTCAGTGTTTCAAAATAATTGTGCCAACTTTAAACTCCATCAGTAAGGTTTTTGGATGGTCCTTTTCTTACCTCCTTACCAACTGTGGATATTTTCATTTGAAACTGTTTTTGCCATTTATATAACTGTGATGTAAGTTTTTTTTTAAGCAATAGTGTTCTTCACAGGTATCACTGTCTCAGGGCATGCTTATATCCTTTGTCCATTTTTCTTGGGGCTTTTAAAAGTTATTATTGAGTTTCAATATTAAGAATATCAAATATCAAATTGTCCCCTTTGGTTGCACAATATATGAAAAACTCATAAAATATTCATTTTCCTTAGACCTGGAGACACAATGCTGTGATCCCAGCTACTTTGGAGACTAAGACAGGAGGATTGAAAATTTATGTTATACTATGAGGTCCTGTCTCAAAAAATTCTGCAAAACATTTAAGAAGGGTTTGTGGGGTATTGTTTAACATATGAAGGACCTTGGGTTTAATACCCAGCATTGAACAACAATGATAACAAATAGAATACTAACCCTCCATTTGTTACAATTTTAACTCATCTCGATTACAACCTTTACTTTTATTTTTTTTTGTTCGTCTTTTCTTTAGTCTGTCTGGAAAGGTGCTCAAATAGGAAAAGAAGACTTGGTTATCTTTTAAAAGTAGTTTATTATGTGTGTGTGTGTGTGTGTGTGTGTGTGTGAGAGAGAGAGAGAGAGAGAGAGAGAGAGAGAGAGAGACAGAGAGAGGGAAGACAGCACATGCATGACACATCACATGTGTGGAAATTAGAGGATAAGTAGCTTTTGGAAGTTATTTCTTTCTTTCCACCATACAAACTTTCTGGTGAACCCTGGTCACTAGGTTTGTGAGCAGGGGCTTTAACTACTTTGCTAGCCTCCAAAAGCCAAGATTTCTAAGGTCGCAAAAATCACTGTTTGATTTCCTGGTGGTCAAATATGTACTGCTATGTTCTCGGGTCACAGTGTTCTTGGACTCAACAACCTATTTTAAATGCATTTTTTTTGAAAATGGTGGTATAAATGATGGGAGAAAGTATTCTTTGATGAAAATTTATAAGATGTGCACAGAACAATCCAAAATGTGATTAGAAGATAATGTATCCAGGAGCTGTCTGCTGTTTACACATATGCACAGTTTAATAGCGTAATTTTATGATTGGCCAAACAGATACCTGCTACGCCATCTTCGCGCACCTCACCATCCTCCATTAGATGAACGATGGGAAGGACGGCTGCACAGATGCATGCTGGGAACACTGCTTGTGGGGGCTGCGGCACATGGTGGTTTGGTGTATGTTCGGTGGTATGCTCTTCATCTGAAAGGAGAGACAAAACTCCAGTGCAGTAACAATATGCAATTCAAACACTGTCTACAGTCCAGAATGCACTAGAATTTTTTAAGATGTCAGTCACACAGAGTGCCTCCCCATGAAAAAACAAATAACAAAACCCATGTACTTCCTAAGCACTGGCATTTTTCTTATTTTGTAGAGAAGTATAGACATTCTGAGATGAGCAGATTTGCTCCTAACATGACATCAGAGAAGATAAGCTCTGGGTGATGACCAAGGCATTTTTCATAGATGTGGCTTGTTATATATACGAGTGTGAGAGATGGTGAGTATTAAAGTGTGGGAGCAGAAAACACACACATTTTAATGTGAATAACAACACACTTGTACTAGTGTCTCTGTCTTTGTTGATGATATAAACAATATTAAATATATAATTAGAATTATGAATTAGAACAAAGTTATATCTAGTAAGCAAAATAACAGGAAATGCATTTAAAACTTGTTAATGTAAAAATAAAATTGTTTTAATTATTAATAAAATAAGTCATTCTTCTAAAGTATAAAGAACTATGAATCTTTGATTCTCCTATTTGAAATTAAATGGTTATTTGGGATTCTAGATAGTCCCCATGAAGAACAGTAAGGTAAGAGATTTACTCAGTTGCTTGCTCTCAATCCTGCTTTTCCAACTGAAGCATGTAGAATACTTGAACACAGATAAAAGATAATGATGGATAGACAGATTGTGATAGACAGATAGATGGAAAGTAGGGATAGATAAATAAATAGATAGATAGATAGATAGATAGATAGATAGATAGATAGATAGGCAGACAGACAGACAGACAGACAGATAGTGATAGACTAGGGAAATACTTCTGGAATAATGATCTCAAAGTCTTTGATACAAATCAGGGAGAACACTGGCAAACATTGTAAAAACAACCTCAGAGCTTTTCAGTCACCCTAAGAAGAGAAGTGAGAGGAATTGATTGGTGAAGAGAAGGGAGAACGGGAAAAGAAGAAGGGAAGGGGGCAGGAACAATGACTCATTTTTGTTTATATAAAAGGAAAATTCTTAATTAAAAAAAAAGAAGAACCTTGATAAAATGCACTCTATATCTGGCTTTAACTTCCCTGTTCACTTCTGCCTATCCTCAGCCCTTTTGCAGCCTTAACAATGACCAGCCTCACCCCTGTGGCAGCCACTGGGACTGGAGGTCTTCAGGGAGCCAGCATCAGAGAACTAGCACTATTTGATTTACTCAGCAGGTCCTTGGGTCAGTCTTTATTTGACCTGGTTCAAAGTTTAACACGAACTTTATACTTTAGATACTTGTCAAAAAGCCAAGTACAATGTTTAACATTGCTACTGCCTGAGATTCTTAATATCAGCTGGAACAAGAAGAGACTTGCTCCAGAACCTTGAAAGGAATGTCTGGGGACAGATTTCTAGGTGGTGTGTGTGTGCTTGTTAATTTTTGACATATTCTGTGCATCTCAATGACTGCATGCATGTAGAGAGGTATTACACACCCATGAAAGACGTGAGGTTTAAGCCTCCATTGTTAAAGTATCCTGAAACACTGTAAAAAGCAGAAAGTGAGGAAGTGAAGACCAAGTAGAATTTTACCTCCTGGAGCCCAGAGCCCAGAGGCATGCTCCAGTACATTTGTAGTGGCCCTGGCAGAGGCCGAGGGATTTATTAATGTAAGACACTTGAAATTCTCAGTCGTATCTCACCAGACCACTGATCTCACTAAGAGAGTTCACAGATCACACACAGCTAGTTTATAAAACTAGTTTCAGAAGGTCACTAATAAAAATATGGCTACCTATAGCAATGACAACTCTTAAGCATGAAAAGGAGCTGCTACAATACTGTGAACTTAAACTATCTACTTTTCAATAAAAATGTAAGACATAGCAAAACAAGGAAACTCATACAGTAATAATGAGAATTGATAGAAACTGTCTGTAGGAAGCTTTGATGTAGGCTTAGCAGGCAATAGCATGAATGTAGAGGTCAGGGGACAATTTTAGGAAGTTGATTTTCTCTTTCCATAACGTGGTCTCTCAGGGAATGAATTCAGGTTGTGGAGTTTGTTCACAGGTGACTTTACTCACTGAGCCATCTTGTGAACCCCATATCTTATATTTTAAAATGACAGATGTAATCTCAGTTTATCCACTAAGTGTAAATAGACTAAATACTTAAAATGAAAGGCAAAATTAGCAGAATGGATAGAAAAAAAAAACCCCATAAACTTGGCTCAAATACATGTTGTGTACAAAAGTCATAATACAATTTTGAAGGCACAAATAAGATGAAAAGAAACATATGCTATGTAAATAGTAATCACAAGAGAGCTAGAATGGAGATATTAAAACTAGACAAAGTATACTTTAAGAGAAAGTTTTAACTAGAGGCAAAGAAGGATATGGTACAAATGATAAAAGGTCAACCTACCAGAAAGATAAACAATACACAGAGATACACACTGACAGCTCTAAAGCATATTAAACAAAAAGCATAATTTAATAATAGTCCCTGAGACTACGCCTTTTTCAATAACAGAACTGCTGGACAAAACTCAGAATTCAACAAGGAATTTGAAGGCCTCAACAACACTATAAGCCAGGTAGACCCAACTCATTCATAGATAAAAGATTCCTCTCTAGCCCTGAATAGAATGTGTTATCGTAAGAGTCTAAGAGGTTAAATTGTAATCTGCCTTCCACCCCCACCTCATCATACATGAAGAATCAGACTTCATATAAGAACAGCATGAACTTTAGTCTTTCAGTGATGGTGAAATTTTTTCACAACATCTTAAAGCATCCTGTGGCCTCACACTAGAACCATTGGGGGAAGTTTTTAAAAATACCCTCAGAGATTTCAATTTGGTCTTGGGTGTGGTATGGCCTGGATGTTTTTATAAAAACTTCCCAGCTTATTTCATGTAGAGTCAGGGCAACAGGAGCTGGCAATGCCCTTCAAAGCCCCAGGGGATGGTATGTGTAGTGAAATTGAAACATAGCAAACTTAAAAGTCACAAATCCCAAGCTGAGGCATCAAACAATGAACATTAATGGACTTAATGAACATTAATGAGTAAGGATAATGAGGTAAGACAAAGATACTGGTCATAAAATGTTTCAGGTCATGAAAGTCACACGAGTAATATGTTTACAGGAGGACACACCTTCAGCACTGACCGCTGAGCGCACTGACCAGACGGACCCTCGGCGGAAGGAGTAATTCCTATGGGAAGTGCTTGAAGTACAGGATGGACTCACAGATAGTCGGCGGGAGGCCAGGTTGGTGACTTCTTCTACTGGCAAACAAAATGGGAAATGTGAATTTTGGTCTCATAAATTTATCATCATCATGCCTATATCAAGCACAACTGCTCACAGAGTGTAAGACTAAGTAATTTACTGCTAAGAAAACAAATCAAGCAATACCTCAAAAATTTCTGTAGAAACAGAAAATTCCTTCTTAAAATTTCTACCAAAGCAGAACAGAGAATCACTAAATTTAGATTGGCTCACAAAGGATTTTCTGATACCCATCAACAAACTATGCTTGTGAAGGTTGAAAGTGATTCATGGATTTTAATGAGAGAGTACTTGTGCATCTACTGTTTTATGGATTCTGGATTCAGCTCTTTCCTGAATCACTACCAGTACTTGGGCTGTCGCAGACTGACTCATTCAATGTGGCCATCATCCCCAAAAAAGCAGAAAAACTCTGAACTTTACGAAACAGCAACTTTCCCTTCTTTTTGGTTAGTGTATGAGAAGGTATCAGAGTGATGGAAGGGGAGCACATTGCTACATGTCACATAGCATCACTAATGTCTATTTGAATGTCCTTGGAATGCAGCCCCCTCAGGAAATCCTGGGTGGGAAAGGCACCTTCTTCTTCAGGCTCTGAGTTGGGGGTGCAGGTGGGCTCGTAGCAAGCTTCTTGGGTGATGGGGATGGCGGTGATGAGGCTGGCTTCTCTGCCAAGACGCTTTTTCTCTTCCTCCTGCTGCAAGTTCTTTAAGATGTGCTCTGCCCTTTGATGGGAGCGGGACACAGCCCGGGCAGAGAAGGATTTCTGCAGAGGAATGAAAACAAGTTGATGGCAGCTCTGAGCATAAGACCCTAGACAGAAAGTAATAAAAGGTGGTAATTTGTCCTCCAGAAAGCTTAGGCTATCTGTGATCTACTTCCATGGGGATTTAGGTTTCTATGAAATTTCATAGTTTGTGATTTTTTTGATCATTCAAAATGTCTGTAATATCTGGAAACAATCCTATTTCACTCTTTCAGATGATATCAGTGATTTGTTGTTTAAACATTAAGACCAAGTTTTTTTTTGTACTTTTTTATTATTAATACATTTTTATTATTATTTCAGCTCATACAAACTTAATAGGTACACCAGTTCCCTCCCTCCCTCCTCCTACCCCCATACCCCCTGCTCCCCCTCCCCACCCCTCTCCCTCCCCATCCCCTGGTGCCTCCCGCCCTAATTCCCAGAGAGTCCTTTCTTGTGCATGCCTGATTTTTCTCTGGGCCCTTCTCTCTGATGACGTACAAGGACCCAGTGGCCTTTCCCTGAACCCTTTCCTGTGTTCCCCTTAGGTATAGGAATACTGCTGTGGCTGCCAATCCCTTGCCTCCAAGGATCTTGGTGCCTTTAGCAGATGCTAGACCTTGTGAGGTCAATAATGTGTTGGACAATGCGCAGGGCATGTAAAGTCCAATTATGATTGCTTCAGCCTTAACTTGTATGGAGTATCTTGCATATCATTGCTCCTCCCATTCTTTTGCTCTTACACTCTTACCGCCCCCTCTTCCGCAAATTTCCCTGAGCTTCAGGATAGGGAGAGATTAGGCTGGCCTAGTTCTAGGTGAAGACCGAGTTTTATTAAGCTGGCTTTAAATGAAATATGTTCATACACAGCATTGGTAAAATGGGAAGTCAGATTCGTGGAAAAAAAGGAAAAATGAAGATAAAGCATTCTCATAAACCATTTGGTTATATAATTCATTTCATTGTTGCCACCCAAGTATTAGCATACTCTGAATATCATTTATAGGATTCTGAATTTTTTTGTAGAGCACATTACTGAATATAAATTAGGGAAGCCAATATGTCATTCAGATTAGATGCAAAATTCAATTCCTTATTTACTACTGGCAAAGACACAAGGGGAAATCATTAAGGCCAACTTGCTCTTCCATACCTGAAACATAAGGAAAGGTATAGGAGAGAAAAGTCATTCTTTCAATGACTATTGTATCATGCTGCTTATGAGACACATGGCAAGAGCTTTTGGGATGGATGGAGTCATCAGTCAGAGCAAAGAAATGACCATTGGAGTCCTGCCCTACTAAGGAAGCTGTGCTTTCATTTATGTACCACAGCGTTTCCACTTTTCTCTCTTGACTGAGGCGGACAGGTGATCTAAAGGACTTCTTTCAATTCTACTTTTCTCTATTGACTGAGATGGACAGGCGATCTCAGCTGCTTTTCTAAAGGACTTCATCCCCAGAAGTCCTATTTTGTAGAATATCAACATAAGACTAAATATTTACTAGGATGAATGAATGACCTAACATCAGTTAAGAACATTTGATCACATAGCAGTTAGCTTTTAGAGCCATGTAGCTAAGCTGACTTACCGTAAGGCATAAGAATTAGGGAATGTGAAAAAGAAAATTAAATTGCAAAGGAAGAAACTGGTTTCAAATTCTCGCTGGGAAAGATTTGGTGGCTCAAGGGAACCCACACCTGTTTGGGAAGGGAGCCAAAGACATTACAAGAGTGGATCAGATTTGGATTGCTGCACATAAGAGAGGAGGCAGGTGAAACTTCACCAGAGGAACATCAGGCATAGCATAGCACACATGGGAGAGTTTAAGTAGCACAAGCAAATTGTGATGGAGAAAAAGTTCAAAATAATAATTTCCCTGAGAAAACTGTAAATGCCTAGAACAGCTAGAAATGGCATCCAAAACGTTTAACATAACTTCATCTACTTAACTCTTTTTGGAGAAGTATGGATTAAAGAATCAGGGATTTAGCTTGTCATTCAAAATGTCATTCATGCTCTCTCTCTAGCACATGTACACACACAAAACTGAAGTTCCTTTCAAAAGTCATTTCTGTGTTGAAAATTTCTGGACAGACTGATTAGAACTTCCTGACTGGGGAAAGTTGGAATGTTACAGATTGAAAGCTAGAATTATCTTGGGATATCTTTAGTTTTCTTAATAGTCTCTTATGACCCACCTCTGTGCCTGAACTAACATCCTTGTGACTATCAGGTAAAACCTTTGCAATTATTAACATACCAGAGATTCCACCAACCCCAATGTTAATGCTACATGGTCTCACTTGAAGCAAAGAACCCCGTTCTTGTTCTGTAACCTTCCCAACTGATGTCTCCAATAGCATATTTGATAAACTCATTGATTATGACCTTTTCTGTTTTGTGACTATAAAGATTCATGTAGCTTCTTCCATGGTAAAGTGTGTTATAAAATATAATAAAATCTATGCATCACTAATACTTGGCTCAGAATAAGCTACCTCATATTTCCCTTGGAGGAAGAATCATGTTTTCCCTTGATATAGAAAGCATATTATTGTATAAAAATAAGGTATAAAGTAAAATAGCAGAATGTTATCTTGTAAAATGTATCAAGTATAATTTATATACCAGCTTTAGACACTAGTGGGAATATGTTCATGGAAATTATGATGGATTTGTGCAAAATGTGTTATTTTTCTAGTTTTGCTTTATTTTTCTGTGTTTTAAAACATTAGTCTTAATTTAGAGGGGTGCTGTTTGACAGGTAGACAGACATAGTTGAGGATTCATTTCATATGAAAGCACATATTCTCAATTGTTTTGTCTGCAGATAAACTTAGTTGCTTGTGAAGTACACTACATGCAGCAATGATCTGCAAGTGCAGTGGAAGACATGGGGTTTCAAGGTGATTGTGATGATGATGGGGTGACAATAAAATCAGCAATAAATAAGGAGGTGGGAGTTGTTGGCTCTCTCTCTTACTCTTGGAGGTCCCATACATTTAACCTTAGGTAGTTTACACACTGCACATTAAATGAATATGTTTCATAAGAAACAGCAGGTAAGAAGTCAGTACCTTATATTTTAACAGCTTTATAGAGTAGTTGTTGCATTGATTATGAGACAGATCTGTTGGTTTGGAAGTCTGCAAATGTTTACTCCCAGATACTAATTTTTCTCTTTGCTAGAATAAGGCCCTCTGTGGATATTTTTATGTTTTAAATTATGTTTTCATATATGAGGGAATCTGGCAGGTGGGGCAAAGGATTATAAAGGGGAAAGGAATGGGGATGAGGCTTGGGACTAAGAAATGAAAACTGAATATATTATGAATTCACTATATTCATGTATGCAACATTGAAAAAAGGAATGGACAAAGATTAAAAACACATCTTCATGTAAAATAATTATATTTTCATGAGAAAAATGAACTAGTGGTTTCACCCTTTCATCCCTCTGCCCTTTTCAATACATGCCATGCAATGCAGATACAGGGAAAGAAAATATCTGTTACTCACAGACTGGTCTTCATTGATGGGGTCCTGGACACTCCCACTGCACTGAGGGACCCAGGGAGGGTCAAACATGGGCACGGATGGCATTCCGAGCACTGGCGAGGGCAGGGTGAAGTTTATACTGGGAGGCGGGATCTGTTCATTGATATCAGAAGAAAGAAGTGAGTAAGATACAGTATAAGCTGGAATGAGTCTAACTAAGCCTCAACTGCCTTTGTCAGTGTTAAGGTCTAGGTGTTAAGGATAAGCAAACACCGGAGTAAAAAGGCTGTTTTCTAAGGATTTTCTTTTATAGGACACAGAGTATATCTCTCTGGACCTCAGGTTTACTCATCAGTAAAATGAAGGTTTCAATGAAATTGTCTTTAGTTGTGCCAATCACCTTTATTCTCTCCTAAACAGCTATGGGTATAGAGAACAAATTGCATAGGTTGGTCAACTTCAACTTAATGTGCTCACCTTCAGGGACAGTAGCAGGAGGCTCTGGCTTTTAGTGACTTGGACTTGATTCTCTTACTCTCCATTCTTGTACATTTCAACTTTTCCTATCAGCCAGAATTCATCCATGTGTGAACTAAGTTTACTAATATAATCAGAGAGGAAAAAGATGTATCCTTTGACTATGTACTATGACTCTGAGCTTCACAGTTTTATATGAGCCTTGGGTTGGTTTTGCTGATCTAGTTTCTCTGTGAGAATATTCCTCACCTTGAAAATCTGCTGTGCTCCCTCCTCCATCCGGGGCCAGACTTGATATCGAAACCTCCAAAGGGTGTGGAACTTGAGGACGGCATTCAGTCTCTGTACTGTCTCGGGATGGTGGAACTCAGACATCAGCATGTCTGATACGGCCTCGGGGACCTTCACCGCACACAGCAGGAACATGGCAGCTAGAGACAGTCAACAACAGCTCATCAGCTGTGCATCTTAAAATGTTGCTGTATCTCTGGGCTTGAGATGAGGGCACGAGAGAACTGTTTCTCTCTCCTGACAACTACTCCTAGCCAATTAGCAGAGCTGGGCCCCAGTAGTGACTAATACCACATTGTTTCAGCCACTAGAAACGGGTCCAAACTTCGTTCTGTCTGTGTCATCTAGAACTTGAACATCATGATCATTTTAGTAGGATACTCACTTTAAGCAAAGCTTCTTTCAATTCACAGTGGAAGGTGAGTACCAGAAAGGGTAAGATATTTCAGGAACATATTTCTTACAGTATGATATAAAAGGATAGATGCAAACTAAATATCTACTTCTGGGTCTTGATTAACTAAGCTATGGGGAATATCCACTCATTCAATAGAATATTTTGAAGTTACTGAAGATAGTGAGATAAAGCCACAAACCATTGTTAAGAATGGTTTCCTATATGCAAGAAAAAGTACAAATACTTTTGTATTATGTCTCATTTTGCAAGAAAGTAAAACATTCCCTATATGCACCATACCTGCATGTATATGCCTATATGCATATGTATCATAGAATAATTTCTGAGAAACTGTTGCTCTAGAGAAAGGAACAGGTATCCAAGAGAAAGAGGAAAATACTTTTAATTTTATGTTATTGATTAGAATTTTACCACATGCATTTTGTAATTGAAATATCCATGGAAAAATAAAGGCATTTGTCCATAGGGAGCAAAAGTGAATATTTTACATTTTGTATCTACTATTAACTGTATATGTGTCACAGACAAGCTATTTAATTTTCAAGGCAGTTGTTTTGATGTTATAATCTGGACACAGAAAATTACTCACATAAGGTTTATTAAAGTGAACAATGTCACAAAATGATTTTTACCTTTGTGTAATACAGTGAAAAGTAGGTTCTGGGGAAAATTACTCTGATTTGGTAACACCCTGCTAAAGTTCCAACCTTGACTCTGTGTGTGTTTGTGTGTATGTGCATGTACAACGGGGCGTGTGTGTGTGTGTCTGTGGAAGTCCAATGGTTATATCAGGAGTCATCTGGATTGCAACATCCTTATTGCTTTGCTCTGGGGTTGAGTTCCACCTTCCAGGGCCAGAAGTGCAAGCTGCTGCCATATCTGCCTGGAATTTTTATGTGTGATCTGGGGACCTGAACTCAGGTCTTTTTGCTTAGGAGGGAATGGCTTTAACCCTTGACACATTTCTCCTTTTTAAAAGCCTGTATTTTAAAGACTTGGTCTTCAGGATGCTACTGTTAGGAGATTATGAAATTTCAGGAGTTGAGGCCTCACAAAAACTCCTTTAATAACTGAGGTTACATGGTATGTTTCTTTTCTTCTGAACCAGGATATGCATAGCTATGATTTTCCACGTGCCCTTCCCATTATCATCTGATGCCCTATTTCCGGCCCGTGAGCAGCGGTTCTACTGGGAAACAGACTGCAGTTTCTAGAACAAGGAGCAAAATAAGTCATTTTTTTCTTACTTCATAGATCCATTACCTTTCTTTTTTTCCTTCTTTCTTTCTCTCTTTTTTCCTTCTTTCTTTCTCTCTTTTCTCTTTCTTTCTTTCTCTCTTCTTTCTTCTTCTCTTCTTTCTTCTTTTCTTCTTCTTTCTTTTCTTTCTTTCTTCTTCTTCTTTCTTTCTTCTTTCTTTCTTTCTTCTTTCTTCTTTCTTTCTATTGTTATTTTTTATCTAGTTCAATGGGTATCTTCTCCTTCTCTCTTTCCCTTCCCTTTCCTCTCTTGTCCTCCCAGCCTACTCTTCTCCTTTCCCTCACTCTCACCCTCCTTTCCTTCCTCCTTCTCTCTTGGTGTTTCCTGTCTGCTCTCTCCCATCTCATGTAGCCCAGCCAGACCTCAAACTTTCCATGTGGATTAGGATGACTTTGAACTTCTGATTCTCCTTCCTTTTGCTCGTGAGTGCTGGATTACAGCATGCACCATCATGCCTAGCTTTATGAGGTGCTAGGGATGGAACCCAAGACTTTGATCATGATAGACAAGCACTTAGCATATACCCTGGAGTATCTGTTATAGTCATAGAAAGTTAAAACACGTCCTAAGAGAGATTAATGCCTTTGTGTAAAGAAAGTACTGAAAACCTAGGTCTGCTTTCCTTTGGTGCACACACCTACCTAGAGTTCTAGAAATCTCCATTGACCTGAACTAGGATCAAACATACTCCTCTTCTTTTTAACATCTTGGTAGCCAAAGGCCACAGAAGCTAGGTCGCACAGGGGGCCATTCTTTACCTGCAGCCCCTGCCATGTGCTCATCCATGCTGAGCAGCAGCTCCCAGGCAGCTGGCTGGATGTCTCCATACATCTCCTCTGTCAGGATTGGTGCTGCCTTAATCAACAGGGATAAGGGTGCAGGGGATAAGCTCATCACCTGTGGGAGAGGATGCAAATCATGCTTCAAAAGCCTTATTTTCTAAAACAGGAGCAGATTAGGTAATGTGGGACACAAACATGAAGTACTAATGTTAATCTTGCAATGTTTTCATCTCCAAAGAACAGCTTTGCAATTATTCAAAGAATTAACTGTTGAGCAAATGAAACTTTACAGGAAAGACTGACATTAGTATGTACATTGTTTTAAAGCTTATTTTTTTTCTGTTACCAGATTTCTAATGAAAAGTATAAGCAATTTCTAACACAAGGAGGAGTTCATTTATAAAGGTCAATTCCTAAGCCAGTTTGAACTTTGATGACATTTCCAAATGAAACTATATATATATATATATATATATTTTTTATTTTACATTGTGGTTTTGATTATAGGTCCATCCAAAAAATCCTACTTATTAAGTTATTTCAGATAATTTAGATCATATGTATGGTTATGAATTGGTTATTACTTTAAATATGCTAGAAAATCATGTACAGTCCCTCCACCTCAGAAAGGAAGAGAAAGGTATGATTTAGAGTTTAGATTGTAAAAGCAATCTAACACTGTGTCAGGATTGGATAGTCTAATGTACCATTTTATTTAGTACAAGAAATAATCCTTTGAAACAGAGTTATTGCTAAAATCCTCATTTTATAAATGAGGAGATGAAGGAATAAAGAAATTACATAATCTGCTCAAAACCCAGAACAAGGAGTAGGAATCAAGACAGTCTCATTACAAAGTCTATCGACTCAGCATAGTCATTATCACATGCTAATGGGAATTAGTTCTGCTAGAGAAGGCAGAATAAGGAGATGTGTGGTCCCCCAAGGGGATTCTTTCTCCTTGCATGCTCGGTGGCACTCTTAGGCACCAGTTAAGAGGACATTTATGACACCTTCTATTTCATACAAACAAAGTGTAGCGAGTCCCTTCCTACCAATTCTCCATGGATGTTCAAACTGGAAGTCATACCTGAAGCCTGATGTACTTCAGCATTCCGGAATCCTTTTTCCCTTCCAGGTTGGCATCTGAAACTCTCTTCTTCAGAGAAGGTGTCCTCAGGCATGACTTATCAGAGCACTGCAAGAAGATGAGATGTGTGAAGAAAGGCTTTGCCACAGTCAACACTACTTCCCAATTTCTCTAAGAAACCATTTTCTAGGAGAAGAAGGCAGAATGGTAAAGGCTTTTTTTTTTTTTTTTTTTTTTGTGAACCTACACTTCCTGCAATTTAGAAAAGTGATGAGTTGGTTGGGATGACGACTCAGCGGGATAAAAGCATGTGCTAGCACCTGAGTTCAACGCGTGCAACCCAAGAAAAAAAATGAGTTGCAGTGGATTACATCGGCAATCACGGCACTCCTACTGTGAAATAGGAAAAAGAGCCAGAGAGAACTGATGGACTCTCAACGGTCCCTTGCAGATGATCAAGATCACTCTGCTTAGGACCACAATGGTCTTGGTAGCCTGAAGTATGTAATGTAGAGAGACACCCTGCTTCACCAAGGCAGAAATAGGAACCAATCCCTGAAAGTTGTTCTCTGACTACTAGTCAAGCTTCATGATGCATGTGCACACACACACATACATGCACACACATACACATGCACACACACATACATGCATACATAGACACACACACACAATTTTAATTTTAAAAGTATGTTCTATAGGCAACCTTAGAGATGATTCATATGCAACCTCTCTATTATATTTGGGGAAATAAGGATCCAGAGAGGCAGAAAACTTAAACAAGTTGCAGAGCTGATTATCAGCAGAGGAAGAAAAGGACAAGGATCTCTTCATTTTCACTTCAGGGCTAATTATAATCTATCTAGAAGTTAAAAATATAAATCTTTTAAAGCATGAAGCCAGATACAATTTGCTCTATCCAGTAGTTCCTTTATGTGCTTGGAAGGTAGAAGTTGAAGCATTTGTCATGGAAAAAGAAATTTTTCATATTTCAAGGACTAATATGGTGTTGCAGTTTGTCTTTATATTGCTGATAAACACATACACAACTTAAGGGAACAAGGGTTTTTATTTTAGTTTACAATTCTGGTTACAGTTCATATTGAGATTAGCAGGATAGTTCATCTCAACATCTGGAGTCAAGAAAACTGGCCACATCATATCCACAGGAAATGTTGATAGAAGGGCAAACTTTCTTACTTGTCAGAATACCAAAGTATGTCACTCTACCGAAACAGCTTTCTCCATCCTATCCCTGCTCAGTTCATCCTCACCATGAACTGGGTCTTCCCACCTCAATTAGATAATCTCTCACAGGCTTGTTTAGGACTTTCTGTCACTAACAGTTCTTCACAAATGTACTAGAATTCAGCCTTCAGTTGTCAGGTTGGTAGCTGCGTCTAACTGGTACAGATGGAGAAAGTCAGAGGGGGCTCTCAGAGTAGTATGAAGTGATACTCATCAAACAAATGGGTCCACAAGTGAAGTGGTCTCTCAAAAAATTTAATCTGTGTAAGACAATTCATCTTTCAAATTTTGCCTTCAAGCTGGGTTGAATAGCTGATTCAACTGCATTAGCACAGATGAGACAATTCTTTCCCGTGACCCCTGAGCTGCCAAGGCCTAGAAGGAACAGAGCAGCCGGGGTAAGAACCATCTTCTCATGGGACAGACTTTTGTTTATTAATCCCCAGCTTTGATTCCTTCTTGTTTAAAAATCTGGGCTGTGCAAGCTTGTACAGAATAAAGCTCATTTGTTTTGCAGTGCCATGTCAATGAAACTTTTTCTCCCCCTATGCCAAGGGAAAAGAATGAACTTCTTAAGAATTTTTTTTGGACAGAGATTCATAGTGTTAGATGGAGATGTTTTGAAAGAAAAGACAAATCCGAAAGCATGTAGAGTTTCCAAGAAAGTCTTTTGAAATTCTGAAGTAAAAGATCCAAGACAAAGAATCTGTTAAAGGGATGAAAAGAGCCATCTTTTAAAATGAGTCTGATTGAGCCAGTGAGGTAGCTCAGCAAGTAAGGTGCCTGCTCTCCACATATCAAACCTGGTCACTTGGCCCTCAATACCAGAAGTGCACATGGTAGAAAGGACAGCAATGAAAGTTGTTTTCTGACCTCTACCTATGAGTCATGGTATGCACCTATATTCTTTCTCTCTTCCTCTGTCTTCTTCTCTCCCTTTTATCTCTTTCTCAGAACTAACTAACTAAATAAATACATTATATTTAAAAATAAATATGAAAAATAAAATGAATCTACATGGAAACAAGTGCTCTTGGTGGATTGTCTAAACAAAAATGAAACATGTTGGTACATATTTGGGAACACATAGCAAATTTTTAAATTATATTTATTTATTTTTTCCCAATCATACAAGCTTAATATGTACCCCAGTCCCCTCCCTCCCTTCACCCCTCCCCAGTCGCCTTTGCACCCTCCCCCCTTTTCCCCTTCCTTTCACTCCCCCCCTTTCTCCCAGTGCTCCCTCTTCTCCCCTCCCATTCCCTGAAGTATCCTTTTGTGTGAATGTCAAACTCCACTCTAGTGAGGTATAAGCACTCAGTGGAATTGCCCAGAGCCTTTCTTGGGCTCCCCTTTAGTATGGGAAGACTATTAATCCCTTGTCTCTAAGGATCTTAGTGCCTGTGATCCATGCTAAACTTTGGGGGGTCGTTGATGTGTCAGTCATTGTGCAGGTCATGCAAAGTCCGATTATGGCTACTGCAGCCCTAACTTGTGTGGAGTATCTTGAGTATCATTGCTCCTCCCCATCTTTAGGCTCTTACAATCTTACTGCCCCCTCTTCTGCAAAATTCTCTGAGCTTTAGGATGGGGAGAGATTTACTGATCTGGTTCCAGGTGATTAATGTAGAGTCTTTGATGTTCTGAATTATGGTTTGTTGTTGTTTTCAGTTTTGTTGTTGGGAACACATAGCATTGAAGGGAGAGATGCTGCATAAATAGCAGGGTGTTTTAAATTATTTGAAAATCACTTTAAAATCATTATAATTATTTTTATATAAATGTAGTGAGAGATATGATACCCTTTCAAAAATAGTTAAGGTATTTAAAAGTTATTATATCTGTAGTGGTGTTCTTTCTGCTTATAAAACAGTACATTTGCACAGAAGAATAACTGGGGAAAACAAGAACTATGAATAGGAAAACAAAAATTCCAGTAACTCTGAACTCAGTGATAACAATTATTTGGTTCCTTTCAATCTCCCTTCACTGTGCTAATCTCAGTAAAACTGAAAATGTGAGACATGATCTAAACAATTCATTTCATTATGATATCTATGCATTTTCCAGGCTATTTACATAAAAACTTTGCAAATATTTCACTTCTATGGCCCTTTGTTTGGCCACTGCATCTTTTCAGTGATTCTTATAAATACTTGGTTAAATTCTAGGAATTTGAACCAAACGTACAAGACAAAACAGTCTAAAAAAAGAAATGCTGACCACTGTTTAGTACCTGACACTCTGAGAAACATGGGCCATGTTTAATTCTGTCTACTAGGCACACACGGTACAAATCGAGCTTGTCCTATGACAAATATTTATCACCCTGACATGTTTGCTTCAGAAGCCTAATGTGTTCTGGTGCCTTCTGACAGTGAAGGAAAAGGAAGGAAGGGAGGTTGAAGGTTTTCATATAGAAGTGATAAGCTGCTCACTGTGTTTGAATGACTTGATCAGACTCAGAAGATGGATACCAGATACAAGAAGATGTGTGATAGAGGCTTGGATAAATGGCTTTGCTTTGAAAGCAAAAGAACCTGAGTTCAGGTTGCCAGATAACATGTAAAAATGTTAGCACACGTGGTGGCAGCTTGTAATTCTAGCCATGGGTAGAGCATGGGAAATCCCAGAGCAAAGCAATAAGAAGGGAGAGCAATCCAGGATGGCTCCTGATGTTTCCTTTGAACCTCCACACACTCGAGTGCCCTATGTACACATGCCTGCATACACATGTGTGTGCGTGCACACACACACACACACACACACACACACACACACACACACACGCATGCATGCATGCCCATACACTTGAAAAAAGATGTATTATGTGGACATATGAAGGTCTTTGAGTTCTTTCTGGTTGACCCCTAACTCAGACCAAAATACTATGATTAGTGGTTTTTCTTTTGGACACTTGGTAAAAATTTCTGCAAGAAAAGATCTAGGAACTGAATGGAAGGTAAGGAAATCTGCAGTGGCATCTGTTTGTGGGTCTTTGAACAATCAGAAATTTCACTGAACCATGAGATGCGTATACATGGTTGAAATTATACACCTGACAAAAATCTATGGAGAAATCTGAGACTAATAAACCAAGGTAGAATTTGTTCATAATACAGCATTGCATTATATCTGGATATTTTTTCCTGGGAAACATGTGACTATTGACCATTTCTGTTTTGAGCAGAATGACTTTGACCATCTACATGAGCTCCTATGAGATTCTTCCTGTTAATCTTCTTTCCTCAAGGAAGCAAGGAGACTCATGATGCTCACTAGACCCAAGAAGATATTTCAAAGATTCCCATTAAGCTGTTTTCCTTCCCAAGAATATATAAGTGGATAACAATGGACTGAGCTGCTTTTGAGTGGCATATGTTCCTGCAAATGACCTCAATAAACTCATTGATTCTTCAAGCTAAAATTGGATGGAATACTTTCTTTGGCGTATTGTACTAGTTACTCTTTGTGTTGCTGTGAGAGAACACTCAAGGCCAAGCAACTTAATGTAGAAAGAGAGATTTATTCAGCTTGAAGTTCTAGAGGGGAGAAAGAGTCCTTTGAGACAAAATCAGCATAGCTGACAATGGAAGCTACAGTAGGCCTAGGTCACTGCAGACATATTGGAGACTGAGAGCTGCAGGACTGCCAGCTGCAAGAATAGGCTTCTCCAGAAAGTAGGGTGGGACTAACCCACCTCAAGGCCCACACTCTATGATTGCCTTCCTCTAGCAAGGCTCTATCTCCTAAAGGTGTCATGACCTTCCCAAACACATGAGACTGTGGGGGACACATTTCAAACTATGGCATCTACCAATGTCCTTTCCATTTCTGGCAAAGAGATGTTCCTTTGTGTTTCCTCTAGGACCAATTATGCAATGAGGGCCTTATCCATTATTGGGGTGGTTCCACCACAGGAGCTGTATTCAAGAGGGTCAGCCACAGAGTCCCAGGATCAGTGAAGGAAAGTGTGGCATGCTTACTACATGGTGGTGCAGAACTTGACTACTGTCCTCTTCACTGGAAAATCCATCATAGCTGACTTACTTATCTTAATGTCTAATTATTCTAATTCTATTACAGTCACAGCACAAAGTCAACTGTGCCTGGTCAAGGTCTTTTCAATTGTGTTTGGCTCCAGAGGAGGAGTAGGAACAGACCATCAAATTACTGTCATCAGGAATTAAGGGATTTAAAATCCTAATAGTTTAGTGATGGTTATTAAGAATGAGTAAAAGTGATGCTACATGGGAACTTTGAACTTAAGTGTCAGATGAACAACACAAAAGGTGCTGACGAGCAGATAAGTGAACCCACAAGGATGGTGCAGAAAGAAGCAGAGGGGAGCAGTTGGCATCAGCCTGAGATGAATAGCGCTTGAGGTTGTGCATCTCTTAGGAACTACCTGGGCTTTGTTCTCTGCGTTTCTCTTAGCTATATTCCTGGCTTCAGGAAATCCTGCTGTATTTGGGAAAAAAGAACTCACAAATAGCTTTGAACAACTTCCAATGAGTTTCTGATCCATGCATTGAGGGATTATTGAATACAAGGAACATTTAATTTTTAAAACAAACTCTTAAGCTGCTCATTGAGTAATTTAAGAATATTTATATGTTTACTATGTGCCAGGGATGGGGCAAACATTTGGAGATATGCTGAGGGCAAAACATTCATAATGCTTGCTGCTTTTGCCTTTTCTCTAGGGGAGATGGACAGCAAGCAAACATAAGTAGGAAGGTGTCATGGTTTGGCACAGGTGTCAACTTGATGGTTGAGGGTTTGAGCTGTGGGCACATTTGTGGAGTTGGGCCCAGAGCAATCCTACAGGAGATTGTGTAGCTGATGGGGAGGGCCCAACCTATGGTGGGTGGGACTAGGCCCTGAACAGAGGAATAACATATAGAGAGCTGGTTGAGAAAATCGGCATCCTTTTGTACACTTGGCCAGACATATGGGTCTGGCAAGTAACGATCGTCCCTCTCTCAGCTGTTAGGTAGAGATAGTGTGGCCAGTTCCCTTGGCTCTGGTGTTGGTATGTGCTTTCCCGGCAAGCTGGATTGAGAACTGTAACTGGACCTTTGTAAGGAAATAAATCCCTTGTTCCCTCAAGCTGTTTGGTGGTGATTTATCAGCAACCATGTAGGCAAACTGCAATAGATGGTAAGTGAAAGAGGAGAAAAGACTGGTCCACTGTGAGGATAACAGGTCCTTTAACATTTGGAAAAGATGAAATCACCCTTCAGGGCTTTCCCAGGATGGGATTTCCTCCTGTTTCTGGAAGAGGAACATGCCCAACATAGGTGAATATTTCCTAAAGATAACCTAGATCCTTTTTGCCTCACATCAATATGACATGTGGATTCTGTATGTTTGTTATGAATTATACATAACCCACTCTGTTCTGTAAAATCAGACCCAGAATCTTCTATTAGCCTCAGAGTAGTGTTCTCTGAAAGAAAGGAATTAATTCGAAAAAATCAGTGGACTTATTACTTTTTGTCTTAGCCTCATAGAATTTGCTACACTCTTTCCACCACTTTTTTTACAGAGGGAATTTCACCACTGATCCTATTGTTCTATAATTCTGCAAGGCGATACGTCCATATTGAATATGAATATAAAAAACCTTCAAGTTCTTAAGTGTACTAATTAAACTAACACAATATACAGTGAGTTCCCAAACACAAGTGCAGATTAGCAAAATGATCTGTTACATGGGATGCAAAATGTACTGGCTTCTATGAATACATTCTGCCTTAAAAATTAATAAAGAGGAAAGAAGAATGAAATGCCAATTTTTCATGGCTGATTTTAAAAAGACTACGATTTTTATTCTTGATTTGTTGCCTTTTTCTGCTTTCATTTTGGCTCTGGAAATGTAGGCATTGTTCATCTGTGTGACAGCTTCAAAACAGACAAATATAAATTATCACAAAAAGGAAGAAGGGCTTAAACAGGAAGTTTTATCTCCGAAACATAATGTCTATCTCAACATAATGTTTATTCTCAACATATCCACTTAGCTTTCCATCTAACTGACTAATTCGAGTGCAAAAGGTTAGAGGGCATGCTCTGGTTTTAACTCTCCTTCAAAAGTATAAGCCACACCTTCCCCCACTCCGCCGCCTGGCATGCGCGCACGGTCCAGGTTGGCTTCACTGCTACCTAGGTAAGCTCTGCCCCCGCCCAGCCCTGCCTCACCGCGACCTAGGTAAGCTCCGCCCCCGCCCACCCCCAGAACCCCAGGCAGCCCAAGGGACCCAGCTCCTCCCAACATCCAGCCGGAGCCGCAGGGCCGGGGAGGAGGACACCCCCTCTGTGCCTGGGCCCTGCCCCAGTTCCCCCAGGTTAAATAGCACCCCGCTGACGCCCCATCCTCCCTTCCCCCACTCTGCCACCTGGGACGCGTGCAATCCAGCCTGGACTCACCTCGACCTAGGTAAGCTCCGTCCCTGCCCACCCCCAGAACCCCAGGCCAAATAATTTAGTTTAGTGAAAAACGCACAGAAATTGAAAGAAGATCTTAAGAGTTAAAATGACAATGCCAAAGTCAAAGTGCAAACCCATGAGAAACAACACTCAAGTAGACAAATCTACCACTGAAGGAATTAATCCCATAATGTTAGACTCCAACAAGAAAAAACCCACGGAAAATGGCCAAGTAAAGCCTGACCCAGGATAACGACTTTCAAAATATGATCATTACCATGTTCAATACTATGAAAGAGGAAATCCGGGAGGAATTACATAATCGAATCAATTGCTTTGAAGAGGAACATAACAGACACTTGGAGGAGTTGAGAAAAACAGTGCAAGAAACAAAAACTGGGATAGAGCAGTTAAAACTGACTCAAGCAGAGTTTAAAACTGAGCTAAAAGACAAGTTATCTTCAACCCAGAACTCCACAGAGTCTTATCAGCAGAACTAACGAAGCAGAAAACAGAATTTCAGACATTGAAGATAAAGTGGGAGTACTAACCAGCTCAATGGAAGAGGTTGTTAAAGCCAAAAAGACACTTGAGAGAAATATCCAGGAGATATGGGACACCCTGAAGAAGCCTAACATGCGTTTTCATGGAATACCAGAGCAAGAATCTCAAAATACCACACCTGAGGAAATTTTTCAAATGATCATCAAGGAAAACTTTCCTCATCTAAAAAGAGGCCCATCCATATACAAGAGGCATTCCGCACCCCAAATAGATATGACCAAAACAAGCTCGCCACAGCAAATAATAGTTAAAACACTCCACATTCAAGATAAAGAACTGGTGCTGAGAGCTTCAAGGGAGAAAAAACAAGTCACTTTTAAAGGTAAAGCTATTAAAATAACAAATGACTTCTCAGTCGAAACAGTAAAAGCAAGAAGAGCTTGGAGAGACATACTTCAAGTATTGAATGAGCAAAAATGTCAACCCAGGCTGACTTACCCTACAAAACTATCCGTCATGACCGAGGGAGAAAGAAAAATCTTCCAGCACAAAGACAACTTGAAGGGATACATGTCCACCAAACCAGGCCTTCAAAAAATGCTAGAAATGATACTCAAGCTTGAAGAAAAAAACAGGCATATCCAGGAGAACAGAAGGCAAGTATAACACCATTAAAAGCGAAGCAAAATACTTATAAAAACTACTAAACATAATAAATGTCTGGAATTAAAAATAGTTTCTCCATTATAACACTAAATGTTAATGGAATTAACTCACCGATCAAGAGACACAGATTACAAATTTGGATTAAAAATCACAATCCATCAATCTGCTGCCTGCAGGAAACCCATCTCACCACAAAAGATAGGCACGCCCTAAAAATAAAAGGCTGGTCAACAATTCTACAAGCTAATGGAAGCAGAAAACAGGCAGGGGTAGCCATTATGCTATCAGACAAAGTGGACTTCAAACCAAAGAAAATTATAAGAGACACGGATGGATACTACATTTTAGTCACAGGTACAATTCACCAGGAAGACTTCATATTGAACATATATGCACCCAATACGGGCCCCTCCACATTCACCACATTCATTAAGAAAACCCTACAGCGTCTAAAGCAAGAAATCAACCCCCAAATGATAATTCTTGGGGACTTCAAAACTGCCCTCTCAACATGGGATAGATCAACAGGTCAAAAGCTTAATAGAGACACTTTGGAACTTAATCAAACCCTTAAAGAAATGGACCTTACAGATCTCTATCGAACTTTTCACCCACGTACCAAAGAATACACATTTTTCTCAGCAGCACACAGAAATTCTCCAAAATAGATCACATATTGGGCCACAAAATGAATCTACACATATACAAAAAAGTTGAAATTCTAACCTGTGCCCTATCAGACCACCATGGGCTAAAATAAAGCTGGATATCCACAACACAACAAACAAGAGAAAATACACTAACTCCTGGAAACTTAACAATATGATGCTGAATGAGAACTGGATTCAGGAAGAAATTAAAAAGGAAATTCAAGATTTCCTGAAAGTGAATGATAATGAAAATACAACTTACCAAAATCTCTGGGACACAATGAAAGCTGTTCTAAGAGGTAAGTTCATAGCTCTTAATGCCTACATCAAAAAAATGGAAACATCAGAAAAAAAAAAACTTAACAATGCAGCTTAAAGCTTTAGAGAAACTGGAGCAATCTGATCCCAAAAGTAGTAGAAGAGAGGAGATTAGCAAAATAAGGGGAGAAATATCTGAAATCGAGATTAAGAAAATGATAGAAAAAATCAACCAGTCAAAAAGTTGGTTCTTTGAAAAAATCAATAAGATTGATACACCCCTAGCTAAATTAACCAAAAGCAAGAGAGAGAAAACCCAAATTAACAAAATTAGAAATGAACATGGAGTTATCATTACTGATACCCAAGAAATCCAGAGAATTATAACATCATATTTCAAAAACTTATACTCTGTGAAGTTTGACAACACAAAAGAGATGGATGAATTTCTAAGTAAACACAACGTACCAAAATTGAATCAGGAAGTTGTGAATTATTTAAATAGTCCTATAACATATAAGGAAATTGAGGAAGTAATCTCGAATCTTCCCACCAAAAAATGTCCTGGACCAGATGGCTTCAGCACAGAGTTCTACCAGACATTTAAGGAGTTAATAACACCAATACTCCTTAAACTGTTCCATCAAATAGCAAAGGAAGGAACACTACCAAATTCCTTCTATGAAGCTAATATCGTTTTAATCCCAAAACCTAATAAAGATTCACTTAAAAAAGAAAACTATAGGCCGATCTCTGTGATGAACACAGACGCAAAGATTTTCAACAAAGTCTTAGCAAATCGGATTTAAAAACATATTAAAAAGATCATTCACGGGGACCAAGTAGGCTTCATCCCCAGCACACAAGGTTGGTTCAACATACGCAAATCAATAAATGTAATTCATCATGTAAACCAGTCCAAAGTCCAAGACCAAATGATACTCTTGATAGATGCAGAAAAAGCTTTGGAAAAGATCCAACAGCCTTTTATGATCAAAACGCTAGAGACAGTGGGAATGGAAGGAACCTTTATCAATATAATAAAAGCTGTATACAACAAGCCCACAGCAAGGATTATGCTCAATGGGGAACAATTGGAAGCATTCCCACTTCGATCAGGAACTAGACAAGGCTGTCCACTCTCACCACTTCTATTCAATATTGTACTTGAAGTCTTAGCTGAAGCCATAAGACAAGAAAGGGACATAAGAGGGATTCAAATCGGCAAGGAAGAAGTCAAGCTATCCCTATTTGCAGATGATATGATCTTATACCTGAGTGATCCCAAAAACTCCACCAGGAAGCTCCTGGAACTAATTGAGAAGTTCAGCAGGGTGGCAGGATACAAAATAAATGTGCAAAAATCAGAGGCCTTCCTATATGCTCAGAATGAAAGAAGTGAAAAAGCCTTGAGAGAAACCATCCCATTCACTATAGCCCCTAAAAAAATGAAATAACTTGGCATAAAACTAACCAAGGAGGTAAAAGACCTTTACAATGAAAACTTTAAAACCCTAATGAAAGAAATAGCAGAAGACACCAGAAGGTGGAAAGACCTCCCATGTTCCTGGATTGGCAGAATCAACATCGTAAAAATGACCATCCCACCAAAGGCAATATACAAATTCAATGCTATACCAATTAAAATCCCAAAGCAATTCTTCAAAGAAGTTGACCAAACAATCTCAAAGTTCATATGGAGGCACAAAAGACCCAGGACAGCAAAGACAATACTGAGTAACAAAAACACTGCTGGAGGTATTACCATACCAAACCTAAGTCTATACTACAAATCCATAGTTATAAAACCAGCCTGGTACTGGCTCCAAAATAGACACACAGATCAATGGATAAGGATTGAAGATCCAGATATAAGCCCACAAAATTACAACCATTCGGTCTTTGACAAAGGGGCCCAAAAATCCAATGGAAAAAGAACAGCATCTTCAACAAATGGTGCTGGCAAAACTGGATCTCCACATGCAGAAGATTAAAGCTGGACCCGTACTTGTCACCATGTACAAGACTTAATTCCAAATGGATCAAGGACCTTGATATCAGGCCAGAGACTATAAAAACCATAGTTGAAAGGATAGGGAACTCCCTCGAGCTGATTGGGCTAGGCCAACAGTTCCTAAACAGACATCCAATGGCACAGTCACTGCTACCAACTCTCAACAGTTGGGATCTTGTGAAATTAAAGAGCTTCTGTTCAGATAAAGAGATTGTAACACGAGCTTAAAGGCAACCCACAGAATGGGAGAAAATCTTCACTAACCACACATCTGATAGAGCTCTACTATCCAGAGTGCACAAAGAACTTAGAAAACTAAACTCCAAGGAAACCAATGGCCCAATTAAAAAAATGGGCCCTGGAACTTAAAAGAAATTTTACCAGGGATGAAATTAAAATGTCTAACAAATATCTTAAAAAATGCTCCACTTCTTTAGCCATCAGGGTAATGCAAATCAAAACTTCCCTGAGATATCATCTCACCCCAGTCAGGATGGCAAAAATCCACAATACAAACAACAACAAATGCTGGAGAGGATGTGGAGAGAGGGGAACTCTACATTGCTGGTGGGAATGCAGGCTCATACAGCCACTCTGGCGAGCTGTCTGGAGATTCTTAAAGAAATTAAAGATTGAAATGCCATATGACCCTGCGAGTCCACTTTTGGGAATAACCCCCATACAGCAGAGGTTTACCTTGATAGCACAAGCATGACCATGTTCATAGCAGCACTGTTTACAATAGCAAAGTCATGGAATCAACCCAAATGTCCAACAGTTGAGGAGTGGATAAGAAAACTGTGGTACATCTGTAGAATGGAGTACTACTCAGCCATCAAAAATGATGAATTACTGGAATTTGCCGGGAAATGGATGCCATTAGAAACAATTATATTAAGTGAAGTATCCCAAACCCAGAAAATTAAGCGCCATATATACTCCCTAATAGGTGGCTCCTAGTACCAAACCCACCCAGCCCACCTTGAGACACTCATAGGTAAATCTATGTATTACCTACAGTAATTGCAAGGATTATGAAGAGGAGGGATGGGTTTGGAGGGCCACACCAGAAACAAGGAGAATAGTGACCATGTTACAGCGGAGAAAATAGGCCTCCATCAAGGACTGCAAGTAAGCAATGTGACACCTGGTTAAGTTCACAGACATTCGTTCCTGATCATTTACAACTAAGGGGGTATGATCTCACCAGAAGGGGAGGGCATATAGTCTGGCAGATAAAAAGTAACCATTTTGCAAATGAGTGGTTGACCCCTCCCTCAATGAGGTTTCCTACTTTAATTACATCTACCTTTGAATGTGCTCTTATAATAAGACTCCAGTTTAACAGCTTTTTGTTTCTGGCCAGGGGGTGACATACAGTGCCCATCAGGATGGAGTGAAGGGCATTGCAGGAGCAGCAAAACTGTAAAGGAAAATCAACAAACCACAATCCAGAACTTCAGAGACTCTATATCAACCACCTACATCTAGGCCAGACTAATCTCTCCCCATCCCGAAGCTCAGGGACATTTGCAGAAGAGGGGGGCGGTAAGAGTGTAAGAGCAAAAGGATGGGAGTAGCAATGATTTGCAAGATACTCCACACGAGTTAGGGCCGAAGCAATCATAATTGGACTTTGTATGCCCTGCGCAATGTCCAACACACTATTGACCTCACAAAGTCTAGCATCTGCTAAAGGCACCAAGATCCTTGGAGGCAAGGGATTGACAGCCACAGTAGTGTTCCTATGCTTAAAGGGAACACAGGAAAGGGTTCAGGGAAAGGCCACTGGGTCCTTGTATGTCATCGGAGAAGAGGGCCCAGAGGAGAGTCAGGCATGCACAAGAAAAGACTCTCTGGGAATTGGGGCGGGAGGCACTGGGGGATGGGGAGGGAGGGGTGAGGGAAGGGAGAGCAGGGGGTTCAGGGAGAGGAGGAGGGAGGGAGGGAACTGGTGTACCTATTAAGTTTGTATGAGCTGAAATAATAATAAAAAATGTATATAAAAAGTATAAGCCACAGCAGAAGGTTATAAGTCTTCCCTGCTGCTTCCTGATGGAGTTCTTGAAGAGCCACAGCTGGTTGTACAAATGAAACATTTTCATTCATTCTTTCAATCTTTACCATTCCCTGGTTACAAGTGAGTACTGTGTTCAAGTCTCATGCACTACACAAAGTAAATAAGACATCCTCAGTTCTCAGAGTTCAGAAGTCAGTATCAGAGACTTCTTGCCATGACTTTCAGGCTAAAATAGAAGCCTTGATCTGACTGTCTCTCTGCTCATCAGCCACATCATGTGTAGAATGTACTTAGTGCTACGGATCCTGCATGCTCACCTCTTGTCTCTGGTCTGAACGTCTCAGATTCAATGAACATGTTTTCATCAAAGGCCATTTTTTTTCATGGAAAGGCTCTCTTATTTTCCTGTCAAATCCATAGCCTCTTTCATAAGTTCACTCAGTAGTGTGTCTCTCCATTGTGGTTACTGCAGGTGTGATTTACATCAACCTTTAGGGCTGTTTAATTAGTGCTTGTGTGAACAATAACTTTCAGATGAGAACATACATGTCACATGGAGGCAGAGGCAGGGATATTTATCTTTGGTTTATTATTTATTATCTCTGTAATTATTTTGGGACATGGCCTCATGTATCTCTGGATGACCTCAAATTTTCTATGTAACTGAAGATGACATTGAACTTCTGATTCTCCAGTTTTCTATGTTCTGAGGGTTGACATTACAGATGTGGACTACAATGTTGTGCAGGGCTAGGGATCAAAGCCAGAACCTCACATGCACCAAGCCAAAATCTATCATATTCTCATTCCTATTTGGCCCGTTATACGATCATGTTCATAATAAGGTCCACTGGTTCTTTAAAATTCTGTTAATAAATTAATGGATTAATGGATAGATGAATGAAAGAATACAGAAAGAGAAAAAGCACAAGAAAATCCCATTAAGATTAGATCAAAAGTGAAGGAAGGAGAATAACATCATCCATCTTTGTACTTAACACTAGAAAAATCACATAAGGTTTCAGAGAGCCTGCGTGAATTGGATCTTTAAAAATGTTTGGGTTTGGAAGATAAAGGTATAGTTTGAGCAAAAACATGGTAGTATGAATTATAGAGTGTATATGGAGAACAATGACTATTAATTTAAACTCATGTCTTTTGAAAATATAAACACAAATATTCCTCTTAAATCTAAGAGTTCTTCACATGAAAATATCATTCACTATGATCAAGTAGGCTTTATTCCAGGCACACAAAGTTGGTTCAACATATGAAAATCAATATATAAACCAATCTAAAGTCCACGAACACATGATACTTACTCTCTATAGATGAAGAAAAACTTTTGAAAAGATCCAACATCTTTTTATGATCAAAACCCTAGAGACAGTTGGGATGGAAGGAACTTGTGTCAACATAATAAAAGCTGTATACAACAAGCCCACAGCAAGGATTATGCTCAATGGGGAAACACTTGAAGCATTCCTGCTTTGATCACCACTTCTATTCAATATTGTACTTGAAGTCTTAGCTAAAGGCATAAGACAAAAGAGGCAGAAAAAAGGAATTCAAACTGGAAAGGAAGAATTCAAGATATCTATATTTTCAGATGACATGATCCTAAAAACTCCACCAGGAAACTCCTAGAACTAATACAAAAATTCAGTAGAGTGACAGATTACGCAATCAGTGGCTTTCCTGTACACCAAGAATGAAAAAAATGAAAACGTTCTAAGAGAAACAATCCCATTTATTATAGCCCCTAAAAAATGAAATACCTTGGTATAAATCTAACCAAAGAAGTGAGAGACCTTTATAATGAATAATTTAAAACCCTAAAGAAAGAAATTACAAAAGATAACAGAAGGTGGAAAGACTTCCCATGCTCCTGGATTGGCAGCATCAACATAAAAATGACCATCCTACCAAAAGTGTGTACAAATTCACACTATACCAATCAAAATCCCAAAACAATTCTTTAAAGAAATTGACCAATCAATCTCAAAATTCTTATGGAAGTACAAAAGGCCCAGCAAAAGCAATCCTGAGTAACAAAAACACTGATGGAGGTATCACTACACCAAAGCTTAATCTATACTAGAAATCTATAGTAATAAAAACAGCCTGGTGGGGCTGGAGAGGTGGCTCAGGGGATAAGCCTCCGCCTTGCAGGCGGAAGGTCCTGAGTTCGGATCCCAGATCCCACGTATAGACGCCAGGCGGAAGCGGGGGCGGCCTGCGCTTCTGGTCCTGATAGGGCGGAGCCTGTGAATCCCGGGGCCGAAGGAGGTGGAGGCGTCCATGGTGGTTCGCGAGTTGGTCCGTGGTTCTACACACACACACACACACACACACACACAGACACACACGCGCATGCACATGTGCACAGTTGAATTAATAATAAAAAAATTAAAAAAAAAAAACAGCCTGGTACTAGCTCCAAAATAGACACAATGATCAATGGATAAGGGTTGAAGATGCAATTATAAGTCCACATAATTGCAGCCATTTGATCTTTGACAAAAGGGCCCAAAAATCCAATGGAAAACGAACAGCATCTTCAACAAATGGTGCTGGCAAGACTGGATATCCACATGCAGAAGATTAAAACTGGATCCATACTTGTTACAAAAATTATTTCCAAATGGATAAAGGACCTTAATATGAGGCCAGAGACAATAAAAACCCTAGTTGAAAGGGTAGAGAACTCCCTTGAACTGATTGGGCTAAGCCAACTGTTCCTAAACAGAAATCCAATAGCATAGGCATTAGGACCAACACTCAACAAATGGGATCTTATGAAATTAAAGAGCTTTTGTTCTGATAAAGAGATTGTAAACTGAGGATGGAGAGGTGGCTCAGGGGTTAAGCCTCTGCCTTGCAGGTGAAAGGTTCGGAGTTCGGATCCTAGACCCCACGTATAGACGCCAAGCGGAAGTGGGGGCGGCCTGAGTTTCTGGTCCTGGTAGGGCGGAGCCTGTGAATCCCCGGGCGGAGTAAACAAGGAGGAGGTGGAGGCGTCCATGGTGGTTCCCGAATTCGCCCGTGGTTCTACACACACACACACACACACACACACACACACACACACACACATACACGCACAATTGAATAAATAATAATAATAATAAAAAAAGAGATTGTAAACTGAACAAAAAGGCAACCCACAGAATTGGAGAAAATCTTTACTAACTACATATCTGATAGAACTCTGGTGATCAATATGGTTATTTCTAAAAAAGTTAAAGATTGAAATACCATATGACCCCACTATACCACTACTGGGAATAATTCCCCATTATGCAGAAATTCACTATAGTGAAACAAGCACAACCATGTTCATAGCAGCATTATTTACAATAGCAAAGTCATGGAATCAACCCAGATGCCCAACAGTTGACAAGTGGATAAAGAAAATGTGGTACCTTTATACAATGGAATACTACTTAGCCATGAAAAAAGATGAATTAATGAAATTTGCCAGGAAATGGATAGTATCCCAGACACAGAAATTTAGATACCATATATATTCCCTATTAAGTGGATGTTAGTTCAAAACCCACTTAATGACATATTCAAAGGTAAATCTCTGTAATACCCACTGTAATCACAAAGGATTATAAACAGGAAGGAAGGGAAAGCAGGATCTCAAAAGAAATGAGATAGGGGATCACACCGCAGTAGAGAAAATAGGCCACGGTCAAATACTGCATGTAAGTAGCAAGACATGTGGTGCAGTTCATTTTCACTTCCCTTCCTGGTCACTTGTGACTGAACAGGTTCGATTTCACCAGTCAGGGAGGACAAAGGGACTAGCAGATAGATGGTAACCATCTGGCAAATTGGACATTGACCCCCCCCCCCCGTGCTGTGCCCTACTTCTATTCTTCCATCTACTTTTGAGTCTCCTTTTATATAAGATCTTCGTTTAAACATTCTTTTTCTTTGGTTAGGAGGTGACCTTCAGTACTAATCAGGATGCAGCCAAGGGCAATGCAAGAAAAGCAAAACTGAAAACAAGAAACCATAATTCAGAACACCAGAGACCCTACATTATTCATCTGGAACTCTCTCCCCATTCTAAAGCTCAGGGAACATTGCAGAAGAGAGGGTGGCAAGATTGTAAGAGCCTGAAGATAGGGAGGACCAATGATATGAAAAATACTCCACACGAGTTAGGGCTGCAACAGCCAGGATTGGATTTTGCCTGACCTGTACAATGGCTGACATGTCAACAAGCCCCCAAAGTCTAGTATGGATCACAAGGGAGAAGGCTCCAGGCAGGAGGATCCTTAGAGGCAAGGGATTAAACAGTCATAATAGAGTTCCCATACTAATGGAGAACCCAAGAAGGAGCTCCAGGCTATGCCAATGTGTCTTGAACCCTCACTAGGATGGAGGAATCAGAGGGAGGTTTGGTGTTCACATAAGATGATGCTTTAGGGGATGGAGGGAGAAAGGGGGAGGCACTTGGAAGGGGAAGGAAGGGAGGAAAGAGTGAAAAGAAGGAAGGAAGGAGGAGAGTACAATGAGGGACAACTAGGAGGAGAGAGGGGAGGGAGAGGGTACCTATTGAGCTTGTATGATTAGGAAAAAAGTAAAATATGTGAGCAAAAAGAACTAAGACTTTTTATGAGCAGCAAAAATATACAAATTAAAGTTTCTTGGACTGGAGAGATGACTCAGAGGTTAAGACTCTGCTTCACAAGCAGAACGACCTGAATTCGGATCCAAGAGCCCATGTAAAAACACCAGGCAGAAATGGCAGCAGTTTGCATTTCCAGCCATGGTGATTGGAGCCTTGGAAATCCCAGAGCAAAGCTAAAAGGAGGTACAAATGATCCAGAATGATTCCTGAAGTCACCTTGGTCCTTCACAGTAACATAAACTCTCTCTCTCTCTCTCTCTCTCTCTCTCTCTCTCTCTCAATAATAAATGCAGTTAAAAAATAAAGTTTATTTTAATCCAGGGGCATCTATGTTTGAAAAATATATAAGATACATATAAATTCAAGTATGCAGGCAAGCATCTATGTATGTATTTCTCTTTTTATGCCATTATTAATAACGCATGCAGTGTATTATAACCTATGTTACTGATTTCTCACTTTCACTTGCCTCAGAATTTGTATAGTTTGTATAACATGAAGTTCAGTGTAATCTAGTTGAAAAGCACTGACTTTGATATTCTATCTTTGTAAGTAGATTATAGCTCACTATGGTTTACCTGTGAACTAGGGCCAATTTCATCTTTCTGAGTCTCAAAGATAAACTCCCCTGTTAGAGGGTTTGAGACTCAAGAAGGCATATTGTCAATGACATGTATTTTGCTCTCACACATGTTTAGGTAAAAAAAAAAGCTGAAAAAGCATCACACACACACACACAGACACAGATAGACAGACAGATAGACAGACAGACAGACAGACACACACACACACACACACACACACACACACACACACACTCACTCCCAGCCCAAACTTGGATTTCAGGCTCCTTAGCAGAAAGATCCTTTGCTTCTGCTTATTATTTACTCAATGTCTGATCTAACGTTGTGCTAATAGTGGGGCGCACACAGATTGCTTGTTAAAATGAAGAGGTGTTACCTAAACGTTCTTTGCAAGGTCATTTGAGGGAAGCAGCTCTAGTAAGAGCCCACGTTGTTCAGTGCTTGGGCAGCAGGATAGTCAGCCTGCTCAGGGGCAGGTGAGCAACTTGGTTTTCTTTCTGGCCAGGGTACAGGAGCCCTATTTATCATCATCATCATATGTCAGCTCAAAGGCCATTGAATGCCCTTAAAATGTCATAGCTCTTAAAAAGCTTCTCTCCAGCTTGATTTGACTCAGATTTCTTGATTATGTGCCTATGAGCAATTCAGATAATTATTGTTTCGGCCTCATTGCCACTGTAACAAATTATCCCAATATCATGGCTTGAAACAGTATATATTTATCATTGATATCTTATAGTTATGAAGTTCAGAAGTCTCAAAGACATGGAAAATTCTAGGGACACTCTTTCTTTGTTTTTCTCCTCTCAGAAGACTTCTAAAGTTCCAAGGCTCATGACTCTGCCCTTCTCTGACCTCTGCTCTTGTCAATAACATACTCTCCTCAGAATCTCGCAATGCCTTTCTGCACATACAAGAACCCTTATGACTACATTGGGTCTGCCCAAAGAATCTAGAATGATCTCCTAGTGTAAAAATCTGTAACCACACCTGCAAAGTTGCACTTGTCATGTGAGGTACCATATTCACTAATTCCAGGGAGATCTTTCTCTCTCTACTATAATTACTTACTCATGGCCACCATCCCCTTGAATTCATATTTATCAGAAATTAGATAACATCTGGGAAATAAATACTCCATATTTATGCATGAACACATACTATCTGTCCATCTTTCACTTACCATTTATCTTTTATCAGAGCCATCTAGACTTGTAGTCTGGCTTATATAATACCATTGCTTGGAAATTGTTGTTTCCAGGAGAGATTACAGCATCAAGACAAGGATAATTACTTCTCGGTTGTTGGTATAGTGCCTGTGACCCACTCACCTCTTTCTGTTTCTTGCCTCGCAGAGCCACACTGCTGACATTGCTGCTCTCCCTCAGCGAGTCCACACTGTCCCCATAGAGCAGCTTAATGGCCCTGACCAGCCGGGCACAGGAGCGACTATGGTGCAGGTAGCAGTGTGGATGGCAGTAGTCCACATGCGTGCAGATGAAACTCTGTTGGTTGCATAGCAATATCATGACCTGCAACAGAAACATTCTTAAGACTGAGCCAGGTGACATGGTACAGAGGGAAAGAAGTGAGAGGACGGCATGTCTGCTTGATGATCTGCAAACCACAGTTACTCAATCATTCTTATAGGAGGATGACTGAAGGTCTCTCTATCCTCTTGACCCTCCCTTGTTCTTGCTCCAAACATACTTGATTAGAAAACAGCAAAAGAATTAGCAGATTTTAAAAGGCATGAAAGAATTATCATGAAATATATGGTTTCCAAATACCTTCAACTGGAGATTCTGAACTAAAGAAAGAGCTCCTATAGTATGGTAAGAAATAGGGGGAAGAGTGCAGGCTGGTGAAATTCAATCCAAGAACATCTGGCTGACCTTGGACAGCTGTGGGAGCCTGAGCTCCTGTCTACTGTATGTAGTGCTTGAAAACATTTGTGTGCCTTCCTCTCTGGATAATAAATAGTTTTTAACTTGAATGTGGAACTTCTCCCCCTAGTTCTGGGTTTCTTTTCTTTACCATCATTTTTATGCCTTCCTGCTTCTAGACCATTGTAGTTAGTGCTTGTTTTGTCCTGTTAGAGATGGATCAACCCCAGGGAATTGCACGTTAGGCAAATGCTGTACCACTGAGTCACACCTTCTGATCAGAAGTTCATAATTTCTTATGACTTTTCCTTTCCTTAAAAATAATATACTCAGGGGGCTGGAGAGGTGGCTCAGGGGTTAAGCCTCTGTCTTGCAGGCGGAACGTCCTGAGTTCGGATCCTAGACCCCACGTATAGACGCCAGGCGGAAGCGGGGGCGGCCTGCGTTTCTGGTCCTGGTAGGGCGGAGCCTGTGAATCCGGGACAGAGTAAACAAGGAGGAGGTGGAGGCTGTCCATGTTGGTTCCCGAATTCATCCGTGGTTCTACACACACACATATATACACACATATACGTACACACACACACATACACACACACACACACACACAAATGCACAATTGAATAAATAATAAAAAATAATATACTCAGAGTCATAATATTACTCAGATATGTACAGAGCAACCACCAAAATTATTCCATCCCTTTTGAAAGTAGCTCCCATCTTGGCAGCTACCTTGCAAAGGACTGTGCTTTAAGGTAGATAAAGAACACATAGCAAATCCACATGAATAGGTCACACTTTAAGTGGTATCAAATTTAAGTGGTATTTAGGCTGAATATCTGGCACTCTTGAAATTAATGCATATTATCTGGCATTGTTTATTATACTGTGGTATATATGTATATATTTATATATTTAAGTATATACTTATATATTTGAGAACTTCAAGATTACCATTTTATCCTGAAATCTATATCAACATGGAGAAAAGTTATAAAAATAAAGAAAAGAGCATATAACTAAGACTTTGGCTCATGAGATTCTGATTTGGAAGTCTTAAGTTTAGAGATAAAAAATGGCCTAATTGTCTGTAACATATAACTTTAAAATTCTGTGATATTCTTTTGGTAGGTTTGTTTCTAAGATGATCCTCAATGATCCATATATTTTGGAATATACCTATGGCTTTTTGAAATCTTCTCCCACTGAGTGTGAGTTGGCCTAGTGTCTTGCTACTAACAGACAGAGCATGGCAAAGACTTTGAGATGACCTCTCTTTGACTCGATTTCACACGACTGTGATTACTCTGTGTGGCACTCTGTCTTTACTTGTTTTGGGAAACAAACTGCCACGTTTCAGGGACCGCATGGTAAAGGAAATAAGAGTGGTCTCTGGTCAACACCTAGCTAGGAACTGAAGCCTTGAAACCAAAAGGATCTTGAGGAACTGAAGAATCATATGAGTCTAGAAGAAAGCCCTTCCCCTTCACATCTTCAGATAACACCCAAGTCCTGACCAATACTTTGTACCCTTATGAAAGAGACCAAAGCAAAGAACGGTCTGCTCTCCTGATTCACAGAATCTGAAAGGTAACATCTTCATTTGTGATCATTTGTTATGCATCAGTAGATAGAAAATGATTATTGTACCTTCCCAACCATGATGAAGCAATCATAGCTAAAGCTGAACAATCATGAGTACAAAGTGAAACACATACACACACACAAGTCATACACTTCAAGAATGTTTTTCAATATATAAACTTGAATATATAAGGGAGTTAATAACTTAGACATGAAAGGGATGACATGGAGGAGGAACATTTGTTGGCATGACAACAAGGTGAGTACATGCCCACTTCTCTTTGCATTTGCTACTTTTTAGTTAGGTGTAAGTGGTTAGCAAACCAGGAAGACCTTCAGGCAATGTCCCAAAAAATGAGAGATAAAAATGGGAATTTGGAATTGCTATTGAAGGGAGTAATTAAGTAATCAAACTCATGAAGAGAGGGAGGGTCAGAGAATAAGCCACTGGTTTCCCTTCTAGGTCTTTGCTGGTTGAATAGCTAAGAAGTCATTCAGAAACCAGTTGACAGGGCTGGAGAGGTGGCTCAGCGGTTAAGCCTTTGCCTTGCAGGTGGAAGGTCCTGAGTTTGGATCCTAGACCCCATGTATAGACGTGGGGCGGAAGCGGGGGTGGCCTGCGTTTCTGGTCCTGGTAGGGTGGAGTCTGTGACTCCCAGGGGAGAGTAAATAAGGAGGTGGAGGCAGTCCATGGTGGTTCCCGAATTCACCTGTAGTTCTACACACACACACACACACACACACACACACACACACACACACACACATACAATTGAATAAATAATGAAAAAAAAAAGGAAATCAGTTGACAGATCGGGTAGATATCCTGGCACTTTCTGTGCTGAGGAAACAAACATTGGAATTCCTTTTTGTTTGCCAGAGGACAGAATGAATCCTGCCTGGAAGGCAGCAGCCTCTCATGGAGTCTTCATAACTTCACATTGATAAACTTTAGGCTTAAAGTAGTCTTTGGTTTGCAGCCAAACTGAGCAGAAAGTACAGAGAACCCCCAAGTATACCTAGTACTAACACATGTGCACCATCCCAATATCAATCCTGCACAGAGGGTAGGATTGAACCAATACTGACATATTATTATCACCTGAAGCACATAGTTTCCATCAGGCGTCTCCCTTGGTGCTGTACTTTCCATCAGCTAAAGAGTGACCTGTCTCCACTATTTTGCCTCTACATTTTGTCTATTTTTCCAGTTGGCAGTGAGAAGACTGGACATGATAAGGAAGAGGAATAGCAATGGGTTCATACACTGGAGATGTCACCTCTCCATCGTATGGAGAGAAGTTCAGTGTCTTCATGCACAGCTCACATCTTTATCCCAGCCTATGTCCAGATGTTTTCTTTTAATTCTCTTTGAAGTCTGGATATTCCTTTGAGGTATGGCCTTCTCATTTTATAATCTTCTTGCCTTGTTTATAATTTGGTCTAACATGGGGCCTAGAATAATGCTGTGACCTCATGTTCTCATGTTCATGGTAACATGTATAAAATTGACCATGATACCTAGCCTGTGTCATTCTGGCTATTGGTTCCTTATAGTGTTTTCTGGATTTATAGTGATTCATAAATCAGCCACATAACAAATTATCCTTAGTCTCAGTTAAGATTAAAATAAATGTGATCCAGCAGAATGGTGCTAGCATGCATTGAGATTCAGCTAAAATATGAGATTTTGTTTTCCCTTAGAGACCAACTTGGATCGACAGCTTCATTTTCCTTCTGTGAATCTTGCCCAGTGGCAAAAGGACTTGGATCTAGGGTTCTTACTGAGATTGCTACTTACATGAAGCCACGACATGTTCCGGTGGTAATTTTCCTCCGTGCCGGCATTGCTCATCCCCTCGGGCTCAATGCTGGGCTCACTTGCACTCCAAGGACTCCCTTCTTCAAAAGAAAACAGCAAGAAAGCTTTCAATGTTCTGCCTCCCTGGATAGCACCTTGGTATCGTGTCCATGCTTTTGAATCCAAGGGCAGACTATGATACCCAGTGGCTTACAGGATATAAGACTTTGTGGAAACTTTATGTCATCTATGAACAGGAGCTCTTCCCTTCACTACCAACTGAAGTGCTGAGTTCAAAGACTGATGATATCCAAATCTCTTTCTGACTGCTCAGACTTTCTGCTCAGACTTTATGGTTGTAGCTAAACAGCGATACTAACTGACTTACAAAGACTTTACTGGATGCTGCTGCCTCCAGAGGGCTGTGACTACACTATCATTATTGAGTCAATACCAGGTTTTGCTATGGGGCCTATTCAAAGACGAGTCAGGGCCTTGGGAAAGTGAAGTGATCTGATAGCATTGGCATCCAATGTAGGGGAGCCTGTGTCCTTTGCAAGGGAAGTATCCTACTATTACCATGTAGGATATTACCCACAAGGCCTTGCCCTCAAGTCTAAAAGCTATACATATATATGTTTTTAATAATAAAACAATAACTAAAATTGTTAACTAATTTTGACTTGATTGATTGGAATACATAGATCAATTCAGATAATACTGGAAACTAAGTGATAATCATGTCATAGTTTTAGCCTTGTTACAACAGAAGGCACTTTCCCCCCTATTGTTTCTTTGAAAAAAGAAGCTGAATCTTAACTAATGCATATATTAGCTAATTTTAAAGGTGAGGGTGGGCGGATGTAGAAGCATTTTCTATTTTCAGCTCTCTTTGATTAGATACACTTGGTTTCCATTTGAGCATTTATCCTTATTGCTGCCTTGAAACTAGACACTGGATGGCAGATAGAAAGTACTTCCACTTTTACTGACTAGCTAATTCTAGGCAGCTGGTGAGCCTACCATCATCCTACCTAATCCTTTTCTTGTCTTTTAAGATGCCAGTCAGAATTCCTATTTCAGATGAATGCATTGTGGGATGTGGAAGCTCTACAGTTCCTACAGTGACAATCTACAACTCCAGTGCATCTACGGCATATAGAACCCATCCTCAAGCATTTCACACATTTTACCAGCATCCTCTAATTTTTCTCTAGAGCACATCAACAGAACACATCGGGATTGAGTAAACAGAATGTGGCTAGATGCAGAAAACACATCCCTGAGAAATCAGGTGACTAGCTGAAGATGCCTAGATGTCAGATCTAAACAATCCCTCCAGATTCATGTTCATTCTTTTAAATGAAGACCTTTATGTGGTTGTCCCCATGGGATTAATTTATTTGACCTTAAAAATCCCAATTAAAAACATGGGTATGCAAGGATCTGCAATTTTAAAATAGTCCCTCTCTGTGGTTTTCTATCCCTAATGCTGCTCTAGCAACTCAAAGTATGGTCTTTGAAACCACAGGGGCAGTTCCACTAGGCAGCTGATCTAAAATGTGGATTCTCACATTCCCAACACCTTCTGCTGTGTCAGAATCTGCACTTTTGTCACATTTGCACACTCATGTTTGTGTGATCTGATTAATGGAGAGGGGAGTGTGGTCTTGTGTGAAGGAAAGAGTCCTCTACTACAGCTCCACTCTCTTTGTGTGAAAGGGAGGAAATGGATTTTAGCTGTTTCAGGACTTGGGTCCTGTCTCCCTACCCGCCACGGCCCTGCACGCCCCGCTCCTCTATGTTACCTAGGTCAGTGACAGTGTCCCTGCTCTGGGACAGCTGCAGCTCCTCAGCCTCAGACTCTGAGTCCTGCCGTGATAGCTTGCTGCTCTTTAAGCTGCCGACCCGGCGAATGCTGGACAAGGAACCCCCCTTCTTCACCTGGAAACTGCGGGTTCCTTTAATCTGGAGCAGGCGAGAACCTCCTATCCTGATCTTCCTGCTGGGAACTGTATTAAAAGAATAAAATAGGGCTTTCCCCCCTTAGGTATCCCCAGTCGGTGTTATATTCACGCTCTCCCGTTCATTCCTGACCAACCAGCTCTCTGCTGGCCTGATTGAGCATCACTTCTGGACACAGACTTTGCTGCCAGCCCCAGTCACCAGGCTAGTCAGGCAGGGAGGAGACCAGGGCTACCAGGAAGGACAGATGGAGTGATTTTCTTGCACATAAAGCTCATTGCAGCCTGGCAAAACCTGCTATCATTCTGGCCCAGGGTTCACAAGCATGAGTGTGTCTTTACCGATACCATCAAGGTCTGTTAATGCATTTACATCCCATTCTTACTTGCTTCCACAGAACCACACTCGCTATTTTTTGGTTTTTCCTATAAAATGGGACTTAATGGAATTCTGAGAACTATGATGGAAACCCTTTGCTTTGTAAAATCTCATAAGGCGATAAACACAAAAGGCAGTTCTTTTTCCAACAGCCAGCAGTGGGTTCCATGCTGCTCCTCAGCAAAGACACTATGGGGTCTGCTCTTATGGGGATACTTTGCTGAGCATGTGGGAGACACTTCCATTTTCATGACTTTATAGTATCCTACTTCCAGTCAAAGGGAATCTTCTAAAAGATGGGAATCCAGATGGTGCATACCCTGACCCAGTCTTACAGTCTATGTATGTCAAGGAGAGCATGCATCATTCATCCTGGATATTCTGGAGGAACCAGTCAGTTGGGGAAAATAAAATGGCAAATCAAGAAATACATTAAAATATGAAACCTACTTTTTAAAAGTCAAAAGCACACTTATTTTTTAGTTATATACATCTTTCTCTTGAAGATCTGGTATTACCAATATTTTATTTTTTAAGAGCAGGATAATGCAGATTTTCTGGGCTCAAAATACATTAGCAGGAAGAACTAGTCTTATGTTAAGACAAGGACAAGATTGATTACTAATTACTGAAATAAAAACTATTAATAATTTTTGAAGTTTTAATCAGGAAGTTCACATTTTAGTTTCAGGTTTCTCATCCAACAGAAAGTTTATATAGGACTATAATAAAATTTGAACTACTTAAGATGTTAGTTAAATGAGAGAAGTCAAACCATATAAAGGAGCCCAGGATTTCCAGGAGCAAGTAGATGTTTAATCTCTAAGTTACTTTTGATTAAAAGTGACTAAAATTATCACCATCCAGTTTGTACAAGGTACGTGGAGCCCCCTGAAGGCATCTGGAGAGAATTCCACATCTGGAAGGAATTTCTTACAGCATGGTTAGGTAAATTCTACAAAAACTATAGACCATAATGTCATGGTTTAATTATAGCACAAAATTCATCCCCCTGCATTTTCAATAATATTTTAGTGTCAATTAAGATGTCATAATTCATCTGAAAAATGTTTGAAACAGAACATAATTATTTTGATGGACTCTTAAAGAAGAATTTCATTTGTAAGTACACTGAGAAATAGAGAAAAAGTTTATAGCTATAATTCTAATTCTTAGATTTCTTTTTACAGAGACACACATACTAATATCTTTTACCTGATTTTATAGCATGTTTCAGCTCATGAATGCTGCAAAATGACCTTTCACTAATAGGACCTGAAACTGGTTTATTTTTGAGAGTTTGTTCTAACACAAAGCAATTGGAAACATTCTACAGCTTTGAAAAATTAGCGTCCAGAATTGTGACATAGGTTACTTCCAAGGGACACAGCAATGAAAATTTATGCTTGGTTTTGCTTATGAAAAATATTAGCTTTTATCCTTCATCTCCATTGCCACAAGAACCAGTGTGAAAGTGGAAAAAATGCATCTATGTGGAATGGCATCTCTTTCCCTCTTGACTCTAGCCTCACACGATACCCATTAGCAAGACATCAGCATTCCATAGGAATCAGAAAATCTTATCACCCTTTGCCTTACAAATGATCCCTCTTCTTTTATGCCCACACATCTAGTGATTTTGCTAAATATTTAGATATATAAATACACACCAACATATAAGTATCTATTGTCCTTTTGCTCACTTCTTGACCTCACTCTTCCCAGCTCATTCTATTATAGCCATGTAGATCTTTTTGACTATCTTCAAATACCCCACATGCCACTCCTCATCACAAGACCTTGCCCTGGCTCTGCTTGGACCCCTCCATCCTCAGCCCTGTGTATCACTGGCTCCTTCGCCCCATGGTTAAAACATGATGTCCATCTCTGACAACCCTCATCGTAATTTGTTTTACTTTGTGTTACTTATTTTGAAAGTTTGATAGTTTATGTTATTCACTTATACTGATAGCTATCTGCTATTAACTATGAATTCACATAAACTGAAATCAATGTGGTGAAATGTTTTGCTCACAGTTGTTACTCTGGGAACCTGTAATACTTCCTGGTATACATTGGTTGCTTAATAGTAGGATCCTGATTGAAGATACTTAGTCTATATCTCTTTGAGTAAAAGGATGTGATAGATTCCGTTTGGAGATCTTAGGCAGACATTATCAGTTCTAAAGGATGACTTCACATTTCTCTGGGAAAAATGAATTGTTCTCAAGTTGTTTCAGGAACTGACACTTTTTAAAATCTGCTTTTATAAAACTAGATGATGGCACATTCTAAAATTGTTAATTATAGTTAGTAGTATCCCCATCTTCTTATTGGTTTCAGTAGGTATTGTATTTGTTAAGAAATATTTAGAAATTTTGGAAAATTTTTTCCAGCTAAGAACATTTTATGACTGTGTTATTATTCATAATTTTGGTTTTATGTTTTTCCTATGAGTCAATTTTCATATATTAACATAGGCATACTGTGTGGAGAGAAAACATGAAGCATTTGAAAGTTTGAACACTAAAGACAATTACATAAACAAAGATAGAAAATTAAAATGCTCTTATCAATCAAACATATTTTTAAAGGTGATGTAGAATTTACTCTGTTGAAGTTTAATCAAGCCAGAATTTGAAATTATTATTTGAACACTTAAAAAGTAGTGACCATAATAACTTTGAAAGGCAAAAGGAAAAACCTGTATTTCAACCTAAAATACCTTTGGGGGTAGTTTAACAAATGAAAATTATCCTTGACTGATGCAGTAAATATCTAAAACTCAATAGTTCTTCATACCCATAAATTGGTCAAGACTTTGGCTCTTCTTTTCACAACGTGGCCTTCATTTAGCAGAATTCAATTATATGATATTTGCACTTCAAAAAGTCTGTGACAACATTCTGATATTGAAATATTCAACCTCTTCCCACTGCAAGGTTTTTATATTTTGTGGGTTCCTTTTAGAGAGCTACTCCTTCTCACTAATTGCTTAGTTCACTGAGATCATCTAATATATATTTATTCATTGTAGAGCACTAGAAAAAATTTAATGTACAAAATTAGCTTTCTATGTATACATTCCAAAATTATAATTCATTATGAAAGCATTGGGGGGAGGTCAACAAAATATTAAAAAGAAAAATCACATAATACAGGCTATTGTTTAGAGGAGCCTTTGATGAGTTATTTAAAATTGCTATTTTCGGGCCATAGCTAGGCTTTTCTGTGTAGGTTTAAAACTATATGATCATGATGAACAAATGTCAGCAGAACTTTATCAAGTGCCTCCTACTTACCAGATACTAATTTTGTGCTTTATTTGCATTGCTTTATTTAAAGCTGTTACCATAACAGCACAGAAGGTGTCAACTCAATTTGATAGAAAAGAAGACTGGGCTAATAAAAAGGTACATAACTTATACAAAGCCATAAAAGAGTTCCTGTATTTGATTCATCTTAACAGCCACATCTTTTCCACATACTTATTTGAAATTGGGACTTGTCATATAATTGGTAGCTTAGGCCTACTAATGGCAGTTGGGATACAGTTACTCATATCCATGCACATGTAGGCATTAGGAGCAAAACACATTCTCTTCTTTTGGTACCAAGTCTACGTGGCAGTGAGGGATGGGAGTATGAGCTGTAAAATTGGAGGTAATAATAACAGCGTAGAAGACAGCTTAGAGGCAGGCTGGCTTCATACCATTACAAGTTGGTTTGAGTAATTAGCATAGATAACTTTCTTCTAGAGCTCCACTTCCAAAATGGTACATCTAACAAACAATCTCAGGGTTCAGAGGATATTATCCTACAGAAAACATGACATTGACAACTCTGCATTGAAAAGAAATTAAGAAATTTGAACTCTGAATCTGAAAGCTTTTACCAGTATCTTTTCATTATATTATTTTTTAGTTGTACAAGAATGGTGCATAATAATTAAAATATCTACATTTTATTGCTTGAAAGTCCTCTTTCAATAATAACAAAACAAAGCAAAGAGTAACAAACTACTGCAAAGTAGTTGAATTGGGAGTGTTCTTCCTTTTGCACTAGTGAAAGAAATAGGTCATCTTGAAGCTCATGGTATCTTAGAATTTATGGGGTATGGAGAATTGTTGAGCTGGAATTAAAGCCACATCCCACTGACTGCAAAGGTCAACCTCTAACTAAGGTTATTTCCTACCTTGCTGACCCTGTAGAGTCCATGAAGTCAGTATGATGTGGAGCCAACAATTTGGGCACACAGTTTTGTAGTTTAGGTCTCAGATCAAACATCCTAAAAGAAAGTCTGAAACATGAGGTAACTCTTGCTTTTCATACCTTTCCTCTCTTCAGCACCTGTATCTGATTTGAGGGTGTGGCTGCTGCTGTGGAGAGAGTCTTTGGAATCTTCATTTTCATCCAGAACTCCTGCGAAGCTTATCTTTCTCTCATATCTGTGCCGGTCAAGCTCAGGATCCAGACGAAGCCTGCAGCTCTCCAGGTCCTGAAATACCAGTGAGGAGCCTGTGAGTATTGCATGTATTTCTCTGTCTCTCTCTTGATTATCTATCTATCTATCTATCTATCTATCTATCTATCTATCTATCTATCTATCTATCTATCTATCTATCTTTTTTTTTTTTTTTTTATGTCTAAGACAATGTTTTATTAAGGTCTTGCTACACATGCTTTCTCACCCCCTGGAAATGGAATATTCCATAAATAGGAGAGAAATGGTCAATGTATGAGCATGTTTATGCTCTGGCTAGAAATATCTTAGTATGCAATGATATTAATGGAAGATAGAGTATCTCAGAATACTGTTCTGCTTTGATGACTTCCTTGATCAATTATTTTCAGTTAGGATGGCTTTTTAAGGTGTTAAACTCAAGAGCTGATTCAGAAGTCAGGATCTCACTACCTGGCACTTGGTGCTTAAGAGAATGAACAATTTTCTCTTGTTGTCTGGGGACACTTTCAATTCTGAATTCTTCAAAGCATTTTGCCACATCTCCTCTCCTAACATAGTGTGTAGATTCACATTTTCTCTATGTTCTTATATCTTCCATCTGATTTCAGTTTGTGTTCTTGCAGTGGGTGCTCACTTTACTGTGTACATAATCAGTGCTAAATGTGTTGACTACATGCTAATGCATATTCCGTAATGGAACCTGAGGTTTTCCTTGCCTGAGTTCATGTTAGGAAAAAAAGCTAGTTTACTTCCTCCAAAATCCAATTTCTTAAGAGTTGTGATTTTATTATAGAAGCAAGCTTGAATTGTACTTTGAACACACATTGAGCACAAATATTGGACACCAAGAGAACTTGGAAATTATGTAGCAAAGAGAACAATGTAGAGATCTCAAACACACAGAAATCATATTTCTAACACTCCACCTAGATTCCCAGGATTCAATGATATCTTCTTTTTTTTTTTTTTTTTTTTTTATTAAAAATTTAATTATACATTTTAAAATTTTTTACCAGTTCCCTCCCTCCCCCCTCCCCTTCCCCCAGTGTCTCCCCCCCAATTCCCAGAGAGTCCTTTATTGTGTGCGCCTAACTCTCCACTGGGTCCTCCTCTCCGATGACATATAAGGACCCAGTGGCATTTCCATAAGCCCTTTCTCTTGTTCCCCTTAATCATAAGATTACTACTATGGCTGTCAATCCCTTGCCTCCAGGGGTCTCGGTGCCCTTAACAGATGCTAGACTTTATGAGGGCAACAGTGCGCTGGACATTGCGCAGGGCATGCAAAGTTCCATTATGATTGCTATCTATCTATCTATCTATCTATCTCTATCCATCTAATCTGTCTGTCTGTCTGTCTATGATCTATCTCTCTACCTACAGATAAGGCCCTATTATGAAGCCCAGTCTGTCTGTCTCTGTCTGTCTCTGATCTGTTTCTCTACCTACAGATAAGGCCCTACTATGAATCCCAGAAGGTTAGCCCCAAATTCATAATCTTTCTTTCTCAGACATCTGAGTGCTGTAATTATAAGCATGAGCCACTATGTTCAGCCAAGTTAGGAGTTGTACCTTGCAGTTTAAGGGATTTAGGTTCTAATTCCAGCTCAGCAATTCTCTAGCCCCTATTTAATTCTAAGATGCCATCTGCTTTAATATGACCCATTTTCTTTTAACCATTGCATTGGTATTGAGGAATGACTCAATGAATAGTAATGACTCCATTCTATATTAACCCAAAGTAAACCTAAAGAGCCAAAGTTTCTTTTATTATCAATTTTTAGACTGTGGTTGTGAATATATAGTCTCAAATTAGAAAATAAATCTTCCTTAACTCATAGCACTTCTCTGCTCTTTACACGCTTATCTCCTTGCAAGCATAGATCTTGTCACAAATTTGGACAACTTCAACATTTGTTCACAGTTTTGGTTGTATCTTTGGTATATCTATTAATAAAATAATTGTGCATTGAGTATGTGCATGTAGGTAGAGGGATAGATAAGAAATGATTCTGTCTCCCCCCCAAAGAACTCAGAATCCTGATAAGAATATAGGAATTCATAATTGATAAATTCTAAGTGAGAAGTTTTAGGATTCACACTTGGAGACTGTGGTCACATAATAATGGTCCCTAAATGATGCCCAATTCCTACTCCCTAGAGTCTGAGAACATGTTGCCTTATAAGGTAACATGGACTTTACAGATGTGATTAAGGTGAAGGGTTTTTCAATGGAGAGATTATCCTGAATTAGCTAAATGAACCAAATTTAAGTATAAAAATCAAACTATTACAACTTTGATTCTCAAATGTAGTTATCTCTTCCAATTTCTTCTTTTATGGCTATTTTAATCTAATCTTACCTGTCTATTTTCAACTGTGATACCTGCATTGGAGGAATATTAGACTTTCTTCAGCCTTTAATCAGCAATCACCCTTTGCTAATGTATTGGGATCACACTTAAATATCCTTCAGGGAATACTTATTTCTGTGTGTTCTTTTTCTGTTATAATATGTTCATTTCTGCATCACACTAATTCCTGTCTTATATTCATCAAAACATCTTGTTCCAAGTCTGCTCTCAATAAATACTTTTGCCTTGGTATAAATGAATTATATGCTGTTTTATTTTTAAACTTCAATGTATTTTCTAACCTGATTTGCAAAACTGCAACTTCTATCTTAGTCTTGCAGTAAAGCTTCTGATTTAAACGAATAAATTTGGGTATGTCTTTTGTGTGTGTGTGTGTGTGTGTGTGTGTGTGTGTGTGTGTGTGTGTGTATACACAGGGCACTTCAGGGTCCAACGGTGACACAGGGAATCATTCTGGATGGCTCTACCTCCTTGTTGGTTTGTTCTGGACTTTTCCAGGCTTTGCCTTCCAGGGTCAGAATTGAAGGCTGCAGCTATTTCCATTTGTCATTTTTATGTGGGATCTGGGATCTGAACTTAGGTCCTTTTGCTTGTGAAGCAAAGGCTTTAAGCCCTGAGCTATTTCTCTAGTTTTCTGTTTTGTCTTAAAACTATATTTTAATAGATCAACAGCTTTATAAGAAATATTCTCTATATTGAAAATACTCAATTTTTTTTGTTCTCGTTTGGAAAACAGTATTTAGAGAAAAATGGATTATTGTGATCTTTTATATTGTGAATCTTATAAAATGCTTATATTTTTTCATTTTTTGGTATTTTATATGGTTTATAAAAACTGAATAAAAATGATACCATAGGCTGCTTGGGGAAAAAGTTTGTAAATTAAGTTCCATCTGGAGATATAACTGAGAAAACTACATGTCAAATTGGAGAAACAGATTTTCATAATGTTTTGGGTAGTAGCAGAAACCCTTTCGCATTAGTCAACTGGTATAATTTCACATCCTAAGTGGACATTTTTCTCCTGAAAATATGCACTTTACTCATAAATATTTTCAATTTAATAATATACACCTTTAATTTTAGGACATGAGGAAATGGACTCTCTAGAACATTAGAAAACCGAAGTCAGAACTGACTTGGCTTAGAGTCCAACTCACAGCCTGGTTTATTTTGTTTTTGGTTTTAAAAGCAGGAGAGGTGGTAGGTTGTAAAACACCCTTAATAGGAAGCAGACAGATTGCTGGCATGATGTTTTGTGGTGTAGGATTGGTGTAAAAGGTGGGTAAGGCTTTGTTTGGTTCCTTCCTTTGACAGGATTTTCGATTTCAAAGTACCACTGGAAACTCGGTTTTCATGAGGAATCTAGAGAAAGAAAACCAAGAAAAATTCATCTAAGGAGTTCCCTGGCATAGCACATTCTGAGGATTCCTGGCCCTTGCATTGTGCTTATATCTATAGTTAAACAAATGATATCTGATACATGAATGTACATTTTCATGTTCACACATGGGTAGGTCTGTGTTTGAGTACATGTGTGGTCATGATTTCTGCATAACCACACTCCATCAAAAGCACTACACAAATAACAAACATGTTTGGAAATGTTTAAAATATAAACACTGAAGTCATTTATGCCATAGCTGAGGGGAAATTCATTGGAAACACACATGAATTGATGGGTAGTTAGTACAAAAGAAAATCTGTTGGTGATTTGTGAACAACATGTACCATGCATCTGCTCACATACTTTCAGGGTAAGGAAAACTGTAAACTGTCAAGTATTTCTAAGATAACTAATGCTGATCAATCAAACATTGTACCTGGAGGTGCTATCTCCAGTGATTTCTAAGTCAATAGTGGAGTTATCATTTTAACAGAGAAAAGAAAATTTCTTCTCACATGTCAAAATACTTTGGTTGAATTATTTTTTGATGCATCTATTCTCTGAGCATCTAAGGCAACTAAGAGGGCTAGAAATTTAGTCACATGTCTGTCCTTTGCAAGTAGCCTAGTTGTAAACCACATGCTTTGACATACCACCAGAGGCTCAGTGCGAGGTCTGGGCAGGCAAGAAAAGGTCTCTCTCAGGAAGGTGGTAATCTCCAGGAGAAGCTGGCATGCTGCCATCTTCAAGGCAAAGGGGCAGCCACATTTAGAGGGGTTCACAGTACCTAAGGAAAGAAAGAATTCTTCATGAGAAGACAAGTAAATAGCAAATAGAGAGACATGGTTTGATGGATCTATCTACACATGTGCTAAGTTGAGTTATGCATGAAACACTGCCTACGTCAACTCAATTTTCCTATTTTTTAGCATGACCTGTGACTGACTATATATCTGTCTTCTTCCATTTTGCAATTCTGTAAAAAGTGTTCTCATATTAAAGTAACTAACAAAGAGAAGTAAATTTGTCTCTTTATAGCATGAGAGAGTCACAAGATATAATTTCAATGAAACCAGAAGTCCTGCACTTCACGACAGCAAGAAGGAGTAGATATGATAACAATTATCCAAAATAATCCTTAAATTATAATCTGAGAGTTTGAATCACATTAAAAATGTCCTTCCATCATACAAAGACAAAAATTCTATAATCACAAAATGTTATATTTCAAAAATACATTAAATGTATACTTCACAAAATGTTAGTTATTGCACATTCACCCAAACTAGTATGACAAAGGGCACATGTATGTACAAAATGGTGTTGGAGAGAATGTAACAGGAGTCTGCTTGTCTCTTGTCTCATAGTTCACTATGAGTTTAATAAATTCAGTACAGTAGATATTCATAAGCAAACTATTTGGGGATTTTGATCTCATATTAATAGTGCAGCATGCACTAATTAAGCATTTCAATATTTTTGTACTTTGGAGAGCATTTTTTGTTCAATCATATTTGGTAAATATATTTTTATTTCTAAGGACAATAACAACTCAAAACCTGAGAAACCTATTCTAGGACTGCATTTTTTTTTACAACTATTTTCTCTCAGCAAGGCCTAGAACAAATCTGCATAAAATAGCAAGAATTGGAGCTGAAAATAATGGATCTTCGTATGACCTGCAGTGCTTTGCCCATCTATCATCTCTTCCTGGTTTTCGCCTTCTCTTCATGTACATGCTCCCATATGAAGGGAGAAGTGGAGAACAGCCAACATTCAGTGTGTGCGTGGGGTGGGGGGAGACATGGAAGGTGTAGAGAGTATGACAGAGGAAAGAGAAGTATTACGTGCTCCTAAAGCAGAGGTTCTTACAAGCAGGGACTCTTGTAGTAAAAGGAGTCGCCTTACTGTCATCTAAAAAGTCTTCTTCCTCATCCTCTTTTCTTAGTCTCCTCTTGGTCTCCTCGTCATAAATGAGGCCCAGCAAGTTGGCAGGACTCTCACTCTCTCCGTGACACAGCTCATTCAGTCGGATGCCAATCGCCTGCCATGGGAAGGAAAAGAATGAAGCAGCATAAGGGATGTTAGACATGCAGCCAACCATAGAATGGACATTATTTCCATCATAGGCCTCTCCATATTTCATGTGATATTATTTGCCACCATTATTTGCCAACATTAAAAACCTACAGATAGAAGGTGTGTTGCTATTTCCAGAGTCCTTTAGTCCAAAGACTTGTAGAAATTGGAAAGGTACCTTTGTATGCTTTTAAGAAATAACTTTCTGAAATATATATCTAATATTCAAAGTTCATTTGCTTTATAGGATCTATATAAGAGAACATGCGGTTATTTTTAATTGGGGGATTTTATTGTAGAGGAAATAAGAATGAACGACTCCTATGAGTACCCCTGATTACTCTATTTTACAAGAATGTCAGTGCCATGCTAATAAGCTTGGAAGTTGGCAAAAGGCCTGTAGGATGATTTTGTTTACATCTACCATTATGTGCCTGTTTATTGGTGTTTATAGACTTTGTACTCCACTCTATAATATTCTATAAGTTAGTAAGGAATGTTAACTGCATTTCAGATGGAAAATCTAACAATTATAGTAGAAATAAGATTTTTATTAACTTGGAACACTGACAATACTATTTTTACATGGTATTCACAAAAATCAATACCCCTGTTTTCTGTTCTTCTGAATCAGCATGCAATGATCCACAAATTATAAAAAAAGAATTTGCTCAAGAGATAAAACCAGTATCTCTATCTAGTTCAATTCATATCTCAACTATGGAATATTCAATAATGGGAAAAACATGGGCATGGGAGGGAGAGTGAGGACAAAAGCTACACTGAGCACTGAACTTGGAGATTGACAGTTTCATTATCTGTGCAGTGGTCAGAACACATCCCAGCTGATTTTCTTCTTTCTTATGGCTACTGGAAATGAACATGCACCCTCCAAAGGTTATACAAAGTACTTTCAGAAGGCTTTCAATAAAAACACAAATATTTGAACGTCTTAAAATTATGGAAACAAAAGGGTATATCAAACTGTGGAAATTAATGACAAGTGATAAAACAGTAAGCAAATCCTGTCAACCATAATAAATGAAACTAAATAAGAAGGTGTCACAGTATCCTAAGAATTTAGTTGCCCACCTTAGAAAAAGTAATATAAATAATAGGTGTAAAAAGGTAGGCAAATAAATAGGTAATAAAAAGGTTTCACAGTAGCATAAATATTTAGCTGCTTACTTCAGAAATTTTAAGCTAATAAATCAAAATGTCAAACCAAAACTACTAGGAACTCCACAGAAGGTCTTGATCTGAAGATTTGATACAGTTATGATTCTGAATGAAGCTCAAGGTGAGATAATTTATTATAGTCATCCTTCTGGGATACTGTAACCAGACAATTTAAATTAAACTCACAGCTTATAAAGGATTCTCAAAAATTAACTTACTTGAGATAACACTAATATCTAAATAATAATTTTGAGTTCTATGTCTCATCCAAAGTTCAAAAAATTACCTTTAGGATATGTGATTCTTTTTTCATTCATCACACAAAAGGCAATTTATAAGGTCTTAAAGCTAAATGAGCTATTAGAGATATCTTTGTTACATGTATCTTATACATTATAAATCAGCTTACTGAAAGATCACTGGCATATAGGAAAGTTAGAAGTTGGAGACTTACTAAAGGCTGGAAATTGAATGTCAATACTCTCTGTCTACTTATCCATGTCTTATATCCTTCCCCTCAGCATACTCACAGTTTATTGGGAAGGCAATAACATTGAAACACTGAAAATGCTTGACAAGTTCAGAAGACAGATACCCAATTCTGCTAAAAAGGCCGGATGTCTCAGTTCCACAGACTTGCAAGAACTTGATGTGTTGGCTGATGGAGACTAGAGACAGGAGATATTCATTTGGAGGTTCCTAAAGGATTCTATATCCTGGGAAATGTGCTATTAGTTTGGATAGTGACCAGGAAGTCACATGGTTGAAGCACAATTTTATAAGACGAATAAACATGCAGGAAGGCTGGAAAAGTACATTAGAATGGGGCAACCTGACTAATCATTTGAAGGGTGATTGCCTGGGGAAGGTAGAGACAATACATGCAATTTACTTTAAAAATTAAAACAATAATCTACTATCTGACTACTGACTTTAGTGCAAAAGCTCAATGAAGGTAGAATGAACTTTAGGCAAATGAACTTATTTGACTATGTAATCTATCATCTTTGAATGGTTTGAGCAAAGGCAGGATCATAAGGGTAGCCTAAGCAAGTTAGGCTGTAACCCAAGGGAAAAGGAGGGTTGCTGGAAGCACTTTAAGGAAATAGAATATGCATGTTGGTTTTCATTTTCTCATAATCACCCAGTCAGCAGTTTTAGACTGAACTGGAGAGGTCAAGGATGGAGACTGGAGAAAAGCATAAATATTCTGCTTTGGATAGACTGTTTCCTATGGAGATGACCTTACTAGCAGTGTGCATTGCATTCTAGATGAGGGGTGACTGTGAGGATGAAATTAAAGAGTAATATAATTATCCAGATGGGAAGAATAAAGACTCTGTGACTCACTAGCTCCAGGGAGGCAGAATCAGCAGGAGGTGGTTATATCAAATGATGGTGATTCTTCTAATTCAAACAGAAAACATGAAGACAATTGCAAATTGGGTGAAGATCAAATTGGGTGAAGATCTTTTATTTTTGTTAGACTGAGTTTAGGGCTATTGAAAAAAAATGACTTCAAAATGAAGCTGACATTACAGACCTGGGATCTGCAAAATGCTCTGGACAGGGACCATGTACTCCTGGGATAGAGAAAGCCTTTGGACACACAGGAATAATCTGGTCCTGGGGACTATGATAGAAAAAATCCCAAGAGATCTTAGGCAATAGCTTTTTGGGGTGGGAGAAGGTGAGCATAAGGAAGGAGACACCTTTCAATGAGGTAATAAAGTAAATAATAATAATAAATAAAAAAGTCAGAGTATCTCTGCATAGTGAAGAAATCAATAAGTTTTATGGAAAATCCACTTTTGTTCTCAAACCCACTTTAATTTGGGGAATCAAAATAGCTCAAAAATTTAGAAATTAAAAAAATGATACAAAAGAGGATTGAAAACAGTGAATGTTATACCAGAAAGGTATATTAATATCAAGAGTGAAAACACCCCAAATCCATTATAAGATTCAAAGGATTCAAGGAAAAAATGATATATATGTATCTCTACTTCCCTTGAGAGTTATATTGTTCAAAACTGCTTGGGCGTCTGTGGAAAAATGAACCTTTCCACCAGCAGAGGGCCGAATGCCTCTAATATGGTTTTGGCTAGAAAATAAAGGGGTTGTGTATAAGAACAAACCACTCTGCTCTCTGCCATGGGATGATCTAAATTGTCAATTTGATTGTTTCACTTTGAGTGTAAAAACTTGGTCTCACCTAGAAAAAAAGTCACTCCTGGTTTTAGCTTGATTTTAAAATGGTGCCCATAAAATTGGGTCATTGGGAAATATTATTCACTATTCTAATAATAGGGACACTAAACTTCTAAATTTAAAAGAATAGACTGGCTTTTCAAGGACTGATGAGAAAATAGGGCAAGGGTTTTAGCTTGATTATCTTCTAAACAGAATAGGGGCCAGGCTGTACCATTCAAGATGAGAAAGTGTAGGGATTATGACTAGGGAACAGCACACAAAAAATAATAGCCTCTAACAACTTGTTCTACTGTCCTGTAATCTTGTTTTCACATTTCTGTAATTAATATCTTACTAAGTACCCCACACATCAAATAAATACATGTTTTAAAAATTTTTACTTTTTCATTTTCATGTGTATTTGTGTATAGTGTGTGAATGCGTGTGCACATGAGTATGGAGGCCCAAGATTGCTATCAGGAAACGGCCTTGATTGTTCCTCTGCCTAATCATTGAGACAAGGTCTCTCAATCATCTAGTCTCACTGAACAGCTTGCTTTGGAAGTTTCTCTGTCTCTTCCTTCTGAGACTAGAAATATAAGTGTAATACCATGTGAACCAGCAATTTATGTGGGCTCAAGGGATTTGTAATTTAGTCCTCTTACTTGTGTGCCAAATATTTTAACCTCTGATTCATCTGTAAAACTCATTCATTTGTAAAGCTACACTTTACAAATTATTTAAAGGTATTGTCTTGAAGATTGAGCTCAGGGACCTCTGCTATCCCATCTCCTCTACCCCACCTCTTATATTTCTTTTACCAGTCTTGTTTTGTCTAGTATGACAAATGCTTATAAGATTTCCTTTCAGAACAGCTACTCGGTAAGCAAATTTTGGAGAAAGTTTTATCTCCTAGGAAAAGAGATTTCTTTTCAAAGCTCTAAATACAGGTCAAGGAAAACCTTTTAAGAGAGAAAATAGAATATCCCACCCTTCCAAAGCATTGGCGAGGTGACACAGAAGCAATTAACACCACTGGGCCACTGGACCATGGGTAGAAAGAGGTGGAAAGGTTAAAGTGTGATCAAGGCTGGGGAAGATAAGACATTTTTCCAGATAAACAGAACACCATGATAAACTTACAATTTTTGCTTGGGTTTGTTTTTACCTTTACTCTGTCTGGGAGAGAATATGGTGAAGGTTTATCAGTTAGCGAGAGTTTACTTTGTACACAGTATAGTCCCAGCTCCACCATATGCTTACTTTCTCTAAAATATTCATGACAAAACTGAAACTATTGGATACAAACTGACGTAATCATTAGAATGAACACTAAATAAAAGCATTTTAATGTTTTATGTTCATGTAAAAGTATAAGATTTATATACTCTGAAGAGAAATCAGAGTACATCAAATTTAACAACTTAAATATATTTATCAAACATTTTAAGTTGCCAGATGCTCTTATATGTTGATAATTTTAATTTTGCATAGTAGAGTAATTATTTATTTTGGGTGTGTGTGGGGGTGTATGAGTGGATGTATGCTTTCTTTTTTAATTTTTATTTATTTATTTATTCATTGTGCCTTTGTGCGTGTGTGTGTGTGTGTATGCGTGTGTGTGCGTGTGCGTGTGTGTGTGCGTGTGTGTGTGTGTAGAACCACAGGCGAATTCAGGAACCACCATGGACCGCCTCCACCTCCTCCTTGTTTACTCTGCCCTACCAGGACCTGAAATGCAGGCCACCCCCGCTTCTGCCCGGTGTCTATATGTGGGGTCTAGGATCTGAACTCAGGACCTTCCGCCTGCAAGGCAGAGGCTTAACCCCTGAGCCATCCCTCCAACCCCCAGGTGTGTGCTTTTATAGGCCAAAAATCAACCTCAGGTGTTGTTTCTCAGATGCTGTCTACCTAGAACTCACCAATCAGACTAGGCTAGCTAGCCAATGATTCCCAGGGATCAATGGGACTCCATGCTTAACTTTTTTATGTGCGTTTTAGGGATCAAACTCAGGTCTTCATGCTTGCTAGATAAGCAGCTTGCCAACTGAAATATCACCCAGACCCAGTATTTCTTTTTCTAGTAATCTATTTAAAGTTGAATTGATTCACCCACACTGAGTAAAAGTAGATATAAGGGACTTACAGAACAAACACAAAACGATTCAACAGGGAAAAAAGTTCAGAATTCAGGTTTAGTGTTTTTGGTTTCCAGACTATTGAATCCTCTTCTTTACCTTAGAAACCTTAGCACAATTCAATATGATGGAGACAAGCCTCCCTCTCAATTGTTCATGGATGTGTGAATGTTTGTCTATGTATTTTCATGTGCTGAGTGTGTGTGTGTGTGGGTACATGGCCACTGCTTTATATTTAGAATTATCTTCAATACCTCTTTTACATCATTCATGATAAAATCTCTAACAAAACCTAGAGCTTGCTTATAGGCCTTGTTTGGCTAGCCAGCTTGCTCAGTCTCCATCTTCCAGAACTGGAAATACTGGCAGGCCACCAGGCGTACTGGGCATTTTATGCGGGGCCTGGGGATCAGAATTCTTTTCACTTGTGTAGCAAGTACTTTAACTACTGAACCATTTCTTCTGCCCCTGATGACAGGCTTTAATAATGAACTTTCATTCCTTGTGGTTCTATGACTCTGTATCTAAGTGCCTCAGGACATGCACCTCACTGACCCCATTTGACGTCTGTTAACTTTTGTGTTTAATGTTAAATCCAAACAAGTGAATCTAGGAAAATTATAATAGGGTTGCATAACATGGCTCACTGAGTTTTAAAACTGGACAGCAAACAAAAATTGTGTTTTCACATAGCTATTGTGCAACGGAAACCTGAAAAAAGTTGATACCACACATAGATTACCAATGTTAGCACTAATAAGAAGTTCCATTTGATATTTATAGAACGCATCTCATGTACTTTCATATAGATGTGTTTATATAAGACAGTTTAGGAACAGATATAAAATGAGAAATATGAATATGTTCACTCTTCTGAACAGACACACACTGAATATGATACATGCCTTCTGAATTACCGTACAAAAAATTCTGGAAGACTATCCTAAACTAGTCACATTAGTAAATATACTCAGCCAAGTCATTAAGAGAAATAATAACAGTAACTCCAGACTCTTAAGGATAGAGGCATAGATGAAGCTTTTATATGTATTAAACTTCTCTATGGTTAAAATTAGCAAGAAAAAAAATTTGGGTCTCATGAATTTCCTTTTATTAATCATCTTTTTTCTACTTATGGTAAGGAGGCTGGATTTATAAGGACCATGTGTGGTATGGTCATTTTCAAAAGCTTTCAGGCAATCAAGAGGTGCCACATCAACAAAAGAAAAAAATTAAAAAAATTAAGGAATATGTTCCAGGATGCATATTTTACAGTTATATCAATGCTTATCACAAAGGTGATTCCTGAATATAGCAATTAAAGCAAGGTTTTGGAACCCATCATGGGAAGTAGAATATAGGCTCCTTCATATACCAGGTATATAAATTCTGGCACATTTCTTGATTTGTATAACCTTTAAAGTCCTTAAGTCCTTAATTGTAAGACAAAAATAGTAGTATCTTATCTCATATGTTTACTGGGAACATGTGTTTATATGGTTTGTTTTCTGCAAAGTGGCTCATTTACTGCTCAATATATACATTATCCCCCAAAACAAATCCATTAAAAGAAATCTCTATTGCATTCAAATGCAATTTTTTTCTCCCACATTTTATTCTTTTCCTAATCACACAAGCCAATAGGTACCCCTCCTTCCCTCCTCAGTCCACTCTTACACTCTCCCCTTCTTCCCCCCTTCCTTTCACCCCTTCCTTCCCTTCCCCTCTCCCAGTGCCTCCCTCTTCTTCCTTCCCATCCCCTGGAGTATCCTTTTGTGTAAATGCCAAACCTCCCTCAGAGTCCTCCACCCTAGTGAGGGTTCAAGACACAGTGGCATAGTCCTGGAGCCCTTTCTTGGGCTCCCTGTTTTATTATGACTACTTAATCCCTTGCCTCTAAGGATACTACTGCCTGGAGCTTTCTACCCTGTGATTAACGCTAGACTTTGGGGGATCGTTGACATGTCAGCCATTGTGCAGATCAGATAAAGTCCAATTCTGGCTGCAGCCCTAACTTGTGTGGAGTTTCTTGCATATCGTTGGTCCTCCCCATCTTTAGGTTCTTACAATCTTGCCGCCCCCTCTTCTGGAAGGTTCCCTGAGCTTTCGGATGGCAAATGCCCCACGTTTTATAGAAGAAAATCAAAAGCTCACATCTCCCCACTGGTAGAACAGCTTGGCAGCATTCCATTGTAGCTTCTGATTCCGCTTGTTGCCCACGATGGGAGACCTGCCCCGGGAAAGGCCTTTCTTGGTGATGTTCACGTGATGTCCTTTCATCCACTCTGGCCAGTTGCCACGGTTGCAGCGATGAACGAAACGGGCACATTCAAGGAATAAGGCTGCTCTGGCCACCACAGGGGCTTCCTGAGTGGGGTTGGTGAGTAAAGAACAGTATGAAGTTAACAAAACAATGACTTCGGGTTGGCCTTCAGTGGAATCACTATGTGCTTGGTAAAATTTAGCCTCCATGTTTTGATTTAGTTTGGCCATGTTTCTTAGGATGGTGTCAGCACAAGTAGTGGGGAATCTGGAAAATGAAGCCACAAGAGCAAATTTGGATACTAACAAATTACATGTTCTAAAATTCTGCTGTGCTACCTCTACTTCATCTTCCAAGTGAGTGCATGTTTCCATTTCATACATTTCAGGGCAACTAGTATTTCAATGCATATAAAAGAGCTTGTAAAAATCTTAAGTGTAAAGTTTTCTTAAAAACTAAAATTTTAACATTAAGTAAACATGTATTCTATTTCTAGAATGAGTTGTTTCAGTCAAGGGTGCTGTAGTGTTGGCCAGCACTACTTGTTAACTAAGACCATTCAGATGGCTCAGGAAGTGATGCTACTGCTTGCACACTTTGTCTAGCAGAAAAATGAAAGTTTTCTAAATTAGTCTTTGTTCTCTTTTTGTTTGACAAAAAGCATGATTCCCTCTTGTCAGCCCAAGATGTAGCTAAAAAATAAAAGTGGTAGGTTTGCTATCCAGAAACTAAAGAATGAGAAAATGAGAAGATACTCTGTCAAACTCTTTCAAAGCAAGTGAGCAAGGGGAGAAGGAGAGAGGGAGAGAGAAGGAGGGAGGGAGGAGGGAGGGAGGAGAAAAGAGAGATAGAGGAGAGAGAGAGGAAAGAGAAAGAGAGAGAGAGAGAAAGAGGGAGAGAGAGAGAGATCAGAGGACAGCTTTCAGCAGTCAGTTCTCAATTCTCAATTTCTACCATATGGTTGTACTATATGGGCTCCAGGGCTTGATCTCTGGTCATCAGTTGTACATGTTGGTGTCTTTACTTACTGAGCCATCTTACTATCTCTTCAATGCATACCATTCAACAATGTTCTGCTCTTTGACGCTCATACCTACACTAGTTTTTTTTTTTTTTTGGTGGGGCGGGCAATGTTGGTATGTACATGATCTTAGCTTATATTCATATAGATCTTAGAAGAGACAATTTCTAGAATATTGGTAAGAATGATTTTAAAATAGAACTTAGGTCCCATGTATAATAATATTTTAAAAAACACTCACTTTAATCATTTTGCATCTATTACAAGTTCTATCTACCTCAGTCATAGGATGAGTAATGATAAGCTTTGTGATTTGGTTCACTTCTTTTCTATTCCCATCTCAAGGGCTCTATAGTCTACTGCATTCAAATATCTGTAGTCTTCCAGATATGATATCTTCTATTTTTGTATGCTTTTCCAAGACTGCCAAAGACTTCACACTTCCTTTTCTCTGGCAAATGCCCACCTTAAGATCAGGTGAGTTATTGCCTCTGAAAAGTCTTCCCTGTTCCCATGTTCCTTCCCGTGGAGTTGGCTACTTCATACTTTTGGTTGTTACAATATCTCCAACACTGGATGGCTCCAGTAAATTGGCATTTTCTCACTGCATATGCCTTACATGAAGGCATCAATGATTCTATGAACTTAATTTTAAAAATATAAAACATTAAAATGGATCCAGTATTATAATATCATGGTAAAAATCCAATAAGAAATTAGGAAATAAGATGTCATGATATGATGAATATGAATAAAATAGGAAATATGAATAAAATAGGAAATTAAATGGCAACTTAACTTTGAAAATTACTTGCCCCAAGACAAAAAGTTAACGTGTGAAAAGGCAAACTATAAAATGAACACTGTGCTGAGAATCTTTCATTAATATAAGAATTACAGATGATAAAAGTTTGGGTAGTACATTTTCACATTGCCAAGAGTCTACATCAAACTCATGAATACTGTGGTGTTATTCCACACAATCTAAATATCTACACTCTTGGGTTAAGAGTTTACTAAGGGCTGGAGAGGTGGCTCAGGGGTTAAGCCTCCGCCTTGCAGGCGGAAGGTCCCGAGTTCGGATCCCAGATCCCACGTATAGACGCCAGGCGGAAGCAGGGCGGCCTGCGCTTCTGGTCCTGGTAGGGCGGAGCCTGTGAATCCCTGGGCAGAAGGAGATGGAGGCGTCCATGGTGGTTCGCGAATTCGTCCGTGGTTCTACACATACACAGACACACGCACACACAGATACACACACACGCGCGCACATACACACGCACATGCACACAGTTGAATAAATAATAATAATAAAAAAAATTAAAAAAAAAAGTTTAAAAAAAAAAAGAGTTTACTAAGCATGTCTAATTTGCAAGTCTGTGTCTAGAAAAGGCTGGGACATCTGCCTCTAAAATTGAATGCCAGTCTGGAGGGCAAGGCAAGCATCACAAATTTATTTTTAGTTTGTCATACTGTGACACATTCTCCATATAAAGCAATGTGAAATCAGTATTCAATGACTGGGAGACAGAAATCTCTGGACGAACAGTGCCTGATGAACTTTGTCTTTTACAAGATTAAAGGTGAAACATAATCTGCACTGAACATATGGGGCAGAAGTGCCTCATTGCCTCTGTTAGGAGACAAACACTAAACATTAGATGAATAAATCTAAATGAGGATGTTTAGAAAGTCAGAGGGAACTTTGAATGTAAAGCAATTTCAGTCCTTTGTTCTAAAAAAAAAAGGAATCATGATAAAATTCAGATGTTACCAGGATATAGTGTTTAGGCTTGGGAATTTGAATTTCAGTTTGGAAGTGCAATTGAGGTCAACATGAAAATGATTCCTATCAACTATGTGACACAACCTGAAGGGGAGAAGTTAGTTATTATGTGATGAGCTTGATAAATATAAATCCAGTTTCCCTGGGAAATGTCACTGCCTGCATTAAGGAATGATGGCACAGAATCATTCAGATATTGGCTTTTTATAACAATCCTCACAAGCCTGCTAGATGGAGGCAATCTTGTGAATTCTATACTCAAGATGACAGTGTGTTGTGCCAATTTCTGGAGCATTGTGATGTTCCTATACAAATTGCCGATTCCTATAAAGAAAACTGAAGGAAATGTTGCAGTATAGAGCATCCTGTTAAAAGAAGACACTTAGCGACAAGACCTGCTTCATATTTGCAATAGAATTCTCTCTCCTTCCTTCCTTCCTTTCTTGTACTTTATACAAGATGGGCTGGGTGCTGGATGGGCTCCTTCCTTCCTTCCTTCCTTCCTTCCTTCCTTCCTTCCTTCCTTCCTTCCTTCCTTCCTTCCTTCCTTCCTTCCTTCCTTCCTTCCTTCCTCACTCCCTCCCTCGCTTCCTCTCTCCTTCCTTCCTTCCTTTCTTGTACTTTTCAAGGTGTAGTCTTGGACAGTACTGATTTAGGTGCAGGGTTATGGATTATCTGCGACAGAGGATTCCTTCCAGGTATGAAGTCAGTGTACCTCTCCTGACAGAGCTTACCTCTTACAGTTCAGGATAACCTGCAGAAGCAGTGAGAGATGAGACATGGCATAATGGATAGAGATGGATTCACATCACAGAGAAAGACAGCACGAATGAAGGAAATGAATCAGAAGAATGCTGCATGGCTGAAAGAACCACAGAGTGCGAGAGAGACACAGTTACAACAAATGTTGAGCCCAAAGATGGCACTGATGGGCTACAGAAAATGCTGCATGTGGTTCTGAAGGAAAAGAAGACTTGTTAAAACATATTCTTGATTATTAGTCCATCTGCTCAGATCACCTCTGAATTACCATAACAACTTGAATTGTTTCCATTCCATGGTGTCATGCTTTTCCAGTTTACAGAAATGCAGCAAGAAATTTTAACTGTGAAAGCAAGTATATTAGGTTAAATGATATGAGCTGGAATATCTAGGACTGAAGGTCAGGAAAGGCCAATTGTTATCAATTCCACACAGTTCCCTTGACCTTATAGAAATGTGCTATGCGGTGACTACAGACCTATCTAGTTAGTCATGAGAAGTCATGAGAAAGGAGTCTGCAACTAGAAGACCCAAGCGTCCAGCTACATTCCTTAATTTCTTTGCCATTTCCCCTGAATCTCATTAAGACTGAGCATATATAGAATGTTTCCTTTGTGACTGAGTTGCAGAGATTCGGGATACTAATCCAAGCAGCTGTGCTGGCTTCTGCCTGGGGACTTAGAAAATATATTTACCAAGATACCAGCAGTTAATTGAAGGGCATAATTGCAACGCATTCCTCTCCCTGAGGGTCTATTTCCAAGCTTGTTATATGAGAAAAAACCTTGACTGATCCTGAAAATTCATATGACACCGGATGAGAACTAACTGTTTTCTGAAGGCTAAATATTTTATGTTGACCTCCAGGGAATTACATAATTTTTATTGCCTTACAATAAAACATATAGCACTTGCTGATAGGAAATATCTGTTTATTTAAAAATCAAGGGGAGAATAAGCCATTTTTGCAGGTCTCAGAACCTTTTGTGCCAGAGGGCTTATGCTGGTGAGTCAGTATTTATTACTTGTCTTGTACTGAATTTTCTGCCTGACTGAGATCATTGAGTTACAGGCATATTAAACTGACACGCTGCCTCTGCTTACTTTGCCATAGCTGTGAATCAGCATGGTTGCTTAGTACATGGTCTAGATGGTGAGTTATTTAATATTTACTCAGATCATGGTAATGTTTGGGGTATTTTAAAGACCAGATGAGGTCTTCTGTCTCTGATAATTTGATGAATTAGGTAAACAAACTTCCTCTAAAAATACAAACTTTGGTTTTTATAAAATTTTTATTCTCAAGGTAAAACAGGAGGCCAAGGAAAAGTCAAAAATGCAATTCTGGAGTGGGAGTTTGATGCAGAAACAGAAGAACATTTTAAGGTCCACAGGTTATATATTTATATAGAGAGGTAGGGTAGGGTCCTGTGAGTTAGGATCTCAGATACAGTCACTAGCAGAGATGAATGACAATGATAACCTGCCCTAGGGGATTGGCTAGCCTACCTACACTTGACTTTGGGTAGAGCATGGGACAGTGAAGTCTTCTATGAAAATTCCTAATCAAAATTCTCACAGTTTTATATAAGCTTTGGGGACAAGAATAGGAATGAGTCTGTTCTCATTCTTTCTTCAAAATCCAGTTTCAAAGTGATCTTGGGTTGGTAATGTTTCCTGATGTTTGACAAAAGAAATGGCAATACTACCTGGAGGAACATTTTAGAGCACAATGCTTTAATGCAGCTTTTCTCCACCTCTACATGGGAGCAGATAGAGGGGACATGGGAAGATGCATGAGACAGAATCCTGATTATTCCTAAATTTATATATAGCTCAATGCAATTTCAAGACTAAACCAAAAGTTTTTTTTTCATGGAGCTGACTAATTATAAAATTCACATGGAAAAAACAGAGATAGAAGAAGAATAACCTAGGGGATACTTAAAGTCCCAACTGTTAAAATATAATAAAGTATTCGAAGTAGATATGGAATGTTCTAGAACAATACTGGGACTATACTCACATCTGATGTATGATTATAACAGTACTACACATTAGAGAACAATGAATAAGCTAGTCAATATGTTGTGCTGATGTAAATATTTCTCCATGCCAAAAAAGAAAAGAGTGTATTGCTATAGCTTAGCATTTATCTAATTAAATTCTATCTAATTAAAGAGTTTAGTGTGAAAAGTCATCTTTAAAGGATGACCATGTAACTGAATAAGCTGACATGTGCCAGGTTGCTGGAAATAAAAATTTGAACAGGTATTGGCAAGAACACAGTGTAATATGAGCTTTCACTGCACTGTTTCCATCAGTTTGAAACTACTGTGACTACTTTGAAATAGAATTTTTAAGTCATACATATGCAAAATCATAATTCTATAATTTTATTCTTTTGAATATTTAGGAAATTGCTATGAGTCAGAGCTCATATGTAATAATACTAATGGAAGCACTATTCAAATTTGCCAAAATTCAAAACATAGTAACATTTATCTATAATGAAATGGATGTACAAACTGTACATAGTTATGCAAATAAATATTCTTCAGTGAAAATTAACATATTAACTGCATTAGTAAGAAGAAACTCAATGTTAGACAAAAAGGAGCACATGACTTCAAAGAAATAAATTTCAAAATCTGGCAAAACAAACAAAAATGAAAAAAAGATTTAAAAAATTCTTTGACAGTTTTCATATGTGTATATAGTGAATTTCAGTCACCTTCATTCTGCACCCCACTCTCAACCTTCTCCTTTTTAAACTCTACTTATTTTATGATCTATCTTGCTAATAATACTTTTATTTGCTAGATTTTAAAAATATTTTATTTTGCTAAATTTATTTATTTTAGTGCATGTGTATGTGTGTATGTATCAGAAGGCAATGTATGTCTCTGGGGAGGACAAAGGGTGACTTTGGGAATCATCCTGGATTGTTTCCAACTCCTTTTTCCTTTGCTCTGGGATTTCCCAGGTTCTGCCTAGTAGGAGTGGAAGCACAGGTTGCTGGTCTTTCAGCCTGGCATTTTTACGCGGTACCTGGAATCTGAATTCAGGACCTCCTTCTTGTGAGACAGAGTCTTAACCACTGAGCCACCTCTCCAGTCCTTGTTGGTTTTTTTTTTTTTTAAGACTCAATGCCATAAAAGTACCACTAAAAATAAAGGGATAATTTGTTATATTAGTTTTGATTATTACTAAGTTTTTTCTACCTTTCTTATGATTCTAAAGAGAACATAGTGTTGTGAATTTTCTATCCCTTTGCTATTTCCTTTCATGCATATATTTTAATGTCTTTGTCAGTTCTATTTTATTATTATTATTTATTCAATTGTGTGTGTGTGTGTGTGTGTGTGTGTGTGTGTGTGTGTGTGTGTGCGAATTCGGGAACCACCATGGATCATCTCTGCCTCCTTGTTTACTCTGCCCTGGGATTTACAGGACTCTGCCCTACCAGGACCAGAAACACAGGCCACCCCCCGCTTCCGGATGGAGTCTATATCTGGGGTCTAGGATCCGAACTCAGGACCTTCCGCCTGCAAGGCAGAGGCTTAACCCCTGAGCCACCTCTCCAGCCCAAATGTCTTTTAAAGGACCTGATTTTCACTGATCATCAAATAGTGATGTTAAACATAAATGCAAATTAGGTTTGGTGCAATGAGCCTGAAGTATGAATTATAACTACACTGATCACATGTATCTTCTCAAGGAGAATCCTGGATTAAATCTATTCAATTTACATAATCTTTGATAGCATTTCTTTCTTAAAACTGTCCCAGACTGTATAATGCTCTCTTTCACTCGATCTCTTTATGAAGAGAATTAGTTTTTCTTTTTCATTTACAGACTAGGAAGAGCTCTACTATTCCACTTCATAATTGTATTCATGAAAGCAGTATTAATTCAACTATCATCATTATTTGTAGTATTTATGCCATGATGCTTCCATCAAATTTTTGCAAATATGCATGTTTTTATCTGTTTCTTGTATTTCTTCATTATTTCTCTTCAATTCTGAAAAAAATTGTTAATTTTAAAAAATCACATTCAAATTCTAGGATTAAGAAAACAATAACACTAATCTAAAAGAAAAGTTAGAATAAAAATGAATTAAAGCTGCACATAAACACAGTAGGACAAAACAATGAGGTGGGAACATTAGACTAGACTATGATTATGAACTCAGCCCATGTGTTTTTCTTCTTCTCCCTTAAAACTTACTTGAAGAGGTTGTATAATCTACTACTGCACTACCACACCTCTGCACTTGTTTCCCATTTACCTGTCTATCCTTATCTATCATCTATCTTTATCTATCACTTATTAATCAATCAATGTATCTATCTCATCAATCTATTCATTTATCTCTTATCTGTCTATTTACATTTATCCATATCTATATGGATATGGACATTAATAGGTAGCTATTGATATATATTTTCTATCTGTACATCTATATGTATTTCTTTAGTCATACCTATATTAGACAAATATATAAGTAAAACTATAAATGCATTGAAAAACATCTAAATGATAAAAAAAAGAAGATCAGAAAGAGATGGACTAGATAGTCTAAACACAGAAGAAACAAAAGCTAAATATACATTTAGGGGACATTTGTGAACATTAGTGCAGTTTCCAGGAATTCCTAAATCAGTTCAATAGGGAGAATTGTAGTTGTCACACCTTATACAAATGACAGCATGCACCAAACTCTATCTTGATTCAAACATACAGAGCATGCATCCAACTTTTATTTCTCTTAGTCTGCTTAGAATTTACTGACAACTTTATGGCTTTAGTCTGTTCACATTTCAATAATTAAGAAATGGATTCCAAATATATTGTTATAATTATTTAGCCTACCTAGTTAAGTTATGAATTCCAAGTATATTGCTACAATCTTTTACCTCTTCTAAAATCTGCTAACCTATTATTCTTTCCTCCTCTTTCTTTGCTTCCCTTCTTTTTTTCTCCTCCAAGATCATCATCTATGCTTTTATTCAACTAACTATTCTGTCTGATCTCCTCTCATTGCTGTTTAATGGAGACTAGTCTGTATCTTAAGCTTTTGATTGATTACATTTGGAGTTTTGAGTTTTGAATTCTGCACCACTGTTTGTTCTTAATCTAGAATGAGAATCTCCCAGATGTAAAAGCAATTGCTGCACACTTGATACTGCTGTATCCAGTCTAATGACTAAGAATACACTGCTTTCCATAGTCAGGTCACTCCACCAGTGGACATCTACCTGCATCAGGAAATGCTTCTGAACTTTCAGACTTAAAAAAACGATATCACTGTTTAGATGCATCAAAATTTTATTGTTTTGTTTACCATGAGATTTATGAGGTATGGCTAGAGTATGTTCTGTAGGGAAGGGAGAAGTGAGACTCCATAGATCTGGCAGCTCATTAGTTATAACTTTACTGTTAGATGACATGAAAAAAAAATCTGTCTTCTGAGTTGCAGTGCAGTTCAGTGGAGCCATGCTCCAATGAGAACAGTAGAGTATACTTAAGACTGGAAACTTCCTTATCATATTTCTTAAGAAACTAAGAAATAAAGTAGCTGGGAAACAGATAGTTGTGGATTCATACTGATGAGAGCTTGTGAGACTCTACCACCCAAAAATGGAATTATCCAACGCATCTTTAGTTTCCTTTTAACACTTAGGCAGTTTTAGAGCAGTCATGCCGAGATGGTCTCTGGAGGTCTTCAGAGTTCATCCCCAGGGCTGGGATCACCCTGAAGGAACACATCTTAAAGTCACTAACTCTTCCTCAACCCTCTATCATGAAAGGATATGGAGATTAGTACTCTATTGTAGCTAAGCCCCACCATGAGTTCTAGCACAAGATCAACTGAGTCAGGCCCCAATATGAACAGACCAATAAGAAATAGAGGACCAAAAGCTCCAATCAGATTTGTAGAAACTGGAGGTAACCAAAGAGGAAAAGCCATTCTTCTCTCTCCTCTCCCCCATTCTGCCTAGGCCTGATATAATCCTGATCTGGCGATCATTTTGGCTCCCTTGCCTCTCATGGGCCTCCATGTCTGCAGTCTGTGAGCTCCTTTTCCATCTTTCCCTTGCCCTAATGGATTCCTTAGTTGGAGTCTCTGAGTTCTTGGTTGGTCTCTTGCCCCTCATGGGATTTTATTTTTGGAGTCCGTGAGTTTCTGTGACTTTTCTATCACCCCTCATGGATTCAATACCTAGAGTCCATGAGTTCTCCAGGGTTCTCTAGTCCCTCACAGATTAACCTCCATGAGTTCCATTCTTTCTCTCCTCTAATAAATTCTCCCTCAATCTTCTTATGGGTGTTCTGGTTTCAATCTTGACTCTGAACATAAGAACCTGGACACATACAGACTCCACAGGGACCCTGCATCATTTGACAAATATAGCCAGGAGATCAAACCTATATCAACATCATCTCCATTGACAGCCCAATATTAATTTGTGTTATTTGCATTCCTTTTCTTGTCCATTTGTATTGTTTTCTTTGTAACAAGCCTTATGCTTCTTTCACATGTAAATATCTTATATAAACCCTAAAACCTTTTTCCATGTAAGAAGCGATTATGAAAAATTTCCATCTGCTTTCCTATCATTAATAAAGGGAATCTACTTGGCAACTGTCTTTGGTCATTGAAAATGCATTTATTGAGATAGACTATTTAACATTTTTATTTTGACTGAGATGTGAAAAATCCACAACTTTTTTGAAATACATGCAAAACTTGTTTATAAGTTTTCCTCAGGAAAATTTTCATAACTTTCATCCAATTCTAATAGAATCCATGATAGTACATGTTTAGATTCACTGGTTTATAAGGAATACTGTAGAAGCTGCTGAGGGAGAGAAATAATCTCAGGTCCCATTAATGCGTGAGAGTAAGTTGCAATAAAAATCACCATGACAACAGGTGACCACCAGTTTAATAGTAGCATGAGCATCAAGGAGACAAACAGCAGCTTTCTGATTGAACTCAAGACCCACTTATCAGAATGGTATACATTCCTGTTACTGTAAACTAGAACAAAAATCTAAAAAAGGGAAATAGATCAATAGAGAAAGCAGCTGATGAACCTATAGGTAGGAAGACAGTATATCAAACTGCTCTGTAAATAGCTGTTATTATACCCATACATAGGAAGAACATTTAACATTGAGCCTAGAAGTCTTCTTCTACAACAAAGGTAGAGGATCTCAACATACTGACAGGATGCAGCCTAGGGCAATAGAATAGCAGTGAAGTGGCCAACAATGTCCAACCAACCATAATGCAAAGTACTAGCAACTCAGCAAGTCTCATGCAGAATCAGAGCAACCTAATCGCTTCCTATCACAAGGCTGTGGGAACTTTGCAGAAGAGGGAGCAGTGAGCTTGTAAGAACCTAAAGATAGAAAGATTCATCATTGGACAAGACATTCCACTCAAGGCAGGACTGCTGTATCATAGTGAGACTTGTTCTTCCCACACCTGCATGAAGATACATACCAACATGCCCCACAGACTACTTAGAAACTCAAGAAAAATAAGAACATACAGTGGAAATTTTGGGGACTAAAGCTGGATGAGTGAAGGGAAATGCCCCTATCAGTGGGATGGCCTGAAGAGAGGCAACTTGATATGTCACAGAGGCCTGAGCCCCCACAAGAGTAGACAAGCCAGAATGAACCTTGGAGTCCATAGAAGCATACAGGCATCAGGTGGGAGGGAGTGGGAAGGATTGATGAAGGGAAGGGAGGAGTTAGGAGGAATGAAGGGAAGCTGGGATGTGTACTCAATATGCTTGTAAAAGTAGAAAAATAAAAAAAAATTAAAAGGAGAAGATTAAAAAAAGATTCAGTGGTTTGGAGAATAACGGTGTTGTGAATATTTAAAGCTAAAATATTTTATATTTTCCTGCTATGAATTCATCATGTATTCATACAATAAGGTAAGGAACATTTTTTAAAGAACCAAAGATTTTTGGAATCATTGAACAGTATTCACAATCATCTTTATTACAGGAGACCATATGAATTTAAGCGTATTTTTAATGAGTCAAGAGATACCAGTTTTAATCTATTTAAATGATTGTTTGACAGAGAAAGCATATGGTGCAACTAAAATCGTCCTGAATGGAACTGGAAGATTCTGTTCTGATCCCAGTTTTAGCACCAATTAACATATGACCTTGAACAAAATCACTTTAAGTTTCAGAGCTTTTGTTCTTTGAACAAAAAAAATGCATGAATGAAGAGAGCTACTTGACAGAATCCCTATCTTTGCAGGATATATATTTATATGCAGATAGCTCAGGATGTCTGAAAGGCTAGACCTTTTTTCCAGTAAGTGAAAGGACACTCAGCCAGTTCTAATCAGATGCTTATTCAACTACTGGTTGTCCAAATACTATTATCTTATTTTTTGTTCATTTATATGGCCTTGCTTATTTTTCACCCAGTTTGATAACATTTTGAAGTTGTTTGTTCCTGTAGTTTTTATTACTTTTATTAGGCAGTTAACTGAGAAATTTGATGCCTTGTTTGTCTAAACATTTTCCAAAAGTAGCTGTGACTTTAGCATTAAGACAAAGGAGGAGATATGAATACCTTTGGGACACTCCAGTTAAACCACCTGCAAAGTATCAAGAGACAGACAGGGGTGGTGGTGTATAACTATAATCTCAGTACTTGGGAGGCTGAGATAAGAGGATTGCTAGCTTCAGGCCTATCCTGGTTACATAGTAAGAGTCTGTCTTTAACCAGTCAATCACTGAACCATCAGCCAATCAAAGAGTTGCAGTGCACCATTGTTATTGTGTATTTAGCAACTGTTCAACTATTTTTGTCACATTTTTCTCTCTATCATGAATATAAAATATAGAATTTGTTACCTTTTCATGTTTTGCCACTGATTTCATTGTTTTGCTAGTGATTACAGAATAGAATAATATATAGGGTTCTTGAAGACAATCTAGATTCCAATCTCTCTATCCTTTGATGGTTTATAGTTCTAGTCTATCAGTTGCTCTTTCTGGGTTTTATTTTTCTTTCCTTTGCACATGTACTAGGAAGAGATAGATAATGATCACTAATTTATGAGTCTTTGAACGTGGTGTACACAAAGAAGAATGGCGAGTAAGTTAATAAGTAAGTAAAATTTTCAGCAGTAAAACTGATAGTTTTTCTCTCCAGCTGCATTTTGACACAGGATTGCAAGCTGTTAGTACCAAGTTTGGCACAGAGAAAGTCCTCAATGGATTCATGCTGGTTTTGTAAGTCCTTATTTTCTAAGTCACTCTGACTCCAGGTTTTTAAACCTGTGCCACTTGTTCCTTAGAGAACAGTCCCTCCTCATGCCTATGAGGGGCTGAAGAGGGCTCCAATCCTCACCTCTGTATGCCTATCTTCCTATAAAACCAGATTTCTTCTGCTCCCCTAATCTGCTGCTGACTCCACCCTGACACTGTGCAGCAGTCATGCAAACATTCTGATCATTACAGATATGAAGGTGATAAAGCTGGAATTATGAATACTTAAGGATTTCTGAGTTTTCTGCTTTGAAGTTGTAAACTGATAAAGTAATTTTGAATACCATAAATACTTGTCGACTATCAGTACATTTCATGAACTTAATGATTTTTAAATGTTTCTCCTTTTCTTGTGATTTATTACATTTTTACTGAGAATTTTTCATATACAAATAAAATGAGTATATATCATTCCCCAATCACTTCCCTACTCACTGCTCTTCTTTCCCACCCTCTCTCCCCTCTTCAATCCCACCACTCTCTTGTCCCTCTGTATATGTAGATCACAGTTCTTTGGGGTGCCTGTGTTGGTGAGAGAGTCAGATTTCTGTTGTAGTGTATGTGATTCTTCAGTAGATAAAATCATAAATGGGGTACATTTATTTTTTAATGTGACTCTAAGAATAACTATGTATATCTCAAAAGAATATAGACTAATTTTCCACTTACCTAGGAAACAAGGGATTGGATCTTTGTCCTATCAAGTTCTCTGCCTTAGACATGAGCCTCCTCATGAGTATTAATAACTACTAGTTAGCAGAGCTGGGGAGATTGATCAGTGAATAAAGGGCACAATCATGAGTCTGGAATTTGTATCCTGAAAATTCGTTTAAAACCTAGGGATTGTGGTCACCACCTATAATCCCAGCACTCAGGAGGGCAGCTCTGGGACAAACTGGCTAGCTAGCTAAAACAGCCAGAATCAGTAAGTTCCATGTTCATCATGAGACTTTATCTTGATTTAAATAAAAGTGAAAAATGATCAAGGAAGATACCCTATGTCAACTTTAAGCCTCCATATGTATCTCACACATGTAACATATATGTGAACACATACTATACAATATTAAAACATAATAAATACTAGCCCCATAACTCTTGAAATTCTGTTTTCCAGCAACTTGTATTGTCTACAGCATACAACAATGACACCAAGCATTTCAAAACAATAATAAAAAAATACTTGCAAAGCCAATATCCAACAATAGGAAATTGACTAAAATTCTAACATACTGAGAACTAGTGTTTGGGATAATTATGAAGGGACGTTATATTTCAGACTAAATAAGCAACTCTGATTACTAAAGAGCACAAGGGCAAAAATCTACAAATATCACAGGGATATTTCATGAATTTCAGTCTAACATTCATGATTTTCCAAGGTAAATAATGATAAGCATTAATAATCTATGTGTCACAAACCTAAAGAAGGGGCCCACTTACCATTGGCAAGCTTAAAGATTTGTTCTATTAAAATAGTAAATTTTAAGATTAGTTCTAGTGAAAAATAAAAGGCTGGCATTTCTTGATATTTGTTGGAAATCTTGAACCAGAGTTTATGCAGTGTATGAAAGTTTATAAATCAGACAATAACTAAAGAAAATTGAGATACCGAGTTCAAAGGCAATATTGGATTGATTTACCATGCAATGTTCTTTCTTAAGAAGATCTATTTTCATATTTTTAATGCCTTACACATATAAAACTTTAAATAACTTTCAAGATAATTCTTTGGAATTCATTTCAAATTATCCTTGCTTTAGGTAGTTTCTTTAATTGTACAGTAAAATAATAACAACAACAAGATTTGCAAGGCTTAAAAGATGAATTTATGAAAAACATAAATCTTCTCTGTTGAGTATTAGTATATTTTAGACTTTGCGATGGGCTTTTTATATAGCATTTCTTTTAATTCTCAGCCAGCCCTAAATGCAAAGAAGGTGTTGCTACTCTGATTTATATTCACAGTTGTTCAGCTAATAAAAATCAGAGTGATTTTATCCCAGAATACTGATTTCAGAGCCTTCTCTCATAATCATATTGTTAAATATTCTACTTCCAATGTATATTTATTAAGATTTTTTTTTAACTTCTCTCACCATCTTTCTCTCCCCATGTTGCTACAAAAAGACAAACAAAACAAAGTCCATATCTAGGTTGGGATTAGAGATACATCTTGCCTCCATAAGTAGCACTGGAATAAGAGCGGGAAAATTCTTCCAACAACTTACTAGATCCAAAGCAGCAGCCAGGATGGATGCATCAGGAATAGTTCCAGGCTCACAGCAGTTCAATAGAAATTGAAAGCGTTTCATGCCTTGTCGGATTGCTCCAAGGTTTACCACATTTTTGCTTTTCCCACCTTCTTGGTTTGGAGAAAGATGGTCGTCGAAACTGTGGCAACCTGTAGGGGATGTGCCATCGTAAAAGAAATAACAGAGAGTGAAATGGACCATAGTGTCCAAAAGATATACCATTTCGGTAGTGTTGGCCTGAAGACTTTCTCTTTCATTCCTTTTCCTCTCCCCTCTCAAATATTCACTAGAACTCATCCTAACTTGGAAGAATTGATGCTGTGTGACATATGGAAATGCAAGGTTTTGCCAAAGAACTTAAACACAGAGTCTGATTACTTTGCTGCTGGGTCTCTGCTACTGGTGAAAGCAGTGGCATATTTAAATGATTAATAATTTAATATCAATGAGAGAGTTATGGGAAAATCAAAGCCCTCTTCTTTGCTGCAGTGCCAAGCCAATTACTGGCCATTGGAGCTGCAAAGGACTTTAGAAATGGCTCATTCTACGCCACAAGTTCCTGACTGAGCTGTACATCAGAGTTACTCAAGAAATTCCCAGATCTCTTGTGGACCTTTAAAATCAGAATTTCTGGAGAGGAAGCGTGTGAAGCCTCCTAGTTAATTCTGATATAGCCAGTTTGACCCTGAACCTTTGGTAGAGGTCTGAGAACTACTGGCCTCTCCTCTTTCTTTGCTTTTAGACAAAGCTATTTATAAGAGGGAGAATCAATTTGGAGCTTTTAAAAATGCAGAATATCATTGCTAATGATTTTAATTACACAGGTTTGGGGTTATGGGTAGCTTTAATAAATACAACATGTGATCTTGATGCAGAAAGTTAAGGATTACATATGAAAGAAGAATAATATAAAGTATATATTTTTAGTATTTTAAAACCCAGAGTGATGGTTAGTGTTAACCTGACACCAAGGAGACAGGAACCTTAGTATACCTGAGAGTTATTCTCTAGATTAAGAGTGATTTTTGAAGCTACCAATAGGAGGTGTCCTGATTACACAATCAATGTGGTAAAACCCAGTCTATTTTGAGAAACACAGTTCTGAGGGTTATGAACTGAGACTGTACAAAGATGGGAGGAGTGAGCAAGCAGGCATGAACTGGTTCTTGATCCTTGCCCTTTGTTCTTGACTATAGATGTGATATGACCAGTTTCTAGAAGCTCCTACTGTTGTAGCATCACTACCATGATGGACTGTAACTTGGAATTTGTGGACTAATAATCTTCTTCCTCTAAGTTTATTGGGTCAGGTACTTTTTGTAATGAAATTAAAACACTTAAAAGTATTTTAAGTAAAATATTTGCTGATTTTTCCATATATATATATTTCAGGATGTTTTCCTTCTTTCTTGAGACAGACACTTATTAAGTTGCCTCGGCTGGTGTTATATTATGTGTTCTGCAGAATGTAGAGCTTCTTATGAAATATAGCAAACCATATTCCAAGTTAATCAGTATAGTAGATAGCAAGATTAGGTTCCAGGGATGTAACACATGTATGATCATAGATTTAAATTACAATAGCAAATTTTTTCTACCACATATATAGTTGATATTCATCTCTTCCCAACCCATCTCCACATGAGGGAATAATTTGATACAGCAATTACTGGCTCTTCATGTCATGACTTCTATGATGTTATAAATTTAGAGGCTACTTAAGTTATTTGGCCAACTAACAAATTAAAAATGAGAATCCAAGCCAACTCAAATTCTGAATCTTTTCTATTTATAACTGAGCATTAATGACCCATCTGAAGAAATATGTTTCCATCCAAGTTGTCCCTATTATGATGGTATGGGAAAAACACAAAATTTTAGCTTCTAAGGTATTTCTAAGTGATTATATTTAATTAATCATTTGTGGGCACAATTTTTCAGCAAGTCATACATTTAATTTGCTAGTACTCATGGAGTAGTTTATCTCATGACATCATTAGATTTTAAGAAAAATTGTCTCCATATTATCTTTTTTAACAACTCTCTCAAAGGGAACAATGTCTCTTAGTTCATCATGATGTAAATTTGATTTAAAAATAAATTCATAAAAAAAAAGCAAGTGCTAAACAACTTGACAAAGTCGTGTGCAAACAGGACAAGGAAGATCTAGTAACCTGGTTCCACACTGCTCTCCATGGAAAGCTCTGAAACTTGGGCCAGAAAAGCCCAGACAATGCTTACACTTGGGCATTCAACCCTGACTCCTACTTCCTACAGAGATCCACAATATCATAGAAGTCACCATATCACCTGAACAGGCAAGATAGGAGCTAAGAAGAAAGGAAGGAAGCATTAGTGTTTATTACTTGGGACAAATTTGTTACCATCCCACAATCACCAATGGTAACACTCTTATGATCTGGGATGCTCCAGTGGAGACGTGGTGCTAAGCGAGCCCCCCTTCTACTGAGGTTTCAAGTAGAGAAGTAGTTAAGTAGATTGTGGGAGCAGGACATTCTGGACAAGAGTGAGACAGTCACTTCTGGAAGCAGCACTATAACTTCTCAGTGAGGACCAAATGAACAGTGATTATGCAACTAAGCTATACTCTAAAAGGAATGTCATCCTGGCGATATATCTATGGGTGTAGAAGAACATTTTAGAATCAGGACAAAGGATATAAGTTAGTTTCAAAAGCTGCATTGAACCTTATGCATCTAAATAACGTAGACAGGATGGTGCATGGCTGTGCTTCCAGCCTTCTAGAAGCTGAGGCAAATGAACTAGAGACACTTCCATGGAATGAAAACAAAAGGAATGAAAAACACTCCAAAGAGATCAAAGTATAGAACTGAAAATGAGTATGAGAAGGAACATCATCATGTGCGCATGCTTGTGTATGCTCTTGTACACATTGTAACCAGGACAAAAGAACAAGTTTCTAAACGAAAACATTTTCAGATTGTGAGGAAAGATTTCCTAATAATCAAAGCTGTCTGGTTCTGGAACAAGTTGCTTTGTAAAGCTGCACACTCCCCCTCAGTGGAAGCATTAAGAGGGAGGATGCCCACCTGTCAGCAATGTATTGGGCATAATTCTGAAGTCGAGAGGTGGGTGGATAGAAAGTACTGTGATTCTGAATATTTAAAAAGAGAACAGAAAGGTTAGGCAGTGAGCAACACACAAAGGCCTCCATAAATATCTTTTCAACTAAACTGATAATAGAGATATAGGCAGTAGGAAGAGAGACATATAAGGAACAAATGAAAAGCCAAAGGAAATGGATAATTTTCATTTTGCTGAGAAAGAAAAGATTTCTAATGGGGTTTCAAGTCATGAAAGAAAAGAAAATGGAGCAGCTAATCTAAATAAATGGGAAACATGAAAATGGAATGAAATTTCTAGGCTATATGGCCCTTACCAAGACGCTTGAAGAAATTTTCCTCCTCTTCTCTTCCATTCTCCATCCCATTCCCTGGCCCACCTTCAGAAAGCTTGACAGCACTGGTGAACTTGACCTGTGAAGACAAGGAATGTCACCAGGTGTCTAAATCCAGAGGCAAATCTTTGGGCTACACTAACCCTTGATTTGAAACAGAGGTTGTCTAGGATACGCAGAGGACTGCATTATTCCAGCTTCCACATCTGGTGAGTGTGGTCATGTGCCAAAAAAATATGTCACTACAACTACAAGTGTGGGGAAGATCTGAGTGACAGATCAAGAGCTGAAAGGTCACACAATGAAAATAATTCAGTGAGCTGGAACACCTGTGCTTAATTCCCATAAAGTCCAAACTGAAAGCTACATCCATCATTTATGAATACAACCACAGGCAAGGTTCAGATTAAAGAAAAAGAAGGCTAAATAGACTATTTTAAACTTAAAGATTAATCCATAGTGTACATTATAATGACTATTTTCTCTTTATCGCTTATATTCAAAATCGAATCTGAGGTTGTGTGAATGCTAGGGCAAAGGTTCTATCACTGAGCTACATCCATAGACTTTTTTTTCTCCCTAGCATTTTATTTGGAATCAGAAATGCACCAAATTGCCTAGGTTGTCCTTGCACTTGACACCTTGCTAACTCAGCATCCCCCTCAAAAATGTTAGACTTCAGCACAAACAGAAATCTATAAGCCAGGCAGATTCAATTATTTGACTGATATTTGAGCAGAAATGAATAGGGCATAGGAATTTAAAATATGTTTCTTGAATGTTCTGTCATCTTGCTGTATTCTTTTTATAATTTCAATATATTAGGGCTAAACAATCTGGTGTTAGTAAGATCAAAAAAGGACATCATAAAAATTGTAACTCATACCAAAGAGTATGAGTTCAGGGTACTAGAGCACAACTCATTCACATGGAAGACTCTCGAAATAAGTCAGTTTTGTTGAGAATCAACCTTCCCCAAATTGGATGCCACTGTAATACCTCAAAGAGGTACTGGAGCACCAAGGAAGGAGAGTCATTCTGAGGTTCTTCATAGTTTTCAACTGGATGAATCATTCAGTTATTGCCCAGGGCAGTGGAAGGAGAAAAATGGAATATGTGTGCATATTGAACATGTATGAGGACTCACTAGAGGATACCAATCCTTGGAAAGGAGCTTGAGAAGTCAGTAATTTCACATACATGTGAGGCATTAAAAAGTTGACAGACAAAACCCACATACATTCCAACCTACACATATTTCAACCTATATACATTGTTTTTTTTTTTTACATTTATTTATTTATTTTCTATGCTTTATTTATTTATACTGCTTTGCTCTGGGATTTCTCAGGCTCCACCCACCAGGCCTGGAAGCATAGGCTGCCACTGTTTTGGTCTGGCATTTTTATGTGGGATCTGAACTCAGGACCTTCTGCTTTCAAGACATTCTTAACCCCTGAGCCCTCTCTCCAGCCCATAAACTTATACACATTTTTATGTTTGTCCTTATTTTTCTTCTTATGATGGCTTACTGTTTAAACCTTTTAGTTGCCATTGCTTATGTAATTTCCAAACTTGCTTACTGCAAAGTTTTCTCAGTTCCTCTTAGGTGCAGAGGATCTTTCAGCTCTGATAGTTTTCTATCGATGACTCCAAAGTTCAATTTCCTGAGCAATGTCCTGTTTACCTTGGAGCTCTGCCTGATGAAGGACAGGCGGTCCACAGAACTGATGTCCAGGAGGTCCTCCACGCCATCTGCCAGGCCCGAGAGGGAGGATCGCTTCAGCCAGTTCCCTGGTAAATAATTTTTTAAAAATTAAATGGTTATAGCATTTGCTTTCAAATGGATTCAAAAGAAATGCCAGCATGTATTCAGCAAGCAATGAGAGTCACATGACTCTGATAGAAATAGAAGCAAAAACAAGTTGTTTCGGTTTGCATGTTTTGAATCAAAATGTTAGGTGTCAGACTATAAAATTACATGAGTGAGTTAGGACCAGGACAAAATGAATCTGGTCCCCACCAACAATCCATGCACTTATCTTTAATGGGTTTCACATTTCTTATTAAAGCTTATTCATTTTATTTCTCAAATCTCTTTCTCTCTCTGTATCTACGTAGTCACCCAATTCAGGCGTTCATTTATTTGTGTCTGGATCACAGGCTATCAATCTGATTTCTCTAAAATTCCTTTGAGGTCAAGTCTCCTGCTACATGCTTCATCAGTACTATGCATTTTTCCTTCATAAAACTCTTAGTTTGCAATTATACTTAATTGTATGATCACCTGCAGTAGTGATTGTGGTTCCTTCTGGATTACAAGTTCAGAAATGTTGGGGGCTGTGTGTTCTGCACACAGCAGTAACATTTAATAGGGTTTGAGGAATATCAACAGAAACAAGAGTGATTGGATGGATGGCTGGAAGGATGGATGAGGTAACAAACCAAGATTTTCTTTCAGTATCCCACCATGCATTGCTCTGTTTGCATTATGCATTAGGTTAATGACATGGCTGAGAATAAGAGAATCCATAAATACAGACATACTTTTACCTATGGGGAGTTTAAGCTTCTTCCGCAGGGATATTCTGCGAGACCGGGAGCGAGCCCTCCTGTCAGAGGTGTTTCCTGAGTGAGCTGTGGTGCATTCTGAAGTGTCCTGCTCAGACTGGCTGCTGGTGTCACTTGCTGCACTCTGGGATTTGAACATCTTGCGCCAGAAATCTTTCCGTCCCAGGTTGCCTCCTTGCATTTGCTCATCGCTGCAGATAAGCAAAGGGAAGGGCTGAACAGCTAACCGCATATGTGGAATTCGCCTATCATTCACCTTCTGCTAATGCTACTTTAGCAAACCATGTAGAATGATCTTTGATGCACTGGGTGTTAGAAGAGTCCAGTGGCAGGGAGAAAACCAAATGGACTCCAAGCTGTTCTTGAAAACAGTCATGTTTTAGCATCAGGTAGATGTGGTCATTTTTTCAACTTAGTAAAAAGACTAAATGCTATTGCACATCTTTGCTTGCAGTGTGAGTCATGACAGCAGGAACACCTAAAATGTCAGTAAATATCCAACTCTTTGCCAAGCTCCTTGGGGCTTGTGCCATGTATTTCTTCACTCCCCATTCCTCACAGCCGCATGATAGCCTATTTGACACTCAACAAAATCACAAAAATGTTTATATGAATGAGCAACTGAAATAGCATCACCAGGCCCAGGGCATATAATAAAAGCACAGAATATTCAGCAAAGTTTGAAAGTGAAAGCGTGAGGTTAACTCAAAAGGACTAAAAGGACACCTATAAGAGGATCATAGGGTAAGTGCTCAATAATATGCAAAGTTTCATCCTAGAGAAAATAACAACAATAATTCCTGAAATTCCTATTTTTTACCCACTAGACTGGTACAGACTGAGGAGAGAAAAGGAAAAAGCAATGTTTCTGTCATATGATATTGATGGGATAAGAATGGCCCAGTCTTTCTGGAAAGTGATTTGGTGATATGTTTTTTAAAGCCTTTGTCACAAACTTGCACAGAGAAATTCAACTTCTGGGGAGTAATCTTAAGGAAGTGACAATACAGGAGAACAACATATAAGAAGATATTAGCCATCATTGAACAAGTGGAAGAAATCTAAACATTTCACTCTGGACAAACAGTTGAATAAATTGTGAGATTTTCATATGGTTATGTACTCTGCTGTCACTATGACCTTTTTTTGGAATTGACAGGGGAAGGGCTTATAAAACATTGCAGAGTTAAAAGGCAGTTGTTCAATGACTTCAATGGGTTAATAGGAGGTTAATAATCTTTGAAAAGAGACCATGTGATGATGTATCTGGGCATGGATTTGTACATAAGCATGTCAAAAATGTCCCCCATGTAATCTACAGAAGTTTGCAGAAGTTATCTTTAGCAGATGATATTTTGATTTTTAAACTACTTCTCTTGAGAATTCTGTAGCTTTTCCATATTTGTAATCTTGAACAATCTGCACTACTTTAGCAGTCTGAAAATAAAAAGATGACAAAAAATGCTCTAGCAGAGGCTGGAGAAACAGCTATAGTGTGTAAGGTATTGTTTCCCTACCTGGTGACCTGAGTACCATCCTAGGAAGCCCACATGGTGGAATGAGAGAACAGACTTCAAAAATGCTCTAGTAATGTGTGATGGCATCTCTTTTAGGTAATGATTTGATTATAGATTCTAGACTTGAATTTGAACTGACCAAACATTCGATAGTATTCTATGAAACAGTCATGTTCTAGAGATACGTATATAGAAATTCAGATTTGATCTTTCAAATGTAATCAGAGCAGTAAATAATTTTCAGTTCTTATCCTAAATTATGACATTCTGTTTATCAGATGGCATACAGTTAAATTATAGAAAGCAAAGCAAAATGTGTGCCAAATGTTCGGTCAGTTCAAAATTCAACCCTAGAACCTATAAGCAAATCAATAGCTGCTAATAATATGTGGGGGAAAGGCAGTGCTCCTTTTTTGTGTTTGTTTGTGTGTGTGTGTGTGTGTGTGTGTGTGTGTGTGTGTGTGTGGTCATATGTACAAGAGGGCACTTGTGTATGTGTGCTTGTGGATGCCCAAGGGTAACTTCAGGAATCATGTTGAATTGGTCTACCTCCTTATTGTTTTGCTCTGGCATTTTCCAGAATGCATTTTCCAGGGTTGGAATTAGAAGCTTCTGCCATATGCATCTGGCATTTTTACATGGGACCTGGGGGTCTGAATTCAGGTCCTTTTGCTTGCAAAGCAACGTCTTTAACTCCTAAGCTATTTCTCCAGCCCTTCTCTTAATCATTTAATTAGTTTGTGTCTATTCAACTGTGGACCTTGTTTTCCCCATTTTTTCCAAAGCTACACTTGGAGCTTTGTTATATCTTTGAGGTTATCTTAAAAGGATAAACTAAGTCTCAAATATTGAGAAAGGATGTAGAAAAAAACAAGAGTTTAATGATAATCTAAGAATTCTAGCTTTTCATTGATTGAATACCATTCACTCTTACTTGAATTAAAGTATGTATTTTTCCTCTAGCTCGAGTTCCATCTTTTTCTAAAAACTTTTAAAAAACTTATTTGTGTATGTGTGTATCAAAGGACACTATGTGTCCATGTGGAGGCCAAGGATGACTTTGAGAAACATCCTGAATTTTGTCTACCTCCTTTTTGCTTTGTTCTGAGATTTTCTAGGTTCTGCCTTCCAGGCCAGAAATGCAGGCCACCACTGTTCCCACCTGACATTTTTACGTGGGACCTGGGATCTGAACTCAGAACCTGCTTGCAAGATAGTCTTAACCCCTGAGCTATCTCTCTAGTCTTCAAGCTCCATTTTCAATGAGAAACAAAGATTCATAAGACTTTCTCCTCATTTTTCTGTTCCCAGCAGGGACAATCAATCCCTACACTTCTGAAGTGCTACAGGAACTATGTGGGCTTCTTGTTTTTGGTAGTTCTATTTGCTTGATGGCTGTTGGTTTCTCACCTATAGCTTCCTGGTCATAAAAGAAAGGGTACAACTATACCTAGACTATTCTGCAGAACATGTTGAACAAGCACTTAATGTCAGATAAGAGTTTGGGAAAACAAAATTTGGTCTATTTAAATGATGCATATGACTGCAATCGCTATGCCTCTAGAGTGAGCAAATAGTTCCCAAAAGAATAATGGATACCAATGAGTCCCATACACTTTCTGGGGACACTAATTTAAAATGTTTTTGATTTGCCAGTAAGACAAATGATGAGAAACTGATGCCAGAAGACATTGGTGTGGATTTTGGGTATACTACACTGCTGTGGAGTAGTCTATGGTTCAGTTAAAGCTTCGTATTATGGATATTTATCTTCTTTTTTCTTTTAGGAAAGTTTCATTTATCACATTGGGAATTATTCATTTCTAAGCAAGAGATATACTCCGTTTTTTATCAGTGGCATTGTACATGAAAGAGTAGAAGTGGAAACAAGAAGGGAAATGTAATTAGGGAACTCTCCTATAGGCTTGAGGTTGTTCGTGTTGTCTCATTCAGGAAGACTGGTGGCATTAGAAATAAAGTTAAGGGCAGAACTCAAAGTACAAAGGAAATGAAAAACAAACTAATAGAAATACACAATCAAACAGACCATAAAACTTGAGCAGTTCAGAAAATAAAATTTCATAGATCATGAATTCCCCAGTCCTCTGCACTAGAAACCAAACCAAGTCCTACTCACTGCTCTGGAGTCTGTGATGGGCGACCTGACATGAAGCTGCGACATTCTTCAGGAGCAGATGACACCTGGCCCTTATCCACGATGCTTCCTGCCTCTGACCTATGCAAACAGCACATTCCACCAGTCACAACAGACCAGGACACTACCTCTTAATACTTCAAATGCTTCACAAAACAAAGCATCTGCTATAGACAATCGTTATGGCTTATAAAACTTCCTCATCATAAGAATATATTGTTTAGAATTTATATCTTTCCAACTGACCCATAACCATACTGTCTCATTCACCAATATGATCACTATTATAAAGAAAGATATTAATTGCGCTACTACAAATAGAGTTATTAGCTGCAAGCAGAACTTTCATCCAGAAGCTTCTTTTAAATGAGCTTTGATGTGTTCAGAGATGTGGCGTTTATTGTATAGTCAGCTCATTCCTTTTCTAAGCCTCAATCTTGTAACCTTTACAAGATGCCATTAGCATCTCTTCCTTGACTTTATAACATTTCAGGAACCTGATGGACAGACAATATACTGGAGGATAATATTCCTCTTTCATAGAGTAAGCACTAATATTCAGAGAGTTCAAGCTCCCAACCTTTTACCACCTGCAGGCTTAGATTCCTGTTCATTCTCCTCCACCTTTTTCCCTGGTGCTAACTTTTCCGCGCTGTCAAGCAAAGCACTAAGAGCCACTCTCCTGAACACATTCCCGTGAGCTTCTTTGATAAACTGGACCAGCTGCCGGATGTCACAATAGAGACCCTGTTTCAAGACAAGAAGAAAATTTGTGGAAGAAGACAGTTGTCCGATTAATTATAAAAAAAAAAAAAGCAGTTTCTTGGGCTTTGATCAGCACTGTGATCAGCAAAAGAATGGTAATTACTACTGTTCTAATCAATGGTATGCTCGCTTCTTATTGTTCCTATGGAGGAGCAAGCAGTCAGTCACTTTTAGTATAAGAGAGGATGGACAAATTAGCTTCAAGTTCAGAAAGTTGGCTACATCACTAGGAGGACCTCAATCTACATTTTTTTCATCATTTTTTTCTACTTTTACAAGCATATTGAATATTCACCCTAGCTTCCTTCCCTCCCCCTTCCCATTCTCTCCCTTCCCTTCACCATACCTTCTCACACCCTCCCACCCTTCTGCCTGTATGCTTCTATGGACCTTAGGGTTCACTCTGACTTGTTTACTCTTTTGGGGGTTCAGTCCTCCATAGCGTAACAAGTTTCCTCTCTTTAGGCCATCCTACTTATATGTTCATTTCCCTTCATTCATCCAGCTTTAGACCCAAAGGTTTCCACTGTGAGTTACCATTCTATGCTGCCTACAGAGCAGTTTGATGTACTGTCTTCCTACCTATAAGTTTATTGGCTATCTTCCCTATTGATCTATTTCTTTCCCTTTTTTAGGTTCTTGTTCTAGTTTCAGTAACAGGGATGGTACTCTTCTGACAAGCTTGTCTTGAGTCTAATCAGAAAATTGCTGTTTGTCTCCTTGGTACTCATGCCACTATTACAATGATGGTCATCTGTTGCCATGGTGATTTATATTGCAACTTACAGATCTTATTCTTGTGATGGGGCTTGTGATTATTTCTCTCCCAGAAGCTTCTACAGTATTCCTTGGTACTGTGTAAGCTATCTAGCAAGGAAAAACCCCTCAAGCCAGTTCCAGTTGATATATTTAGCCCATGTACTATAATCAACTTGTATTACATTTTCAGCAGTAGGGTCTTACTGACAGAGCAATTGCAAAAGCCTATAATGCTTGGGGGGGCCTTTAAAACTTCTCTGACCAACATTTTATCAGGAAGTGCCACATTCCTGTTACTTGTAGTATAATTTTGTGCTTGGGTTCTAAAATCAATCTACATTTTTAACCACTGGCTTCCCAAGTTTCCATTTTCTTTATTAATTATGAGTTCTCAAGAGATGTCTACAAAAAAAAGAAAAGTAGTCAGAATTTTGTTTAGAATAGAGATTCAGTTCCTGTTCAGCTATTCCAAATTGTCTGCACTATTATGACAAAATGTTAAGCCATTTAGATGCTTCTGAAAAGCTCTGACTATTCAAAAGACAATGAATTTTTCTAGTTCAATGTGAACTTGACTATGATCTAAGATTATGTAGGAAGAGCTATTAATACTAATACACTGGTGAATCAACTTTTTTTTAAAATAGTGTGGATTTTATTTCTTTCTCTTTTCCTTTATTTTTGAAGCTAAGCTTTGTTCTCAGTGCCCACTTGACCCCTTGACTTCCTTCTCTTAAGAGCAAGTTACTGTATTCTTGGCCATTATGGTAAAGCAGAATGCAGACACCTAAAAATTTACCTTGATAATTTTGACACTAAAGGACTATGATGACCATGATCTTTAGGAAAGAAGAAGGAAGCAGCCTTGAGGAAAGAAGAAGACAGTTTCCATTTGGCTGCCCTGAGCCCTTCACTATACTCTTCATTTGCTACTTTATGGGAGGGGAAAGTCCCTAAACAGCAGTCTTTCTAAACTCAGCAGAGTATTCACAGCATTAAGCATCAGCAGAGACAACATATGAAATACCAGCTGTTAAGGGATAGCTGGGACCCATGGAGACGTTCATGTCCAAGATACTATCTGAGACTTGAGTATCTTTTCCCAACCCAGAGTTTTGAGGAAACCTAAGAATGTCTGGTCTGATTTTTAGCTCTCTGGTGGGATGGCAGTTCAAAATCAAACTATGAATATTTAAAAAGAATTTACTATATAAATGAGTTTGGGTGTAAAGATTTATAAGTAGTCACTGTAACAGCTTCTAAATAATTTCTTGTCATGGTCAACATGAATGCATGAGTAATATCTATGTTATACTCAAGGTCCAAGAACCTCAGTGGGTTGGTTTTCATGATCAGCAGCAAAACCATTCTCATTTGGTTGGTAAAAACTATGTTTATGGAATCACTCCAACAACTTAGAGTAGCATAAAAATAAAGTCTATGATTTAGGTATAACAGCAGATAGATCCATATGTGCAAATAGACTCATTTCTGTTTAGAAATATTAACATCTAACAGATTGCAAAAGAAATGCTCTTTTGCTGCCCAAAGAGACCAGAATTCACATTATTTATGTAAAATTTATCATCTGAAGTCTTTATTTAATATCCAGAACCACAATATCCTTAGTAGAATTTGAGTTAATCTTTTATTACTTTGTTTTCTACCCTCATTATCTGTGCCTTCAATAGAATAATAAACACTGTCTTTTATGAAGAGCAAATAAAGATTACAGTTTTCAGTAAAAGAAAGTGAAACAAATTTCAATAGCATATTTATATTAATTCTTAAGCATAAACATAGTTTCAAATAGTACTAAGGGTAGTATACTTCCATGTTTCATGACCCAGTAAAGTGTACTCTAGCACCTTCTTTCTGAAAGATTCCAGATGCCTTGTGACTATCTCATCAATCACTTGACCTTTAAGACACAGAGAACATAAGTCAATCTCTGGGTAGAAAAAAGAGGGACAAGGAAGAAAATGGAGTTACATCTTCACAGTGAGTTATGGTGACATTGGAAAAACAAATATTGTGACATTAAGACTTCTCTTTCCCCTGGCCAGCATGTAAGCACTTATCTTAGAGTTGAGACTGAGAACTCCCTTGGGAAGAAGGGGGACATCTCTCACCAGATTCTCAGGGCTGTGGAGCTCGTGTGTGGTGGAGGCGCAACGTGTGATGAGGGACTTGAACATGGCACTGACGATAATGCCTTCCACATTTTGGGCTGTGGATTTGTTGTCCACTGTGGTGAAATTATTTCCAAACCCAGCTTTGTCTGGAATGCAAAGACATATGTTAAAGGCAGTATTTCCTTTAAACTACACAGGTAAAAGGTGGAAGGAGTATGAATGTAATACTCCAGAAAAAGGGAAGGAAAACCCAAAATACTGAAACACATGGCCAAAGATATCCCAGTATGATGATCCTTATTCAGAATGGAAAAGGAAGAATTTGTTTCCTTCATAGTCTTTGCTGCAACATGGCCTTCATGGTGGAATACTTTGATTGGTAAATCTTAGCAAAAGGGAAAGGTGCAGCTATTGACATTAAGTGATGTATATAATAGAGATTAGTTAAAGTAATAGGCTCCACCAGTTGGTTTCTTAATGGAGAAAGAATAATTCATCTTCAAGTTTTCCTGTCTTTCTGGTAAAAACTGTTTAGGTGTCAGAAATGGCATGGCATTGGCTGACAGGATGAGCTGGGCAGCAAGAACAAAGGATGGGGCCATCCTGCAGGGATACTGCTGCAGACCTAGGAGAAGTGGAGCTGTGCCCACATTGCAGAGTATGCTCAGAAGTTCCTTAAACATATGGAGAAGAACAGCTTGCAGCCTCCTTCTAAGCTGCCTCCTGAACCCAGAAAATACCAGTGATCTGACAGCATTAATCCATGGTATTTAATGCAGTTTAAAAAAAAATATCCATGGGTTTTTCATAGGGGACGCACATGTATTTTGTGGCTTTGCCAGAGGATTCCTTGAGTATTGTGGAAAGAGCATGTACAGCTTGGTTGACTGGATAAGACTTATCTGTTTATCTGTCTGATTGACTCACTATGACCTATTTCCCTATGTCAAGAACGCAGGAGGAATGTACCAACTTAAAGCAATACACTGTGTTACCAACCTTTCACTGTCTGTACCAATCGACAAGGAATTATCTTCAGATTCACATTGCTGAAAGAAATATCTTAGACTGCTTTAGCTCTTGTTTCAAATAGCATAGAAAGGAAAGAAAATACTCTTGTTTATTATTTAGCATTCCTCTGAAGATCTCAACTACTTTCCTCATGACATTGTTTTCAAATTTATAACATTGTTATAAATCGGGAAATCTGCTTCTACACATATGGATGTCTTCATTATCCATTAACCAACTGTCATTCACATATTACATGAGCAATCAAAGTCAATAATAATAAGCTATTTATTTCCCAGCACAAATCAAAAAGTGTATTTTACTCAACCCCGGGCTGCAGCTCATTACAGCATCAACAGCTGGAAAGCCCTGGAGGTGCGTGGTTCAGCATGAATGTAACTGGCACTCACTAGTTATCCCTTGGAAACTTACACTTCTAGATTGAAATTTTCTTTAAAGCCATAAACTATAAATAGGCTGTGTATTTGCCTAGTTAAAAAAATTAAATCCATATGTATACATGTCAAAATTGTGTTACTACCATATTTTCCTAATCATGTTTTTCTTCCCAATTTTATTTTGTCAGAAATGCCAACCACTTTGTGTGGTAAATGGTAGGTGCCCATTTTATGTTTGTTGAACTAGTAAATATATTTCCTCGCCTCTTGATTCATTGTCAGTTGTCATGAGAGAGACAGCTTTGCCACATTCGTTTCAATGAGGTAATTTACCTTTTGAGAATAAAACAGATGATTGAAGTTGATTTTCACATGTCTATTGTTTGTGTATTACACACACACACACACACACACACACACACACACACACACACACATGCACATGCAGGTAATATACAGTATATCCATCTTCTAAATTCTATGCCCAATCACTATGTGCTCTGGGAACACTACCTGCTTCACCTCACAGCGATTTCTCCTAGAACTCAGGTGTGACTTTACTTACTGTCAGTGACAGGCTCCATACAAAATCCTAGCAAAGCATGCAAGAAGTCCACTACATTATTGAGAGAGTCCTTGTTCACATAATCCCTCATGGTTTGTCGGAACTGCATCTTATCTAGCTTGTATAGCTTAGTAAGGCAGTTCTGGGCCTGCAATGAAGGAAGAAAAGTGAAAAAGTCACAAGTACCAGCTTAGGCTGCATCTGCCTTCACATTGAGACCAAAGGCATCGAAAGACACAGACTTCCACCCATCCCTCTTGTTGCTGCCAGAGCCTCTTCTAGGGGCTATTGTTTGAGTAAGAAGTAGGCAGGAGCATATTGAGCAGTCCAAGGGAGTTTGGTTTTAGAACTGTTCCCCAGAGAAAACCCAAAGCAGAAGTTCAATAACGACCCCGGTCTTTTCACCAAGAACAATTCTTGAGATCTTATTGAAAATAGCTTAGTGTGAAATTTAGGTAAGTGGTAGAATTCACAATCCATGGTTAAAAACCTCAAAGGCTTTGTGCCCTGGGAGGAAGCATGCTACTTTCATGTCCTGTAACTTTGAAATTAAGTAGATATTAATAGAATGAGTGTCCTCTTTATTAAGTCATTATTAATTATGAGATAGATTTTCATATAGCTGAGATTAACTTTGAACTCCGTGTGCAGTTGAAGATCCTTCTGCTTCTACTATTCAGTAAAAGTGAACAACCAAGCCTGGCTTATGTTATGCTGGTGTCAAACCCAGGGCTTTGCTAATTGAGCTACATCTACAGCCCTTCTCTAACTTCTTACATGGCCAAGAGGAAAAGGTCCTGGAAACACCTTAGAAGCAGAAAATAAAATGATTCATTATTTACTAATGTACCTGTTTATTTGTGTGTGGATATGAAGGTATGATATTTAAATAGCATTTGGCTATTTTAAAAAGCTAGGTCCTGAGTCCAAATTATCCAATGCATGGAGAAAAGCCAGTCCCATAATATGCAGGACCCAGACCAAAATGAAAATGCAAGGCCCCTTGTTTGACATCTATCAAGAATTCCATGTAGAGGACAGCAAGAATGTAAGATGAAAAGATGGAAAAGGTCACTTTTTGGATAAGACAGTCCACTCAAGGCAGGACTGCTGCATGTAGGAATTCGCTATAGTGAGATTTGTCCTTACCAGACCTGCATAATAACTGACATACCAACATGCCCCCATAGACTATCAAGGAACTAGAGACAGATTTAAGAATATACAGTGGAAACCTTGGGGACTGAAGCTGGATGAGTGAGGGAAATACTCCTATCAGTGGGGTGGCCTAAGGAGAGGCAACCTGGTGTGCCACAGAGATTTGAACCCCCACAGGAGTAGATGGGTCAGGGGCAACCCTGATCCACAGAAGCAGACAGGCAGGAGGGTGGGATTGATAGAGAGATGGGAGGGAGAGACAATGGAGGGAAGCAAGTATAAGTACTCAATATGTCCTCTGGGTCCTCCTCTCCAATGACGGGGGGGGGGGAGGGAGGGAGGGAACCGGTGTACCTATTAAGTTTGCATGAGCGGAGATAATAAAAAATGTTTTAAAAAAGTACTCAATATGTTTTTAAAAGTAGAAAAAATTAAAAAAAAAACTGTAGACAGGTCAGAGGGAGCCCTGAGGTCCATGAAAGCAGATGGGTGGGAAGGTGGGAGAGAGTGAGATGGATTGAAGAAGGGAAGAGGAGGGTGATGAGTAGGAGGGCAGATGGAAAGAAGCGGGGATGAGTATTCAATATGCTTGTAAAATTAGAAAAATAAAATAACATAAAAATAAATAAAACTTATTTCATTAAAAAAATTCCATGTGATGACAACAGGACTGTCCAAGAGTAGGACTCCTCTCAGACCAAGGCTGGAACTAAAGGGACCACACATCCTTGGGGCTACCCCACAGCAGAGGATCTTCTACAAGTGCTTCATGTGAACTTGACTATGATCTAAGATTATGTAGGAAGAGCTATTAATAATCATACACTGGAGATGGTTAGGCACACACTATTAACACTATAAGCAAATGATATTAGCTATTCTTTCAGTAGGCTTATTATTACTATTAAAATTAAAGAAATAAAAAGCTAAGTCCTGCTGCTGAAAACAACAGAACACTTTTTTTTTTTGTGATCTAGTCTAATTGATTTCTCCACCTGACAAAAGAAAAGTAAAAAATTCCCACATCAGAAACAACCACATCACAGCTATTGGCTGACGGCAGCGCCAGAATATTATAATCTTGCTTTGGGAACACAAGCTTGCCTACTAGAGGTCTCCAAGTACAAGAAAACCCCTCTTTCTTGGCTGCTAACCTATATTTCCTTCATGAGAAAGTGTCTCATCTGACTTTTATGCCAGTTCTATGATAAGATAATATACTATCATTCTTCCTTACAGCTGAGGAAATGAAGGCTTGCAGAATCAAAGTCTTTGACCAGGTTGATATCATAAGTTCCACAGTAGCATCAAAATGAGAGTCACTGTGTTGTCTTCTAATTTGTAGCTATTTCTCATATAGAAGAGTCTTAGTAACTGTTTAGACAGTGATGGCCTTGAGGAAATGTGTTTAGATGTCAGTCATTTCTAAATAAGATTTAAGGAAACTGATACTAAAAATTCATTGTTATCTCAAAGAAGACTAGATAAGAAACAAAGAAATACAAGACTTCTGAAATAGAAAGGGGGAAATGGAAGAAGTTGAAGGAAAAGGCCTAAGGATCAGAAAAGAAGGGACAACCTAAGTTGCATTACCTTTTGTACAAGTCAAGACCCAGAAAAAGATATATGGAACTTTTAGAGGAAAAAATGTGTAAAGTATGAAAGTTGGAGTAATCAACCTAAGCTTTTTGGTGTAACCTGGTTATTATCTATAACATACTAAGATAGGTTAACACAATTTTCTTATTTTATTTTATTTGCTTATTTAGTGTGTGTGTGTGTGTGTGTGTGCGCGCGTGTGTGTGCGTGTGTGTATCTGTGCCTGTACCTGTGGAGGCCCAAGGGAATCATCCTGTTTTGCACTACGTCTTTTTTTTTTTTTGCTTTGCTCTGGGGTTTCCCAGACTTCACCTTCCAGAGCCAGAAGTTCAGGCCGCTGCCATTTCTGCCTGGTGTTTTTCACATGATATCTGTGAGTTGAACTCAGGCTCTTCTCCTTGCCAGGCAGAGCTTAACCACTGAACTATCTCTTTAACCCCTTGACATACTTTTCATTCTTCCTTTACTTTATCTTATAAATTTTGAAACCAAGTATGTTTATTTCAGATCTTACTAGCCATTATATCTCAGTGAGATCTTTTTTAGTAAAAAATATACATAGAAAAAAGCTGGTTCTTTGAAAAAATCAATAAGATTGATACACCCCTAGCTAAATTAACCAAAAGCAAGAGAGAGAAAACCCAAATTAACAAAATTAGAAATGAACATGGAGTTATCACTACTGATACCCAAGAAATACAGAGAATTATAACATCATATTTTAAAAACTTGTACTCTGTGAAATTTGACAACACAAAAGAGATGGATGAATTTCTAAGTAAACACAACCTACCTAAATTGAATCAGGAAGTTGTGAATTATTTAAATAGTCCTATAACATACAAGGAAATTGAAGAAGTAATCTTGAATCTTCCCACCAAAAAATGTCCTGGGCCAGATGGATTCAGCACAGAATTCTACCAGACATTTAAGGAGTTAATAACACCAATACTCCTTAAACTGTTCCATCAAATAGCAAAGGAAGGAACACTACCAAATTCCTCCTATGAAGCTAATATCGTTTTAATCCCAAAACCTAATAAAGATTCACTTAAAGAAGAAAACTATAAGCCGATCTCTCTGATGAACACAGACGCAAAGATTCTCAACAAAATCTTAGCAAATCGGATTCAAAAACATATCAAAAAGATCATTCACGGGGACCAAATAGGCCTCATCCCCGGCACACAAGGTTGGTTCAACATACGCAAATCAATAAATGTAATTCATCATGTAAACCAGTCCAAAGTTCAAGACCACATGATACTCTCGATAGATGCAGAAAAAGCCTTTGACAAAATCCAACAGCCTTTTATGATCAAAATGCTAGAGACAGTAGGAATGAAAGGAACCTTTATCAATATAATAAAAGCTGTATACAACAAGCCCACAGCAAGGATTATGCTCAATGGGGAACAATTGGAAGCATTCCCACTTCGATCAGGAACTAGACAAGGCTGTCCACTCTCACCATTTCTATTCAATATTGTATTTGAAGTCTTAGCCGAAGCCATAAGACAAGAAAGGGACATAAGAGGGATTCAAATGAGCAAGGAAGAAGTCAAGCTATCCCTATTTGCAGATGACATGATCTTATATCTGAGTGATCTCAAAAACTCCACCAGGAAGCTCCTGGAACTAATTGAGAAGTTCAGCAGGGTGTGCAAAAATCAGAGGCCTTCCTATATGCCCAGAATGAAAGAAGTGAAAAAGCCTTGAGAGAAACAATCCCATTTACTATAGCCCCTAAAAAAATGAAATACCTTGGTATAAACCTAACCAAGGAGGTAAAAGACCTTTACAATGAAAACTTTAAAACCCTAAAGAAAGAAATAGCAGAAGATACCAGAAGGTGGAAAGACCTCCCATGTTCCTGGATTGGCAGAATCAACATCGTAAAAATGACCATCCTACCAAAGGCAATATACAAATTCAATGCTATACCAATCAAAATCCCAAAGCAATTCTTTAAAGAAGTTGACCAAATAATCTCAAAATTCATATGGAGGCACAAAAGACCCAGGATAGCAAAGACAATCCTGAGTAACAAAAACACTGCTGGAGGTATTACCATACCAAACCTTAGTCTATACTACAAATCCATAGTTATAAAAACTGCCTGGTACTGGCTCCAAAATAGACACACAGATCAATGGATAAGGGTTGAAGACCCAGATATAAGCCCACAAAGTTACAGCCATTTGGTCTTTGACAAAGGGGCCCAAAAAATCCAATGGAAAAAGAACAGCATCTTCAACAAATGGTGCTGGCAAAACTGGATCTCCACATGCAGAAGATTAAAGCTGGACCTGTACTTGTCACCATGTACAAGACTTAATTCCAAATGGATCAAGGACCTTGATTTAAGGCCAGAGACTTTAAAAACCATAGTTGAAAGGATAGGAAACTCCCTCGAGCTGATTGGGCTAGGCCAACATTTCCTAAACAGACATCCAATGGCACAGTCACTGCTACCAACTCTCAACAGTTGGGATCTTGTGAAATTAAAGAGCTTCTGTTCAGATAAAGAGATTGTAACACGAGCTCAAAGGCAACCCACAGAATGGGAGAAAATCTTCACTAACCACATATCTGACAGAGCTCTACTGTCCAGAGTGCACAAAGAACTTAGAAAACTAAACTCCAAGGAAAACAATGGCCCAATTAAAAAATGGGCCCTGGAACTTCAAAGAAACTTTAGCAGGGATGAAATTAAAATGTCTAACAAATATCTGAAAAAATGCTCCACTTCCTTAGCCATCAGGGAAATGAAAATCAAAACTTCCCTGAGATATCATCTCACCCCGGTCAGGATGGCAAAAATCCACAATACAAACAACAACAAATGCTGGAGAGGATGTGGAGAGAGGGGAACTCTTCTACATTGTTGGTGAGAATGCAGGCTCATACAGCCACTCTGGCAAGCCGTCTGGAGATTCTTAAAGAAATTAAAGATTGAAATGCCATATGACCCTGCTATCCCACTTTTGGGAATAACCCCCCATGCAGCAGAGGTTCGCCTCAATAGCACAAGCTCGACCATGTTCATAGCAGCACTTTTTACAATAGCAAAGTCATGGAATCAGCCCAAATGTCCAACAGTTGACGAGTGGATAAGGAAACTGTGGTACATCTATATAATGGAGTACTACTCAGCCATCAAAAATGATGAATTACTGGAATTTGCTGGGAAATGGATGTCATTAGAAACAATTATATTAAGTGAAGTATCCCAGACGAAGAAAATTAAGCACCGTATGTACTCCCTAATAGGTGGCTCCTAGTACCAAACTCACCCAGCCCACATTGAGACACTCAAAAGTAAACCTATGTAACACAGTAATTGCAAGGATTATGAACAAGAGAGATGGGGTAGGAGGGCCACACCAGAAACAAGGAGAGAGGGAACCATGTTACAGCAGAGCAAATAGGCCTCCATCAAGGTCTGCAAGTAAGTAATGAGAAACCTGGTTAAGTTCACAGACGTTCTTTCCTGATCTCACCAGAAGGGGAGGGCATATAGTCTAGCAGATAAAAAAATAATCATTTTGCAAATGGGTGATGGACCCCTCCCTCACTGAGGTTTCCTACTCTTATTACATCTACCCTTGAATGTGCTATTATAACAAGACTCCAGTTTAACAGCTTTTTGTCTCTGGCCAGGGGGTGACATACAGTGCCCAGCAGGATGGAGTGAAGGGCATTGCAGGAGCAGCAAAACTGCAAAAGAAACTCAACAAACCACAATCCAGAACTTCAGAGACTCTATATCAATCACATAGAACTAGGCCAGCCTAAGCTCTCCCCATCCTGAAGCTCAGGGACATTTGCGGAAGAGGGGGTGGTAAGATTGTAAGAGCAAAAGGATGGGAGGAGCAACGATTTGCAAGATTCTCAACAATAGTTGGGGCCAAAGCAATCATAATGGGACTTTGCATGCCCTGCGCAATGTCCAGCGCACTGTTGCCCTCATAAAGTCTAGCATCTGTTAAGGGCACCGAGATCCCTGGAGGCAAGGGATTGACAGCCATAGTAGTGCTCCTATGCTTAAGGGGAACAAGAGAAAAGGCTTATGTAAATGCCACTGGGTCCTTATATGTCATCAGAGAGGAAGACCCAGTGGAGAGTCAGGCGTACACAATAAAGGACTCTCTGAGAATTGGGGGGGAGGCACTGGGGGATGGGGAGGGAGAGGAGGGGGAGGAGGGGGTTCAGGGGGGAGGGGGGAGGGAGGGAACTGGTAAAATTTTAAAATGTATAATTAAATTTTTAATAAAATATATATATATATATATACATTGAGTATTGTAAAATGAAGCTTACAAAGCACTTGGATTAAGTGTTATGAGTATTAATTATAATTCCATAAATAATCAGTAGATATCTTCATTATGATATTCATAAAATACAAATTACTCCACATTCTCTATATAACAAATAGGTACTTGCAAATTTTCTCTTTAGATACTTTAATATTGTCAACATGGTGAACATGAATTCAGTGGGAAATGTAAGAAGTATTAGATTTCCAAACTTTAAATATTCTGATTCTGATAGAATACCCTAAATTTTTGAGAGATGTAAAATTATTAAACAATTAATTCCTTTTCAATAATTTGGAACTATCACAAATGATTTGAATATTATATAAGTATTAATGAATTATGTGATAGAATAGTTATATACTTAGAGGATATTATTTAAGTAATCTTCTCTTTCAAAGTATGCAGAAGACTTGATTTTTGTCCAAAGCTGTGATGTATTCTTAAGTTAGGAGACTATTGAAATTATTGTGGCAGAGAAACCAGGAAATATATAGTTTTTCAAAGTGAACATTTTCCTGGGAAAGTTCCTCTAACTTATATCTCCTGCACTGTAAATACCTGTTTAACATCTTCTAAATTATAGTAAAGGAGCAATGGCTAGAATAAAAACCACTTGATTATATTGCTATATGTTTACTGAACAAGGATAAGCACTTAATCTATATAATGAGAACAGAAAGGCCTGCAAGATAATACAGCAGTTGGAAAAGAAATCTGGAAAAGAAACAGAAAATTGGCTGACTGCCTAAATATGCCTGGGCAGGAAGCAGGATGGACTAGCAGTGACAACAGGCTTTTTTGCCTCAACTGTCCCTGCTTTCTCTTAACCCATAAATACAGTAGGTTGGTCTCAGAGCCAGTTTAAAACTTTGGCTATTTGAACTGACTATTCTGTATACTTTAAACTTCATTTCATGAAGCTGGACTTCCACATTGCTACAGAATTACGAATCATATACATGCAAGGAAGGATACAATGCAAGCTTCCTATTGCCTGAATAATTATTCTTTTGATTTTTTTTCCTCAAAATCTAGATCTTGGTGAAAATGTCTGGGTTAAGGATTTTAAAAGTTAAATACTCTGAATGCACACTCCATATACACATAATAAATGAAAACACTACTGCATAATGGAATATAAAAGAAAGATAAATGATGTATAAATGAATGATAGATGGTACATTAAGCAAGAAATCCAGCAAGCTAACACTGTGTGAACATTTCATGACAAAACCCATCACCAAGGAAAAAGGGCTGGTATTAGATTTTGACATGATCCTGAAACTCTTCCAAAATATGCCAGAGGGTGTCCTGGACTCAAAATTTGCATCAAATCCTTATTTTCAAAAGAATATTTTATTATAATTTCAGTTCAAATGTATTAATAAGGCAACTGTCCCAGCTCAGACTTGCTGGGAAAAGGGTCATTGCTCCAGTCAGAGAGAAAGGTGCCAAAGAGTAGATGTAATTGAAAACAAGCTGTCATAAGACCATGTTCTATTAGTGAAGTCCACTGGTAGACCCACGTGCATGCAGAGTTACAGGTTTCACACTGTTCAAAGCAACATGATCTCAAATATCTAGAAGCCAAGGTTCATTCTCAAGCAAAGCAGCCAGAAACTGACTGGCTACTTTAACGTCCTGTTTTGTCGCAATAAGGGCCATTTTCCATATCTAAGAACATCAAAGTCCTAAACGCTGACCTCTTTTCTCTAATATAAAAACAGATTTTTTTTAGAGAACCCAGACAGATAATCAAGGAATCATCTGTCACAAACCATTAGAAACTTACTTATACATATTTATACATACATATATTCATCTGTGCAAAGTTCTTTTAAACTGTAATCCATATATTCAAATAACACATCCTTTTAACAACTGGATGTTGGTCTGCAACAGGGAGTAGGCAGAAATGATTTCCCAAGTAAACTTTACTATGCCTGAGTTGTAGATATCTTGTGGGAACCGGCCCACCCAAGGACACCATTAAGCACTAGGAAACAATGACCCTCATTGTCAAAGGACTTATTCATTAAATGGAAGAAGAGAAGGAGAGGAAATGGAATCTACTGTAATTCTCTTACATTCTCTCGGAATACCTGGTGTCTCAGACGATCTCCGGAGAGCCCTCGGTGTCCTTCTCCGCAACCATAGGCACATCCCAAGGACTTCACTATTTTGATGAGCATGGTGAGAGCGAGCCTATGGTTGCTGACAGGTGTACTTTCATCCTAGTGCCCAGGATGGAGAAAGAAGGAGAAACCTGCTGACTTGGCCATGAAGCTCCTTTCAGTATTATCATTCTACTTTATGAATGATGTTAACATGCTTCATAGCACTTGGGAACATGAAATTTTCATTTCAAAAGTTCAATAAACTCACTTTTTAACATTTGCTACTAAACTATGCATCTTGAATATCCTCTGGTACTAAAGAATTAGAAACTATTACAAGATAGACTTTTGTATTCTTGACAGATAAGCAGAATAGTTACCTACACATACAGAGAAATGGTGGGACTATCAGAAATTATAGTAAATGTGTTTGCTTAGAAATTACTTCATCAGTAGGTGATTGACAATGTTAATACCACCAGGAAAAGAACATTGCTAACTTTCTGAAACTGACCAAAAGACTGAAACTTTGAAATTTTTAGCAATTTCTGACTTTTTAAGGAATTTTTCCAAGTATGTACTTTTTATATTACAATGCACATGTATAACTAAAGTGAAAATGCATATAGGTTCATAAATATTCAGCTTGATTTTTCCCCTCAAGGCTGACTAGGAAACTCTCCTGAGATGAATTAGATGCATTTTGAGATCTTTGAATCTCCTTGTATTTTTTGCTCCTTATGAATGATTTCCTTGAGTCATTTACAAATGACTCTCTTCTACCCTGATTACATAGATTTTTAAATTGCTATTATTCTTTGCTTCTAATTTTTATAGCCCTGAAAACTCTTTGTGCATATCCATTTGGGTATCTATCTATCTATCTATCTATCTATCTATCTATCTATCTATCTATCTATCTATGAATGAATGAGCCAGCTATTGCTAAAAAATGCCCCAGACCTGCAGCCTGCCTTGGTTTCTTGGCTCTGTGCAGCTGAAACCACTTGCAGTGTGGAGCTGGGATTCCAGTTTTGGTCTCTTAACTGTTTATGGTGTTACAAATTAGTTGTATAAGTGAACTAATCTTCTTGTATTTTAGTTTTCTGTGAATTAATTGTATAACTTAATGAATCTCTTTGTATTTTAGTTTCTTTGCCTGTGAGCTGAAGATCCTGATATTCACCCTTCCTTTATAATGGGGTTTCTACTAGGTCAAATAAAATTATAGAAGGGACTTCCTCAGCAATTATTAAGGGATTTTTTTCTATTAGTCACACCAGCAGTTTGACAAATGTTCGGTCCTCACAAAGAAAGAATACTGCAATGGAAACAATATGTGAAAGGGTTAGGGAGATATGTAGACACTATCAAGTGCCTTATTATAATATGGTGGCCTCTTTCCTTCCCTAACATAATGCAGTTGGTTCTTCTTTTCTTGTGTGTAAATTCATGCAGTAGATATGATGCTCAGCCTTAGTAAGATCCCTTCAGGAATGAAACATGTCTCCAACTTGACAGAAGGGTTGATGAGTGACGTCATCTGCTTCTGTTAACTGTCCAACACCATGCTGTCCTCCTGACAGCAATCTTCCGCCAGTAGTTATTCAGCAGCATAAAGCAGAAAAAGGATCATCACTTTGCATCACTTGGTGACTACTTGGAAGCATCATCTCAGATGCAAAGTTCCCTCTGTGATTATATATTTTCCAAGCAAGATATAATTTTTTTAGCTTTCACCTAATTCTTAGTTCCAGTATTTAGTAACTATAATCTATAACAAGCTATTTAACCATTCCATGCCTTATAAAAAGGAGATCATACTAATACTTATCTCACAGAGCTATCTAAGAAGTAAATTAGTCAAAACATTATGTAATAATAGCAAAAGAAATGCTAATTTTTACTTTCAGGGAGAGAGCACTGCTATCCTTTGGGAGGAAATTTATGCAAATTAGAAAGAGCCAAACCATCTCAGTAGAAACAGTCGTTGAGAGAGTGATTCTATGAGCAGAATTGGACTGGATTTTCATAGATTTTTTTAAAAAAATCTTCACTTATTTATTATGTGTGTCTGTATGTATCAGAGGGAACTGTTTGTCCCTGTGGAAGTCCAAGGTGACTTTGGGAATCATCCTGGATTGCTTCTACTTCCTTTATGCTTCTCTCTGGGACTTCCCAGGCTCTGCCCATTAGGGTCTGAAGTGTAGACTGCAAATTCAGCCTGACTTTTTTTTTTTTTTACATGGGACCTGGGATAGGAACTCAGGATCTTCTGCTTGTGAGGCAGTCTTAACCCCTGAGCCATCTCTCCTACCCTGATTACATAGATTTTTAAATTATTATTATTCTTTGTTTCTAATTTTTATAGCCCTGAAAGCTCTTTGTGCATATCCATTTGGGTATCTATCTATCTATCTATCTATCTATCTATCTATCTATCTATCTATCTATCTATATCTTTGGATGTCCTTAGACTTTTTGTTGTGCTCACTGCAGATATGCAGAAAAGATATATCAAGCTATGGGCAGAAATCAGACTTACTAAATGGCATTTTAAACTTTCAAACAATGCAGAAAATGCAATTAAGTCTCCCTTTATATTTGCACCAAGAATAACAGATAGATCTTTGTCAGTTTTAAGGTCTGGTTAAAATCTGGAAATTAATTAAGAATATTACATCTTGTTGACCGATTCAGAAATTATATAATATGACCTCATTACATGCTAATTAAAATCATACTTATGGTTAAAATAACATTTATAGAAGCAAATTATAATATTTAAGATGATAATTGTATTATATATAACTAAGACACAAATAGAAAATCCTAAATAAAAGCTTAAAGAATCTCAGAATATTGGAGGAGAAATTTTTGGATCAGAGCTCATGAATATTGGAAAGATACAAGTAAACCATAAAATGAAGAAACAGAGGATAAATAAATTAAATATGCATCAATGGGAATGGAGATTTTCCAGCATCTCAAACTATAAAAGGTAAATGTCAGTTGTTTAATTAATTCACATATTTTGTTAGGGCAACCTGAGCAGACAAAGGCATTATAATATTGGGTCAGACTTTGAAAGCCTTGGTAAAGAAGCTGTCTTTGGTTCTAACATTGCATGGATAAATGATGGTTCTTGGATTTAGATAGAGTCTCATCTCATCTCTTGCCCGCTGAGAACTTAATGAAGAGATTTCTACCTCTGTCACTTATTCTAGCAATTCATTTGTGTTCTGGGTCAATAAAATAAAACCTATGAGCAAGTATTTGGGACGCCATTGCATGAGGACATTAAAGGGTGGTTCGGTCATACCTTCTCTTGGTTCTTATCATTCTTCTCATAAGGGCCACCTCCACCTCCTCCACCTCCTCCATCGCCTCCTCCTCCTCCATCTCCACCTCCTTCTTCTCCTCCTCCACCATTGCCAGCTCCACTAACTGAAGGGGCCCCAAATCCACAGGTAGAACTTCCAGACACGCCTTTGAACTGGAAAGTTCCTTCGCTTGGTCTCTTTTCTGTGGTCTCATTCTCCTTGTTCTCACTCTTCTTTCTGTTTTTCTCTACACAGGGAACAACACCAAGCTGAAGCAAGCATTCCACGATGTTCAGTGCTACATCACAGATGCGAGAGGTAATGTCATGGTTGAGGACAAGATAAACAGCCTTCAGAACCACCTGCAGAAGACAAAAGTTAACACAAGACGATTAAGTTACCTGAACTCTCTTTTCCTAAATTCTGTTATTCTGTTGAATCATCCCGCAAGACTGTGCCATAAATAATTCAAACCTTTATAGGTTTTCTTAATCAAGTTGCATTCGGATATTATGTATGTATTCAATAAACAGTACAAGAATTGAAAACAAATATTAGCTCACTTAAGGTTTCCAAAGCTTGCCATGATAGGAACAATATGCTAATAATGAATCACAATGAGTTAATGAAAGAATAATTACTTGCCTAAAAGAAAACTTGTTCAATTGATTTTTAAAATTAAAATGTTTTAATTCTTTGCATTTCAATTCCCACATATAATGGATACAGAACAAAGATTTCCCCATGCTTGCCACAGGGGAGCATTGGCTCACTCATGAATGTATCATTACTTAACCTTCAATTTTTAATGTGTAATATTTGCCTGCTTAAATTATGACCCTTTATTGATTTTAATATCTTAAATTATTTGCTGAGCCTGGTTCCCTAATGTGTAATAAAAATGTTGGTGAAATATAGTTGTAAAATACAACCACCCTTTCATTTGCTAATAACTATACTCAAGATAGGCATTCTTGAGAATGTAAGCTTAAATCTTTTAAGAACTTCTATTTGATTATTTTTCTGGCTACACAGGAGGTTTGTAGTCTTGCTGCTTATATAACAGAAGAAAATAAATAAACTTACTATTATTTTAGGAAAAAAGGCTAGGCAAACATACATATAAATGTATTTACATACAGTTTTTCAGGTTTTACTAATGCTTGGGGGCTGCAAATATATTCTGAGATGAGACTGAATCTCATGCAATACTTGGATAAAAGAAAAAATATATCTATGCTGGTTGACAGACTGGTTAAGTTTTTATATGGATACCTTCTTTAAGATCCAACAAATACTCTTAAGAATCCATATATTCATTTTACCCAACCTTGCAAAAACTGGACAAAAGACTAATATCCTTCAAACCTTCAGAAGAAAAAGTCTTGTTCCTTACAGAAAGATCTAGCATGCCATTCTTGTGGACAAAGTTGTTGGTCCCATCAATGTGTTCTGTGTCCTCTAGATAGCTGTAGTTTATGCAGGAGTCTGTGAGGCTTCGTGGCAGGTTGGCGCATGCCAGAGGTTCATGTGGCATCTCTGGAATTGGCACCTGGTTGCAGAGCTTCCTCATATGCTCACTGAAAAAGTCTGCATAGCCTACGTTGAATGATGCCAGTGTGGTATTGAAGGTTGCAACCGTGATCGTAGAGATCTGGGATCGCACTGAGAAGATGAAAACAATGTTTACATTTTCTATATATTAATCTGCTGTATTAGTTAGACTGTAATGCTATTATCTACACTGTGGCCACAGTAATATCTGTAATTTGTATAGATTTTGATTGACAATATCAAAATCATCAAGTCCCATGGAAATGATGGACCTGATTAGTCAACTGATAAATAATGAAGTTATAGAAAAATGTAGCTGCAGTTGGTGTCCTTAAGACTGAAGCTAGATAGAACGAGGCCAGACTAATCTCTCCCCATCCTGAAGCTCAGGGAAATTTGCGGACGAGGGGGCGGTAAGATTGTAAGAGCAAAAGGATGGGAGGAGCAATGATTTGCAAGATACTCCATACAAGTTAGGGCCCAAGCAATCATAATTGGACTTTGCATGCCCTGCGCAATGTCCGACACATTATTGACCCCTCAAAGTCTAGCATGGACTAAAGGTACTAGGATCCTTGGAGACAAGGGATTTACAGCCACAGTAGTGTTCCTGTGCTTAAGGGGAGGAAAGGGTTCAGGGAAATGCCACTGGGTCCTTGTACGTGATTGGAGAGGAGGGCCCAGAGGAGAGTCAGACATGCACATTAAAGGACTCTCTGGGGATTGGGGGGGAGGCACTGGGGGATGGGGAGGGAGGGGTGAGGGGAGGGGGAGCAGGGAGTTCAGGGGGAGGAGAAGGGAGGGAAGTGGTGTACCTATTAAGTTTGTATGAGCAGAAATAATAATAAAAAATGTTAAATAAAAAAAGATTATAGGAGAGAACGATAGATAGATAAATAGATAGATAGATAGATAGATAGATAGATAGATAGATAGATAGATATAATACAGAATATTTAGCATAGCAACACTGTTCTATGATAATATAATGGCCATTACAAAAAAAAAGACTGAAGCTAGAATTTGACTTTTTAAAGTGTATTATTACTATCATTTGTATTTGTATGGTGGGAGTAGCAGTGCTTGTCATAACACACACATGGAAGTCTGAGGACAACTTTGTGGAGCTGATCATGAGGCTTGTGCAGCAAGCACATTTACCCACTGAAACATCTTATCAGTCCCAGAATTTTAACTTTATTTAGTGAGTCACAGTAATCAAATTTATTTACTGTTAGATGTCAGCCCATATTGAAATGAATTAATTGTTAGGAGGTGTTTTCCTACAAGTTTATGACTATAAACTTAAGTATTTTGTTTTGATCTATAGTATTAAGGAAAAATAAAACAAAATGGAAATTTTCTTTTTTTTTTGGCAAAAAAAATTCAGCATGAATTTATGGTGGCCACTAATATATATCACTGAAAACTTATGATACAGTCTAGAGGGTTAAAGTTATGTTGCAATAAGAGGATATGAATAAAAATGAATCAATAATTCTATGAAGGATAAGGAATAAGAACCTGGCTGGCACCCATGGACACACATCTGCTCCAGTAAAGCACAGAAGTAAATAGAAGCTATCTGAAAGAGACTCTGGTAACCTTGGAAAACAGTGACTTTCCTTCCACTGACATAGGTCACAAATGACTGAATCTAGACACTTTCCAAGGCCTCTTCCAGCCCTGTGGGCCTATGATCTTTTTGTTTTTTTGCTTTTTTTTTTGTTTATGTGTGTGTGGTGTGTGTTGCATGTGAAAGTATGTGTGTGGGGAGGGGATAGTTTGAATGTATTTGTATGTATGTGTCTGTGCAGGTCTGAAGGTGATGTTTAGAATCTTTCTCCATCACATTCTACCTTGATTTATAAGGCAGAGTCTCTCAAGCAAGCCAAGAGCTCATTGATAGGATGAGTGTTTCTCTCTAGCTTGCTCTTGGGAATCTGTCTCTGCTGGTATAAAAGGTGATTCTCTATGCTTCCCTGACATTTATGTCTCTTAGAGGCCTTTTGCTTTCATAGCAAGTGTGTTAAACTCTGAGCCATCTTTTTAATCTATCTATATACTTTTAAAATTGATTATCATTTTATATTTATATGCACACAATAAAGTTTAAAGAACAAATAAAATAAAAAGAAAAGCAAAGTAGCATCAAATGTACTCACTGGAGATACAAAATTTAAATTTGTGAAGAATTACTATTTTAACTTTTTACTTGTACACAAAAGAATTACATATAATGAGTATATAGGACGTTTTGAACAACAGTGTGAGTGGCCTGACCTTGTTCTCCTTCTAGAGGTATGATATTCACAAGGAAAAGAATAAGGGCCCTTGTTAACTAATGAGAGGTTAAAATTACTAACAAGTAATTTACTGGCTGGTATTCATGCAAGAAGTAAGGATGCAGAGAGCAAGGAACATGGAACATGGTGGGCAAAGAACTCTGCACTCCTGTCTCAGCCCCCCGGGACGCACCTTCCTTGACAGTATTCTCTCCGTGGCTGTTGGAGTGGTCGGGCAGGTCGCTCACCAGGGTGTGATGGGAGTGGGAGTGCCTGGCACTCAGGCTTTCCATCTCAGTGGCTGCATCTGAGCTGCCCCTCCGCGTCAGTTTCCCTGAGATGGGTGACATCAACACAAGAGGATTTTCAAATCGGAAAGATTCTCTGCTGAGGCTTTGCCTTCCTGCAGGACAGCAGTGAGAGTGAGGGTGGATGAAGAAGAGTGTGGAGCTCTGCCAAAGCAGCAAGAACTGAACTTGACTTGGGAGGGTACAAGGTCAAGATGACTGAAGAAACTGCCTGTGATAAGGTCAGCCCCAATCTGCACCACATGCCAGAAACCATCTGCTACCTGATGGCTGTCAGCTCTCAGTGTTAAGCTAACCTTCATAGTTTGTCATCCAAAAGGGATGCTTTGCTTTGTTTCTTCCTTTTTAAACAACAGAGTTAAGTAAAACTGTCTTTAGATTAACCAATTAAAGTTAATTCTATAAATATGCTTCTATATCTAATGGTTTAAGGTATAAGGTTATTACTTCAGTATAGACTTCTTGCATAATCTAATTATCTGCATTCTTTAGCTGTGAACACAAAGCATTAATTTATTACTGAGGACTTTGCATTTGGCTGATGTTCTTGGCTGAACTGTGCAAGAAACATTTAGATTTATCAGTGAGCCCTAGATTCTAAACAGGTCACTCAAGCTCTGCTCTACTTGGAAGACCTTTGTAGTCACCTAAAATGGTGGTTTGCCAGCCTCCCTTTTCAATGCCTCGCCTATCTTCTCCAAGTCCAGAGAAACTTCCAAAGGAGAATGTGCTGCGGGTAGGGGATACATCCAGATGGTCCTCATGAAGCAGGAATGGCACGCCCATTCTTCGAGGCCTCCTCTTCCCTGTGTGATGGAATGGAATAGAGCCTTTTCTCTCCCGGTCTTCTTTGCGGCTCTTGAACTGGAATGAAAAAAGAAGGGTGGGCATGAGGCAGAATACAACCCAGGGAATGCTCCAGGAAAAGACTCTTAGCAAGTCTCTGAATATCATCCACTAGAAATGGGATAAAATTCATCAGTGCATGAACTAGAACTCGAGAATCTAAGAAAGGTCATGCCAGGAGTCATTCTGTTGGGTGTGTTAGAGTAATAATTCTTTTTTTCTTTTCGTGTGTGTGTTGTGTGTGTGTGTGTGTGGTCTGCATATGAATATACATGTTCACATATGTGCATGGTATATATATTCATGTGCGTGTACATGTGTATGTACATCCCTGTGGAGGACCAAAGTCGAGGTAGGGAATCTTCTTTGATTGCTCTTCTGTCTGGGACTGAGATTGTCTATCAAATCTAAAGCTCTGTTTCATTTTGCAAGATACATTCACTGTAATAGTTGGCCAACTTCAAATATGCATCACTGTTCACAAGGAAAGTAAAAGATGGCACAAAGCATTCATTGGTACAAATCTATTATTTATACCAAAGGCAACTAGAGACTTAGCAGCTTGGAAAGCTTTAAAAATGTATCTATGTCTGGTCTAACCTTCAAAAATTCTGATTGTATTATTCTGAGCTTGGGTCAAGGCGTTTGAATTTCTAAAGCTACTCAAAATTTCTCATATGTAGCCAGAACTGAAAATCTCTTTTTTCCTCTCAAAATTATCAATGTTTTTAGATAAAGGATGGTCATTGCCTAGTGCTGCATTATTGATGAAGGCAAACATGACTCACTATTTAGCAACAAGCAAAGTTCACAGTTAAGTAAGCTATGTGTGCTCTGGATTCTTCATTCACGTATTAAGGGAATAAATTTGAGAAAGAGAAAACAAGAATTTCATATGTATGAATGTATATATAATACTGTTTTCTACACAATTAACTCTACATACTAACAAAAAGAGAGACAGTGGTAGATTCAGAAGAACATGAACTATTCAGATACAAGAATTACTTTTGAGCTTGGGATTAAAAAAGTTTACTAAACTGTCTAAAGTTTCTCAAGGTCAAATTCTTCTCTACAAAATTTGAAGCACAAGTATATCATTGGATTTTAAAAGAACTACTTGTATAAAGTGTTAGATGGGTAGAATTAACTTTACAAATGAAAGTTGCCATCATTGTATCCTGACTACTTTCACCAACACACTGGATTACCAGGAAGGGACTTCATGCTCATCACATACATAGGAATTGTACAGTTACAGAACCATGCTGTGAGTCAGTGTTACACCTGGGGCTAACCGGTCTCTCATTTCCTATCCCAGCTTATCCTGTAGCAACTCGAAAGCATAACATGCCCTGGTAACTTTCTGAGCTAGTAAATTATTAAAAAGTATACTTACCTTTTTAAAAATGTTCATGCCCAAGTCTGAAGAAAGGTCGGGGACTGCAGATCTTCGAAGATTAGTCAATGAAACTTTGGAGAAGGCCTCAGGGCTAAGAGATTTTTCTTCTTCATTACACTTCATGGTGAGATCCTGAAAAAACAATAAAGACAATGACCAAAAACTTAAGCTACAAACCAAAACCTTTCTTATTGACATGCCATCTTTTTTTAAAATAAGGCCATGCTAATCATTCTGATTCCTATAGAATATTAACTTGCATAATTGAATTTTTGGATTCAAGTTATGCTGTTGCAAAGATAGATTTCTTAGTAATTATAATTTTTGTTTGGAATTTTGAACTCTGAAGCCAAAAATCCAAAATTCCAAGAAAGTAGAAAGGAGATCAGATTTTGCTTTTAGTTTTTAAAGAAATATTTTCTAATTAGTAATTCATTGAAGAAAAAGCCTACTTAGGATAGAAAATCTACTATGAAAACAGTGTTTATTTTTAGAATATGCAGAAAAACTCAACCCACTCAAAGTTTACTATATTAAAACAACTGAAATGTCCTACAAGTCTTATTTTACCTCTATATTTTCAACATATCTAGTTGATGAGAAAGAAGGAAAGGACAGGTTTTCAAGTGACATTAGGGTATTGGTTTATCAAAATGTAATTTTCATGGAAATGAAAGAGAATGCTAAAATTACTTTTCCAAACATCTACAATAGATAGCAAGACTATGTCTCAAAAAACAATTAGTGATGATATTGAGACTTTGAAAATGCTGAGTTATTAAAAAAGGCTAATCATCTTCAGGAAAATGCTAATGTTTCATGCTTTACAATCCTGACTTCCACCAGACCACATGTCAGAACTTTCTTCTACCCAGTGCTCTGATTATACAAGAGACCAATTTTCAAGGTTCTGGATAAACAAAGGCTTCCAATAGATTATTATTGTTTATTAGAGCTATGCTTTACCCAATTGTAAATTAACAGATAAAGAGCAGCAAATGCTACTAGCCCTGCAGCAAAAAGTGGGGGTTGGGGGGGATAATGGCCACAGAGTTGTTGGTGCTGAAATATCTAAGAGCTGGAACCCAGGAGAAGAAAGTAGAATATGTTGGGACCATAATTGTCGGCCGAGTGACAACAAACCAAGTCTGTCTTACTTGTGTCTTGTGGGTGTTCACTAGTGAGGGAGCTGCTGCCACCATGGAGCTACTCCTGGGTCTGGGCAGGAGGGGAATATCTGGTTCCGGGGTCTTTTCTGGCTTCTCTTCCAGCATGTGTCGCAGTCGTTGAAGATAGTACATCAGGGACCACTGCGTGCCTTCCTCAGACCAGTGAGGCTGGAGAAGGCAGCGGAGAACAGCAACATCGAAGTAGGTGGCATAGCGTGACCTCTGGCAAGGTGGTATCACGAGAGAAACCCTGTTCCCAGTGGCAGAAAGAAGGTCATTACACTGGTGTTGGGCTTCCAACCCTATTTCTCACTCACTCGTCCCCTCAGTCTCACATCTCTGAGGTGACGCACTGTGATGCCTTCCTCACGGTTTCATTCCTTCCACAGTGTATTAATTCCTGGAAGCAGAAACTCTGAAAGACTACTAAGAAATTTGCATTGTGAAGGTGAGGTTGTGAAGACAAACTTGCACTTCAGTTAATGAGAACATTACCTATAAAGGTGTGGACGAAAGCAATCGTGAGTGGGCTATGAGCATCATAACTGGAGTAGTTATTAATTCAGATGGTGGATAATGAGAACCGAGCTAAAAAATAGATAATGATCCATTTTTAATGTTTCCTGAGCCATCAAATGTTGGACTACAACAGAAGCAGGACCATCATCCATCTTCTTGTCTGCATGGGACTATTTCAACTACAATTGTGAAAATAGTACGCAAAAGAACTAGGAAATGGAAAATACTAAACAAACCATGGTTTTACTATTGAGGTGAAATGTTTTTGAAAATTCAAAGATTACATTTCTGTGCAAGATAGCAAAAGTAACTGTAAGAATTCTCTAGGTCCCTCTTGTGAGCCATTCCTTTCCTGAAAGTTGAAATTTATGTTGAAAGGCTATGACTCATGAACTATATCCAGTCTGGCTCATGTTATTACAGAGTTGGCAGGTGAGGACTTGCTGGCATAGATGGGTGAATGAAATTTGATAATATAAATTATTGACCTGTATTCTTTATCTTTTTCTTTTTCTTTTTTCTTTTAACCATGATTCATTCATTACAGATAGGCTTGATGCTACACTGGTTCAACAGAAGCCAGAAAAATACCTTTATAGTATCGGCACGTTATTCAAATCCATATTGTTTACTTTATTGCAAATACAATGAACAGTGGTCAACAAATAATTTTATATTCCAAAAAAAGAATAGAATTGTATTATTCAGTTTAAACACATGACATATTTATTAATTTTGATAGGTTGATTTGTAGTAAAATATAGTTTTCAGCAATTTCTCAGCTACATGCATCATTTTAGCTCTCTCAGGAGCTACAGATTGAAAATTTTTGTTCTTTGCAATTCTAAATTTTTAAAACCCACCTTCAAATGTGGTGGTGTGGGGGTGTGACAGATGAATGGTTAATCCCTACGAAGGAGAAGATGCCTTTAGAAACAGCATCTCAGAGAGTGCTCTTGGGAACAGTCCTTACCTTGTAGAAATCTCTGGGACAGCTCTTGCTCTTTCCCCACCATTCAGGATTACAAAGAGTACAAATCTCAGCTACCCTGACACCCTGATCTTGGGTCTCTGGCCTGCAGATCTGCGAGAATTACATTTCTGTTGTCAATAAGCCAGTCAGGTGATGTTACACCCTGAACTGACTAAGACAGTAGTGGGTGTGAAGACTCATCTATGGGGCACACAGAATGATAGGCAGGAAAGGCTAAATAGAAGAAGAATTGCTAGGCCCAAAGGCCACCTATAACATGAAAGTTATTCCCCGGGCATTGCTTCCTTCTGAGTTAAAGGATAATATGGGTCCAGTAGTCCAAGCTCATTTCCCTAAGTCTCCTCCCCCATCAATCAGCAGATGGCAATCCCCTCCCCAGCACAAAGACTTCTCACAAAAGAATGTAAACACTGTGAGGGAAGAGAAAGTTTCTTAAGCTTCTCAGGCCTGTATTTTGGAGATTCAATTGCCTTCAGTTTGCTGGTTTGCCTGCTTGCTTGTTTTGAGATGGTCTTGCAAAGTGCCCCAGACTGGCCTCAAGCTCTCCTGACATAACTTGTAAGGGCTGAGATTATAGACATATACCATCATGCCTAGTTTCCAGACTCATACTAAATTGAAGATTTATGACCGATCAGTGAATCAACAACCTAATTTGCAAGGACATGGCAACTCTTACTCTGTTCCATAGACTAAATGCAGAGAAACAAGGATTGTGTGTGGGGAAAACTTCAGTTTGTTTCTCTTGTTTATCAGAAATTATCAGTCAACTATATTTCTTATTGAGAGTTTTGTAACAAACATTCCAGAAACCAAGATCACATTTGATGCCCTGCTTATCATTTCCACAACCATTCTACTCCCTTACTGAAACACATGCCATTTTGTGCTACTTCTACGCTCCTCAACAGCTCCTGTGGTGTGGGGAATGGCAACTGTCCATGTACGTGAAGGTTTTGAACTTCAGTGCTACCTTATAGTCTGATATTCTGAATATTTTAACTGAAAAGTAAGACATGGAATATAAGCAGTCCAGCCACACAGGGTGCCACAATGTTAACTTATTCAACAGGGTTGACAGATTAGATAAATTTTCTATAAGATCCTACATTCTCCTGTATACTATATTAGTGCTAATCTTTTTTCCAAAAAGCTGGACCACTCTTTGATCATCAATTGCATGTCAACTTTGAATCTATCAAAGAGTCCACAGGCTGTTCTTTGAACCCTTATCAGCTCTGTCTATGGGCTCTATCTGGTCTAGCAATTAGCATGTCTCACTGGAAAACTGCAATCACCTCCAAGAATCTTTGCTTTTGTTTTTGTTCAATCCCTTCAAATGCCTTACTGAATAATCCCTGGAATGAAATGTAAGCTCCTTACAGTGGGGACCAAAATACGCTTAATGTAAAGGGATGGGTAAAGGGATGGACTGATACCCCAAAGTCATATTTTCTCTCTTTTTTTTAATAGTGCTTCTCCTCTCCTCTTCTTTTCTCTCCCTTCCCTTTCCCTCCCCTCTTCTCCTTCCCTCCTCTCCCTTCCCCTCCCCTCTTCTCCCCTCCTCTCCCTTCCCCTCCTCCTCTCCCTTCCCTTCCCCTCCCCTCCCCTCTCCCCTCCCCTTCCCTCTTCCTTCCCCTCCCCTCCCTTACCCTTCAATTTCCTCTCCTCCCCTTCCCCTCCCCCCTCTTGCCCCACACCTTCTCTCTGTTCCTTCCCCTCCTTCCCCTTCACTTTCCTCTCCTCCCTTCCCCTCCCCTCCCTTCCTGTCCCCACACCTCCCCTCTTCTCCCCTCCCCTTTTTTCCCCTCCCTTCCCCTCCCCTCCTGTCCCCATACCTCCCCTCTTCTCCCCTCCCCTCCGTTTTTTTCCAATCCCCTCCTCTTCCCTCTCCTCCCTCTCCTCCCTTCTCCCTCCTTCCCCTCCCGTTCCCCTCTCCTCCCTTCCTCTCTTCTCTCCTCACTTCCCCTTTCCCTTTCTCTCCCCTCCCCTCCCTTCTCTTACCTCCCCTTTACTTTCCTTTCTCCTCTCTTTTCCCCTCTTCTCTCCCCCTCCTCTTCTCTCCCCCCTTCTTCTGTCCCCTGTCCCTTCTCCTTTCTCCCCTCCTTCCTTTTCCTTTCTTTTTCTTCTTTCCTTTCCATTTTCCTCTCCTCTCACCACTTCACTCCTCTTCCCTTTCCCATTCTCTTTTCCTCTCCTCTGTTCCCCTCTCCCCCCCCCCCTTTTGGCTTGTTTCTGTTGGGATTTTCTGTTGTTATTATTATTGTTGTTTTGGGACAGCATCTCATTGTGAGGTCTAGCTAGGCTGGCTTCAAATTCACTGTGAAGTCCAGGATGGCTTTGAGTTCATGAGACTCCCGGTCAGCCTCCTTAAAGCTGGGTTTCAGATGCATAGCCATATGACTGATCCAACCTCATTTTCTACTATGCTTGCCCTGGTATACGAGATATCACATATCATGATTTGAATGTAAGGCTTATGTGTTTGCATCCTTAGTTGGTGTTAATGTTTGGGAAGGTTGTGGCACCTTTGGGACGTGAAGCCACATTGGAGGAAGGCATGCCACAAGTGATTGGCATTCTCTGTTGTGTTTAAGTTTGGCTCTACTTCCTTTCAGTTTGTTCTTGTTCTCTTTGCCTTCTTACTGACTACAGTGACCGGAACCAGCTTCCTACTTCCAGCTCCAGCTATGCTATTTCTGCCATAAGTGAACTATCCCCTTTGGAACCACAAGTCAAATAAACCTCCCTTTCTCCCTTAAGTGTGAATAGTGTCTCACAGAAATAAGTGCAATTGTAATACCATCTTATTACATTTTAGCTCAAATTCAGCTTTTTTTTTTTTTTGCAATCATCTGTTTCAGTATCTCCTTAAACTGTCTAGTTCCAATATGTTTCCTTTTGGGGTCTTAACTGATTTCTCCTCTAAGACCAGCTGGAAAGAAACTAATGACCTCAATTTTGCTCATTTCTTAAGAGCTCTCAATATTTTCTCTCAACATCTTCCATTTTTCTCTGAAAGATTCATAAATATAAGTTACTCTTCTAGCCCTATCATCTATAGCTAACGTAAAAAGAATGCTTTTCAGTCTTGGATCTAGAAGGAAAAGATAAAACATAAGGTGGACTGGATACCAGCTATGTAATTTCAGGTCTTTGAGCTTTTGTGACAGCTTATCGACATAAGACAAGAGTCACTGAGAGCCGTTATCCTCCTGACTAAGTTTCTAGGAGGAAGGCAGATTCTCTTCACTCAGCATCATTACTCCCCCATCGACTAGCTTTAGTTATCGTGTACCTGTTTCTTTCTCTACATACCTTAGAGTTCCAAATATTTGTAGTTATTAAATTAGATTACAGCATTGCCTAAGCTTTTAAATTCCCTAAAACACTGCTCCAAATGAAGATGCCAATGAACAACTTCTTTGAAGTTTTCAAAAAACACAGAAAAAGGGAGGCTGTTAGAATGCAGACAGTTTGGCTGGGGAGATGGCTCAGTGGTCAAAGTCCTTGCATACTAAGTGAAGGGACTTTGAGTTCGAATTTTTAGATTCCACATAAAAATATCAGGTGGATATAGTGGTCACCTACAATTCTAGTTCTGGAAGGCAGAGCCTAGAAAACACCAGAGCAAGCTAGTTAGCCAAATGAGCTCTAATAGTATGCTCTGGGCTTAATTAGAGAACCAGGTTCACAATAGGGTTGAAGAGTAATTGAGGATGATTCCTGGACACTTCACGGGCACACACACTGAAGTTCACTCGTATACATTGTACATATGCCTTCACAAACGTACATACACCCGCGTGCAAACACATAGCACAACTGCCATAGTTAGATACAGGTGTCAACTTGATGGTTGAGGATTTGAGATCTAGGCACATTTGTAGAGAATTAGTAGTTGAGTTAAACCCAGAGCAAACCTGCAGGAGATTGTCTAGTTGACTGGGGAAGATTCACCCCATTGTGGGTGGCACTAGTCCCCAGACAGGTGAATAAAATGGAGGGAGTTGTTTGAGAGTGGGCATTCTCCTGTATACTTGGCTGGACATGTTGGTCTGATAAATAAGGATTGTCCTTTTCTCAGCTGTTATGTAAATATGATACACAGTTCCCTTTGCCCTTGGTATTGATGTAGGCTCTCCTGGAAAGTTGGATAAGGAACTGTAGTCAGACAATTGTAAGACAAAATAAACCCCTTGCTCCCTTAAATCATTTGATGGTGATTTTGTCAGAACAATGCAGGCTATCTGCAACAACACATAAATGCACATGCACACATACAAGCATGTACATACCCTATACACACATAGTAAAAGAAAGGGTGGAAGGATGGAAGGAGGGAAGGAAGAAAGGAAGGAAAAGAAGGAAAGGAATGAAAGAAGGAAAAAATGAAGGAAGGAAGGAAGGAAGGAAGGAAGGAAGGAAGGAAGGAAGGAAGGAAGGAAGGAAGGAAGGAAGGAAGGAAGGAAAAGATTTTTTTAAAAAAGAATGCAGACACTCAGGTTTACCCTAAGTTTCCTAAACTGGGACCTCTGAGTGTCAGTTCTGAGAATCCCTTAAATGCTTTGTATAATATTGGAGGACAATTATCCTAGAGAAACATGTACTGGATAATTTCAGCTCTTTTAGACCAACATTCAAAGCAATTTCTCTATGGAAACCTTGTGAATGAGATGGTAAGTTGACAACTTCCTGCCCCAGGTCACCTGATGATTAAGCTCACTTTTCTCTGATGCATCACCTTTATTCATCACCTTTATTCAACTGGAAATGATTACTAACTGCATAATTAGATCCCATAGGCTGTTTTCCAGCAGATCTTATTCATTGGATGACTGACTATAGAACAGCAAGGCTCCATAGAAGATGTAATGTGATCAGATGCTGAAAACATATCTGTAACCCAGGTGAACCCAACTTGTTAAGTAAATTCACATTTCATTTATTTAATATTGGGGTAGACTCCACTCAAAAAAACAAAGAATTCTGTAGCAAATAATTATAATCTTGCATATCTTCATTTATGTTTTTATAAGCCTTGTGTTATATGGCTACGGTGTGAGCTTTAGAGCTTGTCATAGTCACTAATTAATGAGAGTGATCAATGCCATTTCTTTTAGGATAATGTAATTATCCTAAATAATTAAGGCAAAAGATATAATTAATCAGCTAATAGTTAAATGTCATTTTTATTACCTGACAAACAAGTATGTAACAGTAAGTTTTCCCTAGGTGGATAAAAATGGCAAAGAAGCAGCTCATTATGTGCTGACAAGGAAGTGTTCTTTCCAATTTCAACATTCTATGAAACCCTACATTACTTTATAGAAAGTTGATATTTTACAAAAGAATTTGAGTACAACTTTTCATTATTATATTCTAGCTATATTCTGATACTCAATGAATCAAGGATGAATAATTCTTATTGCTCAATATCTTATGCATTTAAATTATTTCTATAATTAGAATTATATATAATAAATAATGTATTATGAAAAATATCTTTTAAAAGGTAGAAATTATTGCTTTAATCTGTTTTGCAAGCCAATGCAGTTTTGGGAACCAAAGTTGTTATTAACAGATGTTGAAAGATGAGGGCAGAGCCCACTGCAGGCTCTGAAAGTAACAGACAATCTGTGAAGGCAGAGAACTGTAGAAATCAGTCTTGACCCTTTGCAGCATATAATGAAGCATGAATTAAGTCCTGCCTATGGTAATTACAGATAAAATTTCACATTAATTTGAAAAGCAAGCTACTTGCTTGCTGATCACACTGTGCAGGGAAGAGTGCTCTGTTCAGTCAGGGTCATTCAAAAGCCCTGGTGAATCAGATTGGCTTGATCTAGGTCGGCAGCTCTTGTTGCTAGGGTATTTGCACTGCTTTGTTATTAAAGCTCTCTTCCTGTCTAACAAATACAAGAACTCCTCCAATGAGAACACATTAGCATCTTCTAAGAGGTCTAACTTGTGCATAATTTCCATGGCAACCAGCCACTGTAGCTAGGTAGGGAGAAGACAGATTTTTTTTTTTCTGAAGTGCCATTGATTCATTTCTAATTCACACATGTGGATGCATATGTGCTATGGGTGATGTGTATGTATGAGTGTGTATATGTGTGTGCATGTGTGTATGTGTGTGTGTGAAGAAAAGGAGATGATTGAGAAAGATTATTGTCACAGTTGTTGCAATTACTTTTCTGCTGCCGTAAGACAACACTCATATATATCTTAAGGGAGAAATGAGAGATTTATTTGAATTATGGTTTTAGAAGGGGTATAGTTCATTAAGGTAGAAAAGGCATGGCTCTTGGCAGAAGCAGGAAGGCCAGTTCAGTTCAGGTAACTGCAGCCATTGTTGAGGCAGAGAGAACAAGAAGCAAACTGCAAGTAGGGCTGGCCTACCAAAACTTCAAGTCTCTACCCTGGGACCTGATTTCCTCTAGCACAAGCCCTCATCTCCTACACATGCCATGACTTTCCCAAACCTTAACATTATCTAAAGATGTAAACATATGAACCTGTGGGGGACAACTTACATTCAAACCATGACATAGAAAATAGATGAATGGATGGTAGATAGACAGATAGATAAATAGATGATATGTAGATAACAAGTGGATGATGGATAGATGATGGATAGATAGATGGATAAATAGTGCATCTATGTCTGAAAATAAAAAAATTATGTTCTTTCAGAAATAAGAACTTTGTATATTTTGGTTAGTTTTGTGATTTTTTTCTAGAGAACTTAATTTTTTATTTATATTTATAATTCATAATGCACGCAATGGTTAGGAAGTTCATGCAAAAAATATAAGTTCATGGATATTTTATGATGTCAAGATTCATACTGGCTTTTATGACTTCTTTTTTTTGAAGGATCAGGCATAAGCTTAGTATTTGAAAAATAAGATTACTTGCTCTTAAATTAAACCTTTCAGAATTTGATAGAACAGAACCAGTGAAAAAGGCCTTCAACAATTAATATGAACAGAACATAGTCACAGTAGTTACAGCATATAAAATGATTACGAGTAACCTTGGTATGTCTTGTAGCTGGCTTCCATGATCTCTCTCAGTGGTCCCTGTCTCCTGATTTTCACACCCCCTCAGGCCTTTCCCACATTGGGCCTGCTTTGTTTGTTGGGATACATGGGATAGAACAGAAGTGACACTGTGAGACTTTTGAGAGAAGACTGTCAAAGATACTGAAGCTTCCCTTCCATGCTTCCTTTCTTTCTTATGTATTGTTTTGGGGAGAGAGGCCAGCTTTCATGTCATGTGTGATTCCTTGGAGAAACCTGGAGGAGACTGAGTGAGGAACCAAGGCCCAATAACATCATGGTAAGCTGAAAAGCAGGTCCCCCCCCCCCCACCGCCCAGGCTTTCAGGTATTGCAGCCCTGGTCAACAACTTGAGTCCTTGACCACACTCGCTTAATGAATCTGGTTCTGCGTTCATGACTTCTGGAAACCATGCATTTCATAGTGCTAAGATCTGGGAGAACTTGTCATGCAATAATTGACATCTATCTAAAGCAAACTGTATTAAATAAAAATAAAACTTTTGGTAATGACCAAGGAATCCCAAAAAGGTATTCAGCTAAAAAAAATGAGTACTATGGTCTTTTAAATGTGCTTATATCCCTGAAGATTTGTGGGGAAGATTTCTAGACTTTGAGTCAGTTTCTGAGAGGGCTGGATGGGGAGTAAAATGCCACTGGATGCTGAGCATAAACATCCTTGTTAAGCAGAGGCTTGGTGTGGTACAGAAATTATGCACGAGTCACACCTCTTAGACAATGCTAATGCTGATGTGTTCTCATTGGAGGAATTCTTGTATTTGTTAGACAGGAAGAGAGCTTTAATAACAAAGCAGTGCAAATACCCTAGCAACAAGAGCTGTTGACCTAGATCAAACCAATCCATTTTATCAGGGCTTTTGCCTGACCCTGACTGAACAGAGCACTCTTCCCTGCATAGTGCTATCAGTAAGCGAGAGCTGGATGGGGAGTATAATGCCTCAGATACTGAGGATGAGCATTCTTGCTCAGCAGAGGCTTGCTGTGATATAGAAAGTATAAAAAATGTGCTTAACAAATCGGGTGATCTAACACTAGTGCTAATAAAGTACTTAAGATATTTTCTGATTTCTTCTTAATAATTATAGTAAATTGTGAGAGAAGAGTTATGAACTAGAGAAAAAAATGTTAAAGACTGCCAAGATAAGTTATTTTGAAGATTCCTAACTTTTCCAGAGAGCAAATTATGCTGAAGTTAAGAAATGTCTTTTATGTAAAACTAAATTCATGAAACTGCTGCAAAGATGAGGTGTAAAGATCAAGTCAAGGGTAAAGTGACTGAATCTTTTGTTAATATTTCAAAGAAATCTAAGTCCATACTTCGGAGTGCTGTTTAATCAGGCAAAAGGGCCTCTAAAGACCTTGAGAATATAATTAAAACGTGTATCTTATAGTGTATTATTATCTTTATACCATGTTATTTATTCTTTGATTATATTTTACTTATGTATACATAATGACTTTAAAGAAAATTATGGGTATTCTTCAACCAAAGTCAAAGATAGAATTGAGGTTATCTCAAAGATATATCCAAATGGGATGTTTTTTCTATTTCAGTAGATTACAGTAGCAGTCACAATGGATCCACAGTTTTAAAAAGAACTGGAGAATTGAGAGCAATATAAAGCAGTATCCATACAGCATACAAGAGCCATAGTCCTTTAACCAGAAGATGATGAATTCTGTCAAAAGTCTGATTTTATGAATGGATTGTCCTCCATTCATTCCTGTTAGCTCATGCTAACATTAAGAGCACACCATAAGATCCTAAAACAGAGAATCTGGTTATTTTCTACCACTCTTGCAGAAACTGTGAGAGAGTAAATGTGGGTTACTTTACATGACTTAGTTTGCTATAATTTGCTGCACAGCCATAAAAAACAAAACACAATAGCAACAAAAAAACTATAAAATAATTTACAGAAGGTACAAAACAATGAATTGATCAAACAGAAGGACATCTGTGCTATCTTCTGGGCATGGCAAGGCCAATGTGATCCTATCTTCTAGCAGCTAAAGCTGCTCTCAATGAGCATGTACAGGACAGGGCCCATCAATAGTCATGGATAGGGGCAGGAGATCACAGGACCCTATACTTTCCTGATGAGCTATTAGATACTGATGGATCCTAAGGGAGTGGCAGTTATTGTCTTTAGTTTTGTGTCTACTGACAAGCCCACCTAGCTTCAGGGGACAGCTCAAAACCAACGGTCATACAGATGCTCTTGGTTGAGGATAGTAGGACAGAGACTAGTAAGGAGGAGAGAGGATAATAGTAGTGGGAGGACACTAGTGAGAATGGAGGGGTTTACAGTAATCATGTAGGAAATTATCAAAGAACAAATTCAATAATAGTTAAAAAATACACTGAGCTATTGGGCCAATTTACTGTACAAAATTGCAGAAAATTGGCAAAAACAAAACACTAACAACTCAGTGAATAAAAATGGTCCTGGAATATAAATAGAAAATTTAAAGAGCTCCTCACCCCAAAGTGAATTGAGCTTTGTCAGTGAGCAATGGATCCCCCACTGTGTAAATTGTTAAGCAGTCAAATGTTGTTAGTATATCAGCTAGCAGTGTGCCAGTATATTGGAGTATTTATCTTCAAGGTTCTTCCCACATACATTTCAACTGAGAATTATTTTAACTGAGAATTAATAATTGCACACATTAATTTTCATGCAGTACAATGTAATGCTTTGATAAATGCTTAAACCATAGACAGTAAATCAAGTTTATTAACGATTCCATTGCCTTGCAATATTATCATTTTCTTTGTGATGAAAACATTTTAAATATACTTCTTTTAGTAATTTTGAAATATACATTGCAATATTATTTACTCTTATTATATATCACTTCTGTGCAATAGATCACTGAAGCTTATTCCATGTTAAATGAAAATTTGTGCTTTTCATCTACATTTTCCTTTTCCCATCCAACATCTCTATGGCTTCTGCTAACCAAAATTTTATTTCGTGCTTCCAGAGTTCAACCTTTTTTGGTTCTTCTGAAAATAATCTCAACATCATTCTCACAAAACAAAACTGTTGTCAGATTTCCATAACCTCAAACTAGAGAAAATTATCTACTTCTTTGTTTACTGTTAAAGTTTAAAGAAAGACACAAAAGTAAACACATTATGTATTAATTTAAAAGCATGACATTTGCGGTGGCCCACAACTGTTATCCTGGTACTGGGAAGGTAGAGGCAGGAGGATAAATTCAAAATCATAAGTTCAAAGCCGACTAGTCAGGTCTATATGGTGAATTTCAAGCTATCCAGTATTAGTGAGACTCTTTGTCTCAGAAACCCCTCAACGAAAAGCAAAACAAAACTGAAAAATGAAATAAAATTTTTACATGGTAGTTTCTTGGTTAAAAAGCTCTTTTTAGTTAAAAATAATTCTTTTACATTACTTCATATTTTCAATGATCTTTTCAAAGACAGGATAATTTAGCATTCTGGTGCTTAGGCATTTTCACTTGTAAAAAATCTGTGTACAGAATTTTTTAAGTCTTAAAACTGTAATTAAGATATCCTCTTAAAATGTAGAAGCAAGTTCATTGAAAAAACTTTAAAGAACTTATAAATGCATGGAAATATACTTAACATCATTAATCAGTTCAGAAAATCAATCACATTTCACTCCCACTAGAATGATTATAATGGAAAAAGAAAGCTGTTTCGGAAGATATAAAAATATAAACAACCATCAATTTTCTCTATACATTCCAGAAATTCTGCTTATGTACATCCATCCAACCCAATGGAAGCCCCTGCCCACAACAACATTATTCATAAGTCGATGCATCATCCATCAAATGAATAAAAAAAAGGTGATCTAGTCATACAATGGAATGCGATTTAGTAATAAAAAAGAGCTAATTACACAGGTAATAGTGTAGATAAACCTCACAAATGTTACACTAGATGAAAGAAGTCAGATGCAAGAAACCATAAACTGTATGACACCATCTATCCAAAATACAACTCAATTAAAAAGGAAATATATTAGAGATTATCCAGGGTCCATGTGGGAATGGGAGTAAATCCAAATTAGAAAAAAATCATGAAAATGTTCTAAAATTGGATATTGGTTGCACTTGTACAGTTTTGCAAATGTACAAAAATCATTCAAATAAAATGGTTAATTTTTTATGGTGTAAATATCTTGACAAAACTATTTTAAGCCTCTCTTTTTAAGTACTATGCTCTGAACAACAGTCTGTAAGTAGACGCCCTTGCTGCTTAGGCAGCCTAGTAAACTCTGTGAATCCAGGCAGCGATAGTGCTTGGGAAGAGGTTTGTGAACAGAGTCACCAAGCCAAATATTTGGATGAGTTGAGTACTTATGAAGAGCAGACTTTATAATTCCCAGGCACTTCGGTAGCATCCATGTGCTGGTAGGAAGCAACTGTATCCATTCAAGCAGAATCTTTATCAGCCTTGCAACATTATCTTTTGATGATATCATTGCAACTTCTGACTTTAAGTATTTAAGATAGTACCCAGCTCAGAGATCTCATCAATTCTGACATATGTTCCCATTCTCGCCCTTGTTTGTTAAAAAAGAAATATTCATAACACAGTAATTAATAGTTACTCATCCTGTGCATGATGTTACACCCAAGCACACTTTAAAGAATAAAGTTTGTAAAAGTATCTAAAATGAATGGATGTATTTTGTGCTTAATGTTGTGATCATGTACCTGGAATATGAAGGGCCTCTTTCCTGAGATGTTTGGGAAGATAGGCTTCCATCCAGGGAGTTTCCTCGGTGGCAGCCTGAAATGGCGGCCTTGGGTGAGATGGAATCAGACTGCAAGGTCTCGCAGACCACCTGGAGTCCCTTTTGGAGTGAGATAATAGATTAGTTTCTTTCCCTCCTTACAGAGGTCCTTTGGAATTTACTACAGTATTGCATACAGAGTTATTATGTATATTTTAGCATAACTATCTCACAGATTAAAAGATTTTGCCTTTATCTAAAAGGAAATGAAAGTATCTAAGAACTTGTGGCATTTAAACATTAGTACATTCATGAATTTTATTTCATTCTGACCCTTTATTTTTTCTTTTTAACCCGTGTCCAGCATCTACAGGAGAGTATGAATCCCATAATTCATCATAGACATGTCAATACTAAGGAGTACAGTATAGAGGAGTAAGGCTAAAAACTAGCAGCAGAAAAGCTTGTCTCATCTATCAGGGAGCAGGGTGTACTATCTTTTTCAGTTATTTATAACAACCTTCACTCTGATTTGTTATACATATGTAAAAGCTTTGTTAGACAAGCTTACTTTTACGTATATTTAGTTAATAATGCAATTCTGACTGGTCATATGAAATATTTTTCCATAGTAATTACAGATTAACTTCTCTTAAGTATAAAGACCCTCATAAACCTACCATGGCAGTTTAGCTTTTTAAACTTTCACAAAATAGAGATGATTTAACCACTATTTATAGAAAACAAATACAGCTAGAAGTCTCATGAAGTCACTTAAGTATGCTACATGTGCTTCATACAAGATAATTTAGGACATTAAAAGCAATGTTGATGGCTGAGGATTGCCACTCAGTAGCTCAGTGACAGAACGCTTGTCTAGCATGTATCAACACCTAGGTTCCAGCCCAGAATCACTACAACAATAACCATAGCCATCAGATGGACTGAAACTTTGAATTCAAGAACTTGCAGTTTAGTCTTAAGACTTGTGAATATCTGTTAGTGCTACCTGAAATCATCATGGAAACAATTTTAAGATGAGGGGATGGCTCAGTCAGGAAAGAGCCTGCCTTGCAAGCAAGAAGATCTGAGTTTGCTCCTTAGAACACCCACAAGCAAGGGTACATTAGGAAAGTAAGTTAGCCTTTTATCAAGTGAGATATATATATATATATATATATATAGATATATAGATATAGATATATAGATATATAGATATATAACTTAGAAAAGATTAGGTACAAAATGCAATTATATTGGTTAATCTTCAATCTAGAGTTTCTAGTTACAGTGTGTAGATGTGTTCCAACAATAAGGAACAATAAGCAACGGTAAAAGGAAAAGCTCATGCCTGGGCAAGAAATAAAAGCAGAAGATGCAAGCAGAATGAATGATGAGCTTTGTATTTTATGTGCTATCAGGAAAGAAGAGAACTTCCGTTAAGTAAATTAGGACATGACTTCTAATCTGTGAAAGCTTCTAACTACAAATTTATTGAAAGGGCTATCTTAAGCTTATTGAAGCATAGTTTTGATCATGTATCTGTCTTACATATAGGTAAAAGAAGAGCATAAGTGAAAGAAATTGGTTCGTGAAGCTTCTTCCTCATATTTAGAATTTCTAGTGTGTGATAATGTTTAATTTTTTAAGTCACTTGGTTTGTGCTGAGCGTGTGAGTTCACAAAAGGGTTATTTCCTAAGCGCCTTCTCTTTCATCTGACCATCTCAGTGCTGACCCTGATGCTTCCTATTCTGACACTGCACATGAGCAAATTCATGCTGCACAAGATAAGCTGCCAGGAGACTGTAAGTGAGCAAAGCCCATCAAGCACATTCTGAATCAGACGTCAAGGGTGAAAACAAATTAAATAAACCTTCTTGCCTTCGAATCATAGGGAAAACAATTATAGAGTCAATGTTGATACTCTAGGACTCCAAAAGTTCCATCTTTGAGGGCAAACAGGATGATATTCCTAACAGTGATATGCATGTCAGTTAGAAAGAAGATCAAATGTTAATGGAAAGAGTCAAGTTTTAGTGGCACATGTTGAACTGAAGGAACCTATCTAATAATACATGAACATCACTCTATGTTTCTGTGTAGTTTTCACCTATCCTGGACTTCATTTCTTTTTTTTATGAACCAGATGTAACATATTTGCACTGATTTATATTCTGTTTTGATTTTCATATTCTCTCTTACGCAAGCTTGGGTTCTCATTAAACTTTTCTAACACCTCCTTCCTTTTCCATTACATTCACCTCCTGAGTCACTAATATAACTGACACTAGAGTCACCTGACAGACATTAAAAGAAAACTGAGAAAAAGATGATACTTACTTTATGCACAATGAATTATAACAACTAGCACGTATCGAGTATTCATGCTAACCATGGGAGCTGAAACTGTACTTACTCCTCACCAATCATTGACATGAAATATTAGACACCTGTTATGTCTCAGCATCTCTGTACTTTTGGGATATGCATAAAATAGCTTTAATACTTGATGGGAAGAAAATTTTGGATTGGGACTGGGGGGAATGGCTCAGCAGTTAAAGCCTTTATCTCACAAGCAAAAGGACCCAAGTTCAGATCCCCAGATCTCACATGAAGATACCAGGCAGATATGGCAGCAGCCTGCACTTCTGGCCTGAGAAGACCCAGAGCAAAGCATTAAAGAGGTAAAGCAATCCAGGATGATTCCAATGTCATCCTTGGGACTCCACAGGGACATACAGTGTCCTCTCTCTCTCTCTTTCTCTCTCTCTCTCTCTCTTTTTCTCTTTCTCTTTCTCTTTCACACACACACACACACACACACACACACACACACACACACACACCCCAAAAAAGAAAAACATGTTGGACTGCTAAAAGCTGAATATTCATGAAGGAAGAGAGGACTTTGAGTTTCATGGTATGAATCTAAAATTGATATCTAGACCTTAACACATAGTGCTCTATCAATTTTTTCATCTCCTCTCATGATTAGAATAAACCAACCTCTCCTTGCTGTCTTGTGTCTTGATTTGGAGATTCACAGGTCTGACTGTGACTGTTGACAGGAGAACTTCTCTTGGCTGCAAAGATAGGTGAGAATCCATCACAGATTTTACAGATCCAAAGTTCATTTTGTCTTATTTTCAAATAAAGCACTCTTTTATTGCTCATTATCATATTGAGAGAATAACTCATTGCAATACAAATCAAATGACAAATTAAAAAATCAGCAGTTCCTTAGTTATCTGTCTATCTATCTATCTATCTATCTATCTATCTATCTATCTATCTATCTATGACTTCATTTTGACTTACTAGGTTGATGTGATAATTAGCTATGAAGATTTGAGTCCTGTACACATTTGTAAAGAATTGGTAGTTAAGTCCTGAGAAAGCCCACAGGAGACTATCTAATTGATGGAGCCTATGGTGGGTGAAACTATTTCCTGGACAGGCAGATAGGATGCGGGTCATTTGTCACTTTCAGGAAGGTTTCAGGCTAGCCTGCTTGACCTCAGCATCTATGTTTTAATCCCTGTGTGAGTCTGACTCTGAGGTAAGACTCAGGTAGTTAACATTTTTATCTTTGGTTCTGAAACACTGGGCAATGTTGGCAGTGCCTACTATGACAGATCAGTAAGTCTAAGAAAGCAAGAGATGGTTGAGGCCACCCTGTAGCATGACTTTCTCCAGGCAAGCTGTATAGGTTGAATAAGCAAGTACTAGATAAGCAAGCAGAGCTTCCCAGAGAAATTTGCTTCCTTTTCACTTCTTAAGGATGAATCATCCTAACCATCACTTTTAATTCTACATTTGAGGGAACCTGTTAATGCCACCCATCGGGCAGCCAAGTCACGAACCTGTAATGATGTTCCTGATGGGCTTCACCAGTGCAGTAAAGCCAGAGACTTCAGGCTGTCTGTGTTCCCACATAGGCTGCCATATAACCAGCCCACTGGCCAGTCGGAAGGTAAGGTCAGACTCCTGGGGACAGATAAGATATGTCCAGTAACTGGCTTGTACCAGTGAATACATCATCCTCCACAGAGTATCTTTGGAGTGACTTCCTCTGCTAAACTTTCTTCCATCACGTCCATCATCATTTATGGGCAAACCAGTGATCCTAAGTTATCACTATAATTATGATAAAAATCACAATCACCTGTTTTTTGCAATGAGTAACTACTTAAAATAAACTTTGGGTGAGGCATGGAATGCACAAATTATTATTACCTCTGTTTGCAATGAAGCCTGTTGATTTCTAAATGCTTTGTAGACTTTTTACTCATGGTTACATAAGGAATTGTATTTATTTCTCCCTCAGAGGGCAATATCCTCAGAGGCTATTCGATGTCGTATTCTCTAGTGCATTGCTCTTTGCTGCAACTGCTCTTTTCATGCAATCATGTAAATACATTTCAAGTCTTCAAATGAGTTACATTGTAATGTTATCCTCTTAACAGTGAAAGGGATGAGTCCCTCCATGCCCCCAGCATCACCACAACACTTAATTCAGATTATGAATGGTGTACACAATAGATACTAAATATATATTTGCTAAATGGGACTGATTTTACAACCCATGCCTTCATAGTTTGGTTATAATTGAAAGTTTCCTCAATAAATACATTTTTTGCATCACGCTGAGATACTTAAAATGCAACCTCCTATTGTAGAATTCAAAGACATGGCATGGTAAAATTGCATCTCCATTATTCCTGCTTCTCTCAGTACAGAGAAGATAGAACCAGAACAAGGACAGTACATCTGAGACCTAGAAATTCACTTGAGCCAGTGGTTTGTAGCCCTGACTTGTATAATACAGTCACATGGGGAGCTTTCAAAACACAGGAGGCCCTCTCCTCTCTTCCTTTCTCAGACCCATTAAATTAGAGCCTCTGGGAGGTTTTCTAAAGTTCCCCTTGGGGCTCTCACAGGAAGTCATAGCTGAAACCATTGTGCTAGAAGGAAAAGAGCAAGGAAACTGGAAAAACAGAAGAAAAAATGATTCTATAAATGACAGCTTGAATGGCAAGGAATCTTCAACTGAAACATGGCATGTTAAGCTTGTTGTGCTGTTAAGACATCAATAAGAGATAAACTTCTAAACAGGTAGGTCTAGAGATGATGGGTTTGGTATTCTGCAAGCAGAAAATCAACTTTAATCAGATTTGTTTCTAGAAATGCAGGAAGCTGAGCCTCAGTTATTTTGGTTTTGATGAGCCCGTGGTCTATTTACATATCTCTCATACATAAGTAATCTCAACACAAATTAAATTCTGGTAGAAGCTGTGTGTGATGGCAAACAACTGAAATCTCAGCACTTGGAAGCTGGAAGCACAGGGGTCAGTTCAAGGTTGTCCTCAGCTACTTAGTAAGTTTGAGGCCAGCCTGGGCTGCTTGATAACAGCCTGTCTCAAAAAATAAATACACAAAATGATCCCCCAAAAAACAACAACAAAAGGAAGGTAGGTGGGAGATGATGATGGTGGTAATTGCAGCGGAAATTGCAGCAGAAAGTGTTAAAAATTTCTTCTACTAAAATCTTCAATGGCAGCTGTGAGTAACAGCTACTATCATTTTGTTTTATCCCTAACCAGATAGATAAACAGTTCTTTCTTTCTTTCTTTCTTTCTTTCTTTCTTTCTTTCTTTCTTTCTTTCTTTCTTTCTTTCTTTCTTTCTTTCTTTCTTTCTTTCTTTCTTTCTTTTTTATTTCTACTCATACAAAACAGTACATTCTTTTGAACATCAGTTGAGATCTACACCATTTCCCTCCAGTAATCAATTTAGGATCATTGGTTAAATGAACATATTTTTATTTGTGCAAATAATTCCAACTAAATCCAACCATTCTTCCGGCTTTAATACCTATAAAACCTGTGTCTTCTCTGTGCTGCCTGGTTCATTGGTAAATGTTATTTTTTTTAAATTTTTTTATTATTCATTCAATTGCGCATGTGTGCGTGTGTGTGCGTGTGTGTAGAACCACGGGTGAATTTGGGAACCACTATGGACCGCCTCCACCTCCTCCTTGTTTACTCTGCCCGGGGATTCTCAGGCTCTGCTCTACCAGGACCAGAAACGCAGACCACCCAGCTTCTGCCCGGTGTCTATACGTGGGGTCTAGAATCCAAACTCGGGACCTTCTGCCTGCAAGGCAGAGGCTTAACCCCTGAGCCACCTCTCCAGCCCCAGGTAAATGTTCTTAAAGTGTCAGTATGCATTGGCTCATGACTCTTACTTCTCCTCTCTTGGCTTCTTTGTAATATGCTGTGTATTCTATGTATGTACAACCAAAAATTTGGCAGCGGGAGAACAGTTTTCTTTCAAATCATTCTAGTGGTTGTGCAACAAACCTACTAAAAGGATCCTGATAAAGATCATAAGAAGAAACACTAGTAGAATTTGTACCTCTGCATTTCAAGTGTTTTTCCTGTTTACAGAGATGATCTGTTTCCATGATAATATGAAATAACTGTGTACACACTGGTCACTTAAGAGATTTAATGAGCAACTGTCATTTAAGGTCAGGTACTTCACACAGATGACCCATTCTCAAATGTCTTTCTGGACTTGCTGTCATAGTTAAGCACAGGTGTCAACTTGATAGTTGAAGGTTTGAGCTTTGGGCACATTTGTAGAGAATTAGTAGTATAATTAAGCCCAGAGTAAACCTATGGGAGGTTATATAGTTGATAGGGAAGACCCAACCCATGGTAAGTGGAAGTAGGTCCTGGATAGGCAAATAAAATACAGAAAGCTGGTTGAGGAAGTTAGCATCTTTATGTATACTTGGCTAAACAGGCTGGTCTGCAAGTAAGGATTGTCTCTCTCTCAGCTGTTAAATGAACCCCTTAGCTTTTGGTGGTGGTGCATGGTGTCCTGCCAAGCTGGACCAAGAACTGTAACTGGACAAATGTAAGAGAATAAACCCATTGTTCCTTTAAGCAGCTGCCATGATTTTATCAACAACAGTACAGGCAGGCTAACTGCTACAACCACATTTTCTTTCAATTTCTTACAGTTTCTCCAGAATTTTAAATAGTTTCTAGCATACAGTGGGCACTCAAGAAGTATTCCTTCAAAAGGTAAATATTAAAACATTATGACAGTGCAGATGCTGTATTTTAAAAAATTTCTCAGTTTAAACAAATATATATTATTTTCACTGACAAGATTAAATTTAATCTAAAATTAATGATGTGTCTGACAAGATATTCAGATGAATGGCTTTAGATGAAATATTTAAGTGATTAATAATTAAAAACATAGAAAGTAGGCAATGAATAATGCACTGTCTTATAAATGAATGAATCACAGTTACTTGTTAGTGAATTAATTCATTTGATAAATATTAATTACCCCTCTAAACACGGATACCATGTTAGTTGCCATATTACAATTATAATTCCTACCTTCAAACCAGTCTGAGGCTAATGATGGCAATAAGCAAGCTTAGTTTAACAATACAAGTACTCTGTAATATCACAGAAATGGAGGGTAAATGAGGATGTATCTTGAGTGAAGTACTAAAGAATAAATAGGAGTTTTCTAGGCAGCAGGGAGGCATATGAAAGCATTCCAGGCAACAGGAGCAGGAAAAGCCTTGAGAAAAACCCTGTGATATTCTTGGGGCGACTCCAAACATCTGGTGCTCACGGATAAGAGTATACATACCAAGAGAAAAGAAGTAAAAAATTGTTTTAAGATCAACACAGTCAGATCTTCTTTTACTTCCATCATTTTTTTTTAATCAACATTGTGTAATATGTGTAGATAAAGATGAGGGAGTGAGTAAAGGTAGTTTGCATTTCTGTAACTGACCTGAAGTACAAGCCATAGGGACAAATGCTCACTCCAGGGAAAACCGGAATGCCTGTGAATCACCGACTTGGAGAGGAAGTTGACAGTTTAATCTGGAGGCCAAGAGAGTCTGGTTTGGAGAGACCTGAGCTTAGATTAAGGCTACATGATACAGAGAGGGAATTTTCAAGGATAAGGAAGTGTAAGAAGGGTGAAGTGTCCAGGATCTATTTCCAAGGAACCCCACTATGGAAGAAGCTGGAAAGATAAAATCTGGAAAGGGGTGCAGCAGAACTAGCTAGGGATATGGGAGAATAAGCAGCATGTGGTGTCATCAGGAGAAAAGTTCCAAGATAAAGGCATAATGACAGTTTCAACTATGGCAGAAGTTTAATGAATTGAGAATGGTGAAACATGCTTAGACTCAACAATTCATGAGTTATTCATGACCTTAATGGAAAAGAACTCTAGGACAGAAATCAAAGAAAACTTTGTAGAAAGTCAGATGGAGTTGGGTGGGAATTGGTTATTAAAAGCTTGGCCACTGTGCCTCTCAATGTTGGCTTCACCTTTGGTAAAGTGGAAACAAAGATACACACATCCCTGTAGGCAGTTGTAAAAATTAGGGGATGATGTGTGAAAAGTGTCTGCTATAAAACAGAAGAAACAGAAGCAAACATAAGAGGCTAAGGAGTGAATGGGAGGTGAGGACGCAGATGTGTGGCCTTGTGACCTGACTGACCTTTGTCCCTCCTAGCCTCATATGTGAGTTTCAACTGGTAACAGACCTGTGTAGGTGCCAAGAGGGAATTTGAGGAAGTGGGCAGCCACCTCGCTGAAGCACCAGTCTGAATTGCTGAGTGTTCCCTCAAGCAATATTCGGATCTCTTGGACAAAGGATAGGTATAGTGCCCACAAGGGTAGAAACAATATGGAAACAGCCCAATAAACAGCAGGTAAGTGCCTCCAGGAGGGCACTGGTTCTCACTGAGGGCTGATTCTCTTCCACACACTGATGTGAGAGTATTTGGTGACCTCTGGCATCATCTGTGACTGTCATGAGAGAGAGAGCACATGACTTTTGTCTAGCAGATAGAAGACCAAGATGATATTAAATATTCTCAGTGCATGACATAGTAACCAACAAACATTATATGGTTCAAAATGCCACTGGTTTGAAGGCTACAGAATACTGACTGTAGAGTTTGTATTCCCCCAGCAACATTGAAGAAAAGCACACATCTTCCTCAAGTGGTAAAAGTCTTACTGGGTTTTTACTAATGGAATACATTTATACTCAACAGTATCTAGAGTAATACAGTATTAATAGTATACTCTACAGTAATCTAGAGTCAAGTCACAAGGTCACACATCTATGTTCTCACTTCCCATTTACTCCATTTACAGCAATGAAAAGCTGTTAAAAACAATCATTGTTCTAGCAATATAGCTAACAATAATTATTATGTTTCCATTCCGTGCAGTGTCTAACATGTACTTTCTGATATCATTGAAACTATTGCACTTCCAGGCCTTAGGCAGAGTTTTCCTAAATGTCTGTTTATCATGTGTCCTGAAAGAGGCCTTAGATGTCTCCTTAGACAATCACAAACATACAAGCAGCAATAAAATATGAATGCCAAAAGCAATTAAGCTTTTTTAATACCTTTCAATATTTCAGGTTGGTATTGTCATCTGTTTAATCCTCACATATCCCCAAATTCATTCTTATATTCAGTTTATACTTGATGAAACTAAAGCTTAGAGAATTTAATTATTCAGCATCAAGGAGTAGGAACTGGAAGATACTGTCCTGAAATTCATATCAACTTTATTACTTGAATCTTTATCCACATAGTCCAATCTGAGCACATCAACTTTTCCACATTTTTCTAATTCAAATGTTATTTGTTGGCATATGGACATCTTTTTGGGCTGCTTTTTTAAAGATATGTTTCCATTGCTTTCTCTATATCAATGAAGAATTACTATTTCTAACACTTGGATCAGCTCTTGATAAAAAAAAAAACCTGAGTTTTCTCAGTTGAATTAATCAACAGACACTCATTGATAGTCATGCTTGCCTGGACACTAGGAATACAGTTATGATCTGGGACAACAGAATTCCTTCATTCAAGACCTTCTTTCTGTTCAAGTGGTAGCAATAGGCAGTAAAGATGCAGACAAGCATCTGTAATAATTCTTGATAGTGTCAAGTGCTGAAACTAACAAGATAGTCATGGCCATGTGAAAAGATGAAAGTGAAGTGTGGGAGTAAAATGTTCAAGTAAAAGCAAAAGCAGGTTAAAGACCTAGAAATAATAAAGAGCTTGTGGACTGAGAGTATGATCATCAAGTAATTCTGGAATTAGTAAACATGATGAGAAGTAAGAATGAAGAGATGGGCAGGGGTCGGGTCTATAGGTCCCATGGGCAAAATGGGCAGTCTTAGTTACAGAAATGTTTTCCTTTCCATGTAACTGTGCAAAAGACCTTAAGATGGGAAGTTAAGGCTTTTGAGATCACTGTTTGATTGCACCACAGTAAAAATCTTTTTAGAGTGCTTAACAGCTACTGTTAGAATGTGGGTTGCATTTGGAAAAAATCATAATTAGTTTCATGCATTCCTATCAATGATGGGATAAGGTCTATACAAGCTGCAGTATTGTTTTGTTTGTCTGTTTTACAAAACTAAAATGGATACAGAGTTTCACTAGTATACTCCCCTTCATAGTAATTGTTAATGGTCATAGCCACCTTCACATACATATTACTAGCTAGCACATCTATCATTAAGGTCATAATATTCTACTGAAGGGAAACTGGGTGCAGAAATTCCTTCTTATTTCTTATGTTGGCACTGAAATGGAATATAGTGTCATTTTTCTTTATGTGTCACCTATTGCAGGTATCTATGATTTTATGTCAATGGAGATATAAAAGGTTGAGTGATATCACTAGACTTACACATATAAAAACTGATAGCACATTGGCTTCAAGTGTTCCAGAAACAAGTGGAAGACAGCTTTCACTGTATTTTAATATAGCTGAGTTTTTGTGTAACCTTATATTTCCTATTATATTTATTTTATTATATATATTTTATAATATACATAAATATTATTAAATATTTATAAAATATTTAAAAATATCTCTACACTCAATTTTAATTCCTTTACCTAACTGTCAAAAAGTTCACAGCACATGCATAAGTTTGAAACATCTGCTGTAGACCCTAGAATGGAAAGACAGGAGCTAGTGACTGCGTCTACATGGAAAAGGTCAGAGAATACCTTCATGTTAATGATGACATTAAAGCTGGAGCTCGAAAAGGCCCTTAGAGGAGAGAACAGGGGGAAAGAGCAGAGACAAAGGCTAAGAATGTCCAGGGAATGGCTCTTCTATCTCGCAAAGCTGGTTGACAAAGGGATTGGAAGGCATTGACAGCCGTCAAGAAAAGAATTGAAGCCCTGGATCATGCTTGGATTTACACAGAGTGTTTAATTTTGGGGGAGGGAGTCACTGTCCTGAGACAGATGAGAAACACTGAAGATTTTTGGGCAGATAATAGGATATAAAGAGATTTGTAATTTTAATACACTAATAAAACTAAAATTTCCACCTCCTTACAGGCATAAGATCAAAAACAGGAGTAAACAAGTATAGAAATTCCATTCCAAGTGGCCCCCACACCTCATCACCAGTCTGTCCCAAAACTAGCTGGTCACTTACCTTGATCCTGTGGACCAGAGGAGCAAACAGAAACACGAAGAGCTCCACGGTAGCCATGGAGTTCTGGAAGATCTTCCTGCGGCTGTTCTCTTCTTCATCGTTGGAGCTGCTTTGGCAAGGCTGCCCGGGAGAGCCCTGGTTCTCCACTTGGTGAATAAATGCGCTGCTACCGCCCCAGCTGGAGCCTCGGTCAGTGCCCCCAAACCGTTCACTGTTGCAATCCTGGGGAGCCTCCAGTAGCATCCAGTGCAGGGTGTGGAGGAGCTTTGTCTCAGCAACACCCAGCTTATCCTGGTGACCTGCAGGGGACAACCACACAGCCATGTAATGGTAAACTCAGCGGCCAGAAAAATGGACATGAACCTTTAGTTAGGGAAGAATAGTTCTGCTTTGCTCTGTGGCTTAGTTTCTGGGGAGACACTAGTATTTCTCTATAATTCTAGAAATCAGTGCTGATAATGACAAGGTTCATTGTTGTGTTGAGGTCTTTTTTTCCACTGGATGAAATCATAGAACACCATACTTGATATGTTGGTAGAACCTTTTTTAGACCCAGGTCATCAGTCAGGTTCCCAACTGAGCTGCACAGTGGTTAAAGATACAGGCTCTGAAGGGAAAAGCTGTTCTGGTTTAGACATGACCTGGAATTGTCCCTATGTAAAGGTAACATTTCAGCAGAATCCCAAATAAACAGAGGAGAAAATGAGATGAAGAGAGCTTAAAGTGGGATAAATGGCTGGGAAATATGGGTAGATGAGAAAAGCACATTTTAGGATGATCTTTGTACACAATCACACACATATACTGCATGAACACACACGCATGCACACACATACACAAGAAGGGAGGAGAGGGGAAGAGAGAGAGAGAAAAAGAGAGAGAGAGAACTGGGAAAATGTCTGAAGAGACTATGCTAATTTCTTAGACATGATTGCTTTAAGAGTTGGATGGAAATCCTTGGCTAGGATTTACTGTTGTCAGGTGAGAGTCTTTATCTTACCTACATTATTTTAATGTTCAAGAAGAGAGCACATTCACATGCTCTTTGCAAAATTATAGAATTAAAAACAAGATAGCCTGTTCCCTTTTTCATAAAATGGGAATGACATTGGTACTGATGTGAATGGTATCTGGCAGTGACATCTGAGGTTACTACTCAGTATATAATCTTACATATTTTGTATGTGAAAGGCAATGGAATACACTAATCAAGGCAGCAGTAGCACCCACCTAGCTTGTTCCTGTTTGACAACAGGGTTGCGGTACAGTGGAGAACGTGTGGCAAGGCGGCTTGCACCAGCTCCCATCTGGAGATGCTCTGGATGGCTTCAGAGAGTGCTGGGGAGAGGCCATGAAGCTTGTTCTCTACCAGCACTCGTTCAAAGGACTGCAGATTGAAATTTTTTAGGAAACGCTTAAAAATGAGGAATTATAGACTATTTAAGAATGAATATTAAAATACTGTATTACCCCAAAAGATCCAATCACAAGACCAATTTTTTTTAGAATATACTCATATCACATGTCAAGTGCATGCTGATTTGAAGTGAGTCAGTCATAATCTACTGTTACACTGCTGTGTGTAGGCTTTTGACTCAAAGTATATGGCTTGAGCTCAATGATCCTTACTTCTGTTAAAATATACTTCATCCAACAAAAAACATACATAGAATCACATTTCCTGTTAGAGTTTTTTTAACCTAATGTTTTATAAAAAATATTGCTGAGTCATCTAAATGTGGCTTTCATAACTGTAGACCTAAAGGAAATGTGTTTGGTGAGAGAGTCTGAGAAACAGAACTTATACCAATGTGTTCAACAGGTGTTAACTGAGACACAGCTCTTTCAAGAAATTTGTTTTGGGGGCCTCTGATTCATTTCATGTTTAAAACCATGTCCTGATATAGAGATTCCTTCACTTAACGCCTAGAGTCATTTTTTTAAAAGGAAGAGGAACTAGGAGGAGAAGAGTAACAGGGAACCAAGCTATGTTTGTTTTGTTCTTTATTAAAGTTGTCTTTTTTGATGCACTTGGATGATGAGCAACTTAGTGTGAATGAAAGAGTTTGACCTACTGAAGTTTTTTTTTTGGGGGGGGGTGGCGAATGTCAGTACAAGGTACTACAAAAAAAATCTATGAACTATTAAAGTTAATGAAGGTTTACCTTGTGCTTCCATACCCCCAAATACTCAATACATTTGAATAATTGTCTTGTAGAAGGATAATAATATAAGCCTTAAGTTTTTTATCTGTATTACTGTAATATCCTAGGGAACTAGGACATTTTCTTAAAAATTGCTTGTTATAGAGATTATTTAATGTAAATGATTTGTGTTCCTGTTCAAAAAGGGAAATAAAAATGCATTTTCATAAATGAGAAGTACACAGAAGTTTTGGGAAGGGGCACTGTCAAAGATGCAACTTTTAAATTTTCTTTTAGAAATTGAAGCAAAAAATATGTTCAAGAGCAGATTGAATACTTAGGAATTCTTTAGTCCATATTAAAAAAGTTCATCAAGTAAAGGATAGACAGGACCTTAATCTATAATGTAATGAATACATCAAAGAAGATACAATACTGATTTCAAAATCTCATGAAGTACTGGGTACTTGGTGCTATCTTCATGCTATTGATATAACCTTTTATAACTTGAAATTAAAATCTATATTGATATCTGTATGTCTATTCTCACCCATAAATGTAAATTTCCTACTTGGTACTTTGTAACACATCTTTACCAAGAACAGAGAAAAATCATGGTTATTTTAAACTATGATAATTGTCACTATGGTTTAAGAAAGGCTTAAAGATTTCAAGTGTCAAATTATCCTAGTGAATTAGGTACAACAAGAAATTCCATTAGTGAATTCTGATGAGAAGGGTATCTTTTCAAATATTGTTGTGACAACTTTGAGAAGCAGAAGACTCAAAAAAAATCAGTATCTTCATGTGTGTAGGTTTGCATTTGTGTGTTTGTATATGCATGTGGGTATGTGTTAGTGTGTATGTGCATGTATATATATATGTACATATACACATTATTGTTTTACTGCAATTGGTTTTCACCATCACTTATGCATCTTATACACTTCAGGGTGCCTCTTGAGGATAGTATCCATGCAGCTCTTTACAAATATGTATGGTAATATGGACATGGGTAGCTTTCTTATTTTCCATCATAATTTATTCAATTTAAGACATTTATGAAGTTCTGAAATCCATTTCAGTTTTGCTTCATAACCAGGAATTTATAAGGAGATAGGATTCTCTTAGAATCTTAAGACAAGTACACACAATTTGTATACACATCTTAATAACTGTTTTCAAAATTTCTTATGCCATTCACTTTCAGATCTGCATAATGTTTGCGAGCCATGAAAACACATATTATTTTATGAATTCGTTATGTGAATATCCAGGATATAATAGTCGCTGCTGTGTTGATTAGAGGTTGGATTTTTCACTCTCCTCCTGAAAGGTCCTTTTCCATCTGGCTCTGTTCTTCCTCTGCCCCCTCCCCCACCTCCCGGGCTTATTCAGATCCTGCCTACCCCCTTGCTAAGGTTCTCTGATTTGCTGTTCTCTGCTCCCATCTTGATGTGATTTCTCCTTCCATTCCTTGTGTCTCCACCCAAGCGTCATTAGTAATTAAGCCTCATCTGCCCACTGCCTGTAAAATAAAGTCCCTACTGGTATGCTTCTAATATCCTTTGTTGCTTGATTTTTTCCAGAGTACATGTCACCGTCTAGCTTATTATGTCTTTTATGCATGTAGCTTTGGCCTGTCCACTGCCCGCTGGCATGTGTTTGTTTTCTCTCTCTGCTCTATCAACAGTGGGATTGTGTCTGGCACATAGTAGATGCTCAATAATATTTGCCAAATGAATTAGCACTTGCAGTCTATATGATTTAGTCTTTCCTTGGGTCAAATTACCATGAGGATATGGGAGCAACCATTAAATAATGAGAGTCACATACCACACAAGAGGCTTCATATTGCTTCCCCAGCTTAGGCCTCAAAAATGCACTGAAAAATTAATAAAGATTTTTGTCATAGACATGAACAAAATTATTTTTAAGGCATCCTTAGGGCACATTTTTCAATAACAGGGCACGGCGCTAGGAAACTCAAATCTCATGCTTCCTTACAGTGTTAACAAGCAGAACAGCTGACTACATTTGCTTTCACACGTGTAATTAATTACATACATGAAAAAGACGTGGGGCTCTCTATATTCCATACCCACTCTATTTCTGCAGACTTTCACCTAATCAGATTCTAAATCGCCAGTGGTCAGAAGTGGTACATTCCTCATGCGCACTGTCGTATTAAAAACGGAGAGATGAGCTGTGGGTGCTGATCTCTGGCGTCTGTTTTTGTTTTGGTTAAATCGCTAAATAATAAGAAAACCTCCTTTATTGCTTACTGGCACGGGTGTCAGGCCTGACCAGAGGGGGCGGGTGTGTGTGTGTGTAAATCCCTAATTTAAAAATGAAAAAAAAAATCCTTCTCTTCAGGGGTTTGAACCAGCGAGACGACGCTGCTGACCAAATCCAAGGGAAAATGGTTAACAAGTGGGCACAGCGGATAGTCATCAAACAGTAGCTGGAAAACAACAGGTCACCGGGCTGGGATTACCGCGGGAGACCGAGGGGGATGCGGACGCGGGGGGCAATGCTGTCAGAATCATCCACCTGGCTCCCCGCCGCCTCTGCCCAGGCGCTCTGGCCTCCCACCCCCTGGATAATGCAGCGATTGATTTGAAAACTGCCAACCCGCGGGTCGTCGAAACTTCTCCGAGCTATTTTAAAATGCGTGCTCGTCGGCGGGCGCCCAGGGCTGGCGGTGCGCCGCGGAGACGGCGCTGCGGGCTGCGGCCTCGGTAGCAGCGGCGGCGGCGGCGGCGGCGACCCGGGGGCCCCCGTGCGCCCGGCCCGGGCGGGCGGCCGCGGCGCCCTCCGCGCCCCTCACCTGGTCTGCCGCCACAGGAAGGTCTGGATGGGCAGCGGGATGCCGCGGCCGCCGTCCTGCTCCTGGCCCTCGGAGCTCTTCCTCTTCACCATGATGGTGGCTCCCGGGAGTCCGAGCGCCGAGCCCAGCGCGGGCTCCTCGCTAGCCGCCGCCGCCGCCGCCTCCTCCTCCTCGCGCTGCTCCCCCCAACTCTCATCCCCTCCTTCCCCGAGGCAGAGCCGCGGCTCTCCGCCCCGGTCCCCCGGCTCGCTCCCCTTCCCCCGGCCCTCCCCGCGCGCGGAACATGGCTGCGGGAGGAGGGGAGGGCTGGAGCGGCCTCGCGGCGCGGAGGGGGGCGCTCGGAGGAGCCGGCCGCCCCGCCGCCCCCGCGCCCGCGCCTTGCTTTCAGCACCTCCCACTGTGGACAGCGGCCCGCCGGCCCCGCTGCCGAGGCCGGGCGAGCGCAGAGCCCGGGTGGCCGCCGGAGTGGGCACTCCGCATGGCACGCGCGCGCCCGTGCCCCGCGCCGCCTCGCTCAGCACCCGGGCATCGGCCGGCCCCCTCCGAGCTGCACCCCGGGAGTGTCCCCTGTCCTGCTTCGCGACCTCTGCGTCCCCACCGCGGTCGCTGTCTGGGGAGGAGGAGCTTTGGAGAGCCGCAGAGCTGTCGCTAGCCCTGGCATCATTCGCAGTTCTGGCAAGGAGGTCAGGAGTCCACCTCCGGGGCCAAGCCGGGAGGATGCAGGAGGCTCATTAGAAATGGAAATCAGGACGCGAGGCAAAGTGAAAGGGAGCTGGAAAGTTTTCCTAGGTGAGACTGGATAACACTCTGGGGCCACAAGAAGTTAACCTAGGTCCATACGCAGGACTGCAAAGCTCGCAGCTAACCAGATGAGGCTTAGGTTAAGTGAGGAGGAACATTTGAGTCCACACCGTGGAGTCACAATTATAGGCCATCAAGTGCCCTTTGCTGATCCGGTTCAACCCAGTGATAGCTGCCATTTTGCTTCAATTGTAGCAGTCCCGTTCTTGCATAACTTATATCCTGGCTACTTCGTCAAGCATCACCTAGCATTGAAACAGGGAGGGACGAAGTGAGCTGGCAAAAACCGGTCTGATAGCCAAACCAATGCCATGGATCCATCAACCTGCAAATAACCAAAATAAACACAGTCAGAAATGTTTTTGAGCAAAGATATTGGGGTAAAACTTATCACAGCAGACAGAAAATGATATTTCCTGTGTAATTAGCAACATATACACTCACTACATATACAGAGACACTGTGGTACACAGTGAAATTTTAGAAACAGGAATTTCCTTTCTTGAAATCATATTTTAATATCTTTTTTATTAAAAATTTAATTATACATTTTAAAATTTTTTACCAGTTCCCTCCCTCCCCCCTCCTCCCCCCGAACCCCTTCCTCCCCCTACCCATCCCCCAGTGCCTCCCCCCCAATTCCCAGAGAGTCCTTTATTGTGTACGCCTAACTCTCACTGGGTCCTCCTCTCCGATGACATATTAGGACCCAGTGCATATTTTAATATCTTGAAATAGGTATTTTTTTTAAAGCATGCTTTGCTGTGGAGCTCAGACTGGCCTCAAACTCACAGCAATCCTCTTACCCCCAGGTGTTGAGATTACACTCTGCAAAATGTGGCTCTTGAAACAAAGACATAGCCTAAATTGATTGCACATTTATTAAATTGAATGCATATTTATTAAGTGCACTTATAAAGCAGGAATTATGCCATGCTGAATCCCGCTGCTAAGACAGACATAACATTGAAGGGAGAAGAGAGTCACGTGGAAAGAAGCATTTCAGGGGAAGCAGGAGCTCAGGTTCAGTTATGAGGTTATGAGCAAAAACAAGGCAGACAATACAGGCAAGGATTAATTAGAGAAAAGCGTTTGGATCTTAGGGTGTGAGGATTAGATAGGAAGCTTCGGAACTGTAAGTAAAAGCTTCTAGAGTGTAAGTGTGGTTGGCCAGACAGGAACACAGAAGCTGTTTGGCAAAAGCCATGACAGAATATTTTATGAGATCCTGGATCTTGGTTATGATAGCAGACTTACAAGTGAGGATGTCAGTTTGAATGCTATCACCAGAGACTAGCCTAATAGAACTTGGTGGCTAATAGAAAAAGAACAGAAGTTGAGAAGTATTCAACTTTGAACCACATGGTTTTGGCTTTAACCTGCCAAAGTCCTATTTATATAACTTTACATTCATGTCTACTCTCTTCCCTCCAGGTGGTTTTCCTGTTGCAATTTTCCCCAGGAATTTTCTGGGTTATAAAGCTTTTGAATCACCATTTAGAAGGAAGTCCAGAATTGGAACTTGCTGGTAAGAATCTTGAGCAAGAGGTAGCCCAGGTCCAAGAAAGTAGGCATAAGGTTCTGAAAATTCAAAATAAAGTATTTTCTTCTTTCATGGCTTTACCTCTGCAAACATGCTTCTCTTTACCAGCAGCCTCGCCATCAACATGATCTGTAGCGGGTCATAGTATCCACAGGAATGGGTAACTAGGGACAAACAAAACCACCTTGGGAAAGAGTTGTCTGGAAGTCTTCCTTTTCTTTAAGCTTCTTGATATACCATGTCTGTAATGTAATTATTTAACAAAATTCCCACCACATCCAGTGAGACAAACACACTGTTAACTCCACTTCGTGAGTGACATGTTGAGACAGAATGAGTTCAAGCAAGTTGCAAGGGAAAAATGTCTAGAAAGCAGAACTACTACAGATACGAAGCCATATTTCTCTGGATTATATTTACTCTAAAAAGACAACTATCCCTACATAGATAAAAATATGACAGACAAATGGAATAGATGGAAGTGTAGATAAAAGCATTTAATTCATATATGCAAAATGAATGAAAAATTATGCAGTGACTTTTAAAGTACCAGTATGTATATATAATAAGATAGGCACCATTTTACTTTACTTTTTAGTTAATTTGAGAAAGAGAGAGAGAGAGAGAGAGAGAGAGAGAGGGAGAGAGAGTCAACCAAGGAGTCATCTCCGTCTCCAAACCATGTGGGGTTTGAGGGAAAGAACTCAGGATTTTGCAGGTATCTTTATCCACTAAGTCATCTTGTCATCTTTTTCTTCTTTTAGGGTTTCATACAGGAATGAAGTGAATTTATGATATTTTCACATGTTAATTCCCATTCCGTCTCCTCTTCCCATTGCAGTCCTCCTTCTTCCTGGCCAGTCTTCACACTCTCCCCTTTTCATGTCTTTTCACATGTGTGGCCCACTGAGTTTTGTCTGGGTTACCTTGTTTTTACTTTTTACAGGTCTAATTTTATGACTGATGCCTCTGGTCTTCCATGTTTCTTTGGTACATTTATTCTTAATCTTCCCTGAACTTACCCAGCCCTAAGTGAATTTGCTCCTGTCCCAAGAGCCAGGCTATGAGCGCACAGTCTACCGGGAGATGGCTCTTCATGTCTCAGCTGGGAGGCTGCCTTCTCTTGCTCTGCAGCGGTTACTGCCATCTCAGTGCTGTTAATGCTTCCTTGAGGGAGACTGGAGATTCCCTGAGCCAGTTGTAATTCCCATGCAAGTCCTGTCTATGCTCATGTTTTCCCACACTCATTGAGAAATGTAGGTTAGAAGTATATTATCTCACATCTTAAAAGATTTAATGTTATTCTTCCAGATCACTGGAAGATGTTAGGTGAGTCAGCATGAGTTAGGTTTCTATCTGCACTGTCAGGTTATTCTTAAGTTAGCTTTTTCTAAAATCTTCCCTTTTTCAGCCTTGAGATTGAACCCAGGGTTCAATGCTGTGTCCATATAGTATCACTTTTTAAAAAATTATTCTTAAATCTTTTAAAAATTGTGTGTGTGTGTGTGTGTGTGTGTGTGTGTGTGTGTGTGTGTGTCAGAAGGCACTGTGTGTCCCTGTGGAGGACCAAGAGTGACTTCAGGAATCATCTTGGATTGCTTCTATCTCCTTTTTGCTTCACTCTGGGATTTCCCAGGCTCCACCTACCAGAGCCAATAGTGTAGGCTGCTGCAATTTCTGTCTGGAGTAGGACCTGGGATCAGAGCTCAGAATTTTTTGCTTATGAGGCAAAGTCTTAACTCCTGAGGCATTCTCCAGCCCTGGCTTTTTTTTTTTGTACTGAGAATTATTCCAATGTGTCCATTCAAAGATATTCTAATTGCTTGAAATTTTTGACAAGTATGGAGAGGTGGCTATAAGCATTTATCTGTAGTGTGTGTGTGTGTGTGTGTGTGTGTGTGTGTGTGTGTGTGTGCAGATGTGAGTTTTCAAATTATTTGTCTGGATGTGTCCAGATCCTTAAGTTCCTGACTATAATAAGACTGGTTGGTTTTGTTAAAAAACAACCCCCCCCCAAACTCTGCTGTGTGTGATGACACATTCCTGGCATCCTAGCATCTGAGAGAGAGATAGGCAGGGGGATTGCCTGAAGCTCAAGACCTGATCTATGTAGTAAGTTCCACACCTGCCACAGCTACATGATAGATTAGTGGAACTGTGGAGAGAGAGAGAGAGAGAGAGGGAGAGAGAGAGAGAGAGAGAGAGAGAGAGAGAGAGAGAGAGAGAGAGGAAGAAGAAGAAGAGAAGAAGAAGAAGAAGAAGAAGAAGAAGAAGAAGAAAGAAGAAGACGAAAGAAAGAAAGAAAGAAATTAAAGAGGAAAGGAGGTAAAGAAGGAAAGAGAAAGGATTGAAAGAAAAGGAGGAAGGAAGGAAGGAAGAAAAGGAGGAAGGAAGTATTGCTTGATGCCTGTATAGAGCAGTGAGACACTGATGCTATCTTTTTGGAATGAGTTGCTTGTGCCAGCCATGGTTCACGAGGTTCATATCCAAAAACTGATCCCTAAGCACAGTGGGGAATTGCCTTGTCTACTTTTGTTAGCCTCCTTTAATTTTCAGCCTCTTTGTCTCTCATATATGGCAAGATGCCTTCCACAGGTTGTGATAAAGTTATACATGTAGACTATGTCACATAACCTTTTCTTTGTTCTGATAAGGCTCTTTACCACAGGACAAAGGAAGAAAGGAAAGAAGAAGGAAATAACTATCAAACTGTCTTTCCAATGGAATTTTATTTTAAATGACATGTCTATGGGCAAGAGTTATCAGAGGAAGCAATGTTGAAGATACTCAGTGGAGGGAGAATTAATGAACAAAGTTTTGAAGGATGATATATAGTGTGCAGTGAAGTTGTTCACTCTTGAAAATATAAATAGCTCCCATGACTGGATATTAAAAAGCAAGAACAGAAGCGACTAAATTGGCAAGAAAGAGGAACAATGAGCATTCTGATTTGACAACCTATGTCAGCTATGAGTTAACTGCTAATGTAATTTTCCCAAAATGTGTTTCATGGAAGAATATAATCCATTAAAAACAAAAGTATTTAAACAAGAGAAAACTGAACCACAGAAATGTTAAATAACTCACGATGTTATTCAATGAATGATGGCATGAAGCTTGCCTTCTAAGCTCTGCCCAACTTTCTGTGGTAGTGTTGTGTGTTGTATAATTTTGAGGGTTTGGAAAAGATATTTTTTTATATAATACATTTTTTATTATTATTTCAGCTCATACAAACTTAATAGGTACACCAGTTCCCTCCCTCCTTCCTCCTCCCCACCGAACCCCCTGCTCCCCCTCCCCTCACCCCTCCCACCCCATCCCCCATGCCTCCTGCTGCGATTCCCAGAGTCCTTTCTTGTGCATGCCTGACTCTCCTCTGGGCTCTCCTCTCCGATGACGTACAAGGACCCAGTGGCATTTCCCTGAACCCTTTCCTGTGTTCCCCTTAAGCATAGGAACACTACTGTGGCTGTCAATCCCTTGCCTCCAAGGATCTTGGTGCCTTTAGCAGATGCTAGACTTTGTGAGGTCAACAGTGTGTTGGACATTGCGCCGGGCATACAATGTCCAATTATGATTGCTTCGGCCCTAACTTGTGTGGAGTATCTTGCAAATCATTGTTCCTCCCATCCTTTTGCTCTTACACTCTTACTGCCCCCTCTTCCGCAAATGTCCCTGAGCTTCAGGATAGGGAGAGATTAGTCTGGCCTAGTTCTAGGTGGTTGATATAGAGTCTCTGAAGTTCTGGATAGTGGTTCGTTGATTTTCTTTTGCAGTTTTGTTGCTCCTGTAATGCCCTACACTCCATCGTGATGGGCACTACATGTCACCCCCTGGCCAGAGACAGAAAGCTGTTAAACTGGAGTCTTATTATAAGAGCACATTCAAGGGTAGATGTAATACTTATACCCAAAATTGGAATCGCAGGGTCATATGGCATTAGGCAATGGGAGGGGTCAATCACCCATTTGCAAAATGGTTACTTTTTAATCTGCCGGACTATATGCCCTCCCCTTCTGGTGAGTTCATACCCCCTTAGTTGTAAATGATCAGGAACGAATTGTGAACTTAACTAGGTGTCACATTACTTTCTTGCAGTCCTTGATGGAGGCCTATTTTCTCTACTGTAACATGGTCACTTCTCTCCTTGTTTCTGGTGTGGCCCTCCAACCCCATCCCTCCTGTTCATAATCCTTGCAATTACTGTAGGTAATACATAGATTTACCTATGATTGTCTCAAGATAGGCTGGGTGGGTTTGGTATTAGGAGCCACCTATTAGGGAGTACATACGGCGCTTAATTTTCTGGGTCTGGGATACTTCACTTAATATAATTGTTTCTAATGACATCCATTTCCCAGCAAATTCCAGTAATTCATCATTTTTAATGGCTGAGTAGTACTCCATTGTATAGATGTACCACGGTTTCCTTATCCACTCGTCAACTGTTGGACATTTGGGCTGATTCCATGTCTTTGCTATTGTAAACTGTGCTGCTATGAACATGGTCGTGCTTGTGCTATCGAGGCGAACCTCTGCTGCTTGGGGGGTTATACCTAAAAGAGGAATCGCAGGGTCATATGGCATTTCAATCTTTAATTTCTTTAAGGATCTCCAGACGGCTCGCCAGAGTGGCTGAATGAGCCTGCACTCCGACCAGCAATGTAGGCGAGTTCCCCTCTCTCCACATCCTCTCCAGCATTTGTTGTTGTTTGTGTTGTGGATTTTGCCATCCTGACCGGGGTGAGATGATATCTCAGGGAAGTTTTGATTTGCATTTCCCTGATGGCGAAGGAAGTGGAGCATTTTTTAAGATAATTGTTAGACATTTTAATTTCATCCCTGGTAAAGTTTCTTTGAAGTTCCAGGGCCCATTTTTTAATTGGGCCAGTGTTTTCCTTGGAGTTTAATTTTCTAAGTTCTTTGTGCACTCTGGACAGTAGAGCTCTGTCAGATATGTGGTTAGTGAAGATTTTCTCCCATTCTGTGGGTTGCCTTTGAGCTCGTGTGACAATCTCTTTATCTGAACAGAAGCTCTTTAATTTCACAAGATCCCAACTGTTGAGAGTTGGTAGCAGTGACTGTGCCATTGGATGTCTGTTTAGGAACTGTTGGCCTAGCCCAACCAGCTCGAGGGAGTTCCCTATCCTTTCAACTATGGTTTTTAAAGTCTCTGGCCTGATATCAAGGTCCTTGATCCATTTGGAATTAAGTCTTGTACATGGTGACAAGTACGGGTCCAGCTTTAATCTTCTGCATGTGGAGATCCAGTTTTGCCAGCACCATTTGTTGAAGATGCTGTTCTTTTTCCATTGGATTCTTTGGGCCCCTTTGTCAAAGACCAAATGGCTGTAACTTTGTGGGCTTATATCTGGGTCTTCAATCCTTATCCATTGATCTGTGTGTCTATTTTGGAGCCAGTACCAGGCTGTCTTTATAACTATGGATTTGTAGTATAGACTTAGGTTTGGTATGGTAATACCTCCAGCTGTGTTTTTGTTACTCAGGATTGTTTTTGCTATCCTGGGTCTTTTGTGCCTCCAAATGTCAACATATCTGACAGAGCTCTACTGTCCAGAGTGCACAAAGAACTTAGAAAATTAAACTCCAAGGAAAACACTGGCCCAATTAAAAAATGGGCCCTGGAACTTCAAAGAAACTTTACCAGGGATGAAATTAAAATGTCTAACAATTATCTTAAAAAATGCTCCACTTCCTTCGCCATCAGGGAAATGCAAATCAAAACTTCCCTGAGATATCATCTCACCCCGGTCAGGATGGCAAAAATCCACAATACAAACAACGACAAATGCTGGAGAGGATGTGGAGAGAGGGGAACTCTCCTACATTGTTGGTGGGAGTGCAGGCTCATACAGCCACTCTGGCGAGCCGTCTGGAGATTCTTAAAGAAATTAAAGATTGAAATGCCATATGACCCTGCGATTCCTCTTTTGGGAATAACCCCCCATACAGCAGAGGTTCACCTCGATAGCACAAGCACGACCATGTTCATAGCAGCACAGTTTACAATAGCAAAGTCATGGAATCAGCCTAAATGTCCAACAGTTGACGAGTGGATAAGGAAACTGTGGTACATCTATACAATGGAGTACTACTCAGCCATCAAAAATGATGAATTACTGGAATTTGCTGGGAAATGGATGTCATTAGAAACAATTATATTAAGTGAAGTATCCCAGACCCAGAAAATTAAGCGCCGTATGTACTCCCTAATAGGTGGCTCCTAGTACCAAACTCACCCAGCCCACATTGGGACACTCAAAAGTAAACCTATGTAACACAGTAATTGCAAGGATTATGAACAAGAGAGATGGGTTAGGAGGGCCACACCAGAAACAAAGAGAGAGGAGACCATGTTACAGCAGAGAAAATAGGCCTCCATGAAGGTCTGCAAGTAAGTAATGAGAAACCTGGTTAAGTTCACAGACGTTCTTTCCTGATCTCACCAGAAGGGGAGGGCATATAGTCTAGCAGATAAAAAGTAATCATTTTGCAAATGGGTGATGGACCCCTCTCTCAGTGAGGTTTCCTACTCTTATTACATCTACCCTTGAATGTGCTATTACAACAAGACTCCAGTTTAACAGCTTTTTGTCTCTGGCCAGGGGGTGACATACAGTGCCCAGCAGAATGGAGTGAAGGGAATTGCAGGAGCAGCAAAACTGCAAAAGAAAATCAACAAACCACAATCCAGAACTTCAGAGACTCTATATCAATCACATAGAACTAGGACAGCCTAATCTCTCCCCATCCTGGAGCTCAGGGACATTTGCGGAAGAGGGGGCGGTAAGATTGTAAGAGCAAAAGGATGGGAGGAGCAACGATTTGCAAGATTCTCAACAATAGTTGGGGCCAAAGCAATCATAATGGAACTTTGCATGCCCTGCGCAATGTCCAGCGCACTGTTGCCCTCATAAAGTCTAGCATCTGATAAGGGCACCGAGACCCCTGGAGGCAAGGGATTGACAGCCATAGTAGTGATCTTATGCTTAAGGGGAACAAGAGAAAGGGCTTATGGAAATGCCACTGGGTCCTTATATGTCATCGGAGAGGAGGACACAGTGGAGAGTTAGGCACACACAATAAAGGACTCTCTGGGAATTGGGGGGGAGGCACTGGGGGAAGGGGAGGGGGAAGAGGGGGGAGGGAGGGAACTGGTAAAAAATTTTAAAATGTATAATTAAATTTTTAATTAAAAAAAAAAAAGAATTGCTTTGGGATTTTAATTGGTATAGCACTGAATTTGTATATTGCCTTTGGTAGGATGGTCATTTTTACGATGTTGATTCTGCCAATCCAGGAACATGGGAGGTCTTTCCACCTTCTGGTGTCTTCTGCAATTTCTTTCATTAGGGTTTTAAAGTTTTCATTGTAAAGGTCTTTTACGTCCTTGGTTAGTTTTATGCCAAGGTATTTCATTTTTTTAGGGGCTATAGTAAATGGGATTGTTTCTCTCAAGGCTTTTTCACTTCTTTCATTCTGGGCATATAGGAAGGCCTCTGATTTTTGGACATTTATTTTGTATCCTGCCACCCTGCTGAACTTCTCAATTAGTTCCAGGAGCTTCCTGGTGGAGTTTTTGGGATCACTCAGGTATAAGATCATGTCATCTGCAAATAGGGATAGCTTGACTTCTTCCTTGCCGATTTGAATCCCTCTTATGTCCCTTTCTTGTCTTATGGCTTCAGCTAAGACTTCAAGTACAATATTGAATAGAAGTGGTGAGAGTGGACAGCCTTGTCTAGTTCCTGATCGAAGTGGGAATGCTTCCAATTGTTCCCCATTGAGCATAATCCTTGCTGTGGGCGTGTTGTGTACAGCTTTTATTATATTGATAAAGGTTCCTTCCATTCCTACTGTCTCTAGCGTTTTGATGATAAAAGGCTGTTGGATCTTTTCAAAAACTTTTTCTGCATCTATCGAGAGTATCATGTGGTCTTGGACTTTGGACTGGTTTACATGATGAATTACATTTATTGATTTGCGTATGTTGAACCAACCTTGTGTGCTGGGGATGAAGCCTACTTGGTCCCCGTGAATAATCTTTTTAATATGTTTTTGAATCTGATTTGCTAAAACTTTGTTGAGAATCTTTGCGTCTGTGTTCATCAGAAAGATCAGCCTATAGTTTTCTTTTTTAAGTGAATCTTTATTAGGTTTTGGGATTAAAACGATATTAGCTTCATAGAAGGAATTTGGTAGTGTTCCTTCCTTTGCTATTTGATGGAACAGTTCAAGGAGTATTGGTATTATTAACTGCTTAAATGTCTGGTAGAACTCTGTGCTGAATCCATCTGGTCCAGGACATTTTTTGATGGGAAGATTCAAGATTACTTTCCTTATATGTTATAGGACTATTTAAATAATTCACAACTTCCTGATTCAATTTAGGTAAGTTGTGTTTACTTAGAAATTCATCTATCTCTTTCGTGTTGTCAAACTTCACAGAGTATAAGTTTTTGAAATATGATGTTATAATTCTCTGTATTTCTTGGGTATCAGTAGTGATAAGTCCATGTTCATTTCTGATTTTGTTAATTTGGGTTTTCTCTCTCTTGCTTTTGGTTAGTTTAGCTAGGGGTGTATCAATCTTATTGATTTTTTCAAAGAACCAGCTTTTTGACTGGTTGATTTTTTCTATCATTTTCTTAATCTCGATTTCAGATATTTCTCCCCTTATTTTGCTAATCTCCTCTCTTCTACTACTTTTGGGATCAGATTGCTCTAGTTTCTCTAAAGCTTTAAGCTGCATTGTTAAGTTGTTTATTTCTGATGTTTCCATTTTTTTTGCTGTAGGCATTAAGAGCTATGAACTTACCTCTTAGAACAGCTTTCATTGTGTCCCAGAGATTTTGGTAAGTAGTATTTTCGTTATCATTCACTTTCAGGAAATCTTGAATTTCCTTTTTAATTTCTTCCTGAATCCAGTTCTCATGCAGCATCATATTGTTAAGTTTCCAGGAGTTAGTGTGTTTTCTCTTGTTTGATGTGTTGTGGATGTCCAGCTTTAGGCCGTGGTGGTCTGATAGGGCACAGGTTAGAATTTCAACTTTCTTGTATATGTGTAGATTCATTTTGTGGCCCAATATGTGATCTATTTTGGAGAAAGTTCCGTGTGCTGCTGAGAAAAATGTGTATTCTTTGGTACGTGCGTGAAAAGTTTGATAGAGATCTGTAAGGTCCATTTCTTTCAGGGTTTGATTAAGTTCCAAAGTGTCTCTGTTAAGCTTTTGACCTGTTGATCTATCCCATGTTGAGAGGGCAGTGTTGAAGTCCCCAAGAATTACCGTTTGGGGGTTGAATTCTTGCTTTAGATGCTGTAGGGTTTTCTTAATGAATGTGCAGGGGCCCGTATTGGGTGCATATATGTTCAATATTGTGAAGTCTTCCTGGTGAATTGTACCTGTGACTAAAATGTAGTATCCATCCGTGTCTCTTATAATTTTCTTTGGTTTGAAGTCCACTTTGTCTGATAGCATAATGGCTACCCCTGCCTGTTTTCTGCTTCCATTAGCTTGTAGAATTGTTGACCAGCCTTTTATTTTTAGTGGTGAGATGAGTTTCCTGCAGGCAGCAGATTGGTGGATTGTGATTTTTAATCCAAGTTTGTAACCTGTGTCTCTTGATCGGTGAATTAATTCCATTAACATTTAGTGTTATAATGGAGAAACTATTTTTAATTCCAGGCATTCATTATGTTTAGTAGTTTTTATATGTATATTGCTTCGCTTTTAATGGTGTTATATTTGCCTTCTGTTCTCCTGGATATGTCTGTTTTTTTCTTCACACTTGAGTATCATTTCTAGCATTTTTTGAAGGCCTGGTTTGGTGGACATGTATCCCTTCAAGTTGTCTTTGTGCTGGAAAGTTTTTCTTTCTCCCTCCATCATGACTGATAGTTTTGCAGGGTAAATCAGCCTGGAGTGACATTTTTGCTCATTCAATACTTGAAGTATGTCTCTCCAAGCTCTTCTTGCTTTTACTGTTTCGACTGAGAAGTCATTTTTTATTTTAACAGGTTTACCTTTAAAAGTGACTTGTTTTTTCTCCCTTGAAGCTCTCAGCACCAGTTCTGTATCTTGAATGTGGAGTGTTTTAACTATTATTTGCTGTGGGGTGCTTCTGTTTTGGTCATATCTGTTTGGGGTGCAGAATGCCTCTTGTATATGGATGGGCCTCTCTTTTTTTATATGAGGAAAGTTTTCCTTGATGATCGTTTGAAAAATTTCCTCAGGTGTGGTATTTTGAGATTCTTGCTCTGGTATTCCATGAATACGCATGTTAGGCTTCTTCAGGGTGTCCCATACCTCTTGGATATTTCTCTCAAGTATCTTTTTGGCTTTAACAACCTCTTCCATTGAGCTGGTTAGTACTCCCACTTTATCTTCAAGTCTGATATTCTGTTTTCTGCTTCGTTAGTTCTGTTGATAAGACTCTGTAGAGTTCTGCGTTGAAGATAACTTGTCTTTTAGCTCAGTTTTAAACTCTGCTTGAGTCTGTTTTAACTGCTCTATGCCAGTTTTTGTTTCTTGCACTGTTTTTCTCAACTCCTCCAAACGTCTGTTGTGTTCCTCTTCAAAGCGATTGATTCGATTATGTAATTCCTCCCGGATTTCCTCTTTCATAGTATTGAACATGGTAATGATCATATTTTGAAAGTCGTTATCCTGGGTCAGGCTTTCTTGGCCTTTTTCCGCGGGTTTGTTCTGGTTGGAGTCTAACATTATGGGATTAATTTCTTCAGTGGGAAATTTGTTTACTTGAGTGTTGCTTCTCATGGATTTGCACTTTGACGTTGGCATTGTCGTTTTAACTCTTAAGATCTTTCAATTTCACTAAACTGAATTATTTGGCCTGGGGTTCTGGGGGTGGGCAAGAACAGAGTTTACCTAGGTCACGGGTGAGGCCCGGCTGGACCGCGCGCGTGTCCCGACCAGCGGAGCGGGGTGGGGAATGGGAGGATGGGGGCGTCGGTGTGGAGGGCAGCTCCACCCGAGGGCAGCTAGGCGGAGGGGGAGGTCCTCCTCGTCCCTCGGCCCTGCGCGCGTCTCCAGCTGGATGGTGGGAGTCGGAGCCGGGTCCCTTTGGGCTGACCTGGGGTTCTGGTGGGCGGGCGCGGGCGGGGCTTACCTAGAGTCGCGGGGTGAGGCCCGGCTGGACCGCGCGCACGCATCCCTACCGGCGGAGCCCGGTGGGGTGAAAGGTGGAAAAGACGTTAAGAGTCACACTCATGAAACTTGATCAGGAGCATAGACAACAACTGTACCACTGGTGGTAGAAACTGAAGGATAAATAATGACACTTACCATTTCTGAATGCCCTTGAGCATATGGGAGAAGAAGAAATCAATGACAAACATTGTCAAGAGCAGTTTTCAAAATAACATCTCAGTGGAGAGCCAGTATTGCCATTATAATTTATTCCTTATATGCTCACTGCAAACCCCAACTTGTTTATTGTTTGGAAGAAGCATGCCTTCTCTGAGTGTACTACTTTTCATGCATTTCTTTTTCAACTTAGATGCATTCTGCTAAAAACTGGTTCATCTGGTCAATTATATCACCATAGTAAAAGAACAAGCTTCTTATCCACCATTATAGATTATTATTATCACTTCACTCCATAAGACACAGGGTTGGTGGAAGAGATTTATGTAGGAAAGTGTCCAATGATGGGGTGGCCTTGGGGCAGAAGAGAGAAGATGCTACAGACTCTTCACAAACTCCAAGAAGAAATTGCAATATCTAGACAGACACGGTTCAATGTCTGTCAGCCCTGAAGTTTATACTCTCTTTCTAAAGCAAGAATACATTTTGACAGTATCCAGATGCCAAGGTACCAGATGTGTACAAAAATAAACATTCTTGGCAGGTACATTGAGCAGAAGGGATCTCTTCACTGTGTTTAAAAAATTGCTGTAGTTAACATGGTCTGGAATAGAATGCAACACGCACACATACAACATAAAGTATATGTTGATACTTTAAAAAACTAATGGTGTTTAATAAAATAATTTGGGGAAGAAACCACCATTAATTACTCAATAGTAACACATTCAAATGTAAAGCTGAAGCACAATTGCTGTATTGCATGTCTATCGGTCAGAAATATGTTAATTTCACTAATGTTGGAGCCATGGAGTTTAAGGTAAAGGTCCATTCATAAAACGTGGGCATAGATGTGCCTCCTGTTTCTTGCATTCTTAGCCCAGGAAGGTGATCTTTACAAAGAAGACAGGACACAATACCTTAGTTATGTTAGCTCTTTACCAGAGTTGGTAAGCTTCTCCAGCACCTGATTCATTCTGAGCAGCTCTTCCTGCTCCTCTTCACTCTACACTCATAGGTACCTTGAGGATATTATGATTTGAATGTTCTTTGCTCTCACAGCCTCAGTGTTTGAATGTTTAGCTCCTATTAATGCCTGGGAAGGCTGTGGCACCTTTAAGAGGTAGAGCCTTGCTGGAGGAAGGCGTGTCACAGAAACCAGGCCTTGACATTTGGCTGCTCATCCTACTTCCTTCGCTTTGCTTCCTTTCTTTGCCTCTCGGTGGCTACGGTGAGGTGAACTGGCCTTCAGCTTCTGCCTCACCCATGTCTTCTGCTATACAATTCCTTTCACAAATGGACTGTTGCTGTTACTATGTATTATTGTCTACAAATTTAGAATGAAAGTATTTAGAAGGGAACAAGGCATTTTACTCTGGCTTCTGCATTTTGGTTATAGGTCCTTGTCCAGCTTGGCAGGTGAGCTCCCATCACCACCAAGGGGTGAGGGAACTGGTCACACCAAATCCACATGCCTGCTGAGAGGGACAGTCCTCACTTGCCAGACAAGAATGTCTGACCAAATGCATAGAAGGATGCCAACTTTTTCAACCTGTTCTATCTTATTTACTTGCTCAGGGACTAGTCCCACCCAACACGGACTAGGTCTTCCCATTAATCAGACAATCTCCTGATTCTTTCCAGATGTGCACAGAGCTCGAATCCTCAACCATCAAATTGATACTTGTATCTAACTATGATGTGGACTATATGTATCCCCTATGAACCATGAGCCGAGCCATTTGACACGCGTTGCCCTCTTGTGCACACACACACACACACACACACACACACACACACACACAAAAGAGAGTAGCGTTAATTTTTTTCAGACATGTATTTACATACCTGCAAAATAAGAGCCCTTGTGACACTGTTTGTTCTACTAAATCACTGGTATTATTCCTTTGACCTGATGATATAGCCTTTTGACTTCACCAAAAGCTTCCATTTCTTAGTCTTCTTTTTCATGCTTGATTTAACGTTATAATTCAAGGCGCTCCCTCACAGATTGACTCAGGGAGATGGGCAAGTGCAGTATAGGCGACCGTCAGAGCTCATGCTATATGAACCACATGGCACTCACATTGAATTTTATTTCAGATGACATCTCATGGGGTTTGTTAGTTAACAGATCCCTGAGGCACAAGGTCGTGTGACTCAGCATCATATTCTGGGCCTGCAGAGAACAGGACATCTTTTACAAGTTACTTATTTGAAATCTTTAAATATGAGTGGGCAGCTTGCTGAATAAGTCAGATTTCTATATTGACTTTAATGGTAATGGCTTTGCTAGGGGAATTTCTACCAAACCTCTGATATTCTATTCAGTTTGTTTCAAGAGCACAAAGGTCTTTTTCTTCTACCAAGAATGAAAGATGGCAAAAAGAAATGTGCATTTTGTACTCAAGGCAGACTTAATCTTTAAAAGCCTACTTTATTTGTTGGGTGTTTATTTAACAATTACATGTTTCAATACTTAAATTGTATGAAAATTGCCTGTGGCTAAGAGATATTTTGCTAAGTCACTGAGTGTTCATTTCCATTTGTTGTTGATATAGCTTGAAACATTTTAATATTTTTAATCTTCTGCCTCTATTATTTTACACAGTGTTTGTCATATCATGATGACAAAAATTCATAAATTTTCACCGTATGCAACATTGGAAGTAATGTTGTTTGGTTTTTATTAAAAAGCAAGTGTTGAGCAGTCACTCAGAAAATTGAATTTTTTAATTTAAATATTCCTGTAAGTATAAAAAATATTTTCAAAAATTCATAAATTTTCTGGAGTCTATAAGCCACTGCTATGCAGGGGCTAATTTATACAAAGGAAAATTGTTTATTTTACAAGTTGTTATTTTAAAGAAAGAATGCAGACTATTTATTTAAGTACTCCATTGTTATTTTCTACTTACAACAGGCTTGCCTGTGTGTGATTGGCAACAGAATAAGCAACCTGGATTTCAGATAATATAACTTTGCCCAACTGACGGCTTTTTTCTTAACCATATATTTTATATAATATTGACAATTACGTCACATCATTCCACATATAGTATACGTAAGAAGATTATTTGCCCACAGGATTAGTGCAAGACAGAAGGAATTGGGATGTTAAAGATGTTTGTTTAATCCAAAAGCACTGGACAAATGCAAAAAACCAATTACTTCCAATAACCAGAGTGTCTTAATCATTAATCATGAAGGTGTTAAAATACTGCCCTTGGATAAATGTATGATAGCCTAGCTATTTTCATATGTCCAGTATATGTAGTCTTGTGTGTGAGCTTTCCAGAATGCCAAAGAACCTTTGCTTCTAGTTAGCAAGTTTCATATCAAATACAGGCACAGGTGATGATAGTAGCTTCATTACAGAAAAGCAAATGTTGAATTTCAAGAAAGCTAATTTATCTAATCTATATTGACACCAAGCGAGATAGCAGGAATTGAAGTCATTTTGGATTATAGAAGGTGGAACTTGTTATTTAGGTTGATGGACTCCAGTCTCCTCAGTGGTAATCTCTAGACTCTCCTCTCTCTATGAGATAGAAATCTGTGAGTGTGGACCACATGAAATTTCATTATACCTCTCCAAATCAGAAAACAGTTCACTATAGCCCAGAGAAAATCATGTCCTTTGTGTGTTAATAATGAGTTTATAATAATGAGTTTTATAATTTGAAGTGAACAAACTGATAGAAGAATAAAATTTTGATTTGTAAAATTTCATGAAGTTTAGTTTTTAGTGTCCATGAATAAATTGTTATTGAAACACAGTTATGCTTGTTTAATGTGTTGTCTGTTGCTATTTTTCTATTATGAAAGCTGAAATTGTGTATGGAGCAATTATCTAAAATACATGCTATCTGCCCTTATAAAACTAATTTGCAAACTTGTGACTTGGTCATTGATTGCTTCTTGGTTCCTTGGTCTCCCACATGAAATAATTAAAATATGTACATAGCAATAAGAAAGCATAACAATTTATAGAGAAAAACTTGAAAAAGATCAATTGTTTAAACATAAAAATTTTGTGTTCACAAGATGGAATGTAGTACATAGAAGGATAATCAATGTAAAACTGTGAGTGCTGAAATAAAAAAAAGTTCAGTTTAGGGGTACAGCATGGTATAGAACATGTATGCTAAATTACCTCCTTTCAAACTTTAAAAGTTTACATTTATTTATTTATTTATTTGGATGACATGCTACTATACACATGTGGGACAACTTGGGGGAATCAGTTCTCTCTTTGTGCCGCATTGGTGACCCACAATCACAGATTTGACACCAAGAGCTTTTACCCACTGTGTCATCTCACCTGCCTGTGGATTCTTTTCTGGGGGTTGTGAAATTCCATTAAATATTATTTCTTGAAACTTGAAAAGTAAGCAGCAGAAAATGTAGCACTTAGCATATCTGGAAAATCGTCAAGACAGTTTTACAGGGTCTCATATAAAGCTCCCAATTATCTTGTTTGCGTCCACTTGTTTTTAACCTAACCACATTTTTGGTGACCTTACAATGCTTGAATTACAGGAATGGAAACTGAGGCACAAAAATTGAGTAAAGGATTTAATCTAGGATTTAATAACTCACTTTCTCTATCCTCTGACATAGTTTCTCATTTTAAGATTGGGATGAATGATTTCTTTATTAAACTTTTAACAGTAAACTCCAGTGTATTGTTTTATTATAAAATGGTAATATTATTATGAAAAATAATAATATTTATTGTTGTTTGTTAGTGCTTTGAAACAGTCTGTTATGTCACTAGTCTGGAACTCAGTATGTAGTCAAGGCTGGCTTTGAACTCATGGCAATCCTATTGCCTCCTACCTCTTGAGTATTGAAAGAGAGAGAGAGAGAGAAAGAGAGAGAGAGAAAGCAATGTTCAGGTGGGCTTTTTAATTGGAAAAATTCATGTAATTCACTCTTCAACCATTTGTTGTCTATAAGGTCATGGACACATTTTTAAATTCATATTCATTTTTCTAACATGAAATTGATATTTACTTTGCAGAGTTATTGTGAAGATTGAAAGAGGCATTGTAGCAAAACATATAAAGCAATAATGAAAAGCAATAAAATTTGATTCCCTTAATAAGCAACAAGAATCATAATTTACCCTCATGTGTCCATGTATTGTTTGCTGAAAATTGTAAGCAAGTGATTATGTAATTTAATTCAGTTTTTTAAGATTGACTAATGCCAGTTTGTAACTACTAATCATATGAGAGATCATTCTTTCCTGATTCCATTTTCAAGGAAATGATGCCAAGGAAAAGACTGGCTTGAACATCCCATCCAAATTTGCATATTCATCTCAGTATAGACAAACATTTTTTTTTTGCATCTGAAGACAGTGCTATTTTTCTTAACAAAAATGTTTGTCTGAAGAATCAAGTATGCTATCTGGTAAGAAAAGCATACAATTATTCAAAAGAAAAATTTGAGTACTTTCCTTTTGGATAGTTTTTGAATCATAGCTTGCTGGACTATAAAAATAACCCCAAGTAAGGAATGGTTGTTGAACGATCCCTCTTAGATTTCATGGCCAGGTTACCCCGACATAGCTTAAAATAGTTTTTGCTATTGGTTTAAGAATTTAAAAAAAGACAGACGACTAACAGGTTCGTGTAAGGAATAAGCTATCCTGTGATTGCAATACCTTTGAAGATGTGAAATTGGTCTCATCCTGTTCCATAATTTGTGCTACTCTGCAGCTGGTAATTTTAATCTATTTTTAGCATGTTTTTCTTGAGACGCTAAACAGATTTCTTCCAATGTTTACTTCTTTCACTTATATCACTGCTAAACTTTTCCTTGGAAAAAATATGAAATTGATTGTAGCACGATTTGTTGCTTTTCTGGAGAGACCATTGAAAAATTTTACTATAAAGGAGAAATCACACTGGATGTGAATTGATAGTTCAAGAAGGGAAGCAATAATCTACTGGGTTTTCCAAAATTCTTCTTTTAAAAAGAGGGAAGTTACCAGTAGTTAGTGTGATTTTTTTTCCCTTGAGATGGTGTCTGTATGTAGCCCAGGCTGGACTTGAATCTATTATAATGCTGTTGTCTCAGCCTCTCTAGTGCTGGAATTATAGGTAAGAACCTGGATCTATTTGCCTGGATCTTGATTCTTATTTTTATGTTGATGAAGTATTTTCTTTTCAAAACAAAGGAAAACTTCCAGTGTTTTGTAGATTGTTTTGTTTTGTGTGACCTGTGCTCTACTTCTCTAATCAAGCACTATTGTAATCTTGGCACCATAATTTATGTTGTATGGAAGAATGACATTCTCTGCAAGAGCTACAAGCTCCTTGCAAACTTGTCCTCTGCCTGAATGAAACACTTCACTAACCAAGAAATTTGATGGTACTTAATTTTAGAATATCCATTTCATAAAAGGTAGATTGTTTAGGATCAGTACATATTCAGGTATATACAAGACTAAGAGTCAGATCACAAGAAAAAATAATTTAAATATGGCTGTGTGTAAGTGGTCATATGGTTGCATAATGTATTCAAGTTTATCTAAAGAAAATGTCAATAAATTATGTAACCAAAATTAATCTGCTGTGTTATTCCACAAGGTTCTGAGGCAGAATATTTGAGATCCACCAATTCATCATCCTCCACTCTTGTAATGTATAAATGAGAAAACTCAATCATTTTTCATTTAAGGATCACAAATCATCCTGCAAATATAACTGGCTAAAACACTGATATGTAAGCAAGAATTATTACCATTATTTTTGTAGCTAGAAGGATTCGCTTGAAGATTCCCTTTAAAACCAACATATGCACTAACAATGCAACAAATTTTATTTATTTTCCTTTAAACCCAGACAGCTTATTGAGCTAAAGTTGCTTCATGTGCTTATCAAGGATCACTCACCATTCTGGAGAAAAATTATTTGTGCATTGTGTGTCCTGATGAAAGACTTTGCAAGTGGAAATTATTCGTGCCCAGGGCTCCTCAAGCCATAGGGAATGCATTTCCAGACTGCCCTTTTGGAGGTCATGAGTGACTCTCTGAATAATTTGTCTTAGGCAATACACGAGTGAGAAAAAAGTATGGCCTAGGTAACCTTGTTCTGCCTTCAGCATTGACTGTCACTCTAAGTCACTGCCTCATCTTGTAGTGCTTACTTTCTTATATTGCTGTGAGAGAGTGTTGGAACCGAAGTCCCGTTATCACCCACCCAGACCCCGGAAAGAACCACGAGGACCGAGCGATTGCTGCAAGAGGCATAAGGCAAGTTTAATCTGGCTGCCAGGACCGTCCTTCTCGCAAGCTAGGAAGGAGCGGCCCCGACTGAGATCCGGGTAGGGTTTTTATAATGAAAGCGGTCACAGCAAACTCTATGGGAACACAGCACACAATAAAGTTAACCACCAAATGTTCTTTTGTTGATAGCGGTGTCTCTGGGCAGTTGAGTTATGGGGTGATAAAGCTGACCACCAAATGTTCTTTTGCTGATAGCGGAGTCTCTGGGCAGTTCCCATACCGCCCAGGGTGGAGGGCGGAATGGCACGTCCCGCCCGAGATCGCGTAAACACGGTTGGCGCCTTTGGACTGGTGCCAGCGGGAAGTTTTAGGATGCGCATGGGCGGAGAACTATGTGCTGGGGGGAGGGAAGCCTATCTGAAAGTCCCACATTTGGCATTCTCAGCGGGAAGTTTTAGAATGCGCTCGGGCAGAGGGCTAGGTGCTGGGGGAAGGGAAGCCTCACTGGAGGAGAGCTAGGTGCTGGGGGGAAGGGAAGCCTATCTTAAAGTCCCACAAGAGTACTTAGTCACAACTTAGGGAGAAAGTGAGCCTTATTTGGGCTTATGATTTCAGAGGGGATAGAGTCCATTACAGAGGGAATTGCACAGCAGAAATCTGTAAAGGAAAGCAGGGAGCTAATTCAGGTCACCACATTCCTCATCAGAAGCAGAAAGAGTAAGAGCAAACCAAGGAAGTGGGATTATGCTACCAAACCTCAAGACTGCCTTGTCCCTCCCATAATATCCCTTTATTCAGCAAGGCTCTACTTTGTAAAGGTGCTAGGATATTCTAAAACATTAATATCAGCTAAGGTTGCAAACACATGAGCTTGTGGGCGATAACTCACACCATGACAGGGCTGGTGTGACAGGCTTGCTTGCTCTAGAGATTTCCAGTTTCTGCCTTTCGAGGGGAACAGCCATATCTACTTAGCAAGGTGTATTAGTCAGGGGTCTCTGAAGAAACAGAATCTATAGAATGTAGTATATATAAACAAGTTTATTAAAAATAACTCACAATAAAAATAATGTCCTTCAAGGTAGGGGCCCGCAGCAGCCTCTTTCCTGGCTGGAATGTTCCACAAAGCCCAAAGATCCCGAGAAGGTCTCAAGCCTTTGCTCCTATGTTGGGTTGAAGACACTGGGCTCCGACGTTGGTGAAGAATGGCTGGACTCAGTCAGCGATGAACAGCAAACAGCAGCAAGGCCTAGAGACCAGGCTCCAAAGGCAGCGGGAACAGCAGCAATGCGGTGGAAAAGGTGAAGCTCCAAGTTAGCCAAGAAGGAGGCAGCAGCAGCAGCAACCAAGGCCACGACGCTCTAAAGGCAAAGAATTTGCACGCAGAGTGAACTCTGCAGCAAGTCGACACTGGATAAAGGAAGAGCAAGTCCCTCCTCCTTGCACCTCCTATTATCTGGTCCATCACTGGAAAATACCACCCACTATGGGCTGGGTTCTCCATAGCAATCAGTCAAGTACCTACAGGCTTGTTCAGGGGCCATTCTAACCCTTAACCTTCCACAGCTGCCCTAAAACATTCTGCAACTTTTAAGTTGACAGAGAAATGCAACCATAACACAGGTACATGGGATCTGGATTCCTATCCTTTTACTTACATGGCAAGTACCTTAGCTGCTGACCCATCTCCTCAGTCCCACTTCCTCTTTTTTTTAAAAAAAATTATAACTTTTTAAATTTTATTTTGCATATGTGTGTGTGTGTGTGCGTGTGCGTGTGCGTATGTGTGTGTGTGTGTGTGTGTATGTGTGTATTACAAGACACTGGGTGTCCCTTTGAAGGACCAAGGGTGACTTGGTTCTGTATTCCTTCTACCTCCTTTTTGCTTCACTCTGGGATTTTTCAGGCTTTGCACCAGGGGCACCAGGGATGGAACTGCAGGATGCCATCATTTCTGCCTGGAGTGTTTTTTATGTGGGACCTGGGATTCGAACTCAGTACCTTCTGTTTGTGAAACAGTTTTAACCCATGAGCCATCTCTCTAGCTGCACTTCCTCTTTCTTTAAAGCAAGCTCTGCAAGGTATTCAGAGCACCAAGTCATGGTCTGAGGACATGCCCAGCATTGCAATTACTGCAATTACTGGAAGATTATGCCTGAACTTGGAGAAAGTAGTATTCTGGGATAAATTGTGAGAGGTCTAGTCTTTGCTGTCATTTCTTACTTGATGCAATTCATCTAATAAATAGGAATTTTTATGTTTGACTTGTTTTCCTTTTATCACCTTTTCACTGTTCAACTTTGTTATTTGACATTTCCATTCATTCTAAAGGTCTACTTTTAGTAGTTGTCATTGTTAATTAATATACCTGAGGAAAGATGAATGGGGCAAGCTAGTTTCTTATTTATCTCCCTGGTATGATACCATAGGACACTGACTGATATTACTCATCTATATATGGTTTTCTTTTCTCCTCTGAGATCCATTTTGAGATTTTCTTGTGGCTACTCTGAGGATGTGACATTTGTTTATCTTTGCATATCATTTTAGTTAGTAGGGTTACCCGCATTGAAAACTTCAAGTGTATATTTTTTCTTCTCTGTTAACCAATTCATATCTCATGCTTTCTAAGTTGGTTAACATTTATTTCAAAAGCATCTTAAGCTTTGCTTCTACTCTCCTGACCAGGCTATAGTCATTTCTCTCTGGGTTCCCCAGCCCTAATCTCCTGCCCTAATCCATTCTCTACATTGGTATTGCCTAATGCCACCTCTTCTCCTCAAGAACCTCGAATGACTGCTCTCCATGTTACACAATGGAGTATATCTTCTGCATGTGGTAGAAGTCCAAAAACCCTGTTTCCAGGATCTGTTTATTCTGGCCTTGTCTCATCTGATCCATGCATCATGCCAAGGTGACTTCATGTTCAGAATGTGTCCTTTCACTCATGACTCTAAACTTCTGTTTCAGAGTCCCCTTCAGTCCCCACATCCCTTTTCCTACTGGGATTTTATATGAACTTGAATTCCTACTAATTGCCATGTTTAGAAGTCTGATTAGTTGGACTGTTTCCTTTGCTTGCCCTGAATGCTTCCAGGACTCTAGACCAGAATGTAGTATATTAAATAAGGGTTTGTGACATTTATTCATTTCTTTCAAAAGTATTCAGACATTATGACATCACTATTGCCAAAGGTATAAAAAACACATTTGCAACAAGACATTCAGGATATTCTGGAGCAGGTGAAATGGATCAGCAGGTAAAGTCACTTTTCCTCAAGTCAATAACCTCACATGGATTCCTGGAACCCATATCAAGGTAGAAGTAGAGAACCAACTACACAAATATCCTCTGACATTCCATAGCATGTACATGCATGCGTATGCACCCACACATTTTCTCTCTGTCTCTCTCTCACACACAATAAGTAAATGCGTTTTTGAAATGATGTTATTTTGGCTTAAGGAGTTAGTTCATTGATATCAGGTCACAGATTTAAAAGTGAGAATTGCCCCTTTCTATGCACACATTTGCAAGAAGCAGCATCAAGAATTTGTTCTCATCAGGCAAGGGCGCAATGATGGCAATGGTAGATTTGGTGAGATGAGATTAATAAGGAATTTCTTTGGACAGAGATATAGTGCTTGTGGGGTAGATGTGGGGAGGTGTTATCATCTTAGCCTTAGGTTAATGCAAAGAAGATTCAAGGGCAGCTTTAGGAGTCTTGAGATGAGTTTTGTGGTGACAAACAAAAGTATTGGGAGATACTAGATTTCCATAAGCTACAGATATCCAGTACTTAGAGGAAGACAGGCTGATGGCTGTTAGTGTAGGACCTGAGGGGTGCTGCTGAGTCAGAAGATGCCTCCTAGAATTATTAAGGTAGGTTATAAATGAAGGCTACATGGGAGAGGAAGTGAAGATAAATACTCTGGTTCTAATTCAATGAGCCTGACTGGATCAGATCAGAGAAAAGCCTCAGTAGAATGGGGCTATAGCTGAACCACAGGGTGCCCACTGCGAACTAGAAAAGATCTGCTTGTTGCCATGGTCACGGAATGCCAGTCTCTAAATGTGTAGATCCTTTTCTTACTTCCTATGTTTTATCCCTGCTGACTGCAAAAGCAGCACTTGTCAGAGAAAAGAAATCACAGAGAAGAAATGAGAACACCACAATCCCAAAGCAGACTGTGAAAATCAGTGTGTCTGCCTTACACCATCAGGCTCAGAGCTTTGGTTACTGTAGCAATAACAATGTTAATAAGTGAATCAAAACTCTTGGTCAGACTCTTTTTTTTTTTTTTAACAACTGTCAGGATTTTCTAATCCAACAGTCATTTCAAAGTCCCGCATCTGCGCAAGTCTGCAGCTTGAGGCAGGAGAGAATTTCTATCACAGAATGATGCTTAAAGGTCTATGAGAGACAAAAGAAATTTGTGTTTTGATCACAATTCATGCTTCACATTCACCATAATAGATACATGGGAAAAGATACAATGTTGGTAGCTCAGTGTCTTTATAATGAGTTGCTTTGCTTTTTCTACCTTGAACCAGTAACTACTTAGGCTGCAGTAACTACTTAGGCCTTCATTGACTGATGTTAATGATAATCTGAAAATTTTATGAATGTTCAAAAACCAAGAAGCTTATCTAAAATATGTATTCAAGAATTTTCCCATTTCATTAATAAGTATCTTCTGTGACTGTAGCAGCTGTCAAGTTTGCCTGCAAACGACCTATAAATTCATGACCAGAGAGTTTAAGGGGCAATGAGGAGTTTTATTTTCAATTACAATTATCTGGCCACATCTCTTAGTCCAGTTTGGCAGGAGAGCCCATACCAACACCAGGAACCAAGGGCACTAGCCACACCATATCCATATAACTGCTGAGAGTACAGACATTCTTCACTTGTCAAACCAGCATGACTGGTCAAATATACCAAAGAACACCAATTTCCTGGACCAGCTTCCTCTGTCTTATTCCCCCTGCTCAGGGACTATTCAGCCCACTGTGGGCTGGGTCTTCCCCATTAACTAGATAATCGCCTGCAAGTTTGCTCAGGGCTTAACTCGAGTACTTAAATTTTTACAAATGTGCCCAGAATTAAGCCTCTATTTGCCAAGTTGACACCTGTGTCTAACTATGACACTCAACTCCTCGTTAACTTGACACAATATATCATATTTAACCTATATCCTTTCATTCTTCTCACAGATGTACTTTATCTTTTGATATAAAATACATTTGTTTTTGTTAGTTCTCAAAGTTCAACATTAAAACTTCTCCTCCAGGGGTTGGAGAGGTGGCTCAGGGGTTAAGCCTCTGCCTTGCAGGCGGAAGGTCCTGAGTTCAGTCCTAGACCCCATGTGTAGACGCCGGCAGAAGCGGGGGGCAGCCTGAGTTTCTGGTCTTGGTAGGGCGGAGCCTGTAAATCCTGGGGCAGAGTAACAAGGAGGAGGTGGAGGCGTCCATGGTGGTTCCCTAATTCATCCATAATTCTCCACACACACACACACACACACACACACACACACACACACACACACGTACACGCAAAATTGAATAAATAATAAATAAAAAAAATTCTCGTCCAATTTTAAAATGTTCAGTCATTAAAAATCAGCTCTAGCATTTAAAAATCCAAAATCCCTTCGCTGTAAGATTCTATCAAATCAAACAAGTTAAATGCTTCAGCACATAGTAAATACTAAAGTGGGAACATCATAGCACGATAAGAAAATATCAGCTCAAAGTAAAAGACTAATGTCTGTTGAAGTAAATGCCATATCCTGTAATTCAATGTTCATCTTATGTTGTTCATTGTAGTCAGGGTGGTTCAAAGATTCTTGCCAATCTCAGTATTTCTTTACTGCTTAAAGTCGGAAAAGTGGCATTTCTCTGGACCAGGTTAAATTTGCACTCAGCCATTCTCAACACATGTCCCATTGTTCTGATATCACCAATATTCTGGGTTTTCATCTTTATGTATAAAGATCACTTTCCCTTGTAGAAACTTGAAACCTACCACATATTGACAAGCTTCAGCTGTTCTCCATGTACCCCTCAATTTTGCAAAACCAGTACCACCTGGAAGATGCTGCCACATTCTATAGAGAGGTTGAGACATAATTTGGCTCATTTGAAATACAACTGTGCCAACTTTTGCATTGCTGACCTTGAAAAAGCACCTTGAAAAAGCAGCCAAAACTTTTGAAAGGCAAGAAACAGCTTAAATTTAGGCTTATGTCTTCTAAAGGAGTCTGGGTTTTTAAAACACAAAATATCCACATGATGGCATTCATTTCTTTCATTGTCCCAGTGCAAGGACTAGGTTTTTCTCAGATGATCATTATTCTCCAATAGCCACAGCTTCTCTGCTGTGTACCCTTTTCTCATCCAAAACATCAAGGCTGCCAAAATAACTTTCTTCTGCCAAGCAATCCATCCATAATCTTTAGCTTCAAACTAGCGAAAGTCCTCCTTTTCATCATAATCTGGATCCAAACAATCCACAACTCTCTCAGCATTTCTATTTTCCAAATGGCCATCTACTCTGCTCAATGTACACAATCTCAATATCTTCAAACAGTTCTGTATTCCTCCAAAAATCTATTCAAAACCCACAAAATCAGCATGGCCAGATTTGTGAACAATATCCCACTTCTCTGGTGCCAAATTCTCTCTATTTTCCTGCATATTGTCAATAGATTCATGACCGAACAGTTTAAGGGCGATAAATAAAACAAGGCGTTTTGTTTTTGCTTACAATTGTCTGGCCACATCTTTGAGTCCAGCTTGGCAGGAGGGCTCCTATCAACTCCAGGGCCCAGGAAACTGGCCTCAATATACCAACATAACTGCTGAGAGATGGACATCCCTCACTTGCCAAACCAGCATGTCTGGCTAAACGTACCAAAGAATGTCAACTTCCTTAACCAATTCTCTCCAACTTATGACCTGCCCAGGGATTAGTCCCACCCACCATGGGCTGGATCTTCTCCATCAATTAGACTATTTCCTGCAGGTTTGGTTAGGCTTAACACAACTACTAATTCTTTACAAATGTGCCCGGAGTTGAGCCTTCAACTGTCAAGCTGACACCTGCAGCTATACAGCAGCTCCTTCCCAATGGCTAAGTCCATTCTCCTGTTGAAGATTCTTTCCCATCCAGGCAGGCTGAAGAGGGACCAAAGTGTCTCTCTGCAACTCTCCTTCCCACATGGTCTTTGCCTTGCCTTTATGTATTACCTCTCTTAATAACTCTAGGACTAGGGTCAGCTAGACCCTAATCTAATTCAGCAGCACCTGTCAGGCTGTAGACCCAGAGTCATCAGTCTTACTTCCTGGTTACTGGATTTCTGTAGCTTGTAGAAATCTAATGTCTTCCTATATCTTTATCTCGTAACATCATAGAACTCATATCAAGGCTCTTAATGCAGCCTCTTGAAACTTCTATGAACAGATTTTAATCTGTTTGTTTTAATAATACAAACTTAAAGGACATGACATGAATGTGATGAAATGGGAAATTTGGCTCCTATCGATTGCTATGGTTTGAATATGAAATGTGCCTCACAAGCTCATGTGTTTTGAACTCTTGGTTCCCAGGTAGGTTGATGCTACAACACAGGAAGAAAAGAATTGCTTCTAAAGAAAGCTAGATGGTGCTAAAAAGAAGGGTGATGATGAAATATATGTGACCAGCACACTGTCCTAAGTTAGAAAGTTTTTTAAAAAATATTTTTTATTTTCTAATTTATAAACTACAAAATTACTTGTCTGTCAAACAATATAGGATGTCATACAATAGTTCAGCCAGCTTTTTTTAAAGTAGTATCCAATTATGTTGTCAGCTTTTAGAAATTGTTGATCTTTGTCACAGAAGGCATTTCTGAATGTAGTCTGCTATGGGCTGGCTTTGATAAAGAATTACAAAAATTCTTCCAGTGACTTCCCATTTAATTGACATTAGAAAGCTAGTGTTCACTTTTTTAAAAAAATGACCATTTTTCTAGAATTTATAATATTGGTGTTTTTATATCTATTTGATATCTTTTTAATTGGCTGTTATAATTTTAATTGAATTATACATTTAGGCTAAACATATTATATGAAATATTTATTAGGTTGCTTGGGGTCAAATTTTGGTCATTACATTAAATTTTATGTTCGTATTGTATTTTTTGAGACAGAGAGAGAGCATGTACATTCACATGAGTAGGCACAAGTAGCACGTATGTGGATATTAGAAGACAACTTTCAGGAAGTTGGGTTTCTCCTTTCTTTTTTTATTAAATATTTTTTAATTTATTTATTATTTATTCAACTGTGTGTGTATGCGTGTGTGCGTGTGTGTGCGTGTGTGTGTAGAACCACGGACGAATTCGGGAACCACCATGGACGCCTCTACCTCCTCCTTGTTTACTCTGCCCCGGGATTCACAGGCTCCGCCCTACCAGGACCAGAAGCGCAGGCCGCCCTCGCTTCCGCCCGGCGTCTATACGTGGGGCCTAGGATCCGAACTCAGGACCTTTCACCTGCAAGGCAGAGGCTTAACCCTTGAGCCACCTCTCCAGCCCCGGGTTTCTCCTTTCTTGACATGAACTCAGGGGATTGAACTTAAGTCAGCAAGTTTGCAAGCATGTGCCTTTACCCTCTGAACATTTCTCTGCTCCTCATATTAAATGTTAAATCACTTCCTGTTTATTATTTTCCTTATCTATGACAGTCAAGGGTAATGACAATTACAGTCCTCTCAAGAGCTAAAATATGTTCAAAGGATTTGTATATAACTATTAAATAAGCATAAGTTAATAGCATTGATATTGTGATGATTAATTCTAATTGTCAGCTTGACAGATTCTGGAATCACCTGGGAGACAAGCCTCTGGGCAGAGTTGTAAAGGAGTATGCTGATTAGGCTAATTAAAGTGGGAAGATCTAAAAGTGGGCAGTGACACTTCCTAGGCTTGGGTCCTGGACTGCATGAAAAGGAGGAAGTGACTACAAAAGCCTTGTAACCAGCTGCCTCAAGCTCCTGCTGCTTTGAATCCACTCCATGATGGCTCATAACTCAAATTGTGAGGCCAAAATAAATGCTTTCTCCCTTGAGTTGTTATAGTTAGAGTAACTTATCATAGCCACAGAAAAAATTACTAAATGTTTATGCCATGTGAGTTTGGGTAGTATTTGAAATGTGGGACATTTCAATAACAACCATGAAATTGTTCTTCCTGAGGCATTAATCAGCCCTAATATCTCAACGGAACCCAGTCATTGTATAGCACCTCTGTCTTTGCTTGAGGAAACCCACCATGATTCTTTAGTGCCTGCTTTTCATCATTCACATTCTGTTGCGCTCAAGATCTGTGGTCACTGTAGTTTCCATAAAAAACAATTGAGGTAGGTGCTGGGGGATGGAGACTGGATGAAAGTGATCACAGCATAGGTGTGGTTATATAAGCACTATCTTTTAGTCTATGAGGATGTCACCAAAGGCACTATATTCACTGTATGCCACTAGTCCTTGTCCTGGGAATTGAAGAATGGCCAGGCAGGCATATAAATAACACAATAATCATCAATAAAACCTGAGTATCAGACCAGACCTCCTGCAGTGGACCTCTAGAATTACTGTAAGAGTAGAGAAGAATCAGGCTCATGTTCCAGAATCTCTAGGAGAGAGTAGCTACTGGTGGCACCCAGAAAAAAGGACTTTATAAGTGACAGGCAAGATCCTTGAGAGTTTGTGTTGTAATTGGCCTTCATTAACATTAAAGACTCTGAATATTCATTGACACTGAAGGGTGGAGAATGAATGTGTTTAGAGCAGTAATTCTAGGTGGGTAAAGACAGGAGGTGGTTAAAGAAGGAAGAGGGTTGGAGAAAAGATCTGTCAATAGTTTAACAACTTGTTTAAGTGAAAAATATGCTTGTTGCCTGGAAGCTGTCCTAGTTAGGGATACTAACCTATTGAGCAGTTCATGTTCCCTAGGTGCCTTGTTTTACTTCCTAAAAACAACAAGCAACTATTCTATAAATTTAAAGCTTTTGACAGGGATCATTTTTGTCATTTCTTGTTTGACAGTGAGCTTTTTATTAAAGTTTGCAGATACAGAGAAATAAACTACATGACATTTTTCTTTTTACCTTGACTTACAGGAGTGAAGCAGAATCGTAGATGTGCTTATCACGGACATGATCATGACTGTTGTTATACACAAATAAGTATAACACTTTAAATTTTGATTTTCTTCTTTTGAGTTGTCTTTTTTTTTTTTTTTTTCTTTGAAACAGGGAAAAAGCCATTCAGTACTCTAGAGTTCAGGCTCCCCATGCACTAAGGATTCTAATCTGATTTATCCAACTACTTTCTAGGATTAGAAGTTGTCTCAGCTACTTTCTGAGCTGCTGTGAGACAACACTCAAAGTCAAGCAGTTGAAGGGCTAAAAGGAGATTCATTTGATATACAGTTCCATACAGAGATACAGTTCAACATGGTAGAAAAGGCATGGCTGGCTGGAAGAAGTGGAGGTGGCTTAGGTTACATCCATCACCAGGCTGAGAGAGCTGACTCCTAGCGGAAGTAGGGTGGAGCTAGCCAACCTTAAAACCCACCTTCTATGACATGCCTTCTTCCAACAAGGCTCTATCTCCTAATAATACCATGACCTCCCCAACCACCAACTAAGGTATCAAACACATGAGCCTATGGGGGACAAATCACATTCAAACCATTATAGAAGCCTATTTCTTTCATACTTTTTGTTTCATTGGATGAAGAGACATTGGGAAGAAAAGACAAGGGGCCAAGAACAGGGATTCAGTAGATGTCTGAAGAGTAATGTCTCCAAAAATACAAAATGAATGAAGGGATTGTAGGTATAGCTGTGCAAATGAATGGGATAAGCTCTAACTCAGGGAAGTGTGCACAGACCAGGATGAGAGAATGCATGATCCGTGTGTGTGTGTGTGTGTGTGTGTGTGTGTGTGTGTGTGTGTGTGTGTGTGTGTGTATGTGTGTATTTTGAACACTGTGCCAGCCAAACAAAGCAGGAAGTTCTATTACCTCAATTGGAAACAGGGGATAGTACTTGCAGGATGTATGTCTGATGCTTCCTTAATATGGCCAGGAAAACTGACAAATTGCAGGGTGGTTGGGAACAATTTTTTGACAGTGTTCTAGCCCTGGATTATTTGGGTCACTGTTTTCAAAGTGTCAGTTGATATATGAAGAGGAGGAGGATTTTTTATTTCCTGTCAGCTATGCAGAAGAGATCATTCTCCTACATTAGATTTTAGTTCCTCATCTCTTCTCAAGGTAAGGAAAAATCATCTTTGCCTTGTTATTAAAAAGGAAATTGAAGGTTAGAGAGATGGCTCAGCAGTTAAAGTAATTGAAGTGCAAATGTGAGGGCAGAAGTTCTGATTCTTATCTCAAGTAAATTGTCAAGTGGGTATAAAAGCCCCCCTCTCTCCCGTAATTCTAGCCTTAGAAGGCAGAGACTGAGTGTAGCAGTTTGAGTACATGCTGTTGATTAATTAATGAACAAGTCTACACAGGATAAGGGATTTTTTTCTCTTTTATGATTGTCCACTTACAGCTCTTAATCCAGTTTGACAGGAGTGTCCCTGACAACATTAGCAGTTTAGAAAACTGGTCACCAACATCCAAATATTCACAGGACTGATTGAGGGACAATCCTTATTTGCCAGACAAAGATGTCTGAAGGAGGCCAACTTCCTTAATCAGTTCCTCCATCTTATCCACTTGCCCAGGGCCTAATCCCACTCACTATTGCTGGGCTCTTTTCATTACTGAGACAATCTCCTGCAGACTTTCCCAGGATCAAGTCAACTACCAATTCTTCACAGCTGTACCAAAAGTTCAGTCTGCAACTGCCAAGTTGATACCAGTATCTAAATATGACATTGGAAATCCCCCAGAGAAAGCTGGCTAGCTAGGTTAGCTCTGTTGGTGAATTCTGGATTTAATTAAGAGTATTCATTAGTGAAACAATAAAAGAATCATAAAAAAGAAGCTTCTAGGTAGTATTTGAACCAATTTGCACAGTAAAGATCCAGAAGACTTTACATACAGGTAGATATGTGAATCAGGTGTTCTAAAGTAATGGATTCCACAATCTTCTGGCAGGAGTAGCCTGGATCCAGTACATGAAAAACTTGCCTTTCTATCATTTGTTGCTGGAATACACAATTTTTCTTTGACTGGATCAAATAATGTATATATACATACACACCCACACCCACATATATGTGTGCATATGTATATATGTGTGTGTAATTCATACACTTATCTTTCAAAGAGATGAAAAAATAACTTAAAAATCTATAAGTTAGGTGACAAGCAATTTTATTTTGCAAAACAATCACTATACAGCAACAAATACATTTGCAAATTTGATTGAAAAACATGAACTAACTACAACCAGCCATTGAAGAAATGCCTTTCTATGGTAACAGGCTCTAGAAGTATCAGAAGAAAGACCCCCCCACAGATTTGTAGCGATGTGTTGGAACCTTGGAATCCCAGCATGTATAATATACCTTTTGTTGATTTTTTTTTTCTTTTTGCTAAAGTTGAAGTGGACTATTGTGATTGACACCTTTGGGGTTTGAAAATAACCTTTTTCCTGCAAGGGGATTTGGCCTTAACCTACATATCCAAGCTAAAATTTCTAGATGTAAAAAAACAATAGTACAGAATTTAGCACATCAATCTTTGAAGAAATGTCTGGAATCTGTCTCCCCAAACCACAAATCTACTTTACCATAGTTACTTCTACCATCAATCATTTCTTTTCCATCATGTGGGATGAACAAAGGGAGAAAAATTACAAATGCAACTGTCTCAGAATCAACCATATTTAGTTATTTTTTAAATAGCACTCATGTCTCATTTTGTATGAGTGAGTGTGTGTATGAGTGACTATGATCAGTCATTCTTTACTTAATAGGATTCTCTTTTCAGCTACCTTCAGCTAGACTAAGCAGAAGTTACACAGGTGTCTTTATTATGAGTGGGATTTCAGCCCATCACACTGCTGGAACTCAGCAGGTGAATCCAGAGAGAGTTGGTTCCTAAATGAACACGGCCTTTGAAACTCAACATAAGCTCGGATCTTTCCTGCATTGTTGCAAGGATCCAATTTTCAGTTGCAGGAGACCCAGAGAGTGAGTTCATTGAAGAAGCTGGCCTTTGAACTCTTAGACTTCTGGATTACTTATGAATTCTTAAACAGGTTCTCAAAGGCTAAAGCCAGAGAGAAACTGGCATTAGTGGATCTAGAAATGAAAATATGAAGTTTTCATTTCTAGATCAGCGTATGTGTATCCCCACAAAAGTGGTGCCCAAAAAGCTTAATTTGAGTCATTATCTTAAAAGTGAAGGCAAGATGGGGTCTATCCATGTTCCCATATAAAGACAATTTTAGCCTGTGTTTCTTTCATTTTCTAGCCTAGAACTTCATTTATTTTTGTTAATTTTTTTATAGAATCATATTTCCAAAATAAACAAGGATTTATTAAATAATTCATGGTGATTTTATCAGTAAAAAGAAGTGTTTATTTTTATTCCAGATCTTACTTTGTGCCTTACTTAATTTTGTTTTGAAGACTTGTCAGAGAAACTGAATTTTAAGATTTAGAATGTATTTACTTAATCTTAAGTTTTAGAATAATTAAACCAGGTGGCAAAACTTTCCTAACAAGTTAAAACTGCTCTAATCATCTGCTCATTCCTTTTTTCCACCTACATAATATTAATCACTATCTACCAGTACAAAAATCTAAGAAAATATCAAAACCTCCACATGATGGTTCCTTCTATTCTCTGATGTATTCTGAGAGAAGGTGGTGAATGAACTGTTCAGAATGCAACTTTACTGAGCAGTTTTAAAGTCTTTTTCAAAAATAAATGATTTATCTAGATTTCCTTACTTGCTTAAAGCTTCTAGCTGAAAAGGAATGGTTGGTCTATTCCCCAGACGAGGTTGACCATCATCCTTGCCATGATATCCAATGAGTCACCAAACTGCCATCTTAGGTAGTCTCTGCCTTTGCAACCTCTGCTTCATGCCTTAGATCACTCCTCCTACAGTTTATGCACAACATCTCATCCTTTATACAGAGAACTCAACTTGGCTCACAGATATGAATAATCCAGACAAACCTTAACTGTTTAGAGTCAGCCTACCAGCCCTGAGCAAGAAAAAGAACAAAAACACACCCAAAGCGTCCATTCAGCTTGCTAACGCTTTGCCTTATTCAGGTCATCAACTATTGCTTATGTGTTAAGTGTAACTTGAAAGAGAATTGACTGATTTGTGATATCTAGACTGTACATAAAGTCAGATTAATATTGTCTGATTTAAATCATTCATACATGTTCCTTTACAAAGTTAAATGTTGAAATGCTGGAAAAAAACTGATTTAGATATCTGTGTCTCAAAGGTTTTGTAGCTGTAGCTGCTTGTCGTGATGTGTTTTTCCTTTCTGATGGAGGGAATCTTTGTTGTGATAAGGAAGTTAAATATCTTTCATCAGGTAACTTATCTAAGGGAAACTGTTTGGAGGAATGGGAAAACATGTCCAAAATGCCACTCCTTGTTTCAACTTTAGCAAAGGGAAAAAAAAAAAAAGAAGAGGACAAAAATAAATGCTAATAAATCGATTTCCAAATGATTGTAGGAATAAAACCAAAACTTCCATGATTAAAAATGAGATAAACCATAACCAACAATCTGTAAACCCTTTAACATATAACTGGACCCACCCCCACAAGACTCCATGTTGGTGAAAGCAAAGAAAAATAAAATTTTCTAGTGTCACAGGAGAGACTTGTATCTGGCACTAAAACAGGGTTACAGCTTTAAGTTGTTACAGAAAGCAACTTCATGCTAAAACTTTTTGTCTTTTTTTAATGTATTTTTTTAAATAGGGAGGGAACCCTGCTAACATCTACTTTCACATACCTAAAATTGCAACACCAAAGGGTGCAGGAGACACAGATACTGTGAATAAAGAAGTATAATATTCAAGTATATGAGGAAGTATCACAAATGGCCACAGAGAAATATATATATATTTATATCTATAATACTGTATCAAACAGATGGAAGGGGGTGTGTGTGAAACTGGTAGTGTGAACACAAATCTAGGCAATTGACTGACATTCTAATCAGACATAAACCCATTCTAAGGAAAGTGCATCATTCCTATGAGATGCACTTTGAGACCACTTCCTCAACCACAGCGCCAATGTTTTCTTTGCAACTAGTTTTTAGCTCGTTAAATAATTTATTGGATTCACATACTCTGATATAATCAACCAGGTCCCAAATGTTAATAACTTAGTCGCATCTTTCTTCCCATTTATACAAAATAACATTTAAAAAATGTATTTCTTACATGCTCTCCCTTTCTACAGTCAGACTCCTTTATTTCATTTCACCTGTTAACAAGTGACAATGGGCAGTTTTCGTATTTTAACTTCAAAAACAGAATAGTGAAATGAGCAGCTTGGATTTTTAACAAGGCCTTTCAGAATGAAGTGGATATAGCCTTCAGGCACATGAAAGGTAAAAATGCAATTTTAGAAATAATGATAATAGTAATACTCCATGCAAAACAGAGCAGAGCGAAAATAATTGTCCAATTGTACCCATGTAAAGCCATGTGTTTCTGTTGCAAATGGAAATCAGGTCAATTTCTGCATATACTATTCATTTTTTATATAAAATTGTAACAATTACTACAGTCTGGGGATGAGATTATTTATCTTATGGTTTGTAGAGAAAGAATATGACACCTGTTCAGAGCCCACTCCTGCCAAGAGCTCATGCCTAACTAAGACTCCTGTGCTAAAGGAGAATTCATAAGCCCTGCTTAGCAAGTGCAGCAGTGACATCCTCAGCCAATGTGGCCAGCTGAGGAGATTCGAGCAGGTTGATGCTTCCAGAAGAGGAGACATTGCTGAGTCGCCGGGGTGATGCCACGCTGGACCTGCCTGGGGACTGCGTAATGATCTCAGCCCCGTGGTCCACTCGGGCCTTTGCATGCTCTCTGAAGTTCAGCTTCTGGCTGTCAATCTGTTTGAGACAAGCATTAATCCTCATTTACTCAAGCATCTTCAACAGTACCTATTTCCTTTCCTGAAATCCAGAACTGTTATGAATATAACTTCCATTTAGTTCTGTATCTCTCCTTCCTGTATGAAGAGATCGTTAATCAGGGATCCATTTGGATCAAGAATATTTCAGAAGGGCTGACAAGATGGCTCATTTGGTAAAGGTATTGGTCAATCAAATCAGATGATCTGAGTTCAATCTTTGGAACTCACATAGGGGGAAGCAAATAATCCAATCCAAAAATAATTGTCCAAACACATCCATGCATGCTATGGCAAATATAACTTCCTTATCTCTTTTTCTCTTCCCTCCCTCTCACACACCCAGACACACAATAAAAAAGAGTATTTCAGAAGAGTTTTTTCTAAATAAAGGCAAGACTGACTCATGACCTTGTTGCTTACCTTGACATTACCACCTCCAGGCACGTGGTGAGCATTGTCAAGTGAACCAACTTTAGCTTGGGCCTTTTCTTTGAAATCCAGTTTTACACTCTCAATTTTTACACGGCCACCACCTTTGAGAGGAGAAAGGCTTTTAGATGCCTTGCTGAAATGAAGTCTTGCATTTATGACGACCATCCACACAAAATGATTATACCATATAGACTCTTATAGACTCTATCTAGATTTATGGTTGTTCTGAATGGAAACATTGAAGGAATCCATGAGAATCTTCAATGCATACCATTTCCCCATATAACCCTAGATTATAGTACCCTTCTTAGACCACTGTGTGGATTGCTTCACACAATAATACGTTTGTTTTCTATTCCTTACCTTGGGAGTCAGAGAGGTTTTCCTTACAGGTACAACAAAAACTCTAAAAATAACATGATGAAACATCCTTTATGAAACTTCAAACATTTAGTATTTTAGTTATAGAAGAGTCAATTAAGTGGAAAAGAAACTGTTCTGTATTGATCTTAATAGCATCAAGTCACTTGTCAAACAATTTTAAGCTAGAATGTTGCCTGTATACAGTTGGTTTTCTGTTATTTGCACATTCTGCATTTTGGGAATGAAACCACTTTAGGCAAAAATGTATCTGTACTGTATGCACAGACTTTTCTCCTTGTCATTATTTCCTGAGCAATATGGCATGACTGTGACCTACACACATTTATACTGTGCTAGATATTACAAGTTATTGAGATTATTTAAAATATATGGAAGGAGGTATGTGGGCTACACTGCACTATATTACAAAAGAGACTTAATTATTGGAAGACCTGGGTGTCTCCAGGAATAATGAGATGACTGCTTTCATTTGTAAGTTTTTTAACTTACAAATGTGAGTTTTGTAAGTTTTGTTTATCATGTAGAGTGATGCAAAAGACTCCTAGTAGATTCTGGAACACAATCCATAGAAACAATCTAGCAATGATCTAGCAATCTCAATCTGGTAAGGTTGAGACAAAGCTTTGATCATGCCATTTCCCCTGATGCCATCTAATCTTCTGATTGCTGGGTGCCATGCACAGAAGTTCAGGTGCTTCTTTGTATTCCCTCTCAACTTTCAGATGTAACTGGCTCTTCTACAGCCTTTGTCTGTCTTTAACTGTGGCAAAGTGTTTGCTACAATCTTTGACCTGGACAGAAGGTATACTGAACTCATCTTTACCAATCTGCACCAAGGAGAGATTTGGTTTCAATCATATGGATTCTTCTGGAAGAACAGTAGTGGATCTTGACATTCTACTATCATTTCACTTCACTGGGAACTGTGATTTAAAAAATGCTTCAGAGAATTTATAAGAACATGAAAAACATTGTTCAATTTGTTATCGTTGACGCTTTTGTATTTCTGTAGACTAAAGAAAGATGTCTATTAAAGTTCTTCTATTAAGGTTCTATTGCATATTTTTTCTGTAATCTGTAGACATTTATATTAATTACCAAATTTTTTGGCCAAGGTCCTCTTAAAATTATAAGGTATTACTATAATACAGTATCAAAAATTACCCATTTTCTTTTTCTTTTGAAGTTTAGGATATATAAAGTATTATTTAAGTCATGCTTATCCTTTTCTCAAAAATATGTCATTTCATGGAGTATTGTTCTCCCATTTTACCTGGCTTGTGGGTTTCTCTTACTGGTTGTGATTGACTGAGATTGACTCACAATGGGATATTGGGACATTCAACTTAATGCATTAGCTGCTTTGGAATTATATTTTTGTATTTTTTTGGTAGTCTGACAGAAATTGTTCTCTTAATGTTCCTTTATATTGTTTCAATATAACTTTTGGCAATTTTTAGTGAGCTGCATCTAGGAACTCACTACAGTGAGACTTGTCCTTCCCAGACCTGCTTAATGACTGACATACCAACATGCCCCCAAAGACTATCTAAGAACTCAAGAAAGAACATACAGTGGAAACCTTGGGGTCTAAAGTTAGATGAGTGAAGGGAAATGCCCATATCAGTGGGTAGCCCAAAGAGAGGAAACTTGACATGCCACGAAGGCCTGAACCCCACAAGAGTAGACAAACCAGTGTGAACTTTGGGGTCTGTAGAAGCACACAGGCTGGGGGGTGTGAGGGAGTAGCAGGGATTGATGGAGGGAAGGGAAGGAATGGGAAGGAAGGTGGATAGAGGGAAATAGGGATGAGTATTCAATATGCTTGTAAAAGTAGAAAATTAATAAATACAATTTTAGTGAACTATTTCTTGAGAGGTAAATGTATACATACACAATGTATGTTCAGAAAAGGTGGTTTCAGCAGGCTATTTCTGCCAGTTCATCACTAGGCATTCTTAATGCAATTCTTAGACAGGCCTGTTTGAATTCAGAGATCTATTATCTCTGACTGTAAAGTATGCTGACACCTACTGGGAGTGGTAATTATCAAAGACTGTAATCTTCATCAGGCTTCAAAATGGAGGGCAGATATTTGAGATGGTACCTTCAGGAGTTGAATTTTTCCTCCCTATCTTTTTAAATATGGCAAATTTCAAAGAAACTTTGTGAAAAGCTTGCTGTTGTAAAGGATTATCATGCTGATTTGACTTATGAATTTAGTCATCTGGTTTAGTTATAATAGAAGCGAGAGCCAGATTTAGAAATAAGTGGGAGTCTATGACAATAGTGTTTTATGACCAGCAAATCAATCATGGAATACTTCCTTATCTATGTGAGACTCTGCATATCCAACCCCAGGTGAATTTGACAAATTTATCTGTCCAGAATAAAAGAATGAGATATTTTCTCCAGTGTTCTAGGCAGTGCAGCCAAATAACTTAGTCATGCTACTGACAGAGCAGCATCCAGGCAATTATGCAGTGATGGACTAGTTATAGGCAAAGGAATTTTGAAGAGGTGTCCCTCCTGTTTCATGAAGAGAGTCCCATGAAAAAAGTTTTGCACCTAGTAATAGAGATTCCACATATGGGAGTCTATATAGCTTGTTTCATGAACATGCTTTGGTATAATAAATATTAATTTTTAATTATTCTGGGACTTATTTTACTTATATTCATTAATTGGACTAGAACTCTGATTCATCCCAACTATTGCTCAATCTTGTTTTGACAATATTAAAAATAAGTCTATTAATTTACATTTAGTTTATATGCTAAAATGCCAGTTTCTAGAGGGATGAAGCTATTTTTGTCCCTATTCAATCCAATGAGTATGAATTATGTGAAAATAATCTCAAGTATATTACAGACTTGATGTTATATTGAAGGTAGAATTTAGCAAAAACATGCAGTACACAGAGTTGGAACTACAGTTCAGTGGTACAGCACTTGTCCATCATGAAGAAGATCTTAGTTTCAAACCTTGGTGTTATAAAAAATCATACATGACACTCAGAAAAAATGATTTATTTTAGATTCATAATTTAAAATCTTACCTTTATTTATTTATACTGTATGTATATGTGTGTGCACATGAATGCCATAACACGTAGCTAAATGGGGAGTTGTTTCTCTCTTATAGGTCCTGGAAATAGGACTCAGCCTTGAGCCTTCACCCACTGAGCCATCTTGAAGGCCGAAAGTCACACTTTTTAAATAAGGAATCCACATGGAAACTATAAAAATTCCACTAGTGAAAATTAGTCTAATGAGATAGTTTAAGAAGACAAAAGAGGTCAGATCAGAGGAGGGATTGTTGTACTCTGCGGAGGAGTCCCCATGCTTATTTACTTACAAAAGGACCCAAGAGAGTCATCAGGTAAATTAGTGCTTTCAGCTATGGTGAATAAAATACTATTTTAAGTAAAGTGGAAAACAAAATTTCATAAATACTACTGGGAAATTCTGTTTTCAATCAATGTTGCTATGTATGAATAGACTGTAATTGTAAACTACATATTTTGAAACATGATCCAATATGCATGTTGAATGACAGACAGACATACATCTCATAAACATTTTAATTCTTAACCTATCTGTGATATTTGGCCTATTCATAATAACTGGGTTCATTTGTCTCAAAGGAAATCGCTTTGACATTTCTAGCTTAAATTTTCACAAATAAAAGTATGAAGTATCAGGATTTTGAAACATGTTTCTAATTATGTATTTCCCAATATCAATAAATTTTCTTGTCAATTTCCTAAATCCAATTAAGAATTTTAAACTATATAAATTTCTATTTACCTGGCCTGTGACGGATGTTCTTCAGAGAGCCACACTTGGATGTCACATGGCTTAAGTCTATCTTCTTAGTAACAATTTGCACCTGTGTGAATCACATATGATAGTTTAGACACAGAAGTCCTCCAAGCTCATACACAAAATCTAGAAGCATACCCACACTTATCCCATGAATCAACCCATTTGCATGCGTGCGCACACACACACACACACACACACACACACACACACACACACAAGCACACACACATGTTTCCTCTCATTGTGAACTGCAAAGAAGGCCCCAAGTGAATGCAAACCCTGGAATAGAAGATTTTTATTAGTAGAAAATTGAACATGCTGTAAGAGCAAAGAAGCATCTGTATTAATAAATCAAGGTTCTTCTTAGATAAATAAACCTCTTGGTATGAAACCTTTCCATAAGGAAGAGCAGAAAGAAGTGATGATAATTTTTTATAAAGTGACTAGCATGCAGAAGTTATCAACCATAATGAAAATTATGTGGAAATTTAGAGGAACAAAGTTTGAAATGTGTTTTCATAAAATGTTAATACATTTTATATTTTACACAGTGAGCTATAACATGATGGTAATTTTTTTAAGTTTCATTAAAAGTATTTCCTCTCCCAGAACTTGAAGCAGTGCTTCCAGAAATGAGGTCGGTTCTTGTTTTATATCAGATTATCAGGAGAATTTCTTAGACTTGGGGCCAGGCAATCTACATTTTGAAACAAGTGATTCTTCTCTTGAGGAAAGTTAGACCATTGTTTTGCAAGTTGAAAGCTTTCTCTTTGTTGTAGATTTTTAGTTTTCTTCATTTCTCCTTTCCTACTTTATTTGGACAAAAAGGCATCTTCAGTACAGGCTAGCACAGCCTAATGCTATCCTGGGGAGAATGGCCAGGATGGAGAATATTTCTGTGGGAAGCCATGTGGAGTGCTCTTATAGTCAGGAGAGCATCCACATCAGCGTGAAGACTGTCCCTGAGATTGACCTCAGCATCCTTGAAAGAGTCCAGCAAACAACACTGAGGAACTCCCACAACAGAGATATTTTTATGCTCAGTAGAGCTACTTCATCGGAGATACACAGTTCCTTACAGAAAGAGCTTATGTCTTTCTTTCTGTGCTTGAATCCATTTCTATCCAGTTGAGGAGTAAGGAGCCAAGGGATATTAGAACATGAAAGATACTGGATTTGACACCTTGTAAATCACTTGAGCAATCACTCAAATACAGATGACAGAAAGTGTAAAATAGAGAGCCAGCATGATTTACCTTTCAGACATTATTATTTCATGGGGAACCATGCTTTTTTTTTTTTTTTAGCTTGAGTTTGATCATTTCACCTGTGCCTCAACTACACATAAATATGTTTCAGCATTCAATTCTTCTCACTCCTACCTAACAAAGAGACATGAAAATCCCCTCAAGACAAAATGTATACTAGGAATTGAATCCTTTCAATCTGAATTATAGATGAGCCATGCTTCTCAGATTCTGCATTATTTTAAGTGATATCCTAATTTTTCATGAATAGTGAACCATGAAAGAGCGACATTATAAACATTTATGCATCCGTCTTTGCCTCAAGAGTAATTTGAATGGAGTTAGGAGAGTGTGAGCCCAGCTCAGTTTTGCAGGGGAATAGAGTGCACAGAAGCAGTAGCTTGCTGACACAAAGGCTGGGAAACAATGGCTGACAAGTGAAGCGGGTATGTCATCTTCCAGAAAACCAAGGCTTTCTTTCCCAGTTGAAAGTGAGTCAATTTGCTGAGGATCTTCCAAGGAAGGATTGAAAGGCCAATTCTAAGGAAGCAAGCTACCACAGCAGGCAACACGTGGATCAGCAGGGAGAAGGGTGTCAGAAGGAAGTGGGAAAGGAGACAGGCTGCAGACTGCAGGAGGCTCCACACAATCAGGATAGCTTCATCACAGAAGCCTCTACTTACATTTCCGCCCCCAGCAGAATGCTTGATGTTATCCTTGGAACCACATCTTGACTGAACTTTGCTAAAATCGATCTTCTTGTTTAAAATCCTAACCTAAAAGGAATTGGAAGTAACATTTTTCTTTCAAGACACTGGGTATAGGAAACTAGAATGGCTAGTACCAAAAAGGCGCTGGACTCCTTTCTACCTCCATTGTCATTTAAGAGAAGAAACTAACACTGCAACCAAACACAGGTATGCCACATAAGCATGAGCCCCTAGTTCTTAGTACCCCCAAAGCAAATGCTCAAGAGCTTTAGGTATTTGAACTCTGCCCATGTGCAAGCTAAGAAATAGAATAAAAAATGAAATTTAGATCATCTGTGCTGGGGAGGCAGGAAATGATGGGATTCAGGTTCACTCTGTCTTGTAGTTTGGATGGGTTTAGCTTAGGATGTCTGGGGATACACATCAATCAGCACAATTATTAATCACCCCCTGAACCTGACTCTTTTCTTAGTCAATCACCTCACAACTGGGCTCATGATGGGTCTACCTGACAGTTTTGACTCAGTATTCCTACTCATCCAGGAAAAAGGCCCCTAGTTTCTCAGGAAGAGTAAACAAAGAGACTCTGAGCCTATTCTGCTACAAAGGCTTTGTAATTCCCTATTAGGTTTCAGTTCACAGCCTTCGGAAGTTTCCTTTCTAGAAACTTCTCACAACCAATACAAACAACCAATACCTATCAGTGGTCATGTGAAAGTATTCTTCTTGATTTTGGAAGAAAACCAAGGCCTGCCAGATAGCTAAATTATACCAGGTCATACAGACATAGTCAAGGCCTTCATTGTGTACACACAACCTGAAGTTGGGTATTTTATTTCTGTTTGCAGGAAGTCAAGCATCTATCCTTTAAAACAATAATAAATCAGGATCTGGAAAGACATTTATCTTTGATAGAACATACTGCAAACATCCAAACTCTTATTTTTTTTTCATGTGTCCTTTGAATTTGGCATGTCTTGAGAAACAAACAATATAAGCATAGGCATAGGAAGAAAGGCTTAGTTTTTTCATGATTACTATTATTATTTGGGTTTTTTTTTTACCTTTAAGTTACCTTTCTCCATAGTTAAAGAAAAAAATCACAATGTTAGAGTTTTAGGGTTCAGTTTATCCTCTTATGACAAAAACCTTAATAATATTACCCCAGATGTTCAATGTTATCAAGAACATTCACATATCTGTTGATATTTTCAGAAAAAACATCTAAAATTTAAAAGGACATTGAATGCTATTTTTAACTAGGCAATGTTTAAGTCACAGTGATGATCTAACATGGACAAGAGAGCTTGTCCCTTACAGAGAAATATCACTGGCAGTTTGCATCAGCAGCCTGAAGGAATGGCCTCTTGTCACAATTTGAATTCAGAATACATGATAGCTAGTCAATTCTCCAGGGTATAGCAACTGGAAAGCAGTGGTATTATCACAGAATGTACATCTAATGTTAAATATAGCTGCAGTTTAAAAGTTATATAAACCATCATGAAGCTGGTTTTTAACCAGCTAACACCATTATATTTAAAAACTTCATAGACAAATTATTTTTGAAAACAAATAATTTGATTTATTGCTTCTGGTACTAAAACTCTACATAACTTTTCATGCATACCTAAATTTGGAATGGAAGTAGAATTCATATAATCCATTTTATTAATCCTTGGGGACATAAAACATTTCATTATTTCATTTAGAAATTTTAATTTTAAATGGCACTGAAGTACCAATCAAGTCGCTCAAAGCCAAACATTGATTCTTATTCACTTGTTGCAAAAATGGAAATTCCAAGTTCAGTTGCATAAGTCTGTTCAATCTTAGCATTTAATCAGCTGTTTGACAATTTTTATGAATTCCCAAGTAAATGATTCAATTCCAAAGGCTCACACTGAGATCTAGAATCTTAAAAGTCCTAAAACTCAAAAGGTGAACTTTTGCTGATTTCTTATAGATTTTCTTAAAAGTTACATATTTCCCAGTGAGGAAAAAATAACTAGCTAGCCTTTTTTTGATGGTAGACTTCCTCAGTGTCTCCATGTATAATATGAAACAGACCTTTGGCATACATCTTTACATATTTGTATATTACAATAGCTTCATAGTACAATGATTTTATCTAAAATGAGTCAAGTATGACAGAATAAATTTAAAGACCCCCTGCATGTTCCCTTATGGCCAAGAGGAACAAAACCACTTTTGACAGAAGATACTCAATTCTCAGAAAGAGCTATACAACAGCTTGACAACTTATACCTGTGTCCCCAACTAGTTTCCTCACTTGTATTTGTACATTAGCAAAATTACACATTACATCATGCCTAATTTCTTCAGAGTTATGTGTACATAATACCTTAGAGTTAATTACACAAATAATGGAAGTCCTCAAACACATTCCATAAAATAACAAAACAGATAATTAATATAAAAGATAGAGCCACATTCTAGAGTAAGTCATTTTGGGGGGAGTGGGAAGAGATTCAAGAGTTGAATTTTAATTCTATTTCATGGATTCAAATAAGGATTTATTTATTTAGGAAGGAATATTCAATTCCAGGTAAACTTTGTTTTTCTAAAGTGATATCCATGGAAATTATTGTAATGTCTTAGAGATTGTCTATAGAAGATATAATAAATTTCTGTCTGAATAAAAAAATCTCGTTATACTTGTTGTATGGAGAGTTAAAACAGAATTGAATGCCTGAGACAAGATTATCTCCTCAGTGCAATAGTCCTGAGAACACTAGTGCTTGTTACATGACTCAAAACTTGGTGGGTCAAACAGAATTCTTAGCAACTCTTATTTTTGATACTTCCGTTTACTCCACTTTACAGTGACAATCTGGATGATGCTACATTTCATGCTTTAAGCTCTTTGCTTACATTTGCAGTTTCATCTTTCTGTTTGCTTTGCTATCTTTTGTCACATTCTGCATTATATCACCTCAAGACTCAGTGCCATTAACAACTCCAAGTGAGGGTAAGAAAAGAGTGGGTTTTTAGTCTTTTGGGTTTTATAGAAACACTGCAATTTGCTTGTATAAATGGCTCACTCTTTAGTCACATAAAGGTCATACAAATATGAAGAGTTGCCTAAGTACGGGTTCACGCAATTGAAAAAAAATCAACAAGACAAATATGAAGAGTTTCCTAAGTACAGGTTCATGCACTTGAAAAAAAAATCAGCGAGGCAACTGGCATTCTCAACATTTCTGTCTGTTCTGCTACGCTAGAGTAGAATGTTGCAGTTAATTCCTAGATTTCTTTATGTGACTGGAGGTAGGTAGGAATGATGATTTAATTGCAATGACTTGCTACCATATTTTTTTACATGTGTTAAACTACTCATTTAGAAGAACTAACATTTCCTGCTAAAATGGGTCACTCTAAGGAAAGATAGGAAAAAAACAATAGCTAAACAAAATTTAATCTCAATAGTTAGAATTATGAAAACTTACAAAATGAAAGAAAATAGACACTGGAAGAACAGTTTTTATGAAAACAATCTAAGTCAGAGATGTTCATCCCAATGTCCACTTTAATTTCCTTTGCATTGAGATATTTATTCATTCATTCATTCATATTTATTTGGACATGCTGATGTTTTGGTCTTATCTGAAAAATTGCATGTCAGCCCAAGGACTGAGATACACAGATAGTAACAGAATGTTTAACATTTTGGAATCTGTCCTTAGCCATGAATGCTCTGGAGGGATGAACTCGGTTGCCACATCGCTATTTTCTTCACAGCTGTCTCAGAAAAGAAACTTTTGTGAAAAGGCAGCAGGCAGCGGCAGTCAATCAACCCATTTCCCTAAATCTTGATGGAATTAAGTCTCTCTTTAGGTTTTGATCATTTCTCAGGACAATTTAGCATAAGGCCTCCCTTGCTCTTCTACTAAAACAATCTCCTGAATCTCTCCAACTGACTTTCCATTCCAAAATGTACAACGGAATGGAAACTATTGATCTAGTGGCTTCAAAACCCTCAGGCATCTTAGGCTAAATTAAAAACAGGATACGCAGGACATTCTTGAAGACTGAAAATCATCTGTGCAGATGCTTCAAAACTTGTCTGTTGACAAGTTTGTATTCTTGTATTCTTGGGTAGAGAATGAGTCAGAATTTAATTAACCTTGCTTATGTATTGGCCAATAGCATCCTCAAGAATACTTATAACAAACAAATAAACACTTAATATACATGAGTATATATTTAAACAGAAATAAATTGAGATCAAATGTACAATTCTACAAAACTCTAAATGAAAAGAGATAATTAGAGAGATGGTTTTGTCATGTAGATTGCACAACATAGAACAGTAAATCAGAATCAAAGTAAAATCCTTGGATAATAGATAATGCTGAAAGACTTGGAAAGAGACTTTTGGAGGATGAAGGTATTAATGAATTTTGTCATTTGACCTATTGTTAAAGGCTTTGAAAGGTTTTTCAACAGGAGCTGGAAGGAACATTATAAACACAATAGTCATTTCAATTCTAGAAAATGAATAGAGTAACAACCTTTACAAAGTTATGTACTAAAACATTTTGACATCAATATTGTTCCTTAATTTACCTTTTGAAAAAATTATTTATAAGAATTTTGTTTATTTGAGAAAGAGACAGAGGTAGATAGGTACATAGGTAGATCGATAGGGACAGCAAGAGAGAAAGAGAAACAGAGAGACATATGCATGACATAGAACATGGATGTATAGTGGACAACTTTTGGATGTCAGTTCTCTTCTTCTACGAAAAATCCAAGAACCAAACTCAAGCTGGTATGTTTGTGAGCAGGTATTTTACCCACTTCACTATCTCATTGGCACATAAAATATTTGAGGGCCAACAAGCCAAGTCAATGAAGTAAATAGCATCTAAGTAAACTGTTCAGCTCCTTGACACCATCCTTAGAGTGGTCCCTTTTGAATGAACAAGAAACAAGGACTCTACAGGTGTCAAGTTTGTGAACTCAGAGTAATAATATTCTCATAAATTTTAATAATTAACATCTACAAATATTAGCTCCAATTTTCATTAGCTCATACAAGACATTTGAATTACAGTTATCACATTTCTTTTGTATAAGTATAGGATCCCTAATCTTCAGGATCTTTCATTTTAAATAATAATGACTTTGATACTAAAAATAAACAAATCTTTTCAATGTAACTTTGGGGAATAGTTTTTTTTTTTCTCCCATAGTGGTCTGACTGCTGGTATTTTAAACTTTACAAGTTACTTTATTATGCCTCTTATTAATCACTTACTGTGGTCCTAAAGAGATAGAAAATATTGGAGATTTGAAAGAACTTAAAATTAAATAAAACTCAGACAAAACAAAGTCAAACCCCTCCTATCTGCCTAGATTTAAAGACCATATCTCATTATCTCCCATCTACCTTGCCATAGCAATCTTTGTAAACATTTAAAGAAAAATATATGTGAATGAGCAAAGAGTCTCGTTCATCTTTTTGGTCTTAATCTTACGTCTTTTAAACATGCCATTGCTTAAGAATATCATACATATAGACCTTTGTGGTATAGTAATCATCATAATTTTACCACGCAGAAAAAATCTTGCTTCATTATAATTTATTGGTTGTCTCCAGAAGTAATTCTTTTTTTACTTGAATATAAAATCGAAAGATAGCTATTAGCATGCAAAAGGTCTGAAATCTTTGAGAATAATGTCTATGATGTTTAATTGCAAATGTGAGAAATATCAGTTGCAATATAGACACATTAGAAGAAGGTAAGAACAGATTCAAGAAGCCCAGTTAGCTATTATCATAGTGACAATGGAGACTGCACTGGAGTGGGGCAGAGTGTACGCACAGAAACAGACAGCTTGATGAGCTCATCAAGGCAAGCAATCATTAACACTTAAAGAAGTCCCTAGATATGGAATATGGGAAAGAGCATGGAAATAAAGGTGATTTTTGTACTGTATGACCCTGAAGTTCTATTTATTTGACTATATGTTATAGTACCAAAAATAACTGTAACATGAGCAGTGTGCTCTCCAAAATCTACGTGGTATCAGCTGAAATCCTTCCTACTGTAGAACATGCATGTGACTTGGAGCCTTTGTATTTGTGATTTTTTGCCTGAAATATCGTTTTTCCAGTTATCCATTAGGTTCAGTCCTTTCCTTAGAGTTTCTATCTATATATCATTTTCTCTGATCCTGTCTAGCTACTATATCAGAAATGAAATTTTCCTTTAATACATTCCTAGCCCTTGTCTTTATATTTAGTTTTCTCCTACACACAATAGATTTTAAAATAGTTTTCTTATATCTCTTCTTGTTTTGTTTCCTATGAGAATGCAGCATCCATTGAGCAAAATTCTGGAATTTTTGACTCTTTTGTATATTCCAAACAGCTAGAACAGAGCAAAACATACTGTAGAAGCTCAATAAATGTTGGATGCAGTTTTGAGTACATGAATGTAAAACTTGGAGTTTTTAGGATAATCAAGGGAATAGAAGAATAATGCTCAAAGTTGTTTTTAAGGTGCTGAGGTCATTATTTATCCTTAATAGTATCAGTAGAGATTAAATTTTATCTACTTCATTTTTTAAACCCAACTTTTATAAATATTTAAAAATAAAACACTGTTATAGAAAACAAAGATTTGATGCAATGTAATGTAACTTTCCAAATTTAATGTAGTATACTGCTATCAAAAATTGATAGATACCTGGCACGTGATTATCACCATACATATCCAACAATCTCAAGACATAAATTTTCAATGGTGTATCATATCGTATACTATTAACATTAAAAATTACTTTAAATATTGTAAAAGCTCTGAAATCTCAAATTACAATCTTGACTTGATTTAAAACTATTTGCAGATTAAAACACAGTTGAAAGGCCATTTTTCATGCATCAAAAGTTTAGGAGAAAAAATGACTTAAGAATATGAAGCATGTATTTTGTATATTTTTTAGATACTCATCAAGAGCGACTTTAGACTTTAGACTCAGAATTACAAGATGATATTAGAAGTTTAACCCCTGTATTTGTTAAGAAAATTACTAGAACATGGGGTGTGTATAAAAAAGGGAACTGTCACAGTCATACACGTCTGAAATCCCAACACTTGGGAAACTAGGCAGGAGGATTGCAAATTAAAGGCTAAGTTAGGCTACAGATCCAAACCCTTTTTCAAAACTGGTCACTTCATTTGAAGATATCTCTCCTATCAAAAACTATAATGAAGAATATTCCACTGAACACTAAACTAATTTTATTCACATTATTACTTCTAAATAATTTGTACATAAATATAAAAAGAATTCAATATGTCTATTTCCAAAATACTAGGAAGACGTAATTCTTTTGGATATGCAAAAATGATGAATAATGAAAGTTTTTTAAATTACATGCTTAATTTAGATTGAAATTAAATTTGTTAGAATTTGAAAATTTACTATTCTATGACCATACTTGTTTCAAAATGCATGTTGATCTCTCCTCCTCCTGTCTCATTGGTTTATATTTCTTAATTCCCTGGATTTTCTTGAACAGAATTATAATATGAAAGCATGGAAGTCTGATGCTAAGGAAGGAGCTGGAAGGAATCTTGGTATTGATAGCAAGTAAGAATTTGCTTGGAAGCTTAGCACTCTGGCAAGATCCTTCTTTGAAATCTGCTTAAAATGGATTTTTCTTGGTAAGAAGGAACAAAGCAAGAAAGCAGAAGAGATGAGTAAGAGAGTGACAAAAATTGAAATTATAAGTGAAAGACTTTCTTTGGGTACTGAATGGGCATTTTGAGTTTTACTGATGGACAAAGTAAGCCATTCCTTTTGTCCTTTCTTTCAAGAACAATCTCTCTTGAACCTGAACTATCTCATGGGTAGATCAATATTATTAAGGGCAGTAATCAGTAACTTTATCTTCTTCTAGGCTTTGCTCAACCAATATTTAGATAAAGACAGAACTCAGAGTCACCTGCTTGGTAAAGAAATCAATGTACGTTCCAGGAACAGAGTAAAGTGAGTTTTTCAAAGAACTACATGCAATAGAGTTAACCTTAAGAAAAACTTGCCTGACGGAAATTTCATTAGTAAGAATTATACCACAAAATAGTTATTTCATTATCAGCATATACATCATCCCTTTGCAATATTTAGGTGATAAATAGGCAGGAAATTAATTTGGTGAACTACACTTTGATTTTGGAGTAGATGGTAGAACACATTGTAGGCTATCCTTGGGCAAAAAACAAAAGCAATAAATTGGAATCACTTATTTAGCTCATGCATATCTAGTGTAGAGAATTCAAATCTACTTCAGAAGTATACTTTAATCTCTTAAAATTCACAGTTACAAAGCTCTAGAGATCCATTTAGTTATAAAGTAAAATATTCTTGTACATGGTTGAGCCAAATATTATCCATTAATACCAGAAAAAATGGACCCATGTTCTGATTTTCATTGTATTTTCTAAGCTTGACCAGATGCAGAAATGAATGATGATCAGTAATGTTGTAAACCCCCATCTCCCATGCTCTCATGACTGTTAGCCCATGCTCCATGGAGACACTCTAATAAGGAATTGTGTTTTATTCATAATGGCAAGTATATATTCACATGGTTCTTACCTGCCCCCCTTTAGGTTGGTATTTGATGTTGTCTGTTGATCCAATTTTGGATTTGACATTCTTCAGGTCTGGCAGTGGTTGGTTAATAAGCCGAAGCTGCTTGGGAGTAGCAGGGGACTTGGGAGGAGTGCGGATGATGGCGACTTTCTTCTCACTGGGCACCAAGATGGCAGATTTGGGGGTTCCTGGTGTGTGAGGGGTCCTGGGATAGCTTGGGGTTCCAGGAGTGCCTGGGGTGCGTGAAGAGTAACTTGGAGGGGTGCCAGGGGTAATGGCAGTAGATCCAGGGGTAGTGGGGGTTGAGGTGCCACTTTTTCCTGTTCTACGAATTGGCTCTGATCCTGTGTTAACAAGCAATAAGACAAAATCCCAAAGCACATTAGAAAGTTCTCCTCAAAGAACCCTTTTTCTGTACATTGTTAGGACTCAAGATTAATATTTAGACATGTTTATGAATGATTGCAATTATGCTCAAAAGGTAAGATCTTCCTTTCTTCAGGTTCATAACCTAGTGACAATTTTTTGGCATGCAATTATACACAAAGATAAAATTTTACTTTTCCTGGTTTATCTTCCATTATTTCTCATTCTGTTTGTATGATTGCTATGGTGTATGGATGATCTACAGCTGGAACCAGAATGCATGGATAATGTGATGTGTAGATCTTTGTTTATGACAAGACTCCTGAGCAACACATGGATCATTCATTCCTCTGTGAAAGTACATTTATTCAGAGATCCAGGCATATATGCAACATAGAACTATGTATTTATATGAATGGTTTCAGTCTGTGTAGATTATTTGAATGTAAGCCTTAGCTTATGTTGAGCAGTCTTTGTCGTATAGGGGTTCATTAAAAGCTGTCAGGCATTGTTTGCACTATCATTTATTTTCATTGTGAAGAAACTTAGAGTGTTGCACACTAAATAGAATCTATGTCTCTTGGGAAAATGGTGTGTTCTAACAGTGCATTCACAATGAACAATGTACCAGTGTGTTCTCCTCCTTTCATCACTGACATGAAGATTCAGAGCTATCAATGGTCCTGCACTTGTACAAAATCTTCAGAGTTGCGTTTCTTTACTTCAAAGTGAGCTAGCATCATCTCAGATTTTTCTGTTTCCCCACATCGCTACACTGTTTCTCTCATATTATCTTTGTGAATGTTTTGTATATCTTTCTAATATCTTTCAGAAATAAGTATGATATACATTGCAGCACAAATAGATTTCAAAGCATTTTTGTGACTCCTCTACTCAGTGCCATTAAATGATAAGCTAAGCCCAACATTTGTTGAGAATAAACATTTTAAAGACACTCAGATTCATGTATATTATTTTATATGTAAAGCATCATTCTTTTTTTTGGGTGCATGTGTATGTGTGCATGTGCGTGTGTGCATGTGTGTATCAGAGGACACTTGCCATTTCTGCCTGGCATGTTTACTCTGCATCTGGGGGTCAAAACTTAAGTCCTTTTGCTTGAGAGTTATAGGCTCTAACCCGTGAGCTATCTCATCAGTTAAACTTTTCTGTTTCTAACTACTAAAAATGCAAACTATTAAATTAATGATTCTTCTAAACTTTGTGCATCAGAGAGACAGACAACTAAAATGAAAGAGACCCGAAAGCTCATCTAATACATCTGATCATATTGTGGACGTTCTTCCTGGCAGGTAATGCTTTATTTTTGCTGAATACTTTGAAGTGTGAACTCAAGAGAATTTCTTAGTTAACTATTATCCACAGACAGCAGAGTATACCTATTGGTAGCATCTTACAACAATCTCTATCTTCCAGCAGTTTCCATGTAGTAAAAGAGTGTTTTCCTGTGTGCTTTGTTTTTTCTACTTATGGATGCAACATAGTTAACATCTTCAACTGAAAATATGACATGCCATACAAGAAGATAAATGGGATAAATTAGTGTGTATTTGGTGCTTTTTACTTTCCATAAGAGTGACATTTCAAGATCAGAATTACATGACCATATGAAATGCAGATCATGTGGCTTCCTTATCCCCAACCTTGTTTGTTTAGAGGCAGAAGTTCTGCATGTAGGCTTAATCCTGTAATTATGTCCTTAAAAAGAAATCTCTCCTTAAATCCCATTTTTTTCTTTGAGTGTTTCCTGCATGACATCAGCTCTGAACAGCTGGGACATTCTTGGGAAAGGGATTCTTGCACTGCTTGACACTGTTATCAACCTGACTTTCATGGGGACTGAATACAATATGGACTCAATGTATTTGTTTAACAAATTGGACTCAGAATTTATCAAAGTATGCTGAAGAGTTTTCTTACTCTATAAAGAATTGAACTAAAGCAATATGCAGAGAGTAATTTTTTTCTACAGGAATATTTTTCTAAAGTAAAATGACTTCTATTATTGCAGACAAAGATTTTAGCCCTCATGAAAATAAGGGGAAGTTTGATGATTTCTGCAGAATAAAGATAAATGACAAATGTTAAGGCCTTCATATTATGCAAAATAGAGAAATATTATTTTCATTGTAATTAACTATGTTCTAGTCATCAAAATGATAAATGGGACTTTATTCTGGAATTGAGAGGGGTAACTTTAAAAAACTAATGCAATTAAAACTTTTTTTTGTAAGTTACTTGATTTAAAAACCATGTTTTCGTTTTTTGTTTTTTTTTAACAAAATCCATATAAAAAGGCCTTTCTCCCCTCTTGGGCTTAATGCGATTTCTGCTTGCCATTATTTACTTAGAATCTCATAAGGTGCCTGAACATTCTTGTGTGTTGTTAAGGAGATGGTAAGCAAATGTTTGCTCTTTTAAATGACTTTGTGTTTTAGCTATTATCATGTGCTTTTAGATTATCAAGGTATCAGTTACGATTATTACAAATGACACGATGCAATATACTTGTGAATATAAGAAAAAAATAGAAAGTCAGATAGCACAGGTTGAGAACATTTTAGAAAGCAATTTATGTACAGATACATTTTAAAAGGCACACTGCAGTGGTTCAAAGGCTCATGGAGAAAGTGCCATTTTGTTACCAGAGCAACAGATACGTTCATAAATTAAGATGTACCCTGAGGAAACACTTGAGGCTTTGTCATGTTTTATCATACTCCAAGTTATTGTTTATGCCCAATTCCAGCCTCAGATATGTGGAGTTAAGGAAGTTATTCTCTTCCTTGTAGAATACTAACTCTTAAATGTCCTCCCTGCTAGTCTATATGGATAATTAATTTTTGCTGTTTTAAAAGAGTTTCAATGTTTTCAAAATGATCCTAGCATAAACTTCAAAGAATTCTAATAGTTCATGGAATTAAATAGTAAGGGCACAATTGCTCTTGAGTAGAATAAGATTTTTTACTGTAGGGGAAACCACTAAATGTCATACAAAAAGTCACATCTGAACAGTCCAATTACTGATAAATTTTTAAACAGTAAGTGTTGTACAAAATCCACCGTAATGTGACATTATTGTTCTGTAATAGTTTCCAAGTGACAGAGATCCGATTATCCAAGTGATTTTGCAGCATATTCCTCTAATCCATTTCCTCTAAATAAATGTAGAAAAGTCATGAAAAGTTTTGAGTGGACTGTAACCAAATTCAGCCACTCACTGGTAACACAACATTCAGAAAATCATCTTCTAAGTAAGGTCAGTTTTCTTATCAGTTGAATCCAGGCTGCTAACAAAGAATTTGGTTAACTCTACCCAGTGAAAAGTATACCTTAAGAGCTTTTGTACGTACATGTTCTCAAGAAATGGTAGCTATTTCTGCTGAATAGAAAAGTAAGATAATAAGTCGATACATACTTTACTAGATAGTCTCAGCAGCAATGTAAAGAACAAGAATGTGATGACTGAGACACTGCACAGAATGATTTAACTGCCAATCAGTTCATTAGGGGCCATAATCAAAGGGATTAAAGATATTTTGCAGAACATGCCAGTTATATAGCTTATTTGAAATGCAAATTTTTAATAAAGCTTTGGCAGGATCTTAGGATCTTCTGTGTTGTATGTGTGTGTGTGTGTGTGTGTGTGTGTGTGTGTGTGTGTGTGTGTGTGTGTGTGTCTGTGTGTGTACACAATGGATAGAAGTCAACATCAGGCATCTTTCTTTATTTTTTTCCACCTTAGTTTTTAAGACAAGGTCTGTCACTGAATTCCTTCCCTCTCTGGCCATTGCTGCGGTTATGAAAATGTATTATGATGCTTAGGTCTCATGTGATATGAGTTTTGAACTCATATCTTCACATTTGTATAGCAAGTACATTACCCACTGAGCCATCTAATCCTTAGATTTTAGGTTTTGATTTATGAATTTCCAAGTAGAATTTTAAGACTTGGAATTCCAGTGAATGTTAAACTTGTATAGATATATAAAGGAAACTGGTATTTATATTAATAATTACCTTTTGAAATTCCCTTTCTTGTTCCACATTCAAAATAAGAGATAAGACATATTCATATAAAAAGTGACATCATCTCACTATTTGTTGATAAGAAGACATTTTGCTTCCATTTCCTCCTATTTTGCTTCCATTTCCTCCTATTTTGACTCAAGGAGTTGTTTTAAAACTATCTACCGTTTAAACGCTCAATGCTTAGGACAAAGATGATCTGTTTTTAATGCAGATTCATTTTATTTAAACACTGAAAAATATAAGTGTACAAGTTCTCTTACATTTGAGGAATTTAAAATATGATCAAAAGGTAGATAAGCCAGAAGAAACCTACTGGTGGCCCGTCGTGCTGAGGAGGAGATGGAACTGTTCAGAGAGAAGGAGCTCTCCTCTCGGTCTCCTGAAACACCACGGCGAGGAGGGAGAATGGAGGAAGGTCTTGGGAGGGAAGAACGCTTTTCTGGGCTCTTGGATATTCCATCCTGATTCCGGAAAACAAAAGACATTAGGTAGTTGTGAATCATTAAGTATGCAAAGTGGATACAGTACTTCACCTAGCTTTCTTCCTAAGCTGATAAACTTCTGTAATCACGTGCTATCAAATTTCACATGCAAATAATGATCTCTATTTTGCAACTTAAGAGTTTATGTTTGCTCAGTTGTTCCATCATAATACATTATTTTTTGCAGTGATTTCTGAAAATAAGTTATGAAATCCAGATTCCAAACAAGACTATGGATGAAATGAATTTATAAAAATCATTTTCAGAAGATTGCTAATTATACTGAAAAACTTCATTAGCATGATAATTTGCTAATAGGGACAGACTTGCAGATGGATAATACTGTCATAACATTCCTAATAACAGGACAAAGTTTTGTTTACCTGTATGATAGGACCTCTAAGGATCGCACCAAATGATGGTTTCATTCTTACCGTGTGATAAGGTGAGAAATCAGGATTCATGAATGAACATAATGTTTTTCAAGATCATGGAGTCTGCAGTTGGCAGATATAATAATAAATGCTGATGTATTGATGGTGAGTCCAAAGTGCCATACAGAAATTAGTTTGTTGTTATGAGACTATTTACCACCTATCACACATGTCACATGTACAATGGGATGTATTTGGTTGTATTAGTTTATATTTAATATTTTGTAATAATCAAATAAATGGTTGATTAAAATGGATGTGATGTATTTGGTTGTGTTAGTTTGTATTTCACATTTTGCTTGATATTTGATAATAATCAAATAAATGATTGATTAAAAATGGATATACATAAAAAGAAGACTTTTTATATACAATTTTCCTAAGCCAGAGTGAAGTTAGATTTGTTAAGGAAAAGGGAGAAAGATCTCCCAAGAGTGATAGGGGCTCCACCTTATATACATTTTATTTTTTAAAATGGGAGACTATTTAACAAAGCTTTTTCTATTGCTTTGTTTTTTAATATAGTTTACTGTTCATATGTAATAGTTTAGAATTTTACATCTTTGCTTTATACATTTCTGAATTATTCCAGATAACCTTCTCCCCCGACATTATTCCTTTCTGCACCTTTGACTGGCCTGCTTCCTTACCTTGTTCCCTGATTCTGAGTATGGCAAACGGTGTGTGGAGCCTGCTGAGGTGGGCTGTATTAAAACACTGTCAGAACCTGTGGCCTTTTTAGTTGTGCTAGGATAGGATGAGTTGTATCTTGGGGAGTTTGTACTGCTCTGTAAAGCAGGAATCTTTGACAAAGCAGAATTCTAGCCATGAAAGAAAACAGACAAAAAACACAAATAAATAAACTGAAATAAAAGAAAATTTAAAAAGACATAAAGAACTTAAATAAAACACATGAGAAATGCCTATAATCAATGATAGATGGATATGTGAGAGAAAGCAATTTTCATTGAATACTTCTTTTTTTTAGTTGGAAGCAATAATAATAATTAGTAAAATGTAAATACTACATAAATGTGAAACAATGGTAAACTGGCTTATGTTCATCTAATTTAGAAAAGGTATTCATGTTATTTATTCTCCTTTACTTCTAAATGCGATTGTTTAGTTTGTTACATGGTAGACACATAATGAATAATTTTTATACAAATGGCGAGTTGGTAAAAAGATGGATGGACAGAAGGATGGGGGAAGAATAATAATGCTCAGACACAGAAGAACTGGATTTGTGAAATCTTGAGAACGAGGCATTGTGTAGGGTTTGATACAGCAATTGGTAATTTTATAACATGACCCAGAGAAGTAAAAGATGCTACTGAAAGTGGAACACTGCCTAGGAAGAATCAGGTGGGTATGGAAATCTCATATTGTTTGGGTCTGAATCAGAAGAAAAAGGAGTACACCTCTTTGGCATGAATTATTTCATGTGAACACAGGCATAGGAAACCCTTTAAGGATGTGGTAGGCCCTCTCTCCTGAAGTGAACTGTCTAGAAAAAGAATAGTTTCCAGATGCTTATGTCAGGTCTACAATAGACTTAGGTAGTTCGGAGTTTCTTACATAAGTTCTACAGCAGTGATTTCCAGTATACATCCGCATCAATGAAATAGCCATCTGTCAAGATGTATATTCATGAGGCAAATTGTTTTCAGTGGATGTATTTTTAAAGGGAACATTAGTTATTTCTGCATCTGTGTTTTTGGGGAGACAGTAGAGTTCTGTCCCCTCCCCTAAGGGGTTCCTTATCTGTGAGCAACAACTGGGATAAGGGTTAGCTCTTGAGAAATGACAAAGTCCTAGCATTTTTATGGATGGAATCACTTTGCTTTCAGAGACTGCAAGATAGTCCTCAAACCATTAATTCCACTCTTCATAGAGGAAAATACTTTTTAAAAAATTATCTGAAATAGAATTAAATACTAATAATGAGGTGGTCTAGAGGGGATGCCAAATGGTTAAGTTTTGAATTACTTTGTGATTGCACATTAGTTTTTATTTAACAAGACTACTGATACATATTTTACATGGATTCTGTGGGCAAAGTCCCTGATTAGTCTACAGGCCCTAACAGTTATATTGGAAAATGTTTTGAGAGTGTGCTAGAATTGTTTTTCTGGTAAGTATAGCCTTCATCATGTTTACATAATCTTTATTACAATGATCATATTCTAAGACTGTTAGAACAAGGTGTATTTGAGGGCCAGTAGTAGAAAATTTTTAGCTTAAAGATTGAAAAGATCTCTTTTGATGCCATTTACATTGACTTAATCAGGAAAACTATAGCATTTACACACAGTGATTTTACTTAAGGAGCAAAATAGAAATTCAGATCAAACTATAGTATTGAATTAATAAGATTTTTATGAATGAATGACAGTGTGCATGATGTGTCATAAATTCTAAACAGTAAAACCAGCATTGAAGACATTGCTCATTAAAAAAAATCAAGAGTTAGTTTACAGGTATGGATAACCCCTGGGAAGCCTCTTATAAGTAAGGTTGGACTGGTAGCTTTTGGAGATAGCTATCATTGGATGCTGTAAGTCTCCTGGGAGACTGTTAAAAATACAGACAAAAGTGACAAAGTCAAGGAGTTATTATCTTGAAATAATTAACTTGATTTAGCTGTCACTAAAACGGTACATGAAACTGAGATTTTTCTCTGTAGTTTTAACTCCCACAGACACTTTAATAGAGACATAAGCATGCAACAGATGCATCAGTATCTTCCTTTACAGACCCAGTACCTTGAGTGGGAAATGTAATTGGGTCAGCACAAGTCATTCTTTTCTGATTGTCCTATCTATAAAGAGTGGATTCCAAAAATGTGATCCAAGAAAGAAGAATGAAGTTACTAGATTGTCTCTAGTGAAGGAAGAAAGTGGCTAATAGTAAAAGAAATCATTCTAAACCCACATGGCATGAAGGTTTGGGGGTTAGTCAGGTTCACCAGAAAGGACAATTGAAAACCCAGAACTGCACTGAGTAAGAGAAATAAAACATCTAAAAGCTAATCTTGGGGTTTTGGGAAATTCAAACAAGTGGATGAGGTACTGGGGAGGAAAAGGAGAATGCTAAGAAATAGAAATGATAGACTAACCCTTTCTTCAGAACGTGCTGGCAATCCTATCATTTTATTCTTCATGTCCAAACTTAGAACTCTTTCCATCTTCACCAGCTATCATTGCTCCAAATTCCTGAAGATGTCAATCCCTATTTAGATGCTCTTAAGAATCATTCTTGGTGACACACCCAGTGTAAAATGACATTTATCAATCTAGTGTCTAAATAACATTTAAATTTCCTAAGGCATTGGGACTAATACTCCATATGAAGAACAAGAGAAAACTTGTACTCACAGCAACTTTGTCCTTGGCTTGTTTGAATGCACCGGGAGCCTGAGTTGATTCTCCACCTGCTGCTGTTGAAAAAAGCAAAGTAAAACAAAACAAAACAAAAAAACAATCCCAAACTTAGTAACTAAAAACCATACAAATGTATTATCCAATACTTTTCGTGTATTTCAATAAGTCATGAGACTAATGCAGAGCAAAATTTTGTTTTCTTTAAGTCTCAAATTTAATAGCTGAAGAAATCTGCATAACACTCATATTACATGTGATTTCCACTACAGTGTGTGCAAATTAGCATACCCTAGTGTCTCTATATAGGTAATCACATAAAGACTTTGCCATCTTTGATTCTCAACTTTATAAAAATAGAATCATTAGAACAGAAAGTATAGACCAGTAAAGTGAAAGGAAACTGATTTACTCGTGGGGCGCATGACACAGAAGAGTGCTTATAGAGACGTACAAACACTTTTATTTTGGATGCCACTAACCTACCTACAGGTATTTCTGCTCTTTGCCTCCCAGGTCACCATGATCAGCCAACCCCTTTGTCTCTGCACCCCTTTACCTCACCATTCAAATAATAGATACTCTTGCCAGATGTGAAATGCACCATGAAAGGGGAAGAAAAATAGTTTATCAGGGACAGAAAACATGAGAGAGAGGTTAAGATCAGTAGGTATAGAATGTATTCTACACATGCATTTCCCATATGACATTATCACCACATCTGTTACTGCTGTTTTGCTTCTGGACTCAGTTTTAAACTCAATTGTGTTACCTGACTTAACTTGGTATCTCATAACTTAAAATAATCTTTTGTGTTTTGAAAAATGAAGCATTTGAAAGTTATGCTCAGAAAACTCCTTAATGGAGGGCCTGTAGACTAATAATGGTAAAAGAGAAATCATCAAGTAAAAGAAATATTTATCCTTTGAAAGACTCCAAGTATTTTAAATTTCCTTTCTAAAACTTAGTATCAATGACAAGTAGACTCTTCTCATCTTGAACCATTTTCACAGTTGGTGCACATGAAAATCTTCCTATTCTAAATTCTGCGTTAAATATTTGTTCTAGATAAAACACATGACATGATTCCTTTATGAAGAATATGAATACATAATACCTGGAAATTTGTAATCCCAGCAACTGGGAGTCTAAGGTAAGAGATCATCAGTTTGAAGACAGTAAAGGCTATCTAAAAAATATCACTGTATCATGAAATAAATGAACGAAACAAAACAAAACAAAGAAGATATGCTGGAGATTTTTAGTGGCTGCCATATACCATCAATTACTCTGATCATTTTGTCACTAAGGCTAATGATGTTCTTAATTGTCAAAGATATCCAAAGGGTTATGTAGAATCATTTATTTTGTGTAATTGAAAGGAAAGCACTTTTTTCTGGACTAGCAATCTGATATTTTATAGAATACAAGTATACCAACATAAATAATAAAATAAATTTAAAATTAAGATAATTCTTGTAATTAAGAAGATTCTTGTACCATTAGGCATATGAAATAAATGCTCTGTTATTCTGCATTGAAATTTAGAAATAAAATTTGCATTACAGATAGTTGCATAGGTTTTTATTATGATTTGTAACATTCTTCGTTCCTTTGTTCTACTTGTTTGTTTTAAAGATTTTAGAAATCTGTACATTTGGAGTAGCAAAAATAAATAGGCAGCAAAATAGATTTTTTTTTTTACTTCCCCACACTTACCTCTCTCAATAAGGTCTCTCTGTGCAGCCTAGACTGACTTCAAACTGGAAATCTACCTGGCTGGGCCTCCCCAGTGTTGAAATTACAAAAAAGATTGATAATTTCTAACCTAAGTAACTCCTGGGGGGAGGGGAGTTTTAACTTAGAATTCTGCATATTTTCTATCTAAGCATTAAGGAGTTTGGATCAAGAGACTGAAGAAAATTCCAGAAATATAGTACAGGAGATATAGTACAGATATAAAAGATAAAATAGTAGGTTTGCTAGCATTTCCTTCCCTCTTTTTCTTTTTAATACTCTGAAAATTACAGTTTTTTTCCCAGGCCCTTTTTCATTCCCGGTGTCTGATTCACTGCTTGTTCTTGGTGGCCATCAGTAAATTCAACATCAGTAACAGATTTGGCAATATAGAAATAACAATATAGAGAACAGAACAAATTCACATGGATTTAAGCATGAGGGAGATAATAAAGAAGCAAAATAATGAGAATGCATACCACAGTTAAATTCATCGCCATCGTCTAACCAAACACATAGAATGAAAATAGGGATCCCCAGAACGTGAGACTAGAGCACAATGCCAAGATACAACCACGCACTGTTATGTCTGAGCATGACAAAGAAACAGATGACCATGATCTCTTCTGCGGGGAGGGAAACAAAAAAGAATAATGATACAAGACACTTAATAGCAAAATTGTTCATGACTGCTGAGATTCTTGGAAGAAAAACCAAAATAAAGAAGCTTCTACAGTAATGAGATAAAAAAAATACACATCTATGTTTGCCAGCCACATTGTAGAATTTAACAGTCACCTGTGGTTTTCCGCTTAACACAGGAGAGATGAGTTGGTCTAGTGTATTTGATAGCAGGTTTTAAAATGAATTTCCTGGAGGGAGAGTGGGCCTGAACTTCTGTTTTTTTAGCAAGTTCAGCCTTCTTATAAACTGCTATGAATAAGAAAACACAAAAAGCATACCATCAGGAAAAAAAAATTCAACACTTGGAACAAAATCGAACAAAGAGCTTATAAGTAACCAGTTTACCACTGTTAGGCAGTTTCTTTTACAAAATAGTAATAACAAATTACTTAGACATATATAAAAAATTTCCAAAGAAATGATTGTTAAATGAACCTTTTTTCCTTCTCATTTCATCCCTGGAGACCGTGCTAGGTTCCTTTTTAGCTATTTTTCTTTCAGGAGTGGAAATTCTGCCTCTCCCGGTTTTAAAAGGTTTGTCTTTTCTATGTTTCTCGAGAGATGGTCTCCGAGCTTCCTTCTCAGCTCTCTCCTCTTTAGGAATAGTTTCTAACTGTTCTGTCACGATGCTTCTATCATCATCTGCGGAGCAAAACACATCGTGGCAACAACAAGAGCAAGAGCATTAGTAACAGATGCAGAGTATATTTAAAATACAAAATCAAGAAAGAGACATCTTTAAATAGTCAATGTATAAAAAGAAAGAAAGAAATCCATTAAGTTATTGGGTTTGATTTGGGATAAGGAGATTAAAAGAGCACACCTTGAGTGTCCACCCACAGGCTGTCGGCATCCATAATGGAATCGTCGATGGTGGTCTCGTCTTTGTAATCATCGTAGGTTTCTGTCTTATACTCCGAGAATGCAACCTCTTCTCTCTGGGGGGAAGCTGGAGCATCTGGGGAACCATCCTTGGGTTCTGCCTGGGCTTCTGCTGCCAGTTCTATTTCAAGTTCTTCACCAGGAGGGCAAGGTCTCCTGTCTACCTCGGGCTGTGCCAGGGCGGCAAAGCGCACGCTGTGGGATCCCATTTCCCCTTCATCAGTGGTCGTTTGCACTACAGTGATGAAATCATCCTCGATGGTCACCACAGACTCGATCACGCCTTTGTGCTCACCTGGGCAGGTCTCCACAAATTCCTCTCTGCTGCTGGGGACACCCAGGTCGCTAATCTGAAGGGTGTCTGAGCGGAAGAGCAGTTTGTCATATTCTCCCCGAGCCTCTATCTCTTCCTCCTCACTGGGAGCCTCGGCTGGCTCAGACACAATTGCTTCAGGCTGTGGCTGGGTGACCTCGGAAGGGGTGACCGATTTCTCAGGGGTTTCTTTGCTTTCTTCCTGTGGCAGCTGAATCAATTCCATCTGGACTTCGGCTTGCTCCTCGACAGCAAGATCAGCCTCGGCAACCACAGGTGGGCAAGGGATTTCCACGGACAGTTTGACGGCAATTTCATCTTGAATCAGAGAAGATTCTGGAGAGGTTTCCTTCCTGCCCTCATCAGGTTTCAGGGACTCCATGGTGAGGCTTTCATGCTCGCCGCTAGACTCATAGGACTCCTCTTTGTCCACAGCCTCCTGGTGCACGAGATCAGGTTTTGCCACCTTCTCTTTGACTTCTGTCTCGTTAACCTTGACACCTTCTCTCACGTGGCCAGACTCAACAGCTAAGAATGCATCTGCCTCTTCAGGCATTTTGGATGAGGGGGTCAGCTCTTGCACAGCCTCGACTTTAAGCTCCATGGCTTTCCCAGCATCCACATTCATCCCGGAAGCCATCTGTCCAAAGTCACTGACTTTAACATCAGGCTGACTTGGCTCAGCTTTCTTGGCAGTAAAATCCAGTCCTTGCTCAGCCTTAGCAAATGGCTCTACCTCAGCAACCTCTGGCACTGAACTGAGACCTCTCTCTGCTTTCTCAGGGGGTGCATCTTTGGCTGTTGCCAATTCTTTGTCAGAGGCCTGCTCGTAGGTGATGCCTAAGCCAAATGTTTCCACTTTACCAGCAGCCTCCTCTGTTTCCTTGTCATGTTCCTTTGAACCGGTGTGCTCTTCGCTCTTTTCTGGTACAGTATCCAGCTTGTCGGTAGCTTTCTTGTCATAGTCAAACTCCATACCCAGTCCAGCTTTGTCAGCAGAAGTAAGGGGAGATGCTTCTTTCTCAGCACTCAGTTCATCCTTGACTCTTCCGGCTGCTGCTAGTTTTACTTCAATCAATGAAAGGTCTGTCGCCAAATCTCTACGGACTTTATCATCAGTTCCTTCATAAAAGGAACCACTCTCTCCTGATAAATTCTCACTGTCCTGAACGGGTGATGGCAATGGGACAGTGTATTTATTGAACACGCAGTATCCCATGTCTTCAGGCTGACTGTCTGATTTGACGACTACGTGGTTCTCATCAGTGACAGGTGGCAAACCAGGACTACTCTCTGCCACCAGGGCCTCTGATGGGACTGATTTCCTCCTGGCTACTTCAGCATCTGTGCTCACAGATGCCAACCTGGATCTTGTGCCTGCGAGATCCAGCATCTCAGGCAGGTCAGGGGCCATGACAGTGCCATTTTTGTAGTATTCTTTGGCTAGGAAAGGTGACTCACAGGACGTCTCCATTTGACTACTTGGCTGGTCAGTAGCTTTTTCTTCCTCCATCTTTTCCTCTTCCTCTTTGCTCTCTATTGGGAAACAAGGGGCTTTCTCTACAGCAGGTGTGGTGGGTGGAAGGTAATCATCCCCTTCATCCATGCTTCCACTCGTGTTGGTTAGAATATCAGAAGCCAGAGGAGAAAGATCATGGCCCCGGCCGAAGTTAAAGCCAAGGGCGATGGAATCCAGGCAAGACATTGGCAAGTTGATGGACATACTTCTTTGTTCTATGGCAGACCTACCACCAAGTCCTAAGCTTCTGCTCAGAGTCAAATCGTCCTTATTCTTACTGTGAAGGTCCCTTTTCTCTCCATAGACTTTTGGATCAATAGTGAACATTCTTTCTTGAGGAGAACTTGGTTCTTCAGGTAACTCAGAAGGATAGCTCTGTGCAAGAGTACTGTATCCTGCTTCCTGAACTGGGGCACTGGGCTGGGATTCTTTTCCAGCTGGAAGTCCCTTGTCATCATTTTGCTGCTTGGCAGATATGGTGTCAAGAGACTCACGGGCATGGGTACTTTCTCTTGCATCACTTAGTTCATAGTAATCACTGCCCAGCTCAGAGCTTTTGGTAGCTTCTTCTTTCAAGGCAGATGTTTCAAAGTACTTGGACATTCCTGACTTATCTTCATAAAATGGCATGCCAAGCTCAGTGAAAACTACAGACCCTACCCCTTCAACCTTATCTTTGTCAGTGACTTTCTCCTCAAAAAGTCCCGGGGTTTCCCTCTTTTTGCTCACTTCCTCTAGTTCAGCTGACACTTGGTCCAAGGTCATAGAGATTATGGTTGAATCTGTAACTGTTTGTTCCAAACCTGCAGGGAAGGAATCTTGCTTTAACCCGTCTGTAGTGGGTTCCTGCCTGTCCTGTTCTTTGGAGAAAGCATACTCCATGGAGGTCTGAATCATGCCTGTTTCTTCATCTCTCAATTTTGGGGGTTCATTCTCTTTTGCCACCGTATCTTTGTCCAAAATGGCTGCTTTTTCTTCAAGCTTTGGCTGAAGTTCCTTTTCAGTAAGAGTAGGTTTCTGCCCAATGGGGGAAGAAGTCTCTTTTTTCTCTTGACTTAGAGCGCCCTTTTCTTCTAAAGCTTTGTCTGTCGCATATTCTTCCACAACTGGACCAAGAGCATCTTTGGGTAAGGGAATTCCCTTTGAAGTTGGAGCATCCACCACTTTGTCTACTTTATCTTTTTGTGGTTCCTCAGCTTTCAAAGTATCTTTGGCAGTTGCTAGACCACTGGCATCCTGTAGCGATTTTTTGTCATCTGGCTGGAAGAGGAGAGGGGCAAAGGGTGATGATACTTCTGTTACTCGTTCATTCTTCATAGCATCTAAAGGAAGAGTGAAGCTTCCACCTTGAAAGGGACTTGGCATGGGAGAATCAAACTGTTTCCCTTCCCATCTTGGGAGACCCTCGAGGACATCCTTTGCTCTCATGGGTGTCAGGGGACCAGGAGATACTGGAGCAGCTAAACCCCATTCATCCTTCTTCGATTCCATGGGCATTTCGATGAACCAGTCCTTTTGTTCTTTGGGAGCTGGAGGCTCTGCAGAGAGGCCGATGCCAGGTACCTCCATGCTTGGTTCTGCATTCCGTTTCACATCTTCGAGTCCGGTGCCAAACAGAGGAAGGGGTGACTTTTCTTCTTCCATAGCTTGGAGGTCTTTCTTATCATGGGAAGTTAGAATTGTCTCTGTCTGAGGAACTAAGGCAGCGTGTTTGATGTCTTCACCAGGCTTACTCTGCGTCTTTGACTCTTCATCTTTCTTGTCTAAAGGCTCAGCTGCAGAGGGAGTCAATTCCTGATGGTCATGGAACTCCATCTTCGAGGCTGTAAGCAAATCTGAAGTAATCGGGTTGATTTTTAAACAAACAATAGGCAAGGGCTTTCAAGCAGTAAGCTCAAAATTATATTTGGAGATGAGAGATGAATGGTAGGGAAAAGGAAAACTATGGAACATGCAAGCATGCTGCCACGTAAAAATCAACATAAAGTGTCAGGACTGAGACGTGTGGAGTGTCACTAAGTGAGTTCCTGTTGTAAATGTGAATGTGTGCAGGTCTTATAAAAAAAGTTGGCTTTAAACTTGCTCATTCTTTATTTATTTGCGCTCCCCTAAACATCATGTGAGGTACAGTAGGATAAAATCAATTCATATTCCTTTTATGGGTCAAAGTTATAAATTAATACATATTGGAAAAGTAATTAACTTAGGGCACAAAAGAACATGTAGCAGTGATTCAATATAGGTAAATCTTGATTTCTACTGAATTTAAAAGTAGGCTTTCTCATTTGAAAATGAACTGGCAAGCCATCAATAGAAGCCATGTAATTAATAATGATACAAGTATTAATAGTATCAGATAAATTGATCAACAATTTCTAGGATCCATTTGGGAACATTGAAAATTAATGGTATAAATTTTGAGAGGAAATTTGAGATTAAATTTCAGGGACAAAAGTAAATATTTACTGTCAATTTTATATTATATAACCTAAAAATTCACAGTCTAGTTTCTACTTGCATCTACATTCTTAATTTCTAATTGTGACTTATGATAGATGCAAGATGTACTGGCTTGTGTTATCAATATCAGGAAGTCATAAGAAAATAAAATTTTCAAAAGACTTGACTGTCAAAAATATTTTTGCTCTAAGGTCCTGAACATCATTACCTGGACCATGATCAACTGATAAAGTATAAATAGTATTGCTTTAGTGATACTTCACAAAAAGCAAATAAAACAGCTTGGGTTTATTATGTAATGTGCCCCGTAGTTTCACTTGTGTTTTAAGTGCAAAAGTCATTAGGGACAATATTAGCTAAAAAACATTTAGAGGAGAAACCATAAATCCCAACTGCCTCTAGAAGAGCACATGTGAAGATGATCATTATGTTACATCCTTGTGTGACCTGCTGTAATGATAGAAAATAATTAAGAATTTTTAATAAGGTTTGGATGAATGAAAACTCAAGAGATATGGGAGTGATGAGGTGGGGTGTGGTTTTGCTGCCTGGGAGAGAAAATAACATGAGAAGCATTGAGGCGAGCTCTTATGAAACTCAAACCAGAATTCATTGAAGCACACACACACACACACACACACACACACACACACACAAAAACTGAAAAACAACAACAACAACAACATAGCACACTGCAGCTGCAAACCAAAGCAATTCATTCTATCGTTTAAGCCTTTAGCTGCCAAAATCCAACTCTAGGACTTGAAAAGAAAAAGCATATGAATTGCTGTTCCAAAAAAGAAAACAAAAATATACATGTATTAGCAATGTGACTGGCAAACATTTGCGATGAAAAGGGCGGGTAAACCAAAAGCTCACATAGCATCATCAGCCTGCGGCAAAGCAGATTGTATCATGGCAAAGGACAACCAGGAATCAGCCGCAGCAGAGACAACCAAGCTCCCACATAGCACCTGCGCAAGCCATACTCTCTGCTCATGAAGCCTGAAATGGTGGTCTTGTGATCATGAGAAGACCCAGCAATGAAACAGCATTGGAAAGGCATTGGGTTGGTAAGCCACGGGAGAGATCATTTGTAACAAAACATGCACATCCTTCATCTTAGAAAGAGACACACCTTCCTTGGGGAAGGAAGGGGTTTTAACTTCTGCAGACACCTCCGTGACTTTTTTTATACTTTTCTCCTGTAGGACCCTTGTGGGGGCTCTGTCTTCAGGAACTATTAGGGCTTCTGCACTAGACTCCACCCGACCCTCACTGAGGCCCTGAGGTTGTAAGGACTCAGCAACCCCACACTCTTTCCCAGGAAGAACAGCGGGTTTTGTTTCCTCAGCCACAGCACTCACTAGAATTTCTTCTTAGGGATGAAAAAGATGTTGATATCATGACCACAGAACAGTACACAAAAGGACAGAAATATTATTCACAGAACACTTTCAGCTCCATTAGAATAACTCACCAGAACCTAAGGTAAGGTTTGCTTATCATCCACACAAGTGTATTGTTAAATCGAATGTCATATACTTTAGGTACTGGTTGGAAAATCATGATGATCAATAAGCAAATGACAATGCTTTTTATAACTAATTAAAAGGCAATATACTTTAAAATTTGAGAGCTGAAAGGGTTGAATGGATTGATCTCCCTTAGTGGAAATGGCAGTAAGCTTAATGCGTGGGGAATGCTTGTTGGAAATAAAGGACGAGACTGCCAGGAACAGATGGTTGTTGGAAGATGCACTGAAAAAGCCTTTTACATTTGTTAGGCATGCACTGTTTTCTCCAATGCAGGAAGCCCCTACACAAGAATCCCCAACTGCTCTACTTAAAATGTACAATCTTTGCCAAAGGGTCATAGGACTAAAAAAACTCTTGTTTCGAAGTAATACCTATCTAATTACCTAAAAATGGCCATCGAGGCAATTTAAATATAATTTACTTCACAGTTCCAAGGAAAAGCCTACAAAGATCGATTTATATTACTTTGAAATGAAAAAATGTTAAGCAAAACATTCTGCAAGATAAGGCCATGGTAAGTTTTAAAATGTATTTGCCAAAATATATTTGCCAAATATTTGCCAAAATAAATCCTCTGGCACATAATTGTCAGAATATTGTTTAGTGAAAAATATAGTATGCATGTGTCTTTCAGACACTGAGAAAGAAAACTGATATATTAGCAATAGTCTTTTAAAGAGTTCAAAATAAAAGAGGAAGAAATGAAAGATGGCCGAGTGACAACCAAATTGTCAAACTATTTCCCCAGAGATACAAATTGTAAGGAAAAAATGTTAGCATTTAAAATGTAAACAATCCATTTATTCAGTTCATGGATTATTTTGTCCATTGTTTTTTATTTATACTTCAAAAGCAAATCAAAATAAATAAATCCGTCTTATCCTTTAATAAATTAAAGGGTATTATATTAGCTGCTTTGTAAGTCTATAAGTGGAAGATGCTTATGAAATGTCATGAAACAATTGCACAGTGTGCACAGTCTTGTGGGAAAGACTGCAGATAGAAAGGAAAGGAATTTTATTTTTAAAGAAATATTAACACCCTGGGGATGGGGGAAAAGTATTTTGTCTATCTTTTCATATTTAGCATGCAGGCATTTCTATTTTTGCAATTTAAGAACATCTTAAAAATTCCAATTCTGGCTTATTATTGAGGAGATTTTTTTTTTTACAATGCATAGATTTTGATTAGAGTTAGAAGAATTCTAATAAATTCAGCTTTAGAAATGTTACCTTATTGAATGAAGTTTTACCAAATTAATTTACAAATTTTCAAACTCGTGTAACTTTTCAGTTTTTCATGTTGCATACATAATATTTGTTTCCACTATTCCTTATAAAAAAAAACTCCACATTTTGATTGCTTCAAGCTTTCCTTGTTAGAAACAGTCTCACTCCATGCTGGTCCTAGCTATCAGAGTGTCTAAGCCATTGGAGCATTTTCCTTATCAAAGGGCTTTTAAAGAATGTGCTTGTCATAAATACAGTTGGTAAGCTGAGAACTTATTCCTCCTTAGCCTTGAAATTCTTTGTCCTGAACAGTACATACTGTCTTATATGGAAATTCTTTTTCACCTACAAGCTATTTTTCCCCATTTGAAAATAATCTTTTTACCTAAGAAAAAATATTTTTAGCTGTACTTTCTTTTTCTTTGCATAATAAATGCCTGGAATCAAACAACAGACCACTACCCACTGACTTCATCGTCACAATAGTCAGTTGTACATGAGGTGGCCCAGCTTTATGAGGTTTCATGGAACAATAGCTCTGAGTCATTTCCTTCTTTGTCACCTAGCTCTAGTGAGGTGAGCTAAAGTTTAGTCACCTAGGAAGTCTCCACAATTTATCATCAATTAATGTGTGAAATAAATTCATCCCATAAAATTTATTCTGCTCTAGGTAGTTCCTTCAGTCTTTCTCTTTTAAAGAGCAATTAATATAGGTGTAGATTAATATAGATTTAGAAATGAGAATTCCACTTAAAGTTGGTCCTCTTAATTATCTGTATCCAAGGAGGAAAATAAAATACTAGTAAGGATTATCTTTGGTTTAGGTAAAGAATATGCTCTTTAGCTAAAGAAAGAAACCATACTTTCATTGTTCTTGGCCCGCCCCCATTCCTTCCTCTGTGTCTTCTCAAAGGACATTTTGAGGCACTTGGGTGATCACCACTTACATAGGAGCTTCACTTTCATATGGACAAAACAGGCCCCTGTCCCACCCGCCCTCACATGAAGGCACACGGAACATGATGTGTGTTGACAGAGCTGCAGGCTGAGGACGAGGAGGAGCAAAAGGGCACCATGCTTGGTTCACCTTTCTCCCGGCCTAAGTGGGCCTCTGTGCTCTGCACTGTGGCACTGGGGCGCGCACTAGTCCATTCTGAGCTGAACAAAGGGTGCTCATAGTACTCCTCATCCGAATTGTAAGGCTCGTCATCAGGCACTGACACCGAGATGGAGGGGGCTAGGAGCCTACGCCTCTCCCCGCTGGTGGCAGGTTCACGGCAGGGAAACCTGTGTAGAGGACCCACTTGATCCTCAGCCCCTTCATCTACAAATAGACACACAGGAAGAAACTGCAGGGAGAACTGGACAAGACAGACACAACATCAGAGGGACGAGACAAACACCTAAACAAGAACACAAAAGACCACAGAAGCAGCACAGCAGGATGAAAGGGAATTAGCAAGACTCAGCAGATGGAGGATGGGAGAATGTTGCATGCTGCAGTTGGTATTCCACTTAAACTATCCTTGAAGCAATTTTATCATTGATCTAAGTGACTCTAGATCTTTGACATTCCTGTTGCAAGAATAGATTATCTGTACATTACTTTTCAATAAAACCAAATAACCAAGGAAACACTACACAGAAACAAGCATTATACAACAAATGCATTCTTCAAGAGTTATCGTTCGAGAAGTTAAATTCTTCTTATTCTTACATCAACACGTTTGAAAGTTAGGAAAGAGAAGAGTTGCTAAGCTGCCAGGTCTGTTGGATTACAGGAAATAATGATTCCTGTTTGAAACATAATTTTGATTCTCTGGAATGTACAAATACTAAGCATTTTTGGTTAAGTTGATACTCTGTTAATGTCTCTAGCCAGCAAAGTTTTAATTTTCATTCTGCTAAGAAAAATGAACAAAGCATTATTTCTCTTCTCCACCTTGATAAGGAAGAAGCAGTCAGTTTTTTCATTGGATGCTAAGGCTGGTGTTTCACCATGAGCATCACTTAAACACTGGTTCTTATGGTGTAGCTAGAGAAGTGCAGTTGCATGGAAGGGATTCCTCAACATTACAGACTTGCTTCCTTATATTTGCTTCTAAACAAACCTTGACGCTTGTTCAACGGATTCATCAGGTCCTAATTTTGGACAGTGCTATTGGGATCACTTGCCTTTGACTACTTTTATGCTTCAAATCTCTTATTGCAGATTCTTTATTAAAACCACGAAGGAATTGTTCCATTTCTGTTCTTTCTTGTGTTCCAGCTTGAAAATCTACATCAACTAATACGTTTCTTGGAATTTACACTATAGGCTCTTCAACTTTGAGGACCTTGAGGATAAATGCCACAACTTTTGATGGGCTTCAGACACCATATCATAGACCAATATTACAGGTTAACAGATTTGCTAATTTATATCTATAAATGCTAAAAGCCTTTTAAATTCAGTATGAACAAAGTCTGTAATGTCTCTTTTTACAGATTTTTTTTAACTTCTAATAGACTTTAAACATGAGAATAACATTATTTTGCTAAAGCTACCACTGGTTTTGCATTGATTTTTAGTATAGTTTGAAATAAAGAAGTAGTTCTTTATCTAACCCCATCTTTCACATATTTAAGGTGAAATTATATCTGATCTTTAAATTAATAAGGCAGAGCTTATAAAACATTTTTTATACAACTCAAAAAATTGTTGTTCCTTTGAAAAATGTTATTTTATTTTATTAGATGTTATTTTAAAACATTAAAACTTCAAGTTAGCTTGAGAATAGCTGTCATTTTCCCTAAATCAGAAAAATTTTGGGAAAGCAATTCTGAAAATTCTAGATTTTTGATAACTAACCAAAACAGGAAAATGGTTCTATATTTTATTTATCTATATTTCTACTGTGTACACTATGTTTTCTACTATAAAGAGGCTGGTGAATTCCCAAAGCACAGGAAATTTATACTCCAGTTCCTACAGAGAGTAAATGTCAGTTTTGGAGTGGATCAGCTCTGTTCACATCACACTCAAACACTCAAACAATTTTAAGTAGTATCTCAGAAACATTGCCCAACACTAGAGCGAAATACAAGTGCCATGTTTCTACTGTATTTGGAGTGAAATTTAGGCTCCTGATCCAGCTTTTGGTCTCTCTCTCTCTCCTTCACTCCTCTCCTTTTTTCTCACTTTGTGTTAGTTATGGATACCTGTCCTAGAACATGGCATCTTCTTGTCTGTCTTGTGCCCACGTACACCCCACTTCCTCTGTAGAAACTCCCCTTTCTTTCATTTGTGATTGACCACCTTGAACTCCTCCCTGGGGCTCGCATGCCAGTAAAGCAAGGATTCCCTTCACATTTTGTCTCAAAGTTCCTGTCCTTTCTCTTCCTGGATATAATCTAATTCAATTTATAAATAAGCTTATCGATCCAGTCTGTGTTCTCCACTATATGCTGTATTCCTTGGAAATAGGACTTGTGAATAATTTGGATATTCCCAGAATTCAGAAAGCGTCTGGAACTAGGTGCTCAGTAAATATGTACCAGAAGAATGACAAACATTAAGGTCAAAAACAATCTTCCAATCTTTTAAACTGTAAAATAATTAACCAATAGCTGCTATGTATTGACTAAGGCTCCTAAATTTCTGTTATTTTCCCTTTAGTATTACTTTGCTTTTTTAGCATTATTTCAGGCACTAAGTTAGGAAAGGAAAGCATCAATTTAAGAAAAATCTTGCTGAAAAATGTGATGTCTATAAATATGGGACTAAATTATGTTGGAGTAATAATATATAGTTCAGTATCAGATATTGCATTTAGAAAACCAATATATTAAATGAATTAAATTATAGATTACAAAACTTTTTTATTATGCTATTTTGATTTTAACATAGCAAATGATCTCCGATATGCCCAGAAAAGAAAAGACGGATGAAGGAAGAAATGAATAAAGTGGAAGCTCTATGAACACGGTCTTTATATCTGAAAACTGAGAACAAGTTCCTATTGTTCCTCTCACTTAGATCAGCCAGCTATGAGTATCATTTTGCATTTCAGACAGGGCAGAGGAGACCAAGGCTCCTCTATCCAGTGTCATTTGTTGTCTTTCATCTCAGATTCTCAATGAGTATTCTTTAAAGCATCTCTCTGTTTTGTCAATGAGAAGGGAAAAGCTGACATGGCATTCCATGTGGAGTAAGTGCATGAATGTATTTATGGATAATAAGTAGCAGGTCTCAGCAGAGAAAGAGCTATGTCTCAGCTTCTAGTTCACAGCCATCAATGTCAGTTCATTCATTAGCTCTTGATTTATTCATTAATGTTTATTGAGAGTTTGCTAAGCCCTGGGGAAAGTTTTGGTATCATATCATGAGTAAAATTCATAATTCCAGATACTTTCAGAAGGAAGAATTGAGCCCTACTATCATGGGAATTAGATTGTCATTATTGTTCAGTTATAAGACAGGATTTTATCTTCTCTGTCTAGTCATTCCACATTAAGTAAGCTGTTCATAATTATTCTAGTAACTTAAATACAAAATTACCTTTCTCTGTGTCTAATTGTTTTGCCCTTTTACATTTCACATATTATTGAACCTCTGAGTCTATGTGGGCAAGTGATTCTCTATTTATTAATGGACTTGGTTTCTCCTTGACTATTTGAGACACAGCTCCAACACTGGATCACATTACCTGTAATGAAGTCCATGGCTATCTAACTAAGTTTATTATCAGTCTTTGTGAGAAGACAAACCTGGTAAGGTCAAAGGCTTACCTTCCTCCACTGTGACTATCTGTTCTGAGGCTGGCGATGGAGGTGGAGAAGGTGGCAGATTAGCTGTTTCTTCTGCTGCTACAGGTCAAACATGGAGAAATGAGACATCACAATTAATTCTTTCATGGCAGTATTCCTCCAGTGTGTAAAGTGACCTCTATGAAACTCAGGTAAAGACTCGATAGCAATCTATTCTTGTCTTGTGGTTTACCTGATTCACGTTTTTTTTTCCCCAAAAGTGGTTAGATACAAATGCTAAAATTATGTCTTTAATATAATTAGTTTGTGTTTACTTGCTTAATTAACAATATATTTCATTTCTCCTTGAGATACCATATAAAAACACTCTCAGGTAGGCATTGTAGTTGAGACTTATCTACTCCAGCTGAGAATAAAACAATAAAAATCTTTGAATGATTTTTCATCCCATTACTACCTCGGGAAACACATTTATCTTGTTTATTCATAACCATCTTATTTAAGGACTATTTTTAAAACAACATTTTTCTTAAGATTCTGATGCTGAACATCCCTTCTCCATGTATTTTTAGAAAGGAAAAAGTTGGTATAACCTGCAGCAACACTCAGATGGAATCACCCTCTAGTGAGAGCTAGGTGTTAGCCTGACAGTGCAGTTTAATGGACAGGAAGACTGAAAGATCTGAGACATCCCCCTGGACACCGGCTCTCTTTGTGACCCTGCCTATTCTCAGTGAATACCAGTGGTGGATTCTATGCTTCATGTTCTGTGAATTTAAATTCCTGAGGCATTAACAAATTGTTAGTGTAGACAGTTTTGGAATGATGGTACTTATTCAGTTCTTTGGTGCTGTGGGATCTATATTGCATATTTTTACTATTCTAGATTTTGAAAAAACTGAGTGTCGTGGTTTGAAATGTGTCCCCCACAGTTTCATGTATTTGGCAAGGTCATGTCACCTTGAGAGGTGGAGCCTTGCTGGAGGAAGGCAGTCACAAGGAGTGGGCCTTGAGGTGGATTAGTCCCACCCTACCTCCAGGACAAGTTTGCCTTTGCTGCAAGCAGTCTGCAGCTCTCAGCTTCCAAGATGTCTGTGGTGACAGCCTCCTCCAGCTTTGGCCAGCCAGCCATGCCACCTCTGCTTTGAGAGACTCTACCTTCTCTCTGGAACCGTAAGCTGAATAAACCTCCCTTTCTCCCTTAAGTTGATTGACTTTGGGTGTTCTCTCACAGCAATAGTAAAGAGTAACTGATACACTGAGTATTCTCTTATTTCAAAGACTAGAAGTGAATGGCAGACTGAAGGCTAAGGTTTTAAATTAGATAATTTTCCCATGCTGCTTAAGGGAAAAACAGTTCTTAAAAATCAAAACATTCGGTATTAAAAATATTGAATATATTCTAAACTATTGCTCTTGGAGGGCAAATTATTCACATTGTTGTTTCAGCAGATATTTGAAAAATATTAAACAAGAAATCAAATATTAAGAATAAATAATTAGACTAATAGGAAAGAAGATATGGGCTACCTTTTATGTTTTTTTTTAAAGTAACTCAAGCACCTTTTAATGGAAAACTGAATGAGCAAAATGAGGAGTATTATTAACATTAAATAATAGGACATCCTGATACATACTACAACATGGGTCAGTTCTAAAGACATTATACTCAGTGAAATAAGCCTATCACAAAGGATAAATAGTGCATGATTTTTCTTAAATAAGGTATCTTAAGTAGTCAAGTTATTGCAGACAAAGATTTCAAAGTCACCAATGGCATGGGAGTGTAAAATGTAATTTTGGGGGCTATAAACAGTTCCAAAAACAGATGGTGGTTACTGTTTCATAACAAAACAGTATGTTTAAGGCCATTTGAAAACTATTAAAATAGTTCACTCTGTGTTCTGTATGTTTCAACACAAGCTGTTTTGCTTCACATCTGGAGACTAATGTGACTGGCTGATTTATTATTCATGATGAGTTTTTTCCACTACCTTGCTGCATTTTTTCCACCAGAATCAGGAGGTATCTGTGAGGTGATACTTCTGTTGCTGGGAATTGTTTTTTTTAATGATTTTAACTTTGATGATCCTCGACTAAATCAAGTATCTTTTAGAACCTCTTAACATGATGGTGAGGTTTCCCCATGCTGTAACACCCAGAATCATTTACGAAGAGTATTTTTCATAAGTGGGATTAGTCAGAGATATTTTATGATCAATAAAGCAAAAGTATAAATGCTTACCTATACTTCATTATTTTACCATTTTCTTTTTTAAAGATATGAATATAACATCCTTTTATTTTCTCCCATTTTTATTTTTTTTCTACTTTTATAAACATATTGAGTATTCATCCCAGCTTCCCTCCCTTCCCCCGTCTTCCCATCCCTTCCCCTCCCTATAGTATTCCCTCTCACTCTCTCCCACCACTCTCTGGCTTGTCTACTATGGGAACCCTAGCCTCTGGGGCATATCAAGTTGCCTCTCTTTAGACCACCCCACTGATATGTTCATCCAGCTTTAGATTTCCACTGTAAGTTCCCATTCTATAGGTATAACAACAGCTACCTACAGAGCAATTTGAAGTACAGTCTTCTTACCTATAAGTTTATTGGCTGTCTTCCCTATTGATATTTTTCTTTCCTTTTGGGGTGGGTTTGTTCTAGTTTACAGTAACAGGGATGTGTACCATTCTGACAATACATAGTGAGGAATGAGAGGATGGGAGATAGGAGGGACATGGGAGATAGGAAGGACAGAAGGACTTAAAGGAAAACCCAAAGATTTTGGGAAGTAACCCCAAAAATAACATCCTATGCCAGTAATAAGCCAAGAAAAAAGTCTTTTAAAGAAAAGAAAAAGAATGGGCAGTCCCAGTGCTGAGGAGCAAAAGCCTTGAGCTGATCCACTTAGAACCCAGGGACAAAATTATACTACAAGCAACAAAAATGTGGCACCTCCTGATAAAATGTTGGTCAGAGGTCTTAAAAGTCCCCAAACATAAGCTTTTGCCATTGCTCTTGGTTGCTCTCCAAAAACTATCAGTAAGCCCCTATTACTGGAGATGCAACACAAATGGATCACAGGACATGGGCAAAAGATATCAACTGGAACTAGTCTGAGGACTTTCTCCTTGCTGGATAGCTTACACAGTACCAAGGAATACTGTAGAAGCTGCTGGGGGAGAGAAATATTGAGCAGCCCCATTGAGGGCATGACATCTATAAAGTTGCAATATAAATCACATGGCAATAGGCGACCACCAGTGCAATAGTGGCATGAATATCAAGGAGACAAACAATAGCTTTTTGAATTTTTTATGATTTTAAAGCCACACTTTAAAATGGAGTATGTATGAAATAAATAGATGCACTGAATGCAAGAATGATTCTTTTCACTTATTTTCAAGTATATGTGTGTGTCTTGTCTAATAGCAATATATCATCTGTATGAAAATAATGTATCTATTTATCTACCTATAAACCTATCTTTCTGATCTATCATCTATCTATCTGTCTATTGTCTACATATTCATCCATCTATTTATCTATCAATTATCTACCTGTCTATCACATTAGTAATGGATCATATAGCAATGGATCATTAGGACTATGGCTAAATGCTGCCCTTAGTGAATGTGTGTTACCTAACTTCTGTGACACTGAAGGGGATTTACTTTGTGACCACTGGAAAAGGCAGAACTACTTATTATACTGCTGTTAGATGACTCCAGTGGCCATTTTTCTGTGGATTACAAAGTCATTGATGAGCCTAACAAAGCTTTAGCCACTGGTTTTGTGTACACAAACCCAAAGGAGAAACTATCAGCTCCAACTGAAGTTTCAGTTCCCTTTTTTATGTGCGTGGGATCCCACAATCCCCAGATAGTCTAATAAATGGAAAATTAAGGACTGCTTAGATGATTGTCTCAGCATCACATCTAGAGCCAAGAGTAAGTTCAGTGCTTACTGAAGAGGTGTTAGGTAAAGCCACATAAAAGAATGTTGTACTCGATAGAACATATCTTTTAACCTCAGGCTGTGATCAGGGGGCAGCAAATGCCACACTGACTGAGGCTCTTGTCATTTACCTAGAGGCAGGGCTGCAGACTGGTCTTTGTACTGGGCTCCTTTCTCTTGTTCGCCTTTCAGGACTGCTACAGCCTCAGCCGTGACTACTTGAACTATTCTTGCAGACACCTCCTCTGTAACAAAACAGTAAAACAAGGAAAGAAAATAAGAGATGTTCAAACCAAGTAGTCAAGAGGAAAAGTAACCAAACAGGACCATGAACTAGAAATGCTTTCTACTGCCAAAGTGCATAGTATCATTTATTAAACTGCAAATTAAACACACACACACACACTCTCTGAAGATAAACTTGGACTACAGACTCAAAAACAAAGCAAAAGAAAAACCAAAGGGCTCGTTATTAAAATGATCAACATGTAAAGTCTACAATAACTATTTTGATATCTGAAATGGTTCTAACTTGAGCCTATCAATGTATATTGGTGTTTTGATTATTATTTTGTTCTTTTGTGTGCAATCGAATATAGAGCTTAATTTAGACACAGTAGAGATTTATTTTAAATGTTTAGAACATAGCTGAATTGGTACATAAAGAATATCCCTACAAATATTGTCTAAATAAGGTTGTGGACATAGAGGGGCTTCAAATATTTAAGTACAGACAAGTAAAGCCAGAATTGACTAATTGCTTGTCTTTAGTCTGTCTAGTTACATCCAACATAAACAAAATATACTCTACACAAAATCATGTTTCAATCCTGAGTAGAAATTTAGCTTCGGTAAAAGAATATTGTTTATTTAAGAAGAGACATTACAGAAAAATTGAATTGTATTGTGTTTTGTAGTTTTCTCTGAAATACAGTTTTCTCTTGCTCTTTGGGTACTGCTGTGAAAAACTGATATTTAAAGCAAATTCTTGAATAAGCCTGCAGGTGATTGTCTAGCTGATATGAAAGACCTAGTAATGATGTGTGATACTTTCCAGTGCAGATTGGATAAAAGGAAGTACAAAGGAGAGGAACTTGCTCTCCCTTTTGCCCTGTCAGCTTGTGTTGCCTCTGCAATACCTCTCTGAGTGTATTTCAGAGAAAACTACTTTAGAAATGTGTTAGTGGTTCACAGTTGAATATGAGCTTACACATGAGTTAATTTGATTTTTGTACATCGTTAAACAAAATGGTAAGAAAACAATTTTATTTTTATCTTGGGAGACTTGGTAAAATCTTTTTCCTTAAAGAATTTAAAAGAGCCTGGGATGGGGCTGGAGAGATGGCTCAGAGATTAAGATTCCACCTCCCAAGCAGAAGATCCTGATTTGGATTCCAGGACCCAAGTAAAAACACCAGGCAGAAATGGTGGCAGCTGCACTTCTGGCCCTTGTGGGCAGAGCCTTGTAAATCCCAGAGTGAAGCAAGAAGAAGGAAGACGCAATCCAGGTTGATTCCCAAAGTCACCACTGGTCTGATACACACACACACACACACACACACACACACACACACACACACACAAAAGAGCTTGGGGTGCTTTTCAGTGATATTATGTTGACACAGCATTGAACCCTGGGTTCAATCTCAAGGCTGAAAAAAGGGAAGATTTTGGAAAAGGCTAGTTTAAGAATAACCTGACAGTGCAAGTAGAAACCTAACTCATACTGACTCACCTAACATCTTCCAGTGATCTGGAAGAATAACATTAAATCTTTTAAGATATGAGTTAATATACTTTCTAACCTAATTTCTCAGTGAGTGTGGGAAAACATGAGCATAGACAGGACTTGCATGGGAATTACAACTGGCTCAGGGAATCTCCAGTCTCCCTCAAGGAAGCATTAACAGCACTGAGATGGCAGTAACCGCTGCAGAGCAAGAGAAGGCAGCCTCCCAGCTGAGACGCGAAGAGCCATCTCCCGGTAGACTGTGCGCTCATAGCCTGGCTCTTGGGACAGGAGCAAATTCACTTAGGGCTGGGTAAGTTCAGGGAAGATTAAGAATAAATGTACCGAAGAAACATGGAAGACCAGAGGCATCAGTCATAAAATTAGACCTGTAAAAAGTAAAAACAAGGTAACCCAGACAAAACTCAGTGGGCCACACATGTGAAAAGACATGAAAAGGGGAGAGTGTGAAGACTGGCCGGGAAGAAGGAGGGCTGCAATGGGAAGAGGAGACGGAATGGGATTGGGAATTAATATGTGAAAATATCATAAATTCACTTTATTCCTGTATGAAACCCTAAAAGAAGAAAAAGATGACAAGATGACTTAGTGGATAAAGATACCTGCAAAATCCTGAGTTCTTTCCCTCAAACCCCACATGGTAGAAGGAGATGACTCCTTGGTTGATGCACTCTCTGCCTCTCTGTCTCTGTCTCTGTCTCTCTCTTCCTCTTTCTCTCTCTCTCTGTCTCAAATAAATTAACTAAAAATAAAATGGCGCCTATCTTATTATATATACATACTGGTACTTTAAAAATCACTGCATAATTTTTTCATTCATTTATGAATTAAAAGCTTTTATCTATATATCCATTTGTCTATCATATTTTTATCTATGTAGGGGATAATTGTCTTTTTAGGGTGAATATAATTCAGAGAAATATGGCTTTGTACCTGTAGTAGTTCTGCTTTCTAGACATTTTGCCTTCCCAACTTGCTTTGAACTCATTCTGTCTCAACGTGTCACTCATGAAATGGAATTAGCAGTGTGTTTGTCTCACTGGATGTGGTGGGAACTTCATTAAAAAATTACATTACAGACATGGTACATCAAGAAGCTTAAAGAAAAGGAAGACTTCCGGATAGCTCTTTCCCAAGGTGGCTTTGTTTGTCCCTAGTTACCCATTCCTGTGGATACTATGACCCGCTGCAGATCATGTTGATGGTGAGGCTGCTGGTTAAGGGAAGCATGTTTGCAGAGGTAAAGCCATGAGGGAAGAAAATACTGACTTTATTTTGAACTTTCTGAACCTTGTGCCCACTTTCTTGGATCTGGGCTACCACCTGCTCAAGATTTTCACCAGCAAGTCCCAATTCTGGACTTTCTTCTAGATAGTGATTCAAAAGCTTTATAACCTTGAAAATTCCTGGGGAAAATTGCAACAGAAAAACCACCTGCAGGGAAGAGAGCAGAAAGCATTTGAATTTTCATTGCCTTTCTCTACCATCTCATGTCTTTTCTTTTCAAACATGAATGTAAAGTTATATAAATAGGGTTTGTTGTTAAAATGAAAGATGATGCTGTATTATATATAAATTATAGACTTATAATTAATTATATACCACTTAAAAGTAACATTATCTCTGTGGATGAAAACATGGTGTTAGTTATTGCAGTTAGATTATTTGAAAGCTTCAGTTATCTTTCTTGTGCACTTCCAAACTTTTTTGCAAGTGAGCATTTTGGAATTAAATGATAAATAATCTTAGTTAAGGAGTATATGTTATATTTCTATTTTCTCTTTTGTGAATGTGAGGATTTTAGTCAATAAGAGTTTGGGGCTAGAGGATGGTTCATGGGTTAAAACTCTTCTTTGCAATCAGTACGTCCTAACTTCCGGTCCCAGGTTCCACGTAAATACACCAGGCAGAAATGGCTGTGGCTTGCAATTCTGGCTTTTAGTGGGTAGAATCTGGGAAATGCCAGAGCGAAGCACAAAGGATGTAAAAACAATCATGGATGATTCCTGAAGTCATCCACAGGGACACATAATTACAGTGCCCTCTGAGGCACACACACACACACACACACACACACACACACACACACACACACTAAAGTTTAAAAATAACAGTTTGGCATTGCAGTGATAGCCTTATAACTAGTTTTTGAATATTAACTTGTTTTAGCTATTATTTCATTATTAATACCAACATCAGAATGAGAAAATTTCTACAGGTAAAATACAAATATACCTTACAACATAGATGTATATTTTTTAATCATGTCATGATGAAGAACAGTTTGTACGGAAAGGTGACTTGGAAATGACCCCATAAGTAGTAGATCTGATTGAAAACTATTTGGAAAAAAATCAAAAATAATTTCCTGAATCAAGTTCATCTCATAGCTTTTAAAAATGCTATTGATATTTGAATGAGATGACTTACAGAAACAATCTAGGGATGAGAGTAGCAAGGGATATCATCATAGTAAACATTTGTTAGAATTATTTTAATTTTAAAATGTAGAGACAAGGCCAGTATTCAGAAAGGATACCAAAGTGATCCAGGCAGATACGTTCAATTCTGGAAAGAAATACCATTTATTTTGTCTTGAGCTTGGGGCAATACAGTGGTGAAGCACATATGGTGGGAACAAGCAGGTAACAGGAACTAAGACACATTCTGATCCATACAAAACCAGTTGATCATACCTGAAACCGTACCACACTAAGTTATTTATAGCTGACGTAGCTCATGAATCCACATCATATTATAGTTACACAAGGCTAGCAGCCAGAAAGTTACACGAGATCCTTTTTATCCTTGCCATTTAATGCATATATTTATACCTTTGCAGTTAGAAATACTGTCTCCATAACAGTAACTTATGCTATCTACCTATTACTTTGGTTTAGATCAGTGTAACTCACATATTTTATGTACGATTAGGTTCTCATGCCAATAGATTTAGGATCAAGTTCTGTCTCCAATTGCTAGTAGCCACTATGTCTTGGTTAAGGGACCAGGTGAACCTCCAGTTTCCCTACCTATGAAGTGCGGATAAAACAGTTACTTCTTGATATGTCATGATAATCGCAGGAACTAACACACTAACTACTATGATGAAATTGTAGCCTGGTGGACAAAGCCTAGGTCAGATGTCTAAGTTAATACAATACGCTGAGTTGATTCTGTGATTTTATTTTTCACCAATGAATATTTCTTTGTTGAATGTCTGGCCTCCAACTATGAGTCAATGTATCAGGCTTTTGCCACTTCTCACCTAAGCTAAAAATGACCTAAGTCAAATCTTGGTGTGCTGTACTACTCAGCACTGGCAGCTGCTCCAGATCTTTGTTCTCTCCATGGCATGACCTCTTGGTCACAGTATTTATCATGACCCAAGTTTACAGACAAATTCCAGTTTTATTTTCAGGCAATTTTCACTTTAGTTATTATATGATATTAACCTATTGATGAGTAAAATTAACAAACTTGAAAAACCTCTCAATAAATCCTGAAAGTTTGAACTTGCATGTGAGCGCAGGTTACTGTATTGGTGGACTGGGTGATTGGTTGTTGAATATAGAGCCTTTGAGTTTTTGTCACAACCAGTTGTTATTCCCTGAACACGCAATGGTTCACCAATTAGAGTGTTAGCACAACATCGAAGCAAGCTGGCATATGTCTGGACACGTATTTTTGTTGATATTTTTTTTCCAGGCTGCTAAGAACGCAGCAAGATCCACCGACAGTAAATTCAACCATATGGATATAAAAGCCGTGTTTCTGCTTTTAAGAAATCATGGGTACAATAACTCTGTGTTAAAAGAAATGACAAATAAGTCTACCATACACTTGGGGGAAAAGGGAAACAGAACAATTTAAGATAGAATGCTCCTGTCAAGAAAAGGTTTTTCTCAGTAGGGTACAGAGTGGTTGCCTAGGAAACGGATGCTAATTGCTGCTGCTGATGGAAAACTAGTCAACAAGGAAAGCGCTGTGTAGTTTGAAGTGCTCTGCTAAACAAATGCCCCCGATAAATTCACAAAGAAGAGGGGGAGAAGAAACGTTCCTTGCTTCCACTCCTTGCTTAATTTGCGGAGTAAAGAGCTCTTTTGAAACTATTTCCCCTAATCAACTGGTGATGAAAGAATTTAAAAGTGCAAACCGTTGGAGAATTTTGTTTGCTTTCCTGGAGGCCACCATGGCAGGTCTCACCCTACTCTGATTCTAATTGCTTACATAGAGCCATGATGAACAAGGCTGAAGCTACACATTTCTGCTTACCAGCCTTTATTCTCGACCATTTCTTCTAATATTTAGTGACTAAAACAAAATCCTTATCACTTACATAGAAAAGTGGATACGGAGAAAAGTTAGCATATAGAGATAGACATGTAATGAAAGGTTTCATGGCTGTATTGTATTCAATTCTGGCATGTGTTGAATTTAGAGGATTTATTGAATTTATTTTTTACCTGCCGTAGACAATGCTCAGTCATTATGTGGACACACCAAGATGAGCAAGCTACGATGCTCCCACACTTAACTGTTTCTGGAGACAAGAGCTGGCTTGCACAGTGGCCAGAGTTTTGACTGATTCTGTCAAAACCATGCATATACTCCTCTGAAATCCATTTCCAAATCAGTAGATTGGGGATTGTGAGTGTATGACTATGAGAACAAACTCACTTGCTTTTGTTTCTACCTCAATCTGTGTAGAAATCCACATTCTTACCTAGATTATATCATGGCATACACCAATGATATCTTTAGGGATTAACTGGACTGGTGCAACTTTCAAAGCTTGTTCAGGAGAAAAACATAATAAAGATAATTATCAGTGAAAGGATACTATATCTTACAGATATCAAATTATGAAATGAAAAGTAATTAGATAAGCATAAATTACATAATGAGAAATATTTTCTAAATTCAATGGTCTAGATGGGAGACAGGACAAAAAGATTTTTCAGGAAAAGAAATATATAAAGTGAATACTCTCAACTTAGTTTTTCACTTACATCTTCTAGTTCTAGGTTTTTGATTATCTGTAGTCAGTATACAAATCTGTGTTGTTTGTAGTCTATGTATTAGACATTTGAAAATTAAGTCAGGTTGTAATTTTTTTTATTGGTCTAGATTTCTTGGAGAAAGAAGCTATATTTCAAATGCATACATAAAACAAGATCTTTAGAGTATTTCGTCTAGTGAATTCTTTTCCAGCAGAATGGCAGATATTTGATGAAGGGACATGGCCACCGTTATCCCAACTAAAGGAACTTTCTTCCTAATTTGTGATTTTTGCAGTGGCCACTTATCTGCTGCAAAGTTAATTCTTTGCTTTTTATTGATGTCAGAATTTATAAGGATTAGATAAGAAATGGCCCTGGGAAAACTACCTTATAAGCTGTGTGATTCTATGTCAATACAGTAATTTCTTTGTAAGGACAAGGTCAACTTTCATGTGTGTGCCATAGTTCTAAAAGAAATTTTAACTTGAAAAGAAATGAATTAAAAAATAAAAAATAAATGAATTAAAAAAGGAAATCCATAATTTGTTTTGTGTTTAGAAAGTGCCAAGGACAAGTTTATTATTGTTAGTATATTATTTTGTAGTACAGGGCTTAATCAGGATTTCACAAATGTAAAGCAAATGCTCTAACTCTGAGATACACTTAATCCTGATTCTTTGCAGTCCTTTATCTTAAAAATCTGCACTCTGCTTGCAGATCATAGAAATTAGCCAACTTTTAAAGGAAAAGAAAAATGAATTTGGGTATTTTGATGATATGCATGTATCATATCAATTAATTGCCAAGTTTTGTGTTGTTCATAAAACTAATAGGCATTTATATATATCTAAGTCTGTTTTCCAAAAAGAAATAAATTTTATACTGCATGGGTAATTTTGTTTTTCTTTAAAAAATGAAGCAAAATAAGTGTATCTAATTAGAATTTCAACAGTTTCCTAGGTGTGGATATAGCTCAGGGATAAAACACTTGCCTAACATGCATAAAGTTCTGGGTTCTTTGCCAGCATTGCAAACAAAAGCCATTTTCCAATTATCAATGTACAAATTCCCCTGACTGTCTCAATGCCGAAATGCTATTTTTGCTGTAAAACCTTGTCATTTGCAAATTATTCTGTAGACACAGGCATTAGTCATAGTTTGTTCATATGATTTTCAAAATTAGAATATAAAATATCTCCAAGTCCATTTTTCTGTACTCCTTTTGATGAATATAATTAAGTCCATGAATTTACCTAAAGGTTCAGATTGTTTATTTGCATCATTTTGCAAAGATTTCCTTTGCCGAAACCATGTATCAGCCTCTCTTCATATACAGTAATAAAGATATTTATTAGAATGTGTGACAGAAAATAAATAATGTAATGTATATCAAAAAGGAAGAGAGAAATGAATAAAGCACAACTTCTACTTCAAAACATTTACAGGATTAAAAACAAACACATGTCCACTCATATCCTGCTCTTAGAAAGATGCAAACCCAGGACGTGTAGGTGTTTGGGAAACCATTTTCAACAACAACTCTCTCCCTTTGATGTTGAACTTCTAAGAACCCTCCTTGAGGATTGTACCTTCCAAAATACTTTACCATCCCTTCTTGCACAATCTTGCACTTGAATGGGACTATCACAGATTGGTTGGCAACATGAAACTGTGTTACAAAAAATATTATTTTTGTATAATCAGTGGGCTGACAAATCTGAAGTTGCTCATGATGGAAATGAAATACTCAGGCTTCCATACAGAAAATCTCAAGTCTAATTTTCAGGTTGCTGTACCAGAATCAGATCTGCTTGGTCATTTGCCCTGGAATCTTAAGTTTTCCATTTTTCTAAGCTATGCCTAATGTCATCTGATATTTTGAATATACTTTAAATTCTGACATTTTTCCTTTCATTACTGGATTCTAATAATCGCTTAACATTTGCATATTTATTATAGGTCACATGGGAGCCCAAAACATATACTTTCTATGATTTTGCTCAGCAGTTTGCTTGGGTTTGAATTGTATTTTTATGAGTGTAGCTGAATGGTGACTCATTTGCTGAAGAATGTTGTATGGTGCTCCAGTAGAAAGCTTCTCAGTCGTTTCCCCCAGGATTCACAGCACCTGGTCAGATAAGGCTGAAACTACCAGGGCTGCAAGACAGCAGCAGTTGTTCTATTCATCTGCTCCTGATAGGAATTTTCAGACTCTTTTGAAACCTGCACACATGACACGTGCACTATGTAATATGCCCGAAGAAGCAGTGAAGCATGAGGGAAGCGGGGTGGGGGGAAGGGAAAGGCTCCACCAGCTAAGAGAGGAGTCAACATAGCTGAGTCGTTTGGGAAGAAAAGAGAGGAGAGATGGCTGCGAGGTACTTCTCCCAAATCGGAAATCTCCAAAGGGCAACTGTAGCAAACTCAAAGCCCAGCTTCTAGGTCATTCTGGCATTGAGTGGAAAATGCTTTTCTGACAAAAATTAGCAATATTGTCTTACTTTTTCTCTGTCTCTTTCACTATATGTAATATGTATAGATAAATAAACATCCTTCTAAATAATATCACCACTTCAAGAGGTGTGTATATCTCAAGATATTAGAAAATAATATTTGAGAAAAATTGCAATCATATTTTCCCTCTTTTTTTCTCTTCCTATTTTGTGAGGAAAGAATACTTAGAAATATGAGGGACAGATAAAAGTCCTGCATAATAATTGTCAAGATAAAGGCTTAAAGAGTCTAGAAATGACTCTCAGAGGAGATGCTTAATATTCAGCATTTAAATTAATAAGATTGTATGGAGTGCTAAGAATTTCTCTCTACATGGAGAATTTCTTTAAGCCCCAAAACATTGGTGAACATTAAAAGGAAAATCAGTTTCAAAGAGAGAAAGCATGGCAAGATCTTGTAGAATACAGGCCTTGGGGATGGGTCAAATGAAAAAATACAATTAGATTATATTTGCACTTTACCCATATAGAATATTCTTTTGCAAAGTAGTCTGAGTTGCTCTTAGCACAATTCTGCTGTGCCAATAACTCGAATTCCACAGAATCATTTTTCCAAATGTCAATCTGCTAAAACCTCTGATAAATGCACCCCCCCCAAGCATTATGATGTTGTTCTGTTATTTAGCACAAAGCAAGACAAATAAGTACACGGGAGGCATTCAAGAACATAAGACTGAAGGTGTGTGTAAATTAATCATAATTTTCAAACATTATATTATATTAGCTTGAGTTTTGTTCTTCACAACTTGATGAGTTTGTAGGCAATTACAATTCTAAGGCATAAAAATCTTATGTCAATTTGTTGAGTCATTGGGTTTAACTGAAAAGCCAAGATTTCCTAATATTTCGATTAAGTATCACTGGCTTAAGGCAATATCGTCCTACTTTGATTTGATTAAAGAGCAAGAATAGATTTTTTTATTGATAAAATGTCATATGAATATATAGTTATATAATAAAAATAACTTCCTTTTTTGTCCATCATTTCCTCTAGTTCATAAAACATGGAAAGCTCTAGGTGGTATTACATGCTATATACAAGGTCACACTTCCCAATAGCAAGACACACTACTCTGTATGACAATGTCCTTGCAAACTGGTCCTGATAGGCCCAGATTCCCCAAGGTATCACCATGATAAGCCACAGAGCAAGATAGAAGTTAACAACCACAGCCTACTTCATCTGGTAGAAACCCCACATAGGACAAAGCAAACACGACAGACACAAACCTCAGGAAACTGCTTTGTTAAACAACAGATCCTCGCCTTTCTCCCTGTTTCTTGTCCAGAGATCTAGTCTTCATGGGGAAAACACTGAAAAGATCCCCCGTTTTCTTCTGTCCTTATCCATCCATATGGCCAGGTTAGAAGCTTTGCTTGGAAGCCCTGGGTGGTTTCCTACAGATCCACCCTGGAATGCTAAACAACTGTTCTGCACACGCCTCTCTCTGTGGAGCTCAGGGAAATGGCAGCCAGAGCAATGAGTGGTTGGCATGGCAACAAGGAGAAGAAAATCTGCAACCTCTTGTATTGTTAGGCCAGCTTATTTATTGGCCTTGGGGGCTGATGCAGATAGTTTTAGTCATTTTCAGAACTGGCCCTGCACTGTTCGGCTCTGCATAAAGTAATGTAGCATTATATACGCACAATGGGTCATTTTAAATGGGGGAGGGACTCCACTAAGTAAATCTCAATTTAGAAAAGGATTCAGAAAAAATAAGATTATAAGGAAGGGCAAGTTTCAATTTTCTAAGATTGGAAAAAGAGAACAGAGAGTTTAACTCTGCTAACTGCATGAGAGAGGTGGCAACCTCTCCCCACGCCCTCTGTTTTCAAGGCTTCAATCTATAATCTCACAACAGTAAATTACTATGTCTGAGCCTGTCACTTGCTGAATGCTTGAGTTATGTGGATGTCAAGCACTCAGTCACTTCTGGAAGCTCTGAGAAAGTGACCACTCTCTCTCTCTCTAGGCAAGGTGTAGACCTGGAGAGTATGCCTGGAAATCAGGAAACGTTAGGAGACCAAAGAGATCATGGCTAATAGGGAAGAAATGCCCTTCAGTTTGTACATTATCTCCCAAGAAATGGTTGAAGCAAGCCACTTGATCCTCTGACCAGATTTGGTCACTTGTGTTCCAAGCGTTCTGACTGAAGACAGTCAAAATCACCGAAGTCTGATTTTAAACACTTGCAGATTCTGGTGTCTATAAATATCTCTATCCTTTCTGCCTCTTTCCCTTTTCCACTTAGTAAATAAAGTGGGAATCATATACATTACATGCTCTAAGTACATGCAAGCCTGAGTTTTGCAGTAGAATCCTCTTGCTATAGTGGATCAGTACCATAAGAGGCTGATTGCTTCCTCACTTGGCAGAAAGGTAGTAGGAGAAGCAGGGACCCTGCAGGAAGAGGAAAGGCTACAGAAGGTCATCTTCTGGGTTCCTTGCAACTCTGTCTTTTTATACTTAACTGGAATAGGAGAATTACCATCAATTAATGTCTTCAGTAAAGGACAAACCCTCATATTTACAATTCTGAGAGCTAGAAAAAGTAGCTCTATTTCAAGACTCTATGAGAGTCTTGAAAGCCGTGATAGCCAGCAGCTTACTTAGAAAGCCAAGGAAATTATAAAGGATGGGGGAAAACTACGCACATTGCTTCCTGTGGACAGGGCAATCCAGAAGAAAGAAGAGTTAATATTGGGTCCTTGAACACTGTGTTCTTGATTCGGAGTCCTCACTTTTTTACTACGCAGCTCTGTGTAAGTCATACAACCATTCAGTATTTTGAGCATCTCATGTGTGAGGGAAAACAGGAATGATAGATGCCTTTGTGGTAATGAAAGCTGTGATGGCTCCCTGGGAACTGAAAAGCCTCCTGAAAGTGCACGATGCTCTACAGATTCCCAAGCTGTGCCTTTAGGTACATAGCAGTCCTTCCATATCCTGGGACATGTGGCCTCAGGACTTCGGTGACACCAAAATCTGTGGTTGTTTGAGTTAATATTACAAGAATTTTCCTTTTAATTGTTTGAAAATTTCATATATGAATTATATATATATCACATTTATTCATCACCCTCTTTTATTCATCCCTGTTACTCCCTCAGCCTTCTCCTGCCAAGTTCCTACCCTACTTTTATAGCTTTTTGTTTCTGCTCTGTGACCCATGGACCACTCACATAGGCATGGGTGTGAAGCTATCCACTAGAATGTAAGTAACTCATCAAAGTCTACATCTCTGCAGACATTGAATGCCTTCCTCTTCCCCAGAGGGCTTTGACTGCTTCAAACTCCTCTGGGAAGGATGGGGACCCCATGAACTCCTTCCCATCTGTGAGTGAATATTAAATAAGGGCATGCGAGCTTCTTTAAGTGCCTCAATTCTCAAAGGCTTCACTTTTTTCATGCTTTTATGTACAGTTTTATGAAGAACAATTCAGCATGAAGAAAAAAGTATCAAAATTATAGTTGGGCAATAATTCTACCTTGGACTCCTTTAAACTGGAAAGGAAACAGCATCTAGAAGAGTCCATGGTGGAGAGATGCAGTATAAAAAAACACTTTCTAACATACTCTGTTCCCTCAGCCGTGCTCTTAGCACATAAGCTCAACATAAGCTGATTATGCACCTTCATCTTTCAAAAGTGGAATGGCCAATCATTGAAAATGGGCATACAAAGGTGGATAAGAGAGAGTAAGAAAGGAGGAATCTTAACTGAAGGAAATCCACTCTTACGAAGGAAGGACCTGCAGAAAAAGAAGTTTTGATGCTTGATATTCCTTAATCATGTGATTCTGCCTAGAGAAGGGCAAAGAAAGAAGCCTGGGGAAAAGATTTATTTCCAGAATTGAAAGCACAGCTATAACAAAAAAGAAATCCAATTTTTAAAAATGGATTTAACTAGGTATATTCTGGATACCATAGCATGTAACTGAAGACTTGATACTGCTGAGGAATGCTTCATGTGAACGAATTTTTTTTTCCAGATTACACTTATAATAAGAAATACAATACAGCTTTCTACATATGCACATCTTAGGGACACAATAATTGGCATGTCATTCTCATAGGGAAGTTGATTTAAGATCACATCAATATTTGAATTGAAAACATAACTATAGCATAACTCAGATGACTATGCAAGGCCTGTGTTACTCTGAGCACACACACACATCAAAGCTTAAAAATATCCCCAAAATAACATAAACTCATTTAATATATGTTGAGCTGACTTCACAACAGTCTCTAGATGTTCCTAAACCCAGTCCCTTAGAAGCAACTGTCTGTTTTACTTTGCATTATTTTCTCAGAGAAGCTACCGAGAACACACTGACCTGACAAATAGATTCTTCTGATGCTCTTAAATACTTCATTAAGACCACTGAACAAACAAAAGAGAAAATAGTGCTGGCTGGTCACTACCTGAGCAAGCACACTGTGTACAATGATAATTTTTTTTTTCTTGAGTGCATTACAGTCTCCACCGTCTCCAATGAGGATCATCTGGTAAGCATCCAGCAGACAAAGCTGACATGATGGCTCACGCTTGTATCCTAACACTTGTAAAGCTGAAGCAGTTATGAGTGTGTCAGCTTGGGCTATATAGTCAGTCTGAACCAAAGAATGAAACTGTCTTAAAAACCAAATCAAATCAAACCAAACCAAACCAAACCAACCCAAATCAGACCACTAACAAAATCAAGGGTGAAATGAAACTTTTCAATGGCTTCCCATTGATTTGATAAGCACTTTCTCCATTTTTGCATCTGTTTATTTATTTGCTCAGTTTGATAAACACTTACTGAGTAGTACAGGTACAATGTTGGGGTGTAGAATATGAGGAGAGAAGAGAACCCTTGGTCTACCTGTCGTCTCTTTCCTTCCTCCTAACCAAGTTGCTGCAGTGTACCCTTGTATACTCGTATCTCAATCACTGGAAATCTCAGAGCTCTTCAGACCGTCCCATGTTCATCAATTTACATAGTTCTCAGAGACAAATATTCCTTGATCATAAATGCACTAACACCACTTGCTTTCACTGGTACCACTGTTGCCACTAATAACAATAATGTCAACTAATAGAGACTACCTTATATACTTTATAACCTTCTTTTAACCCTCACTGCAACTATATAGGCAACTATTTTTATTTCATTATTGACCAGAATTTCTCCCTTTGTACATAGCACAGTTTCTTAATTTCTCCACTGTTCCCTTTTATACACAGAAATCTGTGGTGCCCTTGCTTAGTGGCAGGGCAATTGCTGAAAACCTTGTTTTGCAAAGAGAAGCATCTTCTGGAAGAATACAGTGTGATAGATGTTGAAATTGGGAACTGCCATGAGTTAATGGATCATGCTGTGTTTGGACAAGGCTGAGTTACCCTGCACCATCATTGAATATTTATAATCTCTTGCTGCAGTCCTGTGAGTGTGTTTGGCACCTCAAGACACATCTGTGTGCAATTTGGGGGAAAATAACCTTAAGTAGAAACAGTCCCTTTTCATCTTTGTCTTTCTATAATTCTCACTTGGCACTTAACACACTGTGATTTGGAACTAAATTAATTGCCTACATAAGGTCATATGCTATGAGAGTATCTGACCCATGGAGTTCAGGGACCAGGTCTTACATAGAAGCTATTACAAACACCTCTTATATAAAAAATGCTCAACAGAAGTTTCTCAAATAATGGTATTTAAAATATTGCCCTATGAATTTTCTAATTTTCAACTGAAAAGTATTCTATAGATCACTATTAAATAAGCAAATATGTTTGAACCCAGGACCTTGTGTTTCCTAAGTATGTGTTCTATCACTGTGCTCTGCCTCTAAACCTTATATGTGTTTCTTTGAGCATAACGCATTGCTGATACATATCGCAGATGAATTGATGTAATGTAGAAACCAATCCTCAGTACCTTTCTTACTGTTCAGTGTTTGGTCACTGTTGGGGAAGTCATTTCATAGCTACAAATTTCTGAATTTAAATTTCTAAAAGTCTGAATTATAGAAAATGTAGAATTATGCTTCACATCAGTATAATGTAGGACAGTGTTCCTTTGTATCATTAATGCCACAAAATAACTGTGATGTTAGTGGGGAAAATCATGCCTTGGAAAGAAGTGCTTAAGTGTGAATTTATCATGTGGCTTCATATATATATATATATATATATATATATATATATGAATGATTTATTTATTTAATTTGTTTGGTGTGTGTGTGTGTGTGTGTGTGTGTGTGTGTGTGTGCGCGCGTGTGTGTGTGTGCATGTGTGTGTATCAGAGGGAACTGTGTGCATCCCTGGATTGTTTTACCTCCTTTTTGCTTTGCTCTGGGGTTTCTCATGTTCTGCCTTCCAGGGTTGGAAGTGTAGACTCCTGTCATTTCCATGAGGCAAGGCTTGCTTAACCCCTGAGTCATTTCTGGAGCCTCTATGTATGATTGTTCAGAAGTTGACTGGGAAGATATGAATGATTCCTATACATGTACGTGTACATGTTCACCTTCTGTCTCTCCCTCCCTCCCTCCCTCCCTCCCTCCCTCCCTCCCTCCCTCCCTCCCTCCCTCCTTCCTTCTTTCCTTCCTTCTTTCCCTATTCTCTCTCTTTCTCTTGGATAGGTGAATTTTATAGTTCTTTTCACCCTAAAAGAAAATATGTTTCTAACCAATCAATCCATTGGATTTAGAACCAATGTCACTCAAGAGGATCAAAAAGAAACTCCTCATGAAATTTTCTTTCCATGGGTTAAAATGCTGATGATTTGTAGGAAAATACACACAGAGCATTTTGCACATGAAAATTAAAGTGATAAATGTTTAACAGAAAAATAGGACTGAGAATACAACCAACCTAGGGGAAGTCAGGCCAGCTGCCACTGTCCTTCCTTCCCTTGGGTACCTGTTTTCTTCTGTCTGGAGTTACAGTCCTAACACTAGTGAAAGCACCAGCTGCTGTAAATGATTCACTTTCAGGCTAACCCAAGCACAAAGCACAAAGCAATTCCTGAAGGGCACAGAAAGCCTCAGTTACCTGCTGTTTCTCTGTCAGCCGAGGTCAGCTCTCCATTGATCCCGTTCTCTTTGGTATCTGAATAGGCGCCCTGTGACCCGTGCTCCCCAAAGGCGCCTTCCTCCTCCTCTCTGTACGGGAATCCATTGGCGCTGCGGACCAGCCCTTCTGCTCCACTCTGGTCCTTCATTTCTGGTGGATGTGGGTGTGCAGCTGCCTCCGTCAGAGAGGCTGACGTCCAGTGAGGCGCCTTAGCTTCATCTTTCCGATCATCTGCCATCCTTCAAAGTTCTGTAAATGGAAGAAGAGAAAATGGTTGCTTTCACTGTGGGGAAGTATCCTGATGTGCTCTGATGGTATTAGAATCAAAACAGGGGAGCAATGAGGCCAATTCAGTGGTTTGTTCTCTCAAAGACATGATAAAAAATACTAACAGAGAGCCATTATTAACATGGACTGTCTTTCCATCAACGTTTTTTCAGACTGCTTCTGGAATATTTGTTCTTTGAATATAGACCCATGCAATTACATGTGCATATGGGTACATTCACACACGCATGCACATGCACACACACCCCTTAAAAACAACATCAAAACTTGGCTTTTATAGACACATCTCAAACCAACTTTATTGACATATGGTCTTGAAAGTTGCCTATTTGTTAGTCAAGGAATACTTCTATACTGGTGAAAGCTGCCATATGAAAAACGCTAGGTAGAAAAAGGTAGGAAGAGGAATGGCAGAAGGAACATATTAGACAATTGATTTGCTCAATTTTCATTGGAACTTTGAAAAGAAAATGATCAATATTTTGGGCCCAAAAGTATTCACTCAAACCAAGATAGATATGCTTTCTTGACTACTGTGAATTAAATGGAAGGTGGGTTATCTGCTAATTTTTCCAACAGATTTTCTTTAGCCTATGCTTCACCTTATGACATCATTTCAATACTAAGCCAAATAAGATATAAAAGTTAAATTATTGACATGTATGAAGAAGTTACACATTAAAGCATAGGACAGATTCACTATGGAGGTGTTTGAACATTAGGTAAGTGGCAGATATTGTAAAATCTTTTTATATGGAGGCTACTGAGTTTGGATATGTAATGACTCAATTTGGAAAGCATTGCCAATCATGTAATCTTACTGATGATTTATTACCTACGGTAGAGATGGCAACACATATAACTAACTATCTCTGGTGAAAACTAACAACACATCCTTTAAAAAAAAAAGAAGAGTAACTAAAGCAAAGATTTCCATAGCACATAAACATGTGTTAACACAAACATTTTTATTGCCAACTAATTAATAAAAAACTAACCTGGTATAGAATAAGATTTCAATCAGATTTCTAAGAAACATCTATTTCTTTCTGAATTTCAGTTCAATTCTTGCTTCTTGTCCATACCAAGAAGAGCTAGATGAATCTGTTTATTTAAATTAATTTATTTATACAGCAAATCTCTCCAAAAATTGTTTCCTGAATGACTGACTACTCTGCACATAACTCTCATTTTAACATTTGACCAAGTTTTCAAACTCCCATTCCTATGTTGACTCTTAAACAACAATCTTCATAGGAGATTTCAGTATTGAATTGGTGCTGCTCTGATAAAGTTTAGTTGACAGGAGCTATAATGGAAAAAAAAGACTTGTTGCTCTAGGGGAAAATGTTGCTTTCATCAAAGGAGGCATTGCTTGACCACACTCACTTATATTTATAACTGACTATTAAAATACCAATTCATAGTATGGTAAATTTCACTTAAGATGTCTACTGAAAATTTTGGGTCACATTTTCCACTATTTAAAATGATAACTACAACATTGTTAAAACTCAATACAGTCACATTTCTTCTTCTTAATTTAATTTCATTTTTCCTTGAATTTCTTTATCTGAAATCTCTATGAATGTAGAAATTAAAGAATAAAGAGTCAGAGGCAAATCTTCTCTCAATTTTTAGAAAGAACCTAGTGAGAAATGGTGGTATTCTGCTCAAGCTGTGTAAGAGGAAAGTCTCCCCTCTTTGATTTGCTATGGCATAGCTCCTCACTGCTCCTAACTGCCAAGGAACTGGGCACCTGCTCCTAATCCTGGCTTCACAAAGCATTTAAGAAGGCCCCAACTCTTCTCCCTTTCCCCCAATAAAAGCCTCACAGAACAAGAGCAGGGGAATCCAAATTGGAAATATCGACTCACAGTTCATTACCTATTTCAGGGAAAGTCTCAGCTGTTAGAAGAAAACGCAATGCCTATGCCTATGTGAATGGGGATATGGTCATCTATAATTTGGAATACTGAAAACTAAATCTAAGAAGTTCAAATTTAGATTTTTTATTATGAAGAGATAATCCCCTTGACTTTAACATATGACTAACACTACATGTTTCAAGGCCTATTATTTTAAATAACAATCTGTTGGACCCACCCAGGATTTGCCCCAGGGCATGGCCATGCACATGGGACTAAAGATGGCACTGAGAGCTAGTGTCCTGGGCGTAATCCTGATCACATTACAGAGAGTCCTAATTAGCTTTCAGATATTGACCTGCCTTCTGTGCTGAGTGACATTGGACTTGACCTGTGGTACCTGAAGGATGTGTTGACCTTTGACACAATTGGGTGCCCATTTGGCGCCTTGTGGTCTTTTGTCTATATAAGCTGTTTTGTTCCCCCCCCCCATAAACTAAGATTTGCTCTGACAAACTCCTGGTCTGTGGCTGAGTCTCTAGGGAATTGAGGCAGAGGTGGGGACGGCGGGACTTACTTTACTCTGTTATCACAGCGGGCTGCGCAATCGTGTGAATGAGTGCGTGAGTGGGTAGAGACACGCCATGCCGTGGATGTTGGACTCTACAACAATCTATTTGTTGGAATGAAAGATAATAGATTTTACAACACCAAAAACATTAGATACAGACCTGAGCAGTTAACTTCAATCTTTGCTCTCATTAGCTATTAATTTCTTCCTAATAGTTGGTGTTATTTTAAGGAAGGGCTTCATTTTTCATGAAAAACTAAACTTTCATGAAAAACTAAACTTTTGGCCTTTAAATTTATGGTTTTTTGCCTGTATAAGCCATATCTGATTCTTCTAATGTTTATGACAAAAACATGAATGTCACTATTCAAATGTCTGGATCACTGATTCATTTCACTGATGTATGAATAAGATTCTTTCATGTTTGTTGATCTTCCATTAATTTTGATTCCAGAAATATATGGCAAATCATAAAAATGTGTATCATTGCTATCTACTACTAATTGAAGATTTCACCTATAACATCTCACAGCCATATCATAAAACTATAACCAGGTTGAAACACTCTTCATGAAAATTAAATTTCAAGTAGAAAATATTATATATGGATTATGTGCATGCTTAATATCACAGGGTAAAAATGTGTATTTTCCCTGATATTGGCTAAAAGGTTTTAGTATCATTAATTATAGGCTTTATAAGTAGTCAAAATATCTTAATTACAGTTAAACATATATCAAACACAGAGAAAAACCAATGGAAGGAATATAAGGAATAGCAAAAAGATCAGAAGAAAGAATGCAAAGAAACAGCTCAATGTAAAACATGTACACCATAAAAAAATTCAAAGCATGACTGTAAGGTACATATATCCTAATTTCAAATTACTTAGAAGTTTTTTGTGTCTAACATACTAGTTGATGTACACTCTTGGAAATTCTATAGCTTATGAGGAGATCAGTCCATCATTACTACTATTATTATTACTTCTATTATAGTAAGATTTTCTTATTTTTAATGTATCTTTAAACATTTCCTAGGCCCAAAATAATCATGTTCTACGGTTTAAAACTCGGGGATCTTATTTTAGCATCTGCCTGGGTACTTCAGAGAATTCAAGTATTTGTGTTTGAAATAAAAAATTTGGACTTGCCCACAAGCAGCCCAAATGTCTTTCTCAAATAGTAAAGCCACTATTCGAACACTTCATTTTGTGATGATTGTCTGCACCCTAAAAAATTATTCAATGAAATAATTTATATAAAAATTAGGAAGACAATAGGATCACATATATTTTGCTTATTTTTGATAAATCTTAAGTTAACAGGTTCTGCTATTAAGTTTCACCTTAATTGTCTAGTATTGACCTTATCCTAAGCCTTGGGTACTGGCTGATTTATATAATTTACTTGTAACATTTATCAAATCATTTCTGAAATACCACAGGATGTACCTTATAATTAAGTAACAATGGTACATAGTGCCTTCTGATATTTTACTTTGGGATGTGTTTTTATTTTAAATTTGAGAAAGCCACATTTTATTTAGTGTACAAAAACTCTTATCCATGTCTCTAATGTGTATCAAATATAAAGTAGCCTCAATGTTTTCTATGGAAAAGGCTCACATAAAACTTTAATATTTTAGAGTGCTCAGCTATATTATAGAAAAATACGACTTCTAGAATAACACTTAGTTTTTTAAAAATGTTATTTTTTATTCATATTTTTTCATTACATTTTATCAAAGAATAAATATAAAAATGAAATAATATGAATAAATATAAAATTTACTATTTAATTAAGAAAATAATGATATCTCTTTAATAAAAACATTTCTAAGAGGCAAATGATAACTTTAAAATAACAAGTGAATTATATGGATGGTAGTCAACTAATACATTTTTGCTTCTTTTCTATAGGGATAATATTAAAACATTAGGCATTAACTAGTTTACACAGAAGCATTTTTTCCTGTTTATTTATCATTAGATTGTATGAATATTTCATATAAAAAGATAGTCTATGCACATTGATGTTTTCTGTTCTTTTTTTTATTTATTCAATTGTGCATGTGTGCATATGTATGTGCATGTGTGTGTGTGTGTGTGTGTGTGTGTGTGTGTGTGTGTGTGTAGAACCATGGATGAATTCAGGAACTACCATGGACGCCTCCACCTCCTCCTTGTTTACTCTGCCCCGGGATTCACAGGCTCTGCCCTACCAGGACCAGAAGCGCAGGCCGCCCCGCTTCCGCCCGGCGTCTATACGTGGCGTCTATACGTGGGATCTGGGATCCGAACTCAGGACCTTCTGCCTGCAAGGCAGAGGCTTAACCCTTGAGCCACCTCTCCAGCCCTGTTTTCTGTTCTTTAGAGCAAGTAGAAAATAGATATTTGTTTGAGTATATCAAGAAATAGTTCTTGGGTACATTCTGCCTCTGGGTTTGTGAAAACAGTGAAAAGATGTACAGGTGTTACATTCACTCTATTATTTAAGAAGAAGAAAATTCCCCAGACAGTTCTGACATCTTTCTGAGTTGCTGATACATTTGCTTGCTCTATGCAAATCCAAGGCTATGATATATAGCTTACATAAAAGAAGTTCACTTTTTAAGTTTTCTAACTACTTCAAAGTTTGGAAATTTCCTAGTCTGAAAAAAGATATTCAAAAGTAAAATATATAAAAACAAAATGTGACAGGGCTATAAAAGGTCAGTGAATAATGATATAATGGGTTTCAAATGTTCATCGAATGTTGAATAAATTAGTAATCAACTTCCTACTTCAAGGCAAACACAGGGAGAAAGGTTCCATTGATTATAGGTGTTTGACCAACATTACATAAACGGATAAACAGAGAATAGTTTTCAACTCAGTCCTCAGAGTTGTCCAGCATGGACATAAAAAACAACGCCAAGAAGAACAAATAGATCAAAACAAGACCTAGTAGACAGAATGAGAGCATATGTGGTTAGAAATGCTTCTGTGGGGCTGGAGAGGTGGCTTAGGGGTTAAGCCTCCGCCTTGCAGGTGGAAGGTCCTGAGTTTGGATCCCAGATCCCACGTATAGACGCCAGGCGGAAGCGGGGGCTGCCTACGCTTCTGGTCCTGGTAGGGCGGAGCCTGTGAATCCCAGGGCAGGAGGAGGTGGAGGCGTCCATGGTGGTTCGCGAATTCGTCCGTGGTTCTACACATACACACACACACACACACACACACAGACGCGTGCGCACATACACACGCATATGCACACAGTTGAATAAATAATAATAATAATAAAAAAAGAAATGCTTTTGTGATAAACTATTTCATCATATCTCTGAAGACTCTTAAATATCAGAAAAATGAAATGCTCTTTAGGTATTAACCGTTCCAATGTATCCTAAAGTATTTTCAATGCAGTACAAGTGATAAATCAGACTTTCTAAGTTTTTAAATTAGTATTTCGACAGGTAACTGATAAATTTTTTTTTTTTTTAGACAAGTGTGCTGCATGGGACTTAGGAAAGAGCAGATGTAACAGAAATGTACACATGAAACCACCACAGAGTAATGCCAGCAGGTCACATGACTATTCTTTTGGGTTTTTTTTGGTGAGGTTTCGCCATTTAGTGTACACATAAAAAATACATTCCTGTCATAGTTATGCACAAGTGTCAACTTGACAGTTGAGGATTTGAGCTCTGGACACATTTGTAGAGAATTAGTGGTTGAGTTAAGCACAGAGCAAACCTGTAGGAGATTGTTTGGCTGATGGGGAAGGCCCAGCCCTTGGTGGGTAGGACTAGGGCCTAGAATAAACTGCAGAATGCTGGTTGAGGGAATCAGCATCCTTGTGTACACTTGGCCAGATATTCCAATCTGGCAAGTAAGGATCGTTTCTTTCTCAGCCATCATGTAGAGTTGGTGTTGCCAGTTCCTTCGTTCCTGGTGTTGGTGTGGGTTCTCCTGTCAATCTGGATTGAAAACTGTAACCAGACAATTATAAGAGAAAATAAACCCTTTGTTCCCTTATGCCATTTAATAATGATTTATTGGCAACCATACAGGCTAATTACTACAATTCCAAATGTAAGGATCCATATTGCTTATTATTGTTCTGGAAACTAGTATAATACTTTTATTACATGAACTATTTTATTTAAATTACTGAGTGCAATGGAGGAATTCTAAGTGTTAGTATAATCTAGTGATTATATATATTTGGTGCACCCATTTAAAATTTTACATTTTCTGTGTTTAACAAAGCTGCAAGACATCAGTGAAAAAAATCTGTTCTATTGATGCACAAAAAAAGTTATGACAAATTAAAGTTCACTTGTACCATATCACAGACAGATGATTTCTCTCTTCCCTTTCTCTTGTTGCTCCTTCAGCAGAAGCTGAGTGTTTCACTTCCTTTTCCTTTCTACAGCGTCAATCATGAGACAGATACTTTTATTCTACCTTGTAGTGAATAAGGTAGTTTTTTTTATATTTGCTTTCAATTAAAAGAGGTAATGAATGTCTTACTGAAGCATTATACCTTATTAGTCCTTATCTGTGATGAAGAAAACTGATAAGTGTTGTAAAAACATCAGCTATTGACATATTCAAATTTTTTTCAGAAAGTTGATTTTGGCCTGCTACTGGCCTGCTACTTGACATTCATTAATCATTTGTGCCATAAATATAGTTGCTCAAGTTTCTTTAGTAGATAATTTGAAAATGAATTCAGGGTAATATCCAGGTGTGTATGTGGAAAGTAATTCTGAACTCGTAAAGTCCTCAAAGCAAGTAAATGATTCAATGTCTAGATAATCCCAATGTATTTACTAAAAGTGTTATGAAGTAGAATCTTTCTCTTGAAATTCCCTGAATATTTTTCATTGGATTAAATATCTAAAAGATGATAAACCCAAAAATAGTTTTCACATACAGTTAGTGTAAAGCAGCATTAAGTTCTGTTGAAAAACTGGTCAAAGGAAAAGGCTGGAGAGTTTAGAGGAAAATTACACTGTGTATCAGACAGGCAGGTTTCCAGATTTATCATGAATTTGGCACAGATAGTTCTAGAATGTTTTCTATGCTATGTTCTCTCTATCATCATGCAACATACAAGTTCAATAAAAATGTGTTATGTAGTTTTATGTGGCTGAATGTCTAAAGAGGAACAAAAGAGTCAAATGATCAATTATATAACAGGATTACACACATGAATATTGATTCTCTTTCCATGCAGACTCAATTCAATGTTGCCTTGTATTATTCTAATGCTATAAAGAGAAACTTGTGTTTGTTCAAAGCAGTACCAAAATTCTGTATGGTATACATGTCCTTGCTAATAATGCTTGGGAGTTCTAATATTTGTATTTTTTGATAAAACTACGCACAACCCTGAATCAGTACTCTTTGTCTTTTATGTAGAACTATGGAAAAGGTTCGGGGATGATTTGAAAAAGTTATGTGGAGAATCCAGATATGTGTCTCATATCTTCTGTTTTTTTTCAGGATAATGAGAGAAGACTTCTTTATATTATCAAAATGACTCATTCTTTATCACACTCCATCACTAATTATCAATTAGTGAGAAGAAAGTGGTGGGCACAGAAGACATTATCTCTCATGATGATGGACATGGAATGTAAAACATGTCAGTGGGAGGTTATTGTTAGACCTAAGTAATATAATTAAGCCTAATTCCAGGTAAGTTGGAAGTGCTCCTCCACAAATGCTACCTTATCATCCAATGTAACTTGTAATTCCAAATAGAATAAGGATTATTTTACAGTGACTTTGGGATTCGACCTAAATTTTATATCTGTATTTTATTTCTAGGCTGCTTTTTGTATTTTATAGACAGAAGATACCTCATATGCCTACCAGAAGTGCATAACATTTTGAATGCTCTAGTATAGGACTTTAGCTCTATTAATGATATTAATTTAAAGACCTGCATTGAGGTACTAGAGAAGTGGTAGAACAAGCAACAGATCTCTAACCAAAAAGTTAAGGTTGGATCATGGTTCTACAACTTACTAAATACATAAGCCTGCATATGCTATGACACCTGAGGTTAGTTTCATTGTTATGCAATTAATCTAACTACTGAATCAATGAATAAATAATTTAACTCCTACATTAATACTGTTCTTTAAACATGTAAGTTGAAATTCAAGCAGAATAATTCACGTGGTATTTTTCTAAAATAAGCATTCCTTTAATCATCAGGATACAAAGTTTAAGAAGGAAATTATAATTTAGACTTTGACAATGGATGAATTTATTTGAAAGGTTTCCAGCTTCAAATATGATCCAAGGACTATCAGACTTTACTTAGTATATATAACATAACAAAATATTGCAAAAAAAAACTCCTTTGGTACAAATCTGAGGCAAGTTGTAAAGAATATCAAATATTTCAAAGGACATTTAGATTGTGAGTGTTATATCAACATGGAATGAGAAGGCTAACGTTCTAGAATCCTGAAATCTCCATGACAAAAGCACTGGCTGGATTCCCAACATAACTACAATCTAAAAGTAATGAACAGTACCTGAGGATAAGATGCATAAGACACTTCCTTCCAGGAGGATCTAAGAAGTTATGACTCACATGAACTTGAAGAACACACTATTCATTATAGAATAAGATCCTACAACTAAAAACAACAGCAATAACAAATCTTCAAAGTTGGAGAACAAAATGCAGGGTGAAAATAAAGGATACAAACCTGAAATTTGAGAATGTATTAAAACAGAAATTCCAAAGCTAAAAACCTTGTAGTTTCTCTTAAATCTGACCTGCTTTTGGCAGGAGGGAAGACGAAGATCTGAAGAACTGTAACAAGATGCCACTTGTTCTATGTCCTGCTCTCCTTAGCAATACAATTCTCCCTCTAAAACACAAGCCACATGACTGAATCTTGGCCTTCAACATATTCAGAATAAAAACAAATCTTAAATCTAGTGGGTAAGAACAGTAAGAACAGTCAAAGCATTTGTTGTTTGCATTTCTTTGAAATTCATCGCTCCTTGTAGGTAAAAGCTGAATGGGCACTCTGTCATGAACATTGTAATATCACTCTGGCTTCCATTGACAAGACACTGAATGGCATGCTATTCAGATAATGTCTAATAATCAGAGTATGAATCTTAACTAACCAATTAGTTATTTTAAACTATCTCCAAAACATTACATGAAGCAAAAGTTTCAGCGTATTAAGGAATAGCAAACAATCAGGGAAGAAGAAAATTGTATACAGCTCTTATGTTGAAAAAAGTCACAAGTAAACCAACAATAATATAAACATACAGTGCTATTAGTTGGGCTTTTCTTGGAGAAGTGCTAGGTTACAAATTATTTTAATGAGATCATGTGGAAGGTTTCATTTAATTTTTAAAATTTTTTATCAATTCTTTTATTATACTTTCTAGTATTTAATTTGATAAACATTTGTTGCTTACTAGCTTCATTAAGCACTAGGAATATGATGATGATGATGATGATGATGATGATGAAGATAAAAACTATAGGCACTAAATTATGCAGTATATTGAGGAAGACAGATGTGTTTGGAAACTGTAACAATAAATTCAATTGAATAGGAAACAAGGTTTACAAGACCATAAGTCTCCCACATCATTCTTAATGAAAAAGCAAAGATGCATTGATGCATAATATTCCTATTATATGCACATATATTTAGTGGCTTTTGAAAAGCACTAAACTTCTAGAAAGATAAAATATTAAGATTCCCTTCCCTGGCTGGCAAACTCATCTTCCCTCCTGCCACCATCAGAATCCATCTTTTTCAACCAATGTGACTGAAGTCCAGAGACATTCCAAGAATCCTCCAGCCTTCAGCACCAGATTGGGACTGCTGAGATATTTGACTTCTGGACTGGCCAGCTATTGTTGGGCTACCTAGACCTTATCTTGTAAGCCAATCCAATAAATTCCCTGTTATATAAAAAGAAAAAGTATCAGCAATGTAAAAGTAAAGTACAAGTTTCATAAAACAGCAAATTCTTTTCTTTTTCTTTTCTTTTTGGATTTTGTGTAGGCTGTGTGTTACATTGTACTGTGCTTGCTTGCTGGCTGAAAGTTTTGATTCACAGGAATTCTGAGCTAAGTTGAAAGTCCCCTTGTTCCTAACTTCAATGAGCTGGACAGAAAGGAAGCACACAGAATCCTTATCATTTGGAATTCCCTCACAACTGAGGGTGGATCCAATTGGGTCAGCCTTCACACACAGTTTGAGTCATCTCTTTGAACAGACAAGTTTTTGTACCTTGCAGGGAATTCTAGAAACAAGGTCAATTTTCATGGTTGGCTCCTTGCCTGCCACTGGAGGGAGAGGATTTGACATAAAATCACTAAATTCTCCAGACCTGAAATGTTAATAAGATGGTTAAAACATATTCAAGTGAACAAATACCCACTCTAACTGATTTCCTCAAGTGCCTATCTTACACATAAGTTTCTCAATGTAAGTACAGGCAGAGCTGTGGTAATATTGCTCTGTGGGCTCATAGGCAAAGAGCATCTAATATGAAAACAGACAAATAGGATCAGCCCACAAACAAGTAAGAGATGACTTGGGAGTTGTGAACACAGTGCAGGGGTAAGTGCTTGTCTAGGCAAGCCCAAAGCTCTGGGTTCAATAGCTATCACTGTAAATAAAAACAAAATAGAGTCACATAAAATAATAAAATAAAAAAATTAAAATGAAACATTTCTGAAAAGCAACAAGAACTGTAGCAAAACAGTAAGTTCTTTTAACACACTCATGGTATGTGTATTTGTGTTTTTTTTTTAACACACTCATGGACTTATTTTCAACTAAGGCCAACCCAGGCTCACATTTTGTCACAGCTGATGCAACGATAAAGGAGAGAAACTTTATGTTTTTACTGACAAGAGGAAGTTGGGAGAAGTGACCTGTGAGGCTGCTGAGATTCCTCTGGGCAGGTTATAGAAATGAATGGCCTTAGAATCCTTGAACAGGAAAGACAAGAAGGGCCACTGGGGACCCACTACTCCTTCTTTTCTAAAATTTCAGATGAAGTACAAGCAGCAGAAGGTGGCAACAACAAACCTATTTTCAAAACTGCCCTGGAAAGTTGATTTGCAGGAGTCTGTTTGAGCTTTAGTTTGATGTTCTGTAATTTTTAGACTTCCAATGTACACATCCAAGAATTTGCTGCATAAATGCCATCGAAGCAGGCACAGACTTCAATGCTCTCTTGTGTACACACACACACACACACACACACACACACACACACACACACATTCACACTCACAAGTACACACATACATGCATACATGCACCATAAAAAGAAACACTGGAGATTAAGAAAAGGCACATTGGCAATAGGCAAGTATGTTGACTAGTTCTAAATTTTGTATGTGCATGCCTGTGTATGTGTGTATGTGCATGTATGTAGAAGTGAGAGGTTAACATTCAGTGTCATCCTTTATTGCTTCTCCATTTTATTTTCTGAGACAGGATCTCTCACAAAATTAGGAGCTTATTGATTTGCGAGACTGGATGGTTCAAGAGTCGTGAGAATTCTTGTACCTCTGCTTCTCCAGGGTTTCTGAACTCAGGCCTTCATGCTTGTGTGGCAAGCACTTTAAAGACTGAGTCATCTCTCTAGCCCCCAAATGTTCTTTATTTTAAAGGCTTTATTGAAGAAGTAACTTCATGAGAGATTCAATATGGAATTAAGTTTCTATACAAAAAGTTGGAAGAAGAATGCTCCACAAGAAGAGGAGAGTGCTACAGGTATAAAGACTCTAAATAGGAATAAATTGGTGTATTTGTGTGGGTTGCTTAAGAAAACATGTTATGAGAAGTACATACCATAAAATTTAATCAAGAGCTTGGATTTATCATAAGTGTGATGGGGAGTCTTTGCAGGATTTTAGGCAGAGTGGTATGGTAACTCTAAAAGATCTCATGACTGATATGTGGAAAGAGGATATAGTGTGAGAAAGACATAAACCATGAGTTTGGTTTGGGTTCTCTTGCTGTTGTCCCCTGAGGTGGGAAAACTCATGATGGCAACTCTGATGACAGGATGCTAAGAAAAAGTTAAGAGAAGGTGGATTCTGTGTGAGACCCAATAGTAGCAGGACAGGTTTCCCATGATTTCAACTATAGTCCAAGAATAAAGTTAGAAGAGTTTTCCTGCATATCCCCAAGTACAACCCTTTTATACTATACAATATAATTAATTACTCAGTTCTACCATAAGAAACTTATATTAAAAACTCATTTGCATATTCTCTACAATGCTTCATTGAAAAATTCCCTAGAGTTTGTGTTCTGGTCTTATAACACCTTGAAAGTGTCTATTTCAATGACCAATTCAGGCATGTGAATAATAGAATATTATCTAGCTATGTGTTTGTCTATTATATATTGCTGTGTTTTAAAAATTCATCTTGCTTTCATGAAAATTCCCTTTAAAATTCTTAGGATCTAAAAGTAAAAAAAACAAAACAAAACAAAAAAACACTGTAATTGCAAACACTGTCCAAAAGAAGTAGGCATATAAATTTCAATAAGATTTACCTAAACTACTTCCCAGTGGCAAGAATCCACTAGAGCCCCAGTAGGGTGTCACTTCGATTGCTTGGCTCTTTGTTCTTTATTCAGGATTGGTTAGCACTGGATCTTGCCTAATACTCTGTTTACAATGGGCTTCAATGACTCAAGCTTTGGCACCCCCTCACTAAAGTATTTGCTTTAGTGAATTCCTAATTCTCTTACAGAGACTGCAACTGTCTCTGAATCAAACTGCCTTCTGTAGCAATTACTGAACACATGGCACAACTAAGATCTCTGACATTCATTGAGAAATAGTGCAAGTGGATGAGAAAATAAAAAAAATCCACAGGTAATGATCAGGGTTAGATAGGTTTTTATGCTTTTTAGGGGGTACACCCAGAAGTAATCATCCTCCACATTCAATGATGTGTATTTTCTTTTCACTTTCATATGTTCAGATGCACCAAATCTTCTCTCCTCATCTAATGGCTATGTCTCTTGGGAATTTCCTTATTTGAAATGGTCTCTCATGCTGTGAGAATGCCACTAAATTTCTCAAAGGGAAAGGAATTTTAACTTCAAGGAGGAAACCGATGATTACACTCTCTGACTACAATGCAGTTATTCACAGAAATCCAAATATGGCATGGTCACAGGGAAGTAAAACTCTGTAATGACACTTGTTAGCAAATAAATTGACTTTGCAGAATGCTGAGCTGTTAGAGTAATACTCATTCAATACTGTGGCACAATATTCCATTCTAGTAATATAGATACACAGCTAGACTGCATATCAATGGAAATACCTACTATTATCCAAACAAATGTTGTTGGTTAGATAAACATAGTATATGATGGGAAGACTTAATGTGATTGAGAGTTGATCAAATGTCATAGTTAAACAATTTATTTCAAAGTATCAAATAGTGCTTCCCCCTCTCAATGTTCTACCTTTATTCTACTTTTCCTTAAAAGACAATCCTTTAGTTCAAAATGTTTACATTTGAACATTTCAATTCATGTTGTTAACAATGAATTTTAGGTGATTATTCAAAGTATAAAGCTATTTGTGCCACAATAAGGTCTTTAAAATATGCTCATGAAATAATTCTATTAGAAAATATTTGTTGAAGCAAACCTACAGTATTGGGAGGCATCAGAGTTTGTTAGTCATTAATATTTTGGAAACACTATTTTTATAAATAAGGATTTTTAAAAAAATACTTATTTGTAGACTACTGTAAAGATTGATTCTGATAAGTAACATATCTCATGATATATCATAATATGGGATTAATAATTCAATTTTACTTCTATGGTGTGACTGACATCAATTTTTGTCATAATTTAAGCTATCTGATTCATGCATGCAAATATATTTATGTGTAGATATGTTTCTCTTCATAATCATATTAATTCAAGCTTCAGTTTATTCAAACTTCTTTACCTTGGGCATGAAAGCTAACCACATCTCCTTGCAGTTAGTTGTGTCCTGACTAAGCAAAAGTCACATGAGCAGAAGTACTGTGTAACTTCCAGGCCTATTTGGATCCATTCATCTGCCATGCTCTCCACTTTAGACTCTGCCCTTCTGCCATTTGGATACAGACGATGATGAAGCAAAGCAGTGGAAAGATCCTGGATACTTCATGGGATGTGAAATGACCTAGCCCAACCAGTATTGTTGAGTGAGCCCCAAACCGATTTATAACACATTTTCAGATCTTACAGAAATTAGCTAATTGTAACTATGAAGAATATACTCTGATCGAAGAAATATGAGTTGCAAGTTTTTGTTTTTGAGATAATGTATCACACAGTGCAGGGTGAACTTGAACTCAGTGTGGAGCTGAGGATGACTTTGAACTTCTGATGACCCTGCCTGCCCCTTGCAAGTGCTGGGCTCACAGGTAAGTACCACTATGTCCACAAAATGCATTTGTAAAAGGATGGAAGCAGTAGAAATAACAGAATCAAATGAGATACACTGAAATGACTGTCCCCAAGTTACTCCTGAACAGCAAGTCCCAACTGCAACTAGGAGAGCCTGTGGGTGTTGGAGTGGGAGAGCAAGAGAGTAACGAGGAGGAACTGGCATTTCTCTGTTTTGTGTTCCTCGGGTGCTTCTGGTGCACAGATGGCCCTTCCCATGGGGAAGTCCTCTAACATCTGCCTTCTGACCACAGAGAGGCTTGAACATGGAATCACTTTCCAAGGAGGTCAGCACAGTCGGACATTTTCTGAGGACAGGATGAAGAACCTGCAGGCAGAAGCCTTCACGTACATCCATTGTCATGTCATGTTATATCTGTTCTCACTATTGTCACTTTAGATGGATCTCAGCTTTATTCTGATTGATTTGTTTGATCTGTCACTTATATTTTCATGCTTTCTCCAAAGCCTCTGTTATAAATAAATAGTGTCATAATACCAAACAACATCTCTCTTAATTTTTGAGTAGGAGCACAAATACATGTAAAGCCCACTCTCATATACAAAACAGTATCAAACAGACACAGAGACAAAATGATAATAACGCAATATCCACCACTATAATATCAGTTTTATAATCTACTACCTCAGGGCGATAGCTCATTTTTCCATCATGTATTTCATTCATTTATTGATTACCCACACTCTTTTCAACCTTTTGTTACTCGGTAACAACAATAATTTTAAATATTTTTTACTTTTGGTGCAACAATATCCTTTGAAACTCACAACTGTGGAAGAGATGAAACTTGTCTTTGAGAATTCCATTCACCAAGCCAGGTAGAAGGATTACTAAACTGTCTAAAATGATTTACCTATAGTCTAGAGACATATATAAAAGCTAACTCTCATCACCCAGAGGTAAAATTAATACTAACTTTGGGGACTTTAGAGAAAATGATTGACAGAAGACAGAAGCTTAGATCTACCAACACATAGAAGATTTTAGGAGGCAGGCAGAGGGAATCTGGATATTGAGATAAGTGTAGCAGAATTAGTAAAGGAAATAAGATACAAGATTCAGATGAATAAGCAATACGTGATCTGCTGTGCTTAAAAGGAAGGATAGGTAATGGAGTAGGAGGAAGGGATTGGAAATGGTTTAGAAATAGCTACTGGGAGTTCTGTTTGGGTGGAACTTGAATAAATTTAGGTCTTCATAATACAAGAAAATGTTAAGTGGAAAAAAGAACATTCACAATGACAGGGTGATAGCACAGTGGTGCATCTGCTAATAAGAACCAGGAATAAGAAAATAATCCAGGCCATTGTTCAGATCAGGCAATGTATCAGAGACTTGGGATGAGGGAGAAGAGTTGGGAAAAGGGGCTTAGCTTTTTGAGATAGCTTAGAACCTAGTGGCTGACCAAATGGAGGACTGAAAATGGAATAATGACCCCTAGCATCTTCTACAATGAATATATGCTAATCAAAAGTGAATTCTTTTATTTCTATTGTGATATCTTTGTAGATAATAATGGAGATACTTAAAACTTTTGGGACCAGGAAGAGGTCAGAGAGGTAGAGTTGGAGAGATGACTTAGCAGTTACTGAAGTTTCCATGTTCCTTGATAATCACTAGCTATTTATTAGGCATGCAGGAGAACATTTGTACTGTAAATGCTTTATTCTCCTTGACTTAACACATGCCTCTCTGTGGGAACATCTGTGGCTTGTGTTAAGCATGAGTCCTCCTGCTATACTGTGCTAATTCTGCTGTTCCTCTTATTCCCCTCCACACCAATATGCCCCTTGCATCCACTCTTCTCCACAGTTCTGTAGTCCTCACACATGAGTCTCCAGTCTACATTTCAGTTACTGACCACTAACCGTCCTTAGTTCCAATTTTTTTTTCCCTCAAAAGTTCTGGTCATCAGCACATGTTGAAGATGTAGATATTTGTTAGTGATATAAATGTTCAACTTTGTTTTTCTTCAGAATTAATTCTCTACATTGTTGCCATATAATCAAGCTTCATAAAGGAAAATTTCCTGTTCAGAGACATTCATTTTGAGACAGAGTTTCACTTTGTAGCTCATGACAATAGTTCATGGCAGTCCTCTTGTCTCCTAAATGCTTGACACAGGCATGAGCCACACATCCAATTAATGCACCTGCTTACTCAACAAATCCATATTGTGTAATAAGTGTGCAATAAGACTCCTCATTTTGGCTTTGTATTTCCTCCACTCCCTTATTCCAATTTACTCTTACTCAATCCAATCATCCTTCAATCTCACAAAATTTTACTGAAATGGACTCACTGTTTCTTTCCACCCATGCTGCAGTTTCCTGCATTTACTACTTCTTGTTTGGATTTCTCATACTCAATAATGCTGCCCACAATGTAGAAATTAAAGCATTTTAAATGAATAATTGAGATAATCTCTCCTTTCTTCATCACACAACTTTCCCCCTTTCTTTAAAAGACTGATTTAAGGAATTTATATAGCTCAGTGACAACATATGTGCTAAACAGCAATTATGCTAAAGTTGGCTTATAATCACTGAAAAATGTTTTATTGTTTTCATAGTGTGGAATGGGGGGTCATGGCCACTTACTGAGGATATACCTAGCTCATTAGGACAGTAGCTGGAGGGTCTGCTGACTGGCAAAGTTATTCTGTTTTGTTTTGTTTTGTTTTGTTTTAACCTTTACCTAGACAACTGTATGATCTCTTTCTTTTTTTTCCCACATTTTATTTTTTGCCTAATCATAGAAGCTCAGTAGGTCAAAGTTCCTCTTAACACACATTGTCCCTAACTAGAATTGGGTTTAACATATCCTAAACCCATAGTCACATTTTTTAAAAGTTTCATAGAAATGTGGAATTTGAAACCATATGTATTAAAATGTAAACACACATGTACATGTCTGCACACCTCCAACTAAGTGTGCTTGTCTCATCCAATATCGGGAGGACCAGATGAACACATCTTTCAAAGGGTCTTATTTTTTGCAGAAGAATGTGTCAGGCTAAATAAAGATGGAATGCCAACTTTGTAGTTAAAGCATTCCCTCAGACCACTTTAAGAGAGTCATTCCACTCTTCCCTTATTCTCTTGCTTTGTGGTTCCTATGAATTTTGAAAAGTTCTAATCCAGTGCCATGTGGAAAGGAGAGGAAATTAGTGCAGGATCTTAGATGTCTTCAATAGTATCAGAATACTTGCTTAGGTTATAGAAGATTCTTAATCAATACAACAATGAAGACAAGACGATTATCAATGAAAGGGGGTTTTGTAAAAAACAAGAGTAACGAACAAATAAACAATGAGAGATTTTAGTAACTTGGAGGAGTTGGTCATCATTATGATTTCATTTTACTGATCATTTCCCCTTTTATACAAAAGTGCAGAATCCTTGCAACCATGTATATTCCAATTAGCCTATTCCAGTGACAACAGCTTATTGTATAAAATGTTCAGTCACTAAAAATTGATGCACAAATAATGTATAAGCCTGGTACGAAGAAGCAGCAGGTTGGCAAGCTCGGCGTGAGCAAACAGCAGTAGGAAAATCTAGTATATATGTCAAAAATGTCAAAACAGAGTTACTAACAGTCATGTGGAAGCAAAGGAAATAAAGGGGAAGGAGACTGAAGGGCTCCAGAGGGTCTGGAGAATGGAAGCCTTGACTCATGCTCAGCTCTTGGCTCCAGACCCTCATGATGTCCACCTCCTTCCCAGCCTATGGATTACAAAGAATGCTATGGTCTAAATATAGATTGTGTCACCCAAGGATTTATATATTGAAGTGTGAGGCTTTAAAAAGTAGAAACTTAAATCTTTCCAAAGTTTTTATAAGGGGGGAGGGGTTTGGAGGTTATCAGGTGCAGCAGTCTTGACAGAATTACTGGTTATGAGAAGTGGAAGAGAGGAGAGATGATACACACGTGTGCTTCTCTGCTGTGTGTTGCCCATCCTGCCTCGCTGCACTGCTAGACACAGACCCTAACCTCAGACCACAACCATAAACCAAAAGAAACCTCTTTTCTTTATAGGTATTTTGCCAAAGTAACAAATATTCTAGGACAAGTTGCCCCAGGAAACTGTATAACAATCTTAGTTTTTCCAGTTTAAACAAACATAGATTTCTGTTCATTTCAACCCAGGCTCCAAATTGATGGAGACAAGGTTACTGCTAATGGCTACAGTCATGGTTAGTCTGGTGAATCTGAGCTGTCAATATGAATCACCTGTGAGAGAAGCTGCTGGGCATCCCTCTGGAAGATTATCTTGGTCAAGTTAATTAAGAAGGGAAGTCCCACCCACTGTGAGTGGAACAATTCCCTGGATAAGGGTGTGTGTGTGTGTTTGTGTGTGTGTGTGGTGTGTGTGTGTGTGTGTGTGTGTGTGTGTATTTTGGACTGGACTGAATAAAAATGAGAAAATGAATTGGATCTTAGCATGCATGCTTTCACTGCCCTCTGTTAACTTGTGGGTATTATATGGCCACATGCCTCAAATTATTGTTGCCTGGACTTCCTGACATAATGGATTATAAACTTCAACTGTGAGCTGAAATAAAACCTTTGTCCTTATTGTATTCGTTCAGATTATTTTATCACAGCAATAACAAGAGAAACTAACACAGTCACAAAAAACATTCTGAATGCATGCAAACATCTAACAATTTGTTTTTCAAAATCTTTTACAATTAGTCTCGCCTTTTAAATGAATTTTCCTTAAGACTTTGCAAAAGCATTAACTGCATAATAGGAATGTGTGGACCACAATTCTCTGCTCAAAGCATTAAAAAAGTGCTCATCAGTACCAAATGTTTTCTTTTCCTATTTCCATTTGGTCAAACTGTTAAAAGACAGTCCTTAATCACAGGCTTTGAACAAGAGCCCCAAGCTTTTGCAGCAGGTGGTACCCACCTCTGCCTACAGAATTTCAGCCGAAACAATCTGCTCAGAATTGCTGAGAAAGCAGTAGAATGTGCTTATGACTCAGCCTGTTAAGTAGGAGGACTGTTATTTTAACTCCTGCCAGTGTATGTGGCAACTCTCCCTCTTTCTGTCCCCAGATAACTATGTGAGGCCCCTTTTTAAGACCTCACTTTTGGCACAGCTCTTGATCATTGAGAGCCGAAATGGTCAGACTCTGGGTATTTTCTGGGCAGCTTAAAGTACAATGTACCATAGGTCCTTATAAGCACAGCATCTGAAATCCTAATTTACCAATAGAATTTATTTTTAGAATGTTTAAACCATCTTGAAAACTGCTCACAAGGAAAGCCATGGACTGAAACACATGCTTATGAGGTGGCAATCAGTGCAGGCCAAGGGATTTATTTTCAGACAAGATGGCATAAACATTCAGTTTCCTTCTCTTTCTCTCAGATGTTGGGGTATTGTAGTCCACTGTTTGTTTCTTTCCTGCCAAGTCTTCTCAATCATCAAGGGTAACTCTTAGAAATAGTGTAAGACAAAAATGTCTTAAAAGATGAATCTCTCATAGCTACAAAGGAAGAAATGGTGTAAATATTCTGTGGGTAAGGAAAAATCTAAGCAATGCTTAACTGCAACAGCCTTACTGCTATTCATTAATAGTAATGACATGTATTTTATATTCTTCAAATATTTTATCATGCCTTCTAGTTGATTTCTAACTTATGTAGTCTTGGTGGTATTTTTTTGCATTCTAAATGAAGATTAGAGATTATAAATAAACAACATTAAGTTTTCCATCATGCTGCAAAATTACGGATCAAAACCATGAAAATGCTTGAGTACTGCTTGAAGTGCTAAGGGTTCTATTAAGATATAGTCAGGAAATCCTACAATGGGTACCAGCAATCCCTGATGCATATCATGGGTATGTGCAAAGTGTCAGTCTACACTGTTCTGAAGCAACCCTTGCCTACCCAGTCATCCCTTCAATACATGAGCTCACCTAGGAGTCAGTGCTGTTCACAGTTCAGACATAGTCTCTGTCTTTAGACGATGTTAGGGAGGTAGAAGAATGTAGACTAAGTGATAAATATTTGGCCATGGTAGGAGTGTGCGATTCATTCTGTTACAGGTAACCATTGGTAAATTTGAAGGACAGTCACATCAATTAAGACTTATTTTATTAAAATCACTGACTTCTGTACTAGACCATAGATTGTAGGAATACAAGATTGAATGCCAGGGTCACCACAATGATGGATTTAAATACATAGGTCAAAATAATGGGATGGGGTAACATTTTGGACCATTGCAAATACCATAGTGTTCTACTATGAGGCTCAAAAAGGTTAAATAGTATGTCTCTAATAGGTGAATGGAAGCTAGAGACTAACTGATTTCCGGAGCTATCTGCCACTTTACTGTGATACTAAGGGAGTTTGATATGAAAGAGATACTGATTCCATGTGAATTAGGTAAACTTGAGAGACATGGATCTAGCTTTACATTTAGAATTATATGTGCTATTTGGGAACTATTAATTCTAAATTTCACATATCATGGTAATGAGCAATACTTACAAATAATTACAAAGGACTTTATTCACCTAATGTTTCCACTGAAATTATCTTATTCTGTTTACTCTATCTGGTGCAGTTAGGGAAAACCAAAGTAATCATTTGCTATTCAGATAACAGCAAAATTGAAATATCTACTGAAATGGACAGATTTGCAATATCACTGGATGAATGCTCATGTTTCCCAAGACTCTTTTCTTATTAGTTAAACATTGTCTCTTCCTGCTTTTTAAACATTGGACCCAATGCACATAAGAAGATGCTAATAAATATCGGTAGAATAAATTAAACTTTCATGTATATGTCAAAAATTTTTGGAATAAACTGCATTGTTAGAAAATAAGAGCAATTAACACAGACCCCCCAAAGTGTATTTTTCATTAAATTTCAAGATAGTATTTGTACTATATTTGGCACAAATCAAAATTTTCTCTATGGGGAAATAAAACAAATTCCAATTATGATGTTATAGCAAAATAGTGAAAACCATGGATCTCATTATGTTAGTAAAATCCTTGTAACACAATTAAAAAGGCTTTTCTAATTGAAAAAAAAACCAACACAAGAACAACTTAGGAAGAACCTGGATCCTTTAGACACAAATTCCAAACAATCTTCCAAACACGTTTAAGCCATGTTAGCATTTTATGCAAGGATGTTTAGAAATAATAAATACTAAAAAATGAAAATGTTCAAAGCATTGAACAATGTAACAATTAGAATGAGTAAGCTAAAATTTTTATGTGGCAATGTGGATACTCTAAACATAGCTGTGAGTGAAAGCAATCTGCAAAGGAATATCTTTAGCACATACCGTTTGTACATTTGAAAGTTGTCTGTAAGTGTGTGGTAATTGTTGCATATACATTACAATACACATAGGAAATGTAAATTTTGATACTGTTAGGAAGGAGGACAGGGGAAGAAAGTAACCAAAGCTTTTCTTTTTTATGTGATGTTTTATTTAGAAAAATATTTCAAGGTAGACAGATATTAGAAATTGGTTATTCTGTGTAGCAGATGATTATTTATTAAAATATATCTAATTTACTTTGGAAAACTTTTTCACTTAAAAACTTAATAATAAATAATTAGAGCAATAAGATAAATGTTACTGCTGGTCAATTTGAAATAGTATATTCTATCTCTGAAAATACACTTCTGATAAGAAAAAAATTAAATTAAAATGCATTTCCTAGAATGAGAAATCATTCTGTTGCAAAATCTCCATGATTTAATTTTGATTTTATTACATAAGTTTCTAAAGATATAAAAAAGTATAGCTTCTTCTTGCAAAGTGAGTTAAATATTCTAATATAGCAATTAGCACTTCCAATGTATTGGATATGCAATGAATGCAAATATAAAAGTGTGAGGCTATGCACTGACTTTACTTCCATTAATTGGTTCTTTATCCACAATTCCAGATGGAACTCATATAAAACACAGGAGAATCTGGATGTCAGACATGACTACTATAGGAAATCACTCCCACATAACCACTTAGGCTGAGGTTCTTTCCTGTGATTGCTGCCCTAGACCTGTATGCTCAGTCTTGGTGTACTCAGAACCCTAATCTATAGGATGCACAGGATCCATACCTATGTTCCAGTCCTGTTGATTTATATAAACAAGTCATATAGGAACATACCTACAAATGGGGTGCTCAGGATAGTACTGATTTCATTATCCACTGCAGAAGAGACAGGTTTGGCTCATTTCTCATTTTAGAGCAGAATTTGTTTATTTTGAAGTCACTCTAAAGACTATATCATATTACTTTAGCAATTCTCATCTTATTGGCTGTAGAACTCATAACTGTTCTCCTTCTCAACAAAACAAGTTGGTATTTACTTAAACATGAAAAGTATGGCTTTCAAAGAATAATTTCATAGTTAGGCATAACTCTTCACAGTAGAGAGTAGGGTCTTACCTGTTCAAGGAAGTGAAAGGTAATAAAGATTGATTTGTTGTGTTCTCAAAGAGTTGACAGTATGTTCTGGCTTCTCTCTGTTAAAAAAAGAAAAGAAAAAGAAAGGAGAATAAGAGATTTAATCTCTGGTCTATGTTAATAAACCACATCAATAAGTTCAATATGAAACTCAATTCACAGCCTTTTCTTTTTAAATCAGTAACCATGAGACAGATGGATCTCCCAATGATGGTTATATTCCTCATCTGCTGGGCATTTGAAACCTGCTAGGCACTACCTCAGATGTTTGGCATGGAGCAGTAAAAATGAGAACCACTGTATGCTGTATCCATCTTGTTTGCCTTACTCCAATGATGCTTCCAAGGACAATGTGACACCAAGGAAAGGTAAATTTTAAAATTGTATTCAGCAGCGCCGCGCCGAGCCCCCTCCCCTCGGATGTGGCTGGGCTGAGGGGCGCAGTCCGCAGACGCTGCAGGACCCGCGGCCGGAGCATCCCAGAGCGGTGAACTCTTCCGAGTCTGATTTTAAAAAATGGCCTCCAATAAAACTACATTGGGCATAATGGTGCACGCCTGTCATCCCAGCACTTGAGAGGTAAAAGCAGAAGGATCTGGAATCCAAATCTTCCTTGGCTACATGCAAAAAATGGGAAAGAAACAGAATGGAAAGAGTAAAAAAGTTGAAGAGGCAGAGCCTGAAGAATTTGTGGTAGAAAAAATACTGGATCGACGTGTAGTAAATGGGAAAGTGGAGTATTTCCTGACGTGGAAGGGATTTACAGATGCTGATAATACTTGGGAACCAGAAGAAAATTTAGATTGTCCAGAGTTAATTGAAGCATTTCTTAATTCCCAAAAAGCTGGTAAAGAAAAAGATGATACAAAAAGAAAATCTTTATCTGACAGTGAATCTGATGATAGCAAATCTAAGAAGAAAAGAGATGCCGCTGACAAACCAAGAGGCTTTGCCAGAGGTCTTGATCCTGAGCGAATGACTGGTGCCACAGACAGCAGTGGAGAGTTGATGTTTCTCATGAAATGGAAGGATTCAGATGAGGCTGACTTGGTGCTGGCAAAAGAGGCAAACATGAAGTGTCTTCAAATTGTAAGTGCTTTCTACGAAGAGAGACTGACTTGGCATTCTTGTCCAGAAGATGAAGCTCAATAATCGTTTGCAATTTTTATATATATTTATACATATATATAAAAACTGGATCTTGGTTTTTCAACTACTAGTGTGAAAAAATAACTACATTCTAATGAAAATCAAGTTTAATATGTTTGTTTTGACAAAAGTATTGACAGTTGTTGGGATTTTTGTTTGCATCAAAAGGCACTGGTTACTTTGAGCAAATGAAAGCTTTCTGTAATTGCTTCCTTTAACAGAACATAATATCTGATATCATGGTATATTCCTCTGCATTTGGAGAACACTTTTTCTAAATGTTGGAAATTTCCTGGTCTTTACTCAATCAGAATTTATTTTAAAAGGATGCAGAAGGACCATTCTGGGTTTTTGTTTGTGTGTGTGTGTAGACATGAGATACTTATGTAACTGGTTGTTTTTTGCTGTTGTTCTTTTTTTTATATTCACTGAAACAACAAACCATGAGTAATACCATGTGATTATAAGGTTCTATTGTGAGCAACCTAAGAATCACTTCAGATTAGTCTGAAAGTGTTCCTGAAGCCATAACCTTTCAAGTTAAATGGGTGGTTCTCTCTAGTTCATAGAGCAGTTTAAGTTAGGTAATTTAAAAGCGCACCGTGTCACAATTCAGACAGATCATCAATACATATGGTAATTGATTTGCAAAATTTTGTCACTACTAGCTCCCTGTTCAGACAAGGAAATTAGACTAATCCTTATTTGTCTTAACTGGCTAAATGAGACTTAAGTGCACAGTTCTAGATTCCTCTAGTGAGGCATTCCTTGCCTGAAAATTGAAATCTGTGCTAAAAGGTTATGATTCAAGAAATGTACATGGTGGCTCACAAAGATGTAATCATGTGGTTTGAGATGTTGGCAGTTGAAGCTTAAATGGGTGGACAAAATTTGATGATACAAATTATTGACCTACATGCTTTTTTCTCTCCCCCAACTCATTCCTTACTGATAGACTCGATCTTTTCAGTATTTGGATTACTGGTTCAGCAGAAATCAGGAAAATAACTTTGTAGTATCAGAATGTTATCCAGCTGTATATTGTTTACTTTATTGTAAATAATGGTGAACAGTGGTCAATAAATAGTTTTATATTCCTTTATGTGATAAAAAAATAAAATAAAATTGTATTCAACTAATAAATAGAAGGTGATTATGTTCTCTCCCAAAATACATGGATTTTAGTAAATTGCTAATCATACCTATTAAGATTATAAAACAAAACAAACAAAAAACAAAACAAAACTGGGTTTCTATCCAGCACAGGATGAGGAGGATTTTTTTCAACAATGAATTAAATGTCTGTAGAGTTCTAAACTTATTTTGACATTCTAATGCCTACAACCAACTCTGGATTAACAGCTCTGTTTAGAAATGCCACCTAGAATAAAATGGAATGTTTCCTACTGAACTGATTACTAGAAAGAACAATTTTGTGAAAGCAACAAGGCTCTTCTACTTCATGAGACACTCACATGCATCTCTCCTTATCTGCAGGCAAGACTCCAAGGAATGTCAGCGTCCATAGCCCATCTGAAGTTCTTACACACTGAGTTTCGAAAGAGGTGTTTTCCCCAAGGCCTATGTTATTTCTTCCCTGGAAAAATGTACCTTGTCCCATCTTCAAGAAAGATACTACACTACAGCTAAACACTGGTGAATGAACCCTGATGGCCACGACACTGTTTTTAGAACCAGAAGGAAATAAAAACCGAAAAGAGAAGATAAAAATGGTCCAGTTTTTCATTTGGATATTTTGGCTTGTTTTATTTTGTTCATGCTGTTGGAATTCATGCCAAACTCAGGGTCTTAAGCGTGCTAGATGAAGGCTCTACCACTGCACTATCTCCTCTCTGCTCTTTTGAAGCATTGAAAAGCAAAGTGCATAAAGATAGGGACAGATAAGACTTTGATTTAAGAGCAACAAACATTGACCATATTAAGTGCTTCTATTTACATTAGCTCATTTGATTTGCAAATATTTACTCACAATATGTAAGAACAAATATTTAAGTCAGAAAAACTTAATAACTAAATAAGCATAATGAAAACTCTGTAGGTAAAAATCTTTGCCAAAATCTTTGTACGCATATGCAAAGTTTTTCCCTCCTTAACTTCAGCTAAATGGTTCTCAAATTTGTCAAAAATAGGCCATTACTATGAAGGATGAAATTTATATTTAATAATGTAAGATCTTTTACAGAATTCTTAGGGGTATTTTGGTTATCAGCAAGAGGAACTTTCAGGGTTGATTTTTATAACAAAAAATAAAATGGTAGATCAGCTATGGAACTTGTTCAGAAAGAAAAAACTTTGGAATCTTTTAAAAAATGAACAATGAATATGATTTCTTGCTTTATTTTCTCCTTAAATTCCACTTTTTCCTTTAACTACTGAACATTTTTATGTTTTGTTTTCTTTCTTTTTCAGCAAATATACAAGTATGTAAGTGTGCCAGTACATATCAGGTAATTGTGTGTGCCTTTTACCTTTGTTCTTGGGAGGCAAAAATGAATTCTGTACAGCAAGTTTCAACAAACCATTATTCATAACCAGGTGAATCTTGCTTCCTCTTTCCCCAAGTTCTCCATTTTTGGCACCAAGCCATACCCAGGTGGCTAATGGCTACCTTGTCATAACTGAATAGGTGGGATAGACACCTATGTTTGCTATCAGCTATCTTTGTCAGAGCTTTGTTGTTCCAGCTGACAGCAAAGATCAAGTTTACCAACTGAACATTAAAAAGCATTGGTACTGAAAAAATCCTCTTAATTTTCCCCAAAAGTAACTCAGTAGTTAACTTATGAATGAAAGTGAAATTTCAGCTCTAAATACCTAAAAGCCAACTTCACCCGAAAGAATTGGGAAATTGTTGTCCAAAGGATAAATGATCATTAGAAATCTCAAATACTCAGCACGGATTTGCCATGAAAAGAATACCCCATTTACCCATAATCTTCGCTTTCATGGTGTTTTTGTTTGTTATAGAAATTAAAATTACCGTTTTGTTCCTGGACTTCATTTTCTGAGAAAGAAATAAATACCATCTGGAATTTAATTTAAAAAGCAACTTATGAACTATTCCATGAGGTGCATTAAGTTGAATCATCAATTTCTAATTAATGCAATGCAGTTATAAGTGACACCACTTATTCTAAATTAAAAGAAGAGAATTAACTTAAAGAAGCTTTTAATATGAATATTATTGCCATAGCTTTAATATTAGATACACAGAGTGGTCACAACTAAGTCAATATTAGCACACATCAAGTCTTCATCCCTATTAATTCATTTACTTCTCATTGTCTTCCTCCATCAGTGTCCTTATTTTACAGTGAGAAACAGAGGTCAAGATAACTTAAATGCCCAGTCCAGTGCTGCACAAAGAAACTAGCTAAACCTTTTAACTGCATGCCAGGGCACTGGGGATGGCTTTCAGGTCTTTGTCTTGGATGAAGGGTGGGTTCAAGCATAATGACTCCACTGAGAAGTCTATTTCACTGATGGTATCTTTCAATTTATTAATTACATTAGGCTTATTAATGATTCAGGACCTTCAGCTTTTTAAATGATTTGGATTTTACTTAGCTCTTGTCTCATATTTTCTCCATTATATGTGATGACTTTGCTTCTCCCTCTTTCCAGAAGCTATGAGATTTGGAGAAACATGGATGACAACACCCAAAAAGGTTAAGTGGTGAACCAAGAAGGCAAGGGAAAAGTTCATGAAAGCCATTTTCTAAGCCTGACATGGCCATGACAATCACGAGCTTACAGCCACTGTGGCAGGCATGGGACTAGCTACAAGACTGACCTGAAAATACAGCAATGTGTGGATGAAAAGCTCATTGGCAGCCAACAGAATCTGGGAGAGGAAGAGGCATAACATCCCATGTGTACCTATCAGATTCAAATGGTCAGCACCAAGCCCATGACCACACAGATGACCAAACACAGCAGGATAAAAAACAAAACAAAATCCTGGACGCCAGGGATGAGAGGAAGATGACAGAGGGTAGAGAGAAAGCAACTGAAACTCATAATACATGTATATGAGACTGTCAAGGAAAATATTAATAAAAATAATAAAGGGCTAGTCAACACAAGACAGAGTGCATTTTATATTTAGCATCATAAAGTGAGTAAATTACTTAAGGAGGAATCTAAGACAAATAAATGCATGTATAGCTGTATATTAAATTAGCCCATGCTTATGTGTGTGTGTGTGTGTGTGTGTATGTATGTGCATATGTGTACATGCACTCACATATGTGCATGTATGGTCCATATACTTATATTTGTGAATGGGCACATATATAGTGGGCATATGAGTGTGTGATGCATGTAGTCATGTTTGTGAGTATACATATATACATGCATGCTTATATATATATACACACACATACACACATATATATTTATGCTTGTGAGGATGGGTACATGTGCCTTGCATGTATACACATGTGTGTGTAGTATCTGTATGTGTTTGGGTGTGCATAAGCATGTGTGTATGTGTGTAGAGACCAGAGATCACTGTTGGCTTTCTTTCTCAATCCTTCTCTGCCTCATTTTTTGAAAGTGGGTTTCTCATTGAACTTCAGTTTGGCTGACTGACCAGTCAGTCTCAGACATCTTCCTTTTTCTTAGGAATGTAAAGTTATGGATACTAGAGACTGAATTGAGGTACTCAAGCTTGATAAGCATTTTATTGACTATAATTTCCTAGTCTCCTGAAATAGTTTTCTTTTAATCAGTTGAATACCTAGATAAATATATGTGTTTGCATTGCAGTAAGACTTTATATAGGTTTGGTAGTGGGAATACTTATGTGCAGGCTATCTACCTTAACACTGAAGGTAGAATGAAGCAAGTACAGTCTCATAGAACTCCATGAAAAATTAATGCCAAGGTATGATTTTCTCAAAGCACATAGCTCATGTTCTATGGAACAACAAAGTTATTGGGATAAAATTTTTCCCATACTTGTTGAGCCAGGATTTAGTCTTTATTTGCTTTTAAAATATATTCTACCATTAGTATTATTAGTTATTTAATTTCATGCTTTAAGAGATTTTGTCAGATGAGCAAAATACTGAGATATTTGAAGCTGGTGGAATTCTGATGGGATTTCTCAAGGTTCAGTGTAACTACAATGACTATTGTAGACTGATCGGCCAGCTTTGAAACAACAGTAATACTCTTCTCCACTCTATCAATCTACTCTCTAAGATTCAAAACACTTCATGTAATTCAGTGCATCACAAGATTTTAGCTACTAAGGACTGAATTGCTTGTAGGAAGATATCTTTAAACAGAAGAGCAGCTACCAACATTATCATATCTAAAGTGCCTTAAACCATTTTGGTTCCCTAATATATTAGAGCACACTCATTGTCTACTTATTTGTAATTATAAGTAAGTATGGCAGGGCAAAGCACTGATGATTCAAAATGATCTCTCTTGAGCCTATTAGGTTCCTTATCAAAGTAACTTTTAGTAGAAGGTTATGCTTTTGGCAAGGAAATACATTTCAAAAAACATGGAAAGAATCAAGAACTGTTAACTAAATTTCTTTTTTGTAAAGACGGTTTTTGCTTCAGGAAAGAATCATGTAAGGTGGGAAGTAAGCACCATGTCCGCTCATTCCCAAACCTGTCACTTCAGACTACTGCTGGAGCCAAGCAGGCTGGGTAGAGCTGACTTAATAGAAATGATCTAACTTTCATCCAAAACATCTCAACCAAGAGGTGCAGGATAAAGGACAGATTAATCTGAAAAGAGTCTTAACTCTCTGTAGCCTTACACAATAAAGGTTGACAACCTGTCTACAAATTCTGAAGTCCCCACCAGCCACTCACATCCTTGCAGGGACCCACTCTTCTTGATACATTCTTGAAACCAATCTCAAGGCCTTCAGGATTACAGGAGAATGGCAGGAAGATGTTTAGAGAGCTGAACTCTAGCTTTTCAGTGCTTCAGTGAAGGATGCACGCACATACACACATACGCATACACCCTTTCCTCTCACATGCCAATGGGCTGTATGTGGCTTCACTCGTATGCAAGCAGTTGAGGATAAATAGCTATCCTGTGAGCAGTTAATATTGGCATCTTAAAGAAGATTGACACATGAGGAAGGAGATAGATCAGTAGCTAGAATCCTCTTTGCTGGAAAATGTTGAAAGGAAATAACAACACATTGATATTGGCTTAAAACTCACTTATTTTCCTAAATTGTTAACATATGTTGACTCTGGCTGTGTATACATAAATATTTTATTTTATAAATAAAATATGAATTAACATTGTGCTATAGAGAACCTTAGGAAGCAGTGGGGGCACATGTGTCAATATTTTTGCTTATTTATATACTCCACATTTCTGCCTGCATTCCCAATATATCTGAAGAAATAGGCTATTTCATTGCTTGACAGCACACCATCTGCTCATTTATGTATAATCTTCACAGAAGCACCAACCTTTTTATTTGGAATACATAATTTATCTTTTTAAAAAAAACAGATAAATAATTTAATAATCATATATGTTACTGATTTTTAAAATTTGGAATATATAATTTATCTTTTGAAAATAAAGAATTTAATAGTCATATATATTACGCAGTGATATATTTTACTCAGTATTCCCAATTTTGTGGTCAGAATGAAATCTACTTGGCAAAGTTTAAGCATATAATACATCATTATTAATTATAGTCACCACATTGCTCAGCAGATCCTTGAATGTTTCCCTCTTATCTAGCTAAAATCTTTGATAACTCCATATTCCCCATTGTCCCTTTGCATCATAGCACTGTGCATTGCACCCAGTTTGACATTTTTAGATTTTGCATGTAAGATCATGAAACATTCATCTTTGTGCCCAGCTTACTTCCTTTAACATAACACTTTCCATGTTTATCCAGGTTATTACAAAGAATGGGGTTTAATACTTTTTCTCAGTCTTGAAAAGTCTACATATATCTCGATTTCTTTAGGTGTTCATCCATAGATGGATCCTTGGGTGGGTTTCATATCTTGATTATTCTGAACAGTACTATGATACATACAAAAATATAGATGACTCTTTACAATATTTTGTTTTCTTTGGACAGATAGTGGACTGTCCAAAGGTATCTGTTGCAATTTCTCTGCATTCTTGCTGATCAAAGCACCATCAAATGGCTTAAGGGAAAAGGGGGTTTAATTTTCCATTACAATTTCTGGACAGTTGCTTGTCTAGTTTGGCAGGAGACCTCAAACTAGTAACAAGTACCAAAGAAACTTACCACACTATCTCCATATAATGGCTGAGAAAAAAATCCATGTTTGTCAAACCAGCATGTCTGGCCAAGTATACAGAAGGATGACCACTTTCTCAAACAGTTCCCTTCATTTTATTCATCTGCCCAGGGACTAGTCCCACCCACCTTGGGCTGGGCCTTCCAATCTCCTGCAGGTTGGCTCTGGGCTTAGCTCAACTACTATTTTTGTACAAATGTGTCCAGAACTCAAAACTTCAACTGTCAAATTGACATCTGAACCTAACTAAGACAATATCCTAAGGCATCTCTCTTTTTTTATTCTTTTGAAGAACCACCATACTGTTTTCCATAGTGGTTACAATGATTTACATTCTCTTCAACAATGTGGAAAACTTTCTTCTCCACAATTTCAACCACATTCAATACTTTTTTATACAAATATACTAAAATTACTCTAACTTTTATATTTGTTTCACTATGCCCTGTGTGGCAACAAATCCTTACTTGGTTTAACTGAACAACTGAAGAATACAATATAGAAAGAGAAAGAAGTGTATAGTTCTGGTCAATTTTGTACAAGCAAACTCCTGTGCTATAAGCGTAGAATTGGTGGAATGAGACAAAAACTGATCAGGTAGCTTAGGGACAGGGACTTCTCAGTCCTCAGTCAGAAACTAAAAATGTCCTTTCTTTTATCCTGGTTGAAGGCTTAGAATGGCAGGTGTGGTTGGGTTTTCTGATAGCTGGTCTGGTTTCTTGTTTATCTTTTTTCTCCCTTCATATAACCTAAATGAGTACCCTAGGCAAGAAGGTCTCTGTGAGGATGTGATCAAAACTGAGAGACACCTGGATATCGTGTGGGTAGGTCCACCATATTGACCAACTTGCCTCCCTCTGCCTTGCCCCAGTTTCTGCTAGAACGCCTATAAAAAGCTCCTAGACTAGCAACTCAATAGCAATGTTTTCTAGAACCTGCTTTTTCTATTCCGCAACTCTCTTGGTTATCTTTTATCTTACTGAAACTCATGATTCTGTGATCCTGGAATTTTATTTTTTAAATTTATGATACAGGGACCTGGGGAGCTGCTGGTTTGGTGTGACTCTGGGCACTGACTTGTCTAGCACCTTAGTTCTGTGAGCTATACATGGAGAGGTGAGAAAACCTCCCTTGCTCAAAGACCTCCCTCTCCCATTTTTCTCTATTTTGGGGTGTCTTTCTACCTTGTTTAGTGCTTCTCAGATTTACTTATTTTTCAATAATTATTTTATTTTTCTAGTTTTATAAGCAAATTGACTACTTATCCCTGCTTCTTTCCATCCCTCCTCCCTCCCATCCCCTCCCTTTCCTTCATTGACCCATCCCAATCCCTCTCACTCTCCTGTCTGTCTGCTTCTGTGGACCCCAGGGTTCCTTATGGTTTTTCTACTCTTGTGGGGGTTGAGGCCTCTTGTGGCATACTAAGTTGTCTCTCTTTGAGCTACCCCACTGAAAATGGCATTACTCTTCACTCATCCAACCCTAGTTTCCAAGGTTTCCACTATATGTTCCCATCTCTCCTGCTTTTCATGTTTATAAATGAATTAATAGAGATCTATTAATGTGAATACAATAGTTATCTTCTTAATGATTCCGAGTAGAAGTAATTGAGTCATTGTATTTTTATTAATGTTTGGTCTTCTTAATTACAAACATATGGGTTGTTGCCCTGATCCCCCTCCATCCCTCTCCCTCTTTTTCCCCAACTTCTCTTCCCTTCACCAATTCATCCCTCTCCTACTCACCCTCCTATCTGTCTGCTTGTGCAGACCATAGGATTCCATTTGGGTTGTCTGTATTGCTATGGACTCAGGTCTCTATGACAGATTAAGTGGCTCTGCTTTGGACAGACCCACTTATAGGGTCACTCTCCTTCACCTGTCTATTCCTAGCCCCTAAGGTTCCACCTGTATGTAATTATTTCTCCTGAGCTTATTGCTAGTCTTTGAGGGAATGTTGATATGTCAGTCATAGTGCAGGTCTGGTGAGGATAACTCTCACTGTGGCAAATTACTGTATGCTGCAGACCTATCTTTAGCAGCCCTTTTCACAATAGCATAAAAAAAAAAGGAACCAACCAAGATGTCCAACAGTTGACAAACGGTTGATGAAAATGTGGAATATATATATAAATATATATATACACATACATAATTATATACACACACACACACATATATATAATAGAATTCCATTCAGCAGTCAGGAAATAGAAACTAATGAAATTTGCTGGTAAATGGATAAAACTGGAAGAAATAATACTGAGTGAACTATCCCAGATAGAGAAATACAGATGTTGCATGCATTCCCTTAGCAGCAGAACCTAACATTAAATGTTCAGTTTGATGTACTCAAGCAGAATTCAATTTCCAGCTGTGGTCTAAAGAAATCACAAACAAAAGAAAAGATCTCAGCACCCAAAGAAGACACAGCCTAGGGAATGGAAGAGCAGTGAAACAGACAAAAACCAACTACAGTGCAGAGTACTGGTGACCCTAAAATGCTCAATCAGAATCAGGTCAACCAAACCACTCCCATCCTATGGCTTAGGGAATCTTGTGGAAGAGGGGCGGTAAGATTGCAAAAGACTGAAGGTGGGGAGGTCCCTGGCTGGCCAAGTCATAGATTGAGTCTTTGAAAAGAGTTCATTCTTTGAATGAGGATATTGTGTTGAAAGTTCAGCTGATCACTTAGTAGTCCTTTTCAGCTATTGAATAGCCAGTATTAACAATGACAGAAAAATTATTAATGTAACTTCTTTTCCAGAGTTGTGCCAAAGATAAAATAAAAGCAGATGGCTGGGTAACTATTTTAAGAGTTGTTGAACATTGTGAGTGTCAACATCAATCCTCAAAAATATTTTCTCATCATTTATCATGGCTCTGCACTTTAAAAAAAAAACAAAAAAACTTCCATTGGAGTTTATCTGTGAACTCCTAGCTTCAAAACAGCTAATCATAATGCCTTTTGTAAGTTCTTAAGACATAGGGTGCTTTTGACAGACTGGGTCAGAGAAAGAATGAATTTCATTCACTTATACCCAGAATTCACCTGCTGAGAGTCAGTTGTTAATCTTCAGCAGCACATAGAGATTTCCTGGAGCAGGCATTTGGCTAGAATGAGGGGATATAGCACCAGGCAATTTTTGAGGTCAACCTGACATTCAATTTCCAGCTGTGGTCTAAAGAGATCAGAATTTAGCTGGCCAGATGGCTCTTGGTTTTCTCTGCCTGAATGCTACCTCTGACTGTAAGAAATTTGGAAAGGCAAACATTTGAAAAAGTGAGGACCATGCCTCCCACCAAAGAGAAGATTGTGTTGTAGTTACGTGACTAGAAAATAGAAATCCTGAAAGGATACAAACTCTGGGACAGAGGGTTCCATGGAGCCATGGAAGTCTAGAGGAAGAGTTTACAGTTTAGGGTGATCTTCATCTTTTGTTGCCTATTGCTCAAAAAGTAATGTGGAATAACTTAATTAGCACAGCGGGAATTAAGTTGTCACCTTCCCTTGTGCCTTCTGCAACTCTAATTTTAAAATATCTTTTCTGACTCCCCAAGTTATTTTCTAAACAGTGGCATCCAACACTTTACTACCAAAGAAATTGCGTGTAATCATCCAGCTTTAAAATGTGAGGATCTCTTAATTATGAGAATAACACTTATTGGCTGTGCTGATAAAGCAACATGAAACCAAGCCTTGGAGCACATCTGACTCCCATGTGCTCTGGGAATTCTATAACAATATGCCTGAATGCATGATACAATAATTTTCACATAAGTAATCTTAGAAATATTAGGATGAGCAAGGATGCACCATTAAAATTCTATCAAAACAGGTGAGGGTGAGGGTATGGGGTGGAGACTTGACCCAGATATTGCAAACAAACAAACAAAGTGTGCTTCCCTATAAATAGGAGGCAGAGTAGGAGGTAGTCTGGCTGCTGGGGAGCTCATTTTCAGTGCTATTCCCCCCAGCTCTCATTATTCTGCTTGTGGCCTAACATTTCCCTTCCTTTGTGCTCTTTTCAGAAGGGTGTTCTATTATTACGCTTTATTTAATTGGCTTAGATTTAAGTAAATAGATGTCGCTGAGATGAAGGGCAGTGGGGAAAGGAGGATTTAGGAATGCAGAGATGTAGACAGGAGGTGGGGTCCAGAGACACAGGGAGAGATAGGGACTGCAGGGGTGCCCGCAACCCTGACCACCCCTGCAATGTGTACTCATGAAAGGCTTTCATCTAAAGCTCCTAGTGGCCACTTAATGTCTATAATCAAGCCACATGTGTCTGGTTTATATAAAAACATATGAAAATAAGATTAAAGTTTGAGCTATAAAACCACAGCAAGTGAGCCAGCAAGGCCACAAATACTCCAGTTGCTGTAATGACTGTTGTTCCCAGAAAACAGAAAGCGCTGACTCCTTCCTTGGGCTTTCCAGAGAGACCATGTAATCAGACCAGTTACCTTTGGTATTTGTAGGCACAAAAGTCTGCTTTGGTGGTAGGTCTAAGCAGTGTATAGTTGACATACTTTTTAGAAATATGCTTTTTTCTTTTCTTTCTTTCTTTCTTTTAACCAGTGACATTGAATGACTAAATGATAGCTAAACTGTCCTATTCTGAATGTGATTTCCTCATCTATTTGGAATCCTCCTTCCACCACCCCAGCACTTTGAAGGTCAGCAGCTTTGTGCATTCTGCATTGTCTCCTGTAATCGGTGATTTTCATGCCTTTACTTTCAAAGGAGATTTTAGAAGTATGTCATTGTGAAGAACTACAGATCCTTTAAAGCGTTACAGTGAAAATTGACTTATGACTTTATTTCACTTAGTTTTATTACTATTTTTTGTGCTTAAATGGGTGTGTATGTATGAGTGTGTGAGGGGTAGTTAGGTGGGTGGATGCAAATGCATTTGTGCCAGAGTGTATGTGTGGTAGTCAGAGGGTACTTTCAGTGTTCACGTTACTGCCATGCCTGAGAATGAGTCTCTTTACTACCACTAAGTATGTCAGGCTAGCTGGCCCATAACCTAGAAGCTCTTGGTGTTTGCCTTCCATTTCCCATAGGCACTCTGGGATTACAGACCCTTCAGTCACTGCATCCTGCTTTTACTTTGGACTTGTCAATCCTCTTAACTCCGGTTGTCAGACTTGCACAACAAGCACTTTACTCACTGATCCATCTTTTCAGGCCTTATACCTGCCACTGCACATACATTTTTATTTTTTAGACATAAATATGAATTAAAGTTGTTTAACCTAAACAAAACTCTTGCTGTAGAAGAGGCCAGGAGTCATTTATGACGACATCTCTTTGTTCAGTATTGGATTCCTGCTGGATGAGAGCTACCTCGTTAGCACAGACTGAATATGCTTACCTGGTACATAACCAGGACGCTTTAGATGCTTAAAGTATCCTTGCCAGCTGTTTACAGATCTTTGATGACTAAAGATAATATGATAGAAGGCAATCTCCAGGCAGCTTAGAAAGTGTGAACCAAAGTTTTCTGAAAGAAGCAATTCAAACGTTGAACATTCTACCAGGCTGATTCACTGATGAGAACTTTAGAGATTGTGGAAAGATTGGAAGGTTGCAGGTCCAGAGTCAAATTGTTGGGGCTATCTTTGTCCCTTAAGTAGCCACTTATGGCCCATTTTCATGTGTGACATAACATCATCCTGACTGTTAGGTAAATCCTTTTGGAATGTATAAACAGACCCATAGTTTCCACCAACCCAAAAGCTGACAATGTCACCCATTCATATCTGAGGCATGCAGCAGATGTCTGTTTTGCTTTTACTCATCTAATTGATGTTTTTACCAATGTACTTAAGAAGTGTGTAGATTCATGGCTTTCTTTGTTTGTAACTATAGAAACTTTATGAAACATGGAACATGGAATTTATAGTACTTAAGTTTGTGCTCCTGGGCTGTGTGTCACTCATATTTGACTTAAACATAAAATATTTCTCATTCCTCTTAGAGTAAGAGCTATGGGTTTTCTTTCTTTGTTGATGAAAGACATGTAAAGCTAAGAGACTTGGGATGAAAAAGAAGACCTATACCTTGGGATCTGGTTTGCATTTTTTGCAGATTGAGAGTCAAGAACTTGGAGATAACTGATAAAGTTAGTAAATCTTACCTACAGAGACAATAGTCCTTTTCTAGGAGATATCTCAAACAAAAGTGTTACCATTGTAAATGGACCATATTGCAGGTGCCCTTTGAGTTTAGCCTCACTAGAACAATTCACCTCCAAAACCACATGCAAGGAAGCTTATTAAGATAAGAGAAATAAGTAAAGTGGCTGAAGAATCATGAAAAATCATGTATATACAGACATACATGCAGACACATACAGACATAGATGTAGACTTATACTGTGCATGTATCTGTGACAAGAGCTGTCTAAGGAGGGAAGGGTTTATTTTGGTTTACAGTTCTAAAGTCAATTTCCTCACCGCAGGGAAATCAGAGCAGTAGGAGCCTAAGGCAGCAAGTGATATTGTGTATAGAGTCAGGAGACAGAGAACAACGAATGCTGGTGTTCAGTCTACTTCTTCCTTTAATACACGTTTAGGCTGGATTTTCCTATTTCAATTAGGCTGATCGAAAAAATCCCTAACATCATGTCCAGAGGCTTATCTCCATCCTGTCAAGCAGATGATCAATATTTACCATCACACATACACACACACACACACACACACACACACACACACACACACACACACAGAGAGAGAGAGAGAGAGAGAGAGAGAGAGAGAGAGAGAGAGAGAGAGAGAGAGAGAGAAATTTACCTTGATTTACCTTGAGAATTTCATCTATGCCATTAGACATGATCCCAGATTTCATCTCAGTGGTAAAGGTCCCACTCAGGTGAGGAAAATTCTTAGACTACAGTTGACAGCATATGACTCTCAATGCTAACAATAATAGTCTTATCGACAAATTCCAATAATTCATTGAAAACATTCCCTGAAAACATCATTATGTATGATTAATACATGTCAATACTATGAGGAATTTTTTTGTACAGTGTTGCACAAATTAGGACTCAGTTCACTGCAAAAGCATGTACACACCATAGAGCTGTCTTTTTAGACAAACATTTAAAAGATCTCATGTTTTAAAATACCCTAACAGAAACGTCTTCTAGTTTACCTATCAAGTTATACAGAACTTTTATTGGTCTGATGATGTAAGCTGATAGGTTTGGGGCTACTTTGGGTACTGAAGTGTTTGGTTTTCTTTTATAGTCTCTGCTTAACTTGCTGCAACTCCAGGCAATTTTCTCATTTTCACACCATTTCAGTCCATCAAGTATTACCTCTGAAAGCTTCTTTTAGGGAAGTGTCAGACAGTTGTGCTTAACAAGACTCAGATTGTACTCATCTTAGAACTGTAATGTTGGTGTCGTTGGTGACCACACGTTTCAGTGGATGCTGAATGTTCTGTAGACTCAGACAGAACACCATTCATGAAGTAGGGATTTATTGTAGCACTTATAATGAGGGGATGTATGGTAGAGTGAAGACAAAGGCTTTGGGGACTCATCTCTATGGAGCAACTATAACATTTCATGGCTCAATATTTCCTAACCTACTATAAATAGTGGACAATAATAACTATCTTCTGTAGAATGATTGAAAAGACTAGGGAAAGCTTAAGTAACACTTTTTGCAAATGATCTTATTATCTATATGCTTGTCAATCTACCTGTCCTGCAGTGATCCATCTGATGTTTATCATATTGTACTATATTGTTATTCTATCCAATGAGTCTGGTTTGTTCAAACTAAGAACAGAGAATGCTGTTATTCATTATTGCTGAATAACACTTTTCAAAGATGGGTAGACATATAATCATTTGGGTTTCTGGCTTTTAAAAATAAGTATCCTAAATCCTAGTGAAGAGACAAATTTTATATGTCTGAGTCCAGGAATCTATACAACTCTTACAAGTATTTAATGTGGTCCTATATTCAATATGGTCCGAAGAGTATGGTCTACAGGACACTATTAGGGAAACAGTTGCTGCATAATGTTTAATTCATTGCACTGTCCTGATATTGATTATTTAGATTATCATTACATCTATTTTTAAAAAGAGGATATGGTCTGAAAGATGTTAGGTTAGTTATAACTGTTGTATCAAATTTTTACTTTGCCTGCTTTGGAAATATATTGACTTAGATAATGTTAAAATATTTTCAAATGTTGTTTTTCTAATAATGGATGGTTTTTTGTCTCCTCCTTCTGCTTTTAATTTTTCTAGTTTTTGAAAGACTCTTTGCACAACTTAATGAAAGATTTGAATTCACTTCCACACAGACATGATCTTTACGTACACAAAGTTCCTGGGTCTCTGCACAATGACTGACATGTCAATGACTCCCCCCCCCCCAAGCCTAGCATGGATTGCAGGCACTAGGGTATTAGAGGCAAGGGATTAACAGTCACAATAGTGTTCCCAAACTAAAGGGGAGCACAGGAAAGGGCTCTGAGCAATGCCACTGAGTCCTTACACCTCATTAGAGTGGAGGACACAGAGGGAAGTTTGACTTTCACACTAAAGGATGCTTCAGGGAATGGAGGGGGGAAGAAGGGGGCACTGGGAGAAAGGGAGGGAGAGAGGTGAAAGGAAGGGAGAATGGGGGGTGGGTGCAAGGAGGACTGGGGAGGAGTGGAGGGAGGGAAGGGACGGGTTACCTATTAAGTTTGATTGGAAAAAAATAAATAAACATAATAGAAAAAAAAGTTCCTATGTTTCATTCATACACTGCCTGGATGCATGGACCTCATGTTTAAGGCCTTTGAACTAAAGAATTAGGTATTAACTACATGCAATTAACAGTGCCTATATCCTTTAGACTTTACAGATGTGAAACATGACCACTGTGCCATGGAGAAAATGATCTGTTCACATCTATTTATTACTTCTCAAGGAGCTTTAAATGTTTATTCTGTAGGAGGGTTACAAAAATTGCATTGGTGAATTCTAATAAGAAGATTGCTTATTCTATGAAAATAACTCCGGTTTCTACTACTCTAGATATCCAGAAATCCAGTTAACAAATGTAATGAGAACTCTGAATGCTATAGATTCTATAACAGGATTTGGCGTAACAGACGTACTATGTAGCAAGCTTTACATTTCATACTCAATGCATCTAAGCCCTGCTAGAAATATGTAAGGAAATATACACTTTTTTTTTTGTTTTCAATGGCCCAACATTCTTAGGAAGAAGATAAAAATCCTTTCTTGGAAGAAGTTACCTCTCCTAGCCTTGCTTATTTCTTTAAACTAAATGCACACCATGTAATCTTTACTTCTTACTCTCTCCTTACTAGTCCTATGTCATTCTCCCTGATAAGCTCTGTTCTTAAATCCACAGGATCTTTAAATGTGTCTATTTCTCCTATCTGTTCTACTCTTTTCTACTCTTTGTCTGCTTAACTATTTCTTATCTATCATAGGTAATGGCTCAATTACCCTCCCTGACACAGCCAATTTTTGACTCTCTCCTTACCTTTGATATGGTTCTAAGTGTGCATTTAGTGACTATCTGATGAAAACTGGGTCACAACTGTTTCTGTTTAACTATATTATTAGGATGTGGTGCTCTCTTAATATTATAAAGAATATTATATATATATATATATATATGAATACATGAGCAAAATGTTTCACATTGTATTAGCCTAGTATCTACAATAAGAATCAAAATAGCTACATAGATAAAAGCCTAGAAATATAAAGCAAACAATAGACTCATCAATCTATGAAGTCTGCAAACCATAATAACAATCACAATGACAAAATTGGCCATCAGTGATCCAATGACATGCATGTCAAAGGAGCAATCAGCAGCTTTCTGATCAGATTTAAGGCCCACTTGTCAGCAGGGAATATATTCCTATTACTAGAAGAAGAAGCTCTGAAAGGGAAGGGCATAGATACTCCACCAAGTTGCATTTTAAACAACTGTCATTATACTCATAAATTGGAGGGTTACTCAACACTCAACCTAGAGCTTCCTTCTGCAACAGAACGTGTTTATTCCAGAAATGTACAACTGGCCAGAGTACAGAAAATAAGTGACTGTGGAATGCTTGTCCCTAAATAGGACATCTCAGACACCCTCACCACCACCCCAAGGCTCAGGGAACATCACAGAAGAGGCAGCAGTAATATTTAAGAGCCTGGAGTAGACACTGGTGCAGCCAGACATTATCTTCTGAATAGGACAGGGTTGTGGTATCCATTATTTCACAACAGCTACGTATATTTCCATAGGATCTGCATGGGAATTGTCCTATCAACATTGAACTATGGAAGGGGAAAGATATCAAGAGGCTCCATGCCTCCCTGAGAGACTAATGAGGACTAATGCTGATGGGGAAGAAAAAGAAGATGCTGTCTTCAGTGGTATGATTCATGCTCCAGCAAGTGCACCAGGCTGAGGCACACCAGAAACCCAGTGGGCCATACATGTAGAAAGATTAGAAAATATGAGGGAGTCTGGCAGAGGAGAAGAGTTGTAAGGGGGAAGAGAAGGAAGGAAAGAAGGGAAAGGGGACTTAAAAAAAGGTGTAGAAATAACTCACTGAGCCTCAGTTTCACATGCCTAAAAAGGAGGTGGTTGGACTGTATATTCAAGGGGTTTCAGTTTTAAAAGTTTAGCAATGACTCATCAACTCCAAATCCATTCAGTCTTTATTAAATAAAATCAAAGTACTAATAGTCATGGCATGGCTGATCTCTGAATGGAAGCTCATCCATATACTGAGTGGAAGAAGTTTCTCAGTGAAGGGTACTTGTTATTTTATTTATATATAACATCTGAAAGAAGAAAAAATCCATAGAGATAAAACACTGTGCTTATGCAGAGTAACTATGAGGCAGGGATTGGATGACTGCTAATAGTTTCTTTGGAGGTCCATGAAAATGTTCTAAAATTAGACAGGAAGATAGCTGAGTAAGTCAGTGAATACAGAGAAAATCTTTGATTTCTGTAATTAAGAAAATCATTGACTTGTACAATTAAGAAGGGAGTTTTTTTGCTTGTGAATTAAATCTCAAGAAAGTTGCTTTAGAAAAAACAAAAAGAATAACTCAGTATTAATTCATGATCTTAATAGCAAAATCTACTCTAAATTCAAAATATAATGTTTTTCTTTTAGTAATTTACATTACTTCAGTGACATTTAAGCATAAGCAATAAGAGAACACTCTTACGATAGAATATAATATTTAGAATATTTGTTTAGAATATCTATTTACTTCATACTATGCATCGGACACTAAATTATACCCTGTCTAGTTAGACATTGTGAAAATGCATACAATATGCTCCCCCCGATGTCAAGAAGCTTATGTAACCATGCCTAGGGTAGTAATTAGCTATAACACAAAGCACAGGGTGAGAGTACACCAGGAAAACACAGTTCAGAGTTTTGCTGAATCAAAGAAATGATTATGTTCAATTTCAGTTATTCAGGAGATCACAGTATTTAAGATAAGCTTTGTAAAATTACATATAATTTGGGAAAGAGGAGATGAGGAGTAGAAAAAAAGGAGAAATTAAGCAAAAACAGAAAGAAGCAAAATAATAGCCACAGGGGTGAATGGGGTAAAGAAATCTATAGGATTTTGCACATAACAGGTACTAGATAGAGTAGAGTTGTAAATTCAGCCCAGGATCATGTAATCTGGAATCCTATCAGGAAGAATGCATATTTATTTCTGTAATAAGAGGAATTTCTGTATGAGCAGAAATAATAATAAAAAAGTTAAAAAAGAGGAATTTCTTAGAATCTTTGAACTAAGATGAATTGTGTGTTGAAATAGATGAATTTGTAAAATATACATAGAATACAAATCAACAGTCTTAAGATAGACTGATAAAAGTGGTAAGATGAGGAGAAGCTAGTCACGATGACAATGAAGGTTTTGATCCAACATGGCAGAGATTTCAAGGGAACCCAATGATCACAAATATCTTTCTATACATGTTTACAGTATCTAATCTTACTATTAGATTTTCGGAGTTCAGTAAGTTGTCCAGGCTCTCATAGTCACCGATGGGTGGCTGAAACAGGACTAAAGTCTTTGTGTAGCAAAGAGTTCATTCAGCATTAGGACAAGGAAGCACTATGCTATTTCTTTAAAAAAAAGATTATTTAGAAGATCCTTCAACAAAATGATGTAAGCAATTTAGTAGAGTAGAGATATATGTCTTCTATTTTAGATGTTTTCTAAAGGTCATGAGCTAAAGATCTGATGAACATCCTAAGTCTGCAGCAGGAGGCGATGGAATCTTTGGCAGAAGGAGCTCAGGCCATTGCAGTAGGTTTCTGGAGCCATTTACAGCCTGATCCCTACCTCTCTTTTTTATTGTTTGTTTCCCACCTACAATAAAGTGAGTAGACTTATTCCATAGTATAGCATGTGAGTCTTACCATGAATCCTCAAAAATTGAGCCAACTGTCATCAACTGAAACCTTTGAAACTGTGAGCTGAAATAAATGGCTAATCGAAGTGGACAAAAATCAATTGAAATGTGAAGAGAATACAATAATATAAAAATAATAAATAAATAATAAAATAATAAAACAAATCAGTGATGGTTAAGGTACGTTAGAGAAGTGAGACGAGGAAAAGGAATAAGGAGATGGTAACTATAAATATGAATTAACAGGTTTAATCAATTAACTTTTTTTTCTGAGCTAAAAGGCCACTAAGTGGGTAAAGTTCTAACTAGTTTATAACTACTTGGGTAAGACAGTCAGATGGTATTAAACTGAATATCTTTGTGAGAAAGAGACTAAATTGAATCTTTAGATTCTGCTGTAAATTTAGATTTATATTTAGATTAAAAAATTGTGCTATTGGACCATATTCATAGCAGCACTGTTTACAATAGCAAAGTCATGGAATCAACCCAAATGTCCAACAGTTGACGAGTGGATAAGGAAAATGTGATACATCTATACAATGGAGTACTACTCAGCCATCAAAAATGATGAATTACTGGAATTTGCCGGGAAATGGATGTCATTAGAAACAATTATATTGAGTGAAGTATCCCAGACCCAGAAAATTAAGCACCGTATGTACTCCCTAATAGGTGGCTCCTAATACCAAACCCACCAGCCCACCTAGAGACACTCGACGATAAATCTCTGTAATACAGTAATTGCAAGGAGTATGAACAGGAGGGATGGGGTAGGAGGGCCACACCAGAAACAAGAAGAGAGGGGACCATGTTACAGCAGAGAAAATAGGCCTCCATCAAGGACTGCAAGTAAGCAATGAGACATCTGGTTAAGTTCATAGACTTTTCGTTCCTGATCATTTACAACTGAGGGAGTGTGATCTCACCAGAAGGGGAGGGCATATAGTCTGGCAGATAATAAGTAACCAATTTGCAAATGGGTGATTGACCCCTCCCTCACTGTGGTTTCTTACTTTTATTACATCTACCTTTGAATATACTCTTATAACAAGACTCTAGTTTAACAGCTTTTTATCTCTGGCCAGGGAGGTGACATAATACCCATCAGAATGGAGTGAAAGGCATTGCAGGAGCAGCAAAACTGCAAAAGAAAATCAACAAACCATAATCCAGAACATGAGAGACTCTATATCAACCACCAGAACTAGGCCAGCTTAATCTCTCTCCATCCTGAAGCTCAGGGAAATTTGCGGGGAAGAGGGGGCGGTAAGAGTGTAAGAGCACAAGGATGGGAGGAGCAATGATATGCAAGATACTCCACACAAGTTAGGGCGGAAGCAATCATAATTGGACTTTGCATGCCCTGTGCCATGTCCAACACACTATTGATCCCACAAAGTCTAGCATTTGCTAAAAGCACCAAGATCCTTGGAGGCAAGGGATTGACAGCCAAAATAGTGTTCCTATGCTTAAGGGGAACAAAGGAAAGAATTCAGGGAAATGCTGCTGGGTCCTTGTACGTCATCAGAGAGGAGGACCCAGAGGAGAGTTTGGCATGCACATTAAAGGATTCTCTGGGGATTGGGGGAGGGGAGGCACTTGGGGGTGGGGAGGGAGGGGTAAGGGGAGGGTAATTAGAAAGATCGGGGGGGGGGGGAGGAGGAGGGAAGGAGGGAACCGGTGTACCTATTAAGTTTGTATGAGTGGAGATAATAAAAAATGTTAAAAAAATTGTGCTATTGGATTGCAATCTTATGCATATTAAGGCAAACACTATACCAGTGAGATATACTCTCAAACTTTAACTTTTTTTGAGATGATGGTCTTATTATGTAGTTCAAAAATGGCCTTGAATTCACTATGTAGCTTAGTGTTGTCTCAAAGTTATGATCCATCTATCTCTCCATTCCAAGTATTGAGATTACAGGTATGATTTATCATACCCAGTGGATTATTTTT